>VDFB02274714.1:16374223-16735539 GCA_007258455.2 Sequoia sempervirens
TTCATCAGAAAGTCCTCAATGAAAGGAAATGAATTAGGTACCAAGGAAGTCAACTCGGCCTCAAGCTGCAATGCTCTGAACTCATTGATAGTGCCAAAAAGTCCATCAAACTTGGTCCAAATGGCTCTAGGTGTGAGACACCCTTCAAGATGAAACAAGAGGTTGTTTGCAATGTGTAAAGCCATCAATCCCATAGCCTGATCCATATTGTTCCTGTGCTGCATAACCTCAAAGGGGTGAGTCAACTGAGGCTAAACCTCATCCAAACAGGACCATAACCCTCGAGACTGGAGAAGTGTCATCATGCGACCCTTCCAAGTGTGATAATTATGCGGTGTGAGAGGTTTAATAGATCTATCGGCCATCCTGTGAACTATGCCTCAACTGCTTTGAATTTTTATTATTATTATTTAGTGGTCTTTTAGAACTAGACAGAAGGTGCAGAAGGGGTTTTTTTTCTTTTTTTGTTTATAGATTCTGGTTTTCTAATGTAAATGACAGAAAGCAAGAAAAAACACCCCCCCACAATGCAAAAATCCAATCCCCAGTACAAACTGAAAGCCATAAAATAATAGAAAGTGGTATATGTTTGAGACAAATCTTTGTGTACTTGAAGAATTTTGTGATGAAATAAACTATAGATCTGGAAAGAGCACAAAATCACCTTTCCGACACCTATTCATTTTTGAAAAATGGAGCAAAATTGAGTAAGTTATGCCCCTCGGAGTGCAAAAATATCATCTGACTTTGACTACGAAAAAATGCAACCAAATTGAAAATTTTTGAAAAATTTCTTGCACCATTAGGACGAGCTCGGAGCCAGCTTTCGAATGCCTATTTTCGTTCGAATATCCGAGCTAAAACGCCCGAGATATGTCTGATTTTGTGAAAAAGGTCAAAAGGAATTAAAATATTAGCGTCCTCGGGCGTTCGGTATTTAGTGCACGTGCACTGCTGAGCTTAAGGGTGGTGCAGCGCAGTTTTGCGGTATCGGCTGGTGTCAGCCAGTCGTGAAATATCGGCAAATAAGTGGGCCGTACCGGTGGAGGTGGCTACGGCCCCGCGGAGGTTTCCGGTGGTCGCTGGTCGAAGGTGCATGGCCCAAATGTGAGGGAAGTGCTCTTTTAAAATCTTTAAAAAATCAATTTAAAATTGATTTTTTTATTTTTTATTTTAAATGACCTCATAAATCGTGCCCTGAGGCTGTACAGCCTTGGGGCCAAATTTTTTTTGCCTTTTGGTGCAACTATGTCCAAATTGGACAAATTATATATGAAAATAGGGGCTTTTGGATGCTGCGAGCTCAAAGTGAGGTCCATTTGAGCTCAAAGTGTACCCAAAAAAAGAAACTCCACTATTCCAAATAAAAACTAGAAAACAAACACAGATCTGATGCAACCAAAACCTAGATCTCTAATTCTTTCAAAAAACTGAACAAGCTGTAGCAGATCAGCTCTAATACCATGTAGGATTTGAGAAAGACAAATCCACAGAACCCAATGAACACTTGCATGCAAGAAACTTTCCACAAAGAAAGAGAGAGAACAAAACAAGGGTTTGGCTCTGACAATGTGTAAAATGTATTATCAGAAAAATGAATGAAACAAGAGAGGTGAATACAAGAGATCAATCCTTATAAAAGGAGATCTAAACCTAAAGGAAACCCTAACCCTAAAGGTGAGTGCATTTAATAATTAATATTAATTATTACATGACTAATATATGTGCATAAAGTGAATTCTTAAGAGGAGAGTAAAGTTAATTAATTACTTTACTCTAACACCTAACACATACATTTTTTTTTAGTTAAGGTCTAATCATTATATCATAGATTTTTTATCTGTGTGAGCATATTCTTGTCAAATTAGTGTTTTGGAATTTGTGTTGTAGAGAGTCATGAAAATAAATTATTGGTTTTGTATTTAACTATTCAACATTTATTCCATAGATTGTTTACTTGCTTCTTAGCAAACCTTGTTGGAATTTACACTCTCTAGTCTTTGGGTTCCATGAGGTTTGTTGTGGTGTTATATTGTGTTATTCATCAATTGTTTCATTGACTCAACTAAAAAATAAAAATTCTTTATGTGCAAGCACAATGTGCATTTTCTCTCTCTTTTGTCAAACCATACATGTGAAATCCAAGAATAAAATGAATTCCTAGAACTAGCTGAGGGTAGTCAACACATTAACTAAATGTTGACACCTCATGATCAAGGGATTATGAAGTTTTTGTGTCAATACTACATTCCTAAGTTAACATATATACTTTCTGAAACTATCCAACTAGGTCCTACTTTTAGTGAAGAATAAATTTACATGCAGTAGATGGAAACTTCAAAGTTCAAATCCCCATACCAAAGGAAGTAATTAGCTTAAGGGTTGTTGTCATGTTATCAGATGTAAGGATAGCAACTTAAATCAAAAGAAGTTCACATGCATGTTTTTGAAAAAAAAATTCAAATACATGGTATGCACTATTGTCTTATTAATGAAGGCCAAGAAAAAGCAATCAATTATTTCTCCTATAAAAGTGTACTACACTACTAAGTTGTCATTCCCATCCTAACACAAAACAAGAAAACTACTTTCAAATGGAAACCAGCTATGGTCAATGCTAGATAAAAATGCAACCAATGTTCATGTTATTCTATTTTATTTGAATCTTGTTCTTATAACTTAACAAAGTCAAGTAAGAATATTTTAAAATAATCCTTGAAGGTTCCTTAGCTTTTTCAAGCATTTTGGCAATCTGCCAGTCACACAAAACATAGTTCTTTTTCTTCCCAGAACAAAAAAATTTAATTAATTTAACTCTAAAATGCATGTGTATTTCTATAAGAAGCCTACCTAAGATATTTAACTATACAGTGAGGAATGACATGGAATAGGAGAGGAAGAGAGTGCCATATCAGCAAAGAGCGGCTAAAAATATTAGGGAGATATGATGTTGTTTAGAAGAAAAGATTTGGGGAACAACTAGATAGACCTTATGGTAGATTAAAATTGATAGAGGCATGAAAGAAATACACTATTTATGACTACAGTGGAAGAAGGTAGAGCAGTGTATTTAAAGACAACAAGAGACTATGGTGGATACTAAAATTAAACATAAAGTTTCATTTGCTAAATTGGAGCAAGCTGCCCTACTACAAGACTTTACAACATTTTCCATGGTGTATATTTTACTTTTGATGATATGTCAAGCAACTCATTGTAAGCTCTTGGTCCCTTGGATCTCACTTTCATTGTAAGCTATGTTATATCCATTTTCTTCTACCGACTTCTTAATCTATACAAGTTATGAATAATTTAGAAGTCAAGAGTCCTACTCTTTTCTGTTGTTTATGAAAATCTTATACAAAATTTGTAGGAATAGATAACAATATTTCATGGGTTTTTCTTTGATTGTGCATACTTCATAATTTCCTTAACAATGCATGTAAGGGTTAGCAAAACTTTTATAACACAAGGGAGTGGAAAGCTTTGAGTCATTTACACATGTCATATTTTCATTTGACACTCATCTACATTTCAAAAACCTAATTACCCATGATGGAATATCTCATATCAGACAAAAAATTCCTTTCAAGCCATTGCAGAATAATCCCATGTTCTTCGAAAAGTGCACATTGAGGAAGATAGTTGTAACTGAACATTACTTTATCCTCAATCTTCCTCAAGCTTCCAAAACTTTAAGACAAATAGCATAAAAATAGGAAAATACAAAGAACCATCCACATCAACATCCACCAAGAAGACACTTTCCACCTCAGGAGGAGACAACCTTAAACATTGTCATATCAAAGGCTTAATCTGTAAACATTTCAAGCCATGTGTTGTACTCCCCCTCTTTTGTCCATTGAGTATCCAACAACTTCTGCACCTTTGGGTTGTGCAAGTTGTAGCTGGCATCAATCATAGTCTTGGCCTCTATTATAAATACATCTAAATCCACCCCCATTTTGAGAAGATCATCAATAATATTATTTAGTGATGCATAATCTAGTTTTCCTAAAATGTAGATAAAATTATCTACAAAGATGGAACAAGGTTTCCAAATTCTTGCTTCTAGATAGTGAAAACCTTTAGCTTTCCTTCTTCATCCAATATCTTTGGCACTCTCCTCTCCTCCATTTCACTGAACATCTTCACTTTACTTTTGAACTATATATCAAGTTTGCTCTAGAAAGTAGAAATTTCACTCAATAGTTCAATAGCTTTTAGGGTTTGTGCAGGATCATGATGGGCCAAAAAGTGGCAATATGATGGGTATGTGGCTGACGACTATTTTTTTACCCAAAATTGATGAAACAAAAAAGGTTTTTAAAGGAGATTCTCATATTTCCATTGATATAAATTATGCTTTACTTTGAATTTAATAAGTATGTATTATTCATTTTCTATTCAAATTACAACTAAAATCTTGATTGATAATCTAATTGAAAAAAATCTATATAGGTTTCAAACGATATCACATTTTTTGAATCCAAAACATACATCACATTCTATGCTTTGCACACGATAGGATTAAAAAAATAAAAATTGAATTTCATGAAGTTTTGACCAAGTTAAGGTGGTCAGACATATGATTTTTTATATTTTTTAAAAAGTTGTAATAAAAAAATCATAATTAATTATTTACTTGGAAAAAAATTACAAAAACATATGCATGCCATCGGTACATGAGCCCTCTACTTATATCTAAAATATTATCATTTTATTGTGGTTAGGGTGGTCAGAAAGACACCTACTTCTTATTTTTACCCTGAAATTTAATTACCATTGCATTGAAATTTTGAACAATTTTTCACCAAATAGATTTTCTTTTTTTAAACAAACCTAGTAGTTTAGAAACTACATTTAACTTGATACAAACTCTATTATTACATATTTTTGAAATAATATAGATAGCTTATTCAAATTTTTACGTCAAGTTGCCTAATTCTGATTTTTCTGAATTTTTTGCCACTTAAGGGCCTATTTTTTCCATGATGATCCTGCACATACCCTTTACTAGATGTGGTAGATTTTTAGGTGCTTTTGGGTCACCTTGCATTTTTTCCATCACTTTTTCAAATCCCTAGCCCTTGCACTCCACTTCATACATTCTAAAAACTCTCTTGCACCTCAAAATGTCTTTGGTAGGCCTCATGAATGTTCTTGTACTCATTCCACACATTGTCCAACTTATGTAAAATGCCAAAATTTATGTCCCAAGATGTCATCAATGATTTTTGTGACCTCCTTTTGAGCCTTTTGCTCACTTTCCCTCACCATTTTCAATTCCTCTTTCAATCTATGAATTCTAAGAGACATTGTCTCTATATCCTATGTTGAGAACTCTTGTGTGGAGGTAGGAGGTGGAACGGCTTTCACTTGATTTTTCTCTTGAGAAGTAGTAGCCTTCATCATATTGTATTCTTCAAGAAACCTATTATTCTTGTCCATCAACTTGCCATACTTCTCTTGAGACATATCAATTGTTTCAGCACTTAACATAGTAGCATGTACTATCAATTTGGTTGTTTGAGTAGGGTTCGGGTGCTGTCACAATAGTGGTTTACAATTTCTGAGAGGAACAAATTTTGGCTGAAATCACATATTTTTAGAAAATATAATGATTTAAGCCTTAAAAAGTTCCATTTTAAGGATTCCAATTGAAGAGGGTTTAATCAAATCACCTTAGATCAAACCCTCTTGGATAGAACCTCGCTAGTTTTAAACCATACCTATAAATGCATCTCCTTTACACCTATCAAAATGCTGATAAAAAATCACTTTTGATTTAGCTTTTGGGGGATCAAATGAATTAATTTAAAATTTATTTCAAATGATTATGGTATTCCTCAGAACAAGCTATCCAATAATATAATTTTAATATGTTTTGGTTTTGTTATGTATTTGTTTTTAATTTTATTAAACATAGGTTTTCATCGAAAATGAATTTCTTTTGTTCTTCACATGTGGAAAAAATATATTATCAAAAAATTGAAAATATGAGTGCACTAGATATTGAAGTCCTTGATCCAACAAAAAGAAATTAAATTAAATTTTCATATACAAAAAAGTTACGATTATAATGGTCGCTACTTGGTCTAATTGTAATTCTTTGACTTTGAAACTTGATTAAAAAAAATATTCAATAAAAAAACTATCTAACCAAGTGGAAGCACTAGATATCAAAGTTACAAATCTAAATTTGAAAGAATTAGAATTTTATCCTTCATGGAAAAAAAGGTGTCACCGGTAAGCGCCACTTTTAAAAATGTTGTTTTATGAAAAATCAATTTTTGTGGGAGATGGAAAAAGAAGTGCAATTTGATTCCAAAAATTTTGAAAAAAATATTTTTAGAATCTGCAAACAAAATTTGATGAGACTCTAGTTTGCACCATCTTCAAATTCCTCATGGTTTAGCCGCTATAGGTGCCCGAATGTGAAGATTTAGTTAAAAATAATAATTTCAGTGTCCAGTTTGGCCAAAAATTGTAAACCACTATTATGGGATCAGCCGTTCATGTCTCAGTGGCTCTCTTTATCACAACATCCCCTATGATGGACCATTAATAAACCTGATCACTCTTGGCTTCCTTGTATTTGGTCCCATATACTAAATTACTAATGTATGTAATTTTGGGCTGAAGTCAGAGCCAAACACCTTGTTTTCATATTGCTCCTTTGATATAAATGCGTCAACATCATTTATTATTTATCAAGGGAAATTGTAGAAGTCAAGTCCCATTTGAGCAACAAAAGAATACCACTACTTTTCAACAATCTCCTACCATCAGTAGGGGTAATTTTAGAAATATCTTCCATGATTTTTGTATCTTCTTGCTTCTCTACTTATTCATGCAATAAAGGGTCAACTCCTTCCTTTCCCTTCTTAATTCTCTCTTTGATATCATTGATTTTGAGTTGAATTATAAACTCCTTAAATTCATTTATTTGCACAAAGGAATCATCATCCATAAACTCATGACATGCTCTAATTCTAATATCATCATCATCCACAACATTCTCATGATATATAGTTGTAATAATCCTATTGAAACAAACAAAAGAATCCATTACATTATTTGGTTTAGGAGAGGGGTTCAACTTCTACTGCACTTCTTCCTCATCTAGCACATATTCTACAGATTGTTCCTCCATTTCATCTCTTCCCTCTTTCTCAGTAGAATAATCAACAATAGGATTAACAACTATTTCCTCCTCAATCTCTATTAATTGGATAGGTGGACCCTAGGCAGATGATTGGGCTAGCTAGATTCTAACTGTGGCCTCCTTCTCTTCCTTTTTAATCCTTACTACCTCTTCAGCATGCCTAACCATATTTTAAAATGTACCCTCTTTATATTCCTCTATAATTTTCATATCCCTTTTAAAAGGCTCTTCAATTCATGCATAAGGGCTTACATATAGAGGATTGAACTTAACCATTTCCTCTTCAACCTTGACAATATGTATCCATATCTTTTTCATTTCAAAAACTTGAGCACCAGATGGAAAATTCCTAATCACATATTCTGAATATAAAAAATGGTGGTAAAAGATTGAGCCTCTAGTTTCCTTTCTTTCTTTGTCAATAAACCCATCAGGGTGACAATTTCTCACCTTCTCCACATCCATCCAATAATTACGTAACATATCTGCAAAACTATCAAACCCCTCTTTTGAAAAGACCCTAAAATGTGAGAAAGAAAATTGACTAGGAATAAATTAATGTTTTTGGCAACCCTGAAGTGTTCCTTGTCCATTGCACCAAGTTGCCACATGATTTATATCAAGGAAAGTCTATCAAGAACATAGATGGGCAGCTGATGTGGCTACACCAAGACACCATAAAATCTTAACACTATGTATGAAGAATGGAGATACCAATATCCCTAATAATGATTCACTTTGGTGTTATCCTTAAATTCAAGAGGATTGAGGATTTCTTTAATTTCTCTTAAAATATTATACATGGGTTTCACCCCAAAATTATTTAAAATTTCCATCACCAACCCATTTCAGAAAGTAGTGTAATTTGAATCAGGAAAATTTTGATCCCATATGTGAGTCCAACACTACATAGGAAAATGATTTCCATCCTCATCCATCATCTTGAGCTTCATAAAATTGACCCAAGCTTTTCGACCAATCCACAAAAATATGTGCGTGAGTATAGAGTAATGTGTAAAGTACAGTGGAGCATTAGGCTCCTTCAAATCAACTACATATGGATTTCGTTAGCAATGTGGGAAGCATAATCAAAACCTTTGTTTGAATCCTTATTTTGAATATCCATGGCCAAGGTCATCATAGCAATATGCATCCTTATATCATACTTTCTTCCCAACACCTGGCACAAACTAAAGTAAGTAATTTTGAAATAATCCTCAAACTCATCACAACTGAAGGGCTCAAAATCCTTTAGGGAAAACCTCACTCCTTTCATTTTCTGATCTCTTCTTCTATTCCTTGGTAGAAAATGATTTTTTTTTTACCCAAAATTGATGAAACGAAAAGGGTTTTTAAAATAGATTCTCATCTTTCCACCAATATAAATTATGCTTTACTTTGAATTTAATAAATAATCATTATTCATTTTCTATTTGAATTACTACTAAAGTCCTGATTGATAGGCTGATTGAAAAACATCTATAGCTTTCAAATGGTATCACATTTTTTGAATCTGAAACATGCGTCACATTCTATGCTTCACATACTATAGGATTAAAAAAAAAGAATTTCATGAAGTTTTGACCAAGTTAAGGTGGTCAAACATACATGTTTTTATATTTTTTTAAAGTTGTAATAAAAAAATCATAATTAATTATTTACATGGAAAAAAATTACAAAAAATATGCATCACATCTTGACATGAGTCCTCTACTTATATCTAAAACCTTATAAAAAAATATTATCATTTTATTGTGGTTAGGGTGGTTAGGAAAACACCTACTTCTTATTTTTTCCCTAAAATTTAAGTACTTTTGCATTCAAATTTTAAATTTTCACCAAATATATATATTTTTAAATAAGCCTAGTACTTTAGAAACTACATTCAAATTGCTACAGATTCTATTTTTACATATTTTTGAAATAATATAGATAACTTATTCAAATTTTTATGTCAAGTTGCCTAACTCTATTTTTTTTGAATTTTTTGCCACTTAAGGGCCTATTTTTTCCATGATGATCCTGTAAATACCCTCTTATTGATCATAAAATCTTGCACATCTCTGAACAACCTTATGGGAAATTCAATGAGTGGGGTAATAAATTGCACCTTATTGAATGACCTTCGAGATTTGTAAAGAAAGTTGGCTCTTCTTTGTGTTTGTGGAAAGGGGGTGGAGAGAAATGCAAATAAAACATAAAGATGGCGATGCACCAAAGATTTTACAACATTGTAAACTTTATCTATTTCTGATAATTGATGAGATGGACACAAAATGCCATAGATCCTTCATTGTTATGAAGAGAATGAGGAGCAAAGGCTAGAGAAAGTGCAGTGCAGTCTTTCAAATCTCCCTGTGGGAAGCATCCACTAAGGTCAAATCAAAAATAAGAAACCCTAAAGATTAAAAGGAATACTAAGATACTTACAAAATCCTTCCCCCTTTATACTAAAATATGAAAAATGACATACCTTTTACAAAAATTGAAAGAGTACAATAGACATGATCTAGTTTTTGAAAGATAACATATAAAATAAAAGCTTAATATCATGTAAAACAATCATTTGAAATATCAACATAAGGCTTTAACACAATATTCTCAGCATAAATGAAATATGAAAAATAAATCTAACAAAGGCCATCAAATGCACAATCCCAAATATTTCTCCCAAATAGATCAAATTATTATGATGTACTAACTAAAAATAGAGGACTGATGCCAATCCAATGATAGTTTGAATAAATACAACATGCCAAAGAGAATAAATAGTATCTTGTAAAAACCTTCCTATTTCTAAGAAAATATAACCCCCTAAAATAGTATCTATATTCTTTGGAAATATTTTTGAAGAAAAATTTCCCAACCTTTTCTTTTTAACTACTTCTAACCCTTATTTATAGCTAGAAGAAGAGGACACCACTGCAAAAAATCCAAATGAAGAAACTACCAGGTGCCTAAATTTGATAGTTCGCATTCTGATCTTAGATCTTGATTAGATCATAGAAATATTTGCTCATAAAGTATCAATTTTTTTATTAATGGTTCTAGATATTTAGTGAAGATATACTGTAAGAATATAATCAGATTTTAGCATAGCCTAGAAAAATTTGGTCGATTAGCTATAAAGATTGATGACACTGACTCGAAGGTTCCACCTCGAAAGTAAGATTTCTACCGCACTCCTTGACGAACTCCCCACAAAAAGATCTTTTGTGGAAGATACAAATTGCCCAACAAAAATAGATGACGTATCAAGTGAGTAGGAAATTTTAGATTTTGTGAGAATGGTTTTGAAGAAAATCCCCACCAAGCTGACACGTGTCCTGGTTCAAGCCCGAATGGAAAATGATATATATAAAACCACGCAGCCACCATGTGGTGCATTGCACGTCTTTATGCAAGAGCAGTCTTCGTCCTTCGGGCACGGATCCATCCTAAAGCGGAAAGGATGCAAGGGCCAAAAACCAAAAATATTCAAAGGCAAAAATTTCTCCAAAGTTTTGGTGACTCACATGGGGCCTTCGCTTGTGGAGGAATGAACCTAGAACTCAAGTAATTCTTGGAGTTTGAGGAAAGGAGTGTGTTAGGTCTCCCATTTTGCATCAGTGGGTTGGTGTACCATAGAAAAAAGGCATCTTGCTTTATTTGGGTAATAATTGATGACAAATTAGACTTAATAAGGACTTGATTTGATGTTGTGATGTGTTTTTCACATCCACACTAGGTCTTGGACCCTTGTAAACCGAATAAAATGCATTTAATGATGTCTTGTGAAGGTGTTGTGAAGTGTTCCAACACATTTCTAAACTTTTTTAGACTCTTCTCATTACAATGCACATAAAAATCACCTTTTCATCACTTATCAAGTCCTATTTTGAAGTGTTGTAAAGTCTTGTAACAAGATTTCACATTTTTCTAGGCTTAATTTCACTATTTACACCTTTCTTAAATGCTTTATTTGACCCCTTTATGCACTCATAAGACTTAATTAAGTGTATTTTTTAATGTAAACCTGACAAACAACATTAAATGTGCCTTAATTCTTGACACCCACTTACAATCCCAGGGTGGGACCCATTCACCATGGGTGGTGAATGAGTCCCTCTTGGCTCCAAATTCAAAATAATTGAAATTTTCTTTCAGGTTTTTATTCAAAAATACCTTATGTCGACCTCTGATGATATATTATTGGGTTATTAGGGCATAAATGTGTATAAATAAGTGTTTTTCCATCCATTTCAACCCGTAACTCATTCAAATCATCCATTCATCATCTATCTTCTCTATCAAGTCAAGAAAGCTAGGGTTTCATCATTATAATTCACAATGATAGCCTCCAAAGACATTCAAGGGAAAATTCTTCATGTTTTGTTGCAGACATTCAAGATCAATTATCATGACAAGGTAGTAACTCCATTATTGCATGATTCATTACATTCTTTCTCCATTTTCGTTTAATTACCTAAAAGGAGTTTGACCAAGGCAAACCCCTGTGCCCTGACATTCAACATTTCTCTCTGATAGAACTGAGATATGGCTCTGATACCATGTTAGAATTGGCTATGGCTACCAAGATCTTGAGACCAAATAGAAAGCACAACAAGAGAGAATAGAATGTGGCAAGAATAAATTGTATTCAATGTCAATGATATGAGATGATTGTACAATGAGAGATACCCCTTGGTTATATAGCCAAGGTGAGATGCGGGATGTCATAGGACTATGACAAGTGTCTTAATCATATGAAATGAGACAACTAATCACACTTACCTAGGTTCACATGTAGTAGTTTTCAAAGGATAAGATAACAACTAACACCTTCTAGAAAGATTCCTTTGTATGACCTAAGTAAACTTAACATGTGTAAATAAGTCCCCTAGTAATGAATGAACTAGGTACAAGATTTTATTTACACCAACACCCCCCCTTAAGTGCAGCTTAGGAAGTAGTAGATTATTATGCAAATGATAGAAAGATGCAAAGATGGGTCATGGCTACTAGGCCATGTTAGGTACCCATGTACATATGCAAATGAAATGACAAAGAAATCTCTCACAAATGGAGAAAAGGAGAAAACCCAGTGGGACAAAACTCCTCCCCAAAAGAGAGATGAAATACAAAAACTGAAATACTCTCAATGAAGAATGAGAAGGTAAAAACCCCATATGAGGAAAAAGAGCCCCCAATAAGAGAGAAGTAGAAGAGAGACAAGGTAGCCCCCCCTCAATGTTGAGTCTCCTGCAATGATGGTAGAAGCTCAACATTGAATGCTAAAGATGATCCAATCTTGCCGAACAATGTTCCTCCCCTTAGGAAGAAACAAAACCAAGATGGTATGCAAGATCTCAAGAATATGGATGATGTATGATGATGTATCTGAAGCATGCTCAAGTGTCTCCATGTCGATGTTGAAAGTTGACACACTCCAAATAGGCATTCTAGGCCACACTATTGAAGAGGACAATCCAACATCTAGTGGAGAAGAATGTAGAACATGATCCAAAGACAATGATATCCCCTCTGAAGACAAAGAAGCCTCCTCCAAATGTTGTCCAAAACTATCCACAGTCATGTCAAACTATTAACAAAGATCATGTAGAGAATGAACAAGAGGGTCAAGGTGTTCCCTCACAACAACTAAAGAAGGAGCATCTTCATCAAAGAGAAGATGAATATCATCAATGGTGTCCTCCAAATCTGCAAGATGAGACTCCACAAAAAAGTTTGAAATACTTGTCAAGAAGTCATCACAAGTAGCCATATCTGGAATATTTTGTATGTCCTGCTGCATTGAATCAAAAGGAACCCAAACTGTGGAAACACAAGCATAATCAACTACATCAGTAGATGGAGGAGATGGAATGCATGGCTCAAGGAATGGATCTGTCATGAGAACTTCCAAGTTCAAGAAGCCAAATGTCTCCTCTAAATCATGGTTGTGATCAACAGCTGAAGGATCAATGTCATCATCAAAAGAAAAATTTGCAAAGGTATACAATCAAGATGAATGATCAACCACCCCAGTAGCAATGATCTCTCTACTCTCTGAGTCTCAAATGATGACTGAATCAAGAGTGAACTCCACAGTCCTCCCATCTCCACCATGTTTAATATGATATATGGAAAGAATATTGTTCGTCAAATGAGGAACACACAAGACATCCTGAAAAGTGTTGTCCGCGAAGCTAATAGATCCCTTCCCAATTACACTCATGTATGTATTGTTTCCCATCAAGATAGGAGACATAGTACAAGGCTGAAATGAAGAGAAGATAGTCTGTGAAGATGCCATATGATGAGATGCTCCTGAATCTAGAAGCCATCTCCATGATCCTAGACCTAAAAGAGCACAAAGAGTTTGACCTTTGTCCTTTTTAGACTATTTTGAAGTAGAAGGAGAAGAAGATTCAGACATTCTAGAAGGAAAATCAATGTGGTTATTTTTAGAAGACTCTTCAACTCATCAATATCCTTCTTATAACAATAGTATTCTTCATGTCCATCCTTCTTGCAATATGCACAAAAAGGCATATCCTTCTTAGATGATTTCTCTTTTGAAGATTAATCTTTATGTTCTTCTGTGGAATTTGATGTGGATTATGTGTTCTTCTTAGTCTTGTTCTCTTTCTTTTCTTTTCCACTTGAAGACTTCTCATCCTTTGCAACCAAGGCATGTGATTTTGAAGACTTCAAAGTACCCATTTGAATAAGCTTATCTTGCTCTCTAGTGAGTTGCATAGAAAAATCATGAATGGAAGGCATCTTAAACTCACTCCCAAGGGCATTCTTTGTAGCATAGAAAGTAGACACAAACATTGAATATTCAGGTCCTAGCTCTAAAAGAACATTTAAGATCAATTGTGTATCTGATTTCTCAATTTTACAATCCTTCAATTATGTTCTTAGTGACTTGAATTTGATGATGAATTATTGTATGTTGTCAAAATTACCTGGATTAAGATTGATTAACTCATTCTCCAACAAATGTCCTTGAATTTCATCTATTTTCCCAAATAAGTTTGACAATGCAGTCCACATAGCCATAGGTTTATCCAAGTGCTCAATGTGAAACAACAAATCAGGAGAGACATACAAGCACAAATAGCTAATTGCTTCTTGACAACTATTCAACCATTTATTCTTTTTAGCTTCATCATCTTTTGGTTCACCATCAATCCCATGAACTATCATATACAATCTTTTTACTCTTAGCAATTTGTTCATTTCTGATTTCCATTTAGGATAGTTGTAAGGTGTTAGAAGTGGAATTTTAGATGACTCCATGATGAAACAAGAACACAAATCAAGAGGAATGCAACCACAACCAAAAGAATAATCCCCCCAAATTCACTCAATCAAAGAACTGCCCCAACAATATATGAGCTTGACACCTTATGATTAGTGCGTTTATAGTTGCCACTTGTTAAAAACAACAAAGTGGTCTTGATCTTGGTACATGAAAATGCCCAAAATAGGCCATAGTAAAATTTTTGGCATACAATGAGATCAATATGATCATACCAATGAGAAGTACATGAAAAATCATGCACTTTCAAAAAAAAATACACCCAAAAATGTTACCGTAGGATCAAGATATGAGCCCCCGAAGTTCCCAAAATGAGGACGAAGTAGCAACACTTGTGAGAATCTGCAAATTATGGAAAAATAAGACACCAAAACCAAAAAATTATTGCACCATTGTGAAGAGCACAAAAAATTAGGCCAAATAAAAACAAACTGCTTCAAAAAAGGAGCCAAAATGAGCAAGCTATGGCCTTCCGAACTTGAACTACAAAAAGGAAAAGCTCATCCGTGAGGGGGCAGAAATTTTCAAAATTGCGCTGCTATCATATTTTTGGGGAATTAAAATTGATGGTTGATTGACCATCACGCGCCTGTGAGGTTAATTTTGATAGTTGTTTGACCGTTGTTCACCCACAACAACTTGGCTGAAATATGCTTTTTGAAGTCAGAATATTTCTTTCATGGTGCCAGTTTGTGGGTCTAGGTGATTTGTGTGGGCCATTGAAAAGCTATTGCATTGCAGTACGTGACTGGGGGCCGGTACCTTTGATTCACTAGGGTTTTCAAACTATCAACCATTTTTTTTGAATGGTAATCGGCTTTTGATTTTTGACCGGCGGATTTTTGAAGACCATTGTCGGGTATGTGGCCACCAATTTTTCTAACCACTTGGCTGATTGACCCAAGAGAGCCCACAGGTATTGGCGAGTGGCTGCTTACCATGTGGTGGCCAATGGTGGGAGTTGGTACCCCTATGGGTATAGGGTACACCTGCAATTTGCAGGTTTGTACGTAGACTACAAAAAGCTTTTGATTTGATTTTTTAATAAAATTTCTTTGAATATAATTTGTCCAAAATTTTGAATTTTTCAAAAAAAAATCAAAAATTTTACAGCAATTTTTTTTTTCATAAAATCGTACCCTGCGCAATTATGATGACCTGGGGGGGCCATATGGCTCCTGGGGCAATTTTTTTTCCCCTCACCGAACAACTGCTCCGAATTGGACAAATTCACAATCAATTTTCGGGTTTTTGGCCCTTCTAGACATGATGGCAGGGTCAGATTTGACCCAAAATGCTCCAAAAAATGTAGCTACCTTCTGGATCTAGCAACCACTCTTCAACTTCAAACCCTCTTAGATTTGGCCTCGTATGTCTAATTTGGACGAAACAAAAGGAAAAATCAACTTTCTTGAACCTTCTGAATGTAATGGTGAGCTTAGATTTGCACCAACAAGCTCTAATATGAACCTGCAATAAAGAGCCAAAAATGGAACACCCCTAAATCTGGTATCTCTCTTTAGAAAAATACTCTCCAATGGCACCCAACCCGCTCTGATGCCATGTTAGAACTGAGATATGTCTCTAATACCATGTTAGAATTGGCTATGGGTGCCAAGATCTTGAGACCAAATGGAAAGCACAACAAGAGAGAATAGAATGTGACAAGAATAAATTGTATTCAATGTCAATGATATGAGATGATTGTACAATGAGAGATACCTATTGGTTATATAGCCAAGGTGAGATACAAGATGTCATAGGATTATGACAAGTGTCTTAATCATATGGCATGAGACAACTAATCACACTTACCTAGGTTCATATGTAGTAGTTTTCAAAGGATAATATAACAACTAATGACAACTAACACCTAGAAATATTCCTTCGTATGACCTAAGTAAACTTAACATGTGTATCTAATAAGTCCCCTAGTAATGAATGAACTAGGTACAAGACTTTATTTACACCAACACTCTTTCTTGTGTTGTGTGTTTGCAGATTTTGACATATTGGAGGCTCAGAAATCATTTAATATTGAATTGCAAATTCTTTCAAGTCATCTCTTCATTGGATAAGCCAAAGTACCCACAAAAAGTCATTTTCAGGCCTGAATTTGACAATTTCAAAACCAAACACATGTAGAAGCAAAAAGTGCAAACTGAGAGCTCCTATTTCCACCTTTGAATCTTCAAAAATTCAAAAGTGGACTCATTCACCATGGGTGGCGAATGATTCCCACTTCCAAGCCTATTTTTGGTTTTCTACATTTTTGGACACCCATTTGTCTGAAATGGGCTCCGAAACAGTTTCATAGAACTGGGACTAATTCGCCCAGAATGGCGAATGAGTCCCACCAAGCCTAAAAATCAGCATCAACAACATTTTTCAAGTTATTTCAAGTCTCCAACAAGTTTATAGGTGTAGTTCTTCATTTTCATTCATTTATGTTGTAATTTGCATTCATTTTTAGGTGTTTTTGCATTACACAGTGTGTTTTCAAACAAGTATTTCTTTAGTTTCCATTCAATAATCAATAGCTTTCATTAGTTTTCTACATTTAAATTAGTTTATTTAGATATACTGCATCCATATCTTTGAGTGTAACATTGCATTTTGGCTCATCTTTCTCCTTTTAGGTGAAAAACCCTAGAAGTGCTAGAAAGACCTTTGGAAGCCAAAATATTTGTCTACATTTTGGTGAACCTAATTTTTGAATACTTTTATGAGTTAGATTCCTTCATCATTGATCTAGCCTCACATTTATCTTGCATTAGGGTTTGCATAGATTCATTTCCATGCCAGGTTTCAAACTTTGCATTCATAAAAAGTACATTTAGGTTGCATTTTTGGCATCTAAATTCATGTAAATTTTTTGAAATTCTGCATTTTTAACTTAGTTATGCATCATAGCCCTAAGAAAACATCAAAATCAATCAAATTTTTTTGAAAATTCTAAAGAAAAAAATTCCATACTAGGACTCATTCACCACCCTAGGCGAATCAGTCCCTTTTGACCCCTAAAACTACCTTTTATACAGCTGAAAACCTTGTTTTTATACTTTTGTTTGTTTCCATTAGTTATTTGTATCAGTTGGATGAGTTTATGTATCATGCATTTCATTAGATTTGGCTTACATTAGCTCATTCTATTCATTGTTAAAATTCACATTTGCATTTCAATTCTTTCATCTTTCAGATTATTGCATAGTGTCATCAGTAAATTACTTTCTTTGAAATCTGAAAAGTTACATTTCATCCTATGTATTTACATTTCATTTTAAGTTTGCATAGCTTCTCTTACTTATAAATCATTATAAATAAGCATTATTTACATTGATGGCACTTAGACTTTTGCAATTTTCATTTTCAGCATTAGTTCCTAGTTCATTTAGATCAAATTCATTAGCAAATGAAAACAAAAAACAAAAAACATCAAACAATCCAATTAAAAAAATGATTCAATTTTTAAAAACCATAACATTCAAGCCATTTAGTAGTGATTATTTCGATGTGTTAGATGAAGCCCTTAAGGACTTCCTCTCAGTAAGATCATCCACTAAATATTTGACACAAATGGATGCATGCATCGATAATCATGATAATCATAATTGTTACTCTCCTAATATCTCTCCCAATGGTGATGAATGTATCTTGATGAAAGAAGACATAGTCATTGAAGATCATGAAATTCTTGCTTGTCTTCCTTCTCCACCCCCTTGCAAAGACATTGTGACACACAAAGCTTAAATCATTTCCACTACCTTACCAAGTCCCCATTCATCTCCCAACACCTCCCCTACTTATGAAAATCCTCTAGTAAATAAGGATACAATCATGAAAAATCATGACAAACACATTTGTGTGGAAGATATGATTGAGAGCTATGACAATCCTACCTTTCCTACTCAAGAAGACATTCTAGGACATGAGGATGTAAGTATAGATAATCATGACAGTCAACCCTTTTCTTCTCCTAATATCTTCTCTACACATGAAGAAGATAGTTTAGTGTTAGAGGATATCGTGATGGAAGTTCTATTTGAACAAAAAATTCCAATCAGTAGTGACCTTGAAACTGCTGGTTATCCTTCTCTTGATGCCTCTCCTATGAGTGATGAAGCTATCTTGCCAAATCCAATTATGACATGTGATGAACATATTAGCTCTCCTCCTAGGGTCGATGTTATGGCACATAAGAATGATATCTTATTGAAAGAAGACAATCAAATAAAGCCTTCTTCTCATATCATCACTTTTGATACTCAAAAAATTCCAACCATTAATCACCCCCCTATGTGTGCTGAAGTTCTTTTGGACACACCTAAGAATCCTATCATTCTTTACCCACCATTACACAAGAAACAAACTCATAATACACCCAACCTCATTCTTCCAAATCATGGTCTTTGTGATTGTCCTTTCATATAAATCAACCCATCCAACAAACCTTCACTCACCATCCATACCATCACTCACAATTCTTCCAAGAAAACTCTAACCTTGGTACATCCTACATTGATAGATATCTCATTAAACATGTATTAAACAAACATTTTGTTTCCTTATCCACATAAATAACATTAGTTTTTGCTCCTTTCCATGCAATAGTTGTAGGATCATCACATACTCACTATTGCATGTTTTGCATCCATTGCAAGGGGTAGCATATCATCATCCATTCCAGGCTCACCCTTAACCTACACTAAGTGTCAAGGGGAAAAGGGTTAGAAATCCTTATCCCCATATGTCACTTGTCATTGTCTCTTTTGAATAATCATTAACCTTTCATGAATGTACAAGATCAAGATTGAGATGTGGACGACATGTCTTAAGATTGACTCGAGCACGTTACATACTCCCTTTCTTCATGATGCAACTTATCGAAAACATATGACTTGGCATAAGGATTTTCAAATAAGCTCTCATATTCTCTTCTACTTTAAAGAAATTTCTCATAGTAATGGTTTTAGCAACCACTTTAAAGTGGGGGCATACATAGACAACATATTTTTTTGAATTTCATGGTGTGACTTACTTTTTCTTGTGACATGTCCTCTCATTGGCAGTGTCATTGGGTTTGATGCCTTCCAAGAGTGTGCGATCATTTGAAGTGGCCTGATGCGAACAAAGAATCCCATTGATAATGATGTGACAAGGGAATAATGATCAACTAAAGTGGCCTGATGTGAATGAGGAATCCCATGGATATGATCTGACATCCTGACTTGTCCACTCTTGGAGATGTTAGGCACAATTCTCCCTAAGAAGAAGACCTTACTTGAACAAAGAAAAATCCCCTTTAACAAAATTCTTTACATATTCAAAAAATTTACAAAAGTATTTTCATTATGGTGCCTTATCAATGTTATCAGGAGCATAACTTTCATATGGTTAGTACGATGGGAAGTCAACACACTGGCATGACTTTCTCATTATATGGTGGGAAGCCGACACACTGGAATGACTTTCTCACTAAACCACTTCTTTGGGACAACTCACCCCATGGAAGATCTTATGTTCTATGGCCCCAAAGTAAGCACATCTTTTCCACCCCTTTTTTCTTTCCTTTAGTTCTTTCCATTGCATGATTATATATCTTGATGGTTTGACTTAGGATCTTGGATCCTAGGGGCTTCACTGCCTTTTTGATCTTTGTCATTCTTTGTCATCTGCATCTATACACTCGAATCTCTCTTTAATGTCTACTTTAGAGTGAGTTTGAAGCAAGTTCATCCTCTCACTAAAGTGGGGGCTAAATGTACCATAGAAAAAAGGCAACTTGCTTGATTTGGGGAATAATTGATGAAAAATTAGACTTAATAAGGCCTTGATTTGATGTTGTGAGGCATTTTTCACATCCACACTAGGTCTTGGACCCTTGTAAACTGAATAAAATGCATTTAATGATGTCTTGTGAATGTTTTTTGAAGTGTTGTAACACATTTCTACACTTTTGTAGACTCTTCTCATTACAATTCACCTAAAAGTCACCTTTTCATCACTTATCAAGTTCTATTTTGAAGTGTTGTAAAGTCTTGTAACAAGATTTCATGCTTTTCTAGGCTTAATTTCACTATTTACACCTTTCTTATGCTTTATTTGACCCCTTTATGCACTCATAAGACTTAATTAAGTGTATTTTTTAATGTAAACCTGACACACAACATTAAATGTGACTTAATTCTTGACACCCACTTACAAGCCCAAGGTGGGACCCATTCACCATGGGTGGTGAATGAGTCCCTCTTAGCTCCAAATTCAAAATAATTGAAATTTTCTTTCGGGTTTTTATTCAAAAATAGCTTATGTTGGCCTCTGATGATGTATTATTGGGTTATTAGGGCATAAATGTGTATAAATAAGTGTTTTTCCATCTATTTCAACCCCTAACTCATTTGCATCATTCATTCATCATCTATCTTCTCTATCAAGTCAAGAAAGCTAGGGTTTCATCATTATAAGTCACCATGATAGCCTCCAAAGACATTCAAGGGAAAATTATTCATGTTTTTTTGTAGACATTCAAGATCAATTATCATGACTAGGTAGTAACTCCATTATTGTGTGCTTCATTACATTCTTTCTCCATTATGGTGTAATTACCTAAAAGGGGTTTGACCAAGGCAAACCCCCATGCCCTAACATTCAACATTTCTCTCTTATCTTGTTTGTTTACAGATTTAGACATCTTGGAGGATTATAAATCATTGAATATTGCATTGCAAAGTTTTTCAAGTCATCTCTTCATTGGATACGTCAAAGTACCCACAAAAAGTCATTTTCAAGCCTAAATCTGACAGTTTCAGGATGAGAGACCTATAGAAGCAAAAAGTGCAAACCGAGAGCTCTTGTTTCCACCTTTGAATCTTCAAAAAATCAAAAGTGTACTCATTTTCCATGGGTGGCAAATGAGTCTCACTTCCAAGCCTATTTTTGGTTTTCTACATTTTTGGACATTCATTTGTCTGAAACGGGCTCTAGAATGGTTTCACATAAGTGGGACTAATTCGTCTAAATGGTGAATGAGTCCCACCAAGCCTAAAAATCAGCATCAAAAACATTTCACAAGTCATTTCAAGTCTCTATCAATTTTACAGGTGGACTTCTTTAGTTTCATTCATTTTTAGGTGTTTTTGCATTACATAGTGTGTTTTCAAACAAGTTGTATTTCTTTAGTTTACATTCAATAATCAATAGCTTTCATTATTTTTCTACATTTAAATAAATTTATTTAGATATATTGCATCCATATCTTTAAGTGTAACATTGCATTTTGGCCCATCTTTCTCCTTTCAGGTGAAAAACCCTACCTGAGTGTTAAAAAGACCTTTGGAAGCCAAAATCTTTGTCTACAATTGGATGAGGGTGCGTAAAAACTTTTATACTTGATCCAAATCAAGGACTTATTTAAAATAAACCCCTCCCCACCTTGAAGAAACAACTCTTATGTGGTAGTACAGTCAAGAAAGGGGAAGAATTTCCTTCTCGATCTCCTTGATAGTGGGTGATGGGCTTAGACCCTAGAGTGTTGTAGAGATCTAGATTTTGAACTTGATTTCTCCCACGATCTGCTCGATTGTTAACACTCCTCCCTCCATTTGGAAAATGGCAGGAAAACTATATTGGAGTAGAATTTTGAACTCCTCCATGATCTCACTGACCTTATTCAACACTACCTAGAAAGCTTTACTTTTTTACGTGATCTGATGGCAATCAATGAATTCATTTGATTTCTTCGTAATTGATCTTCAATCAATAATTTCGGCCTCTCTTAAGGATTCTTCAGTTGCCTTACATAATTTTGAGATCAAGTTCCCTGATTCTTTAGCTCGAGGGTTCAATGTATGGAGAATTTGGTCAACTGTTGGGCCAATTTTTTGTTTAATTCTTGAGCATCCCTTAGAAACTACAAGACTGGTTTCAGGGTTGCAACTACAACTATGTTCTTTCCCAATGGGTAGCTATTAGCCTTTTTAGTATCTAGAGGATCCCAAATCCCTACACTGTATCCAATTCTTTTTGGAATTGGGACTCTCTTGCTTTCATGTTTTCCTCCAACTGACTCTTCTCTTAAAGAGAATTTATAAGATCAAAGCATAGCTTCCCAATCTCTTCATCACAAGTCTACAAAATAGACTCAATACCTTTCTTTTCTTATTTCACCCTTTTTGTCTCTGCCTGGGCCTTCTAAAGATTGTCAAAGGCTTGAGATTAGATGCTATCCAATTCTTTCTACATATTCTACTTTTTCTTATCAATCTCCTGTAGCTCCCTTTGTAGCCCATCACACATGTTCTTTCTGGCTGCTTCATCTTCCAACTCCTTTTTATTTTTTCGATGTGCTAGAGTGGTTTTGCGTTCATCCGCGATCTCATATTTCAATTTTTCTACCTCGACATGAAGTTGATCCTTCTCACTCTAGGCCTCTTCAAGCAACTTAGTTGCTTTAACTAGCTAACCTTGTAACTACCTCAGGTCATCCATTTCCAAATATTTTCCTTTGACTTCTACTTGTCACCTATCCATTTTGGATTTAATGTTTGCCAACTCTACCTCACACTTCTTTAACTTTTTTCCATCTTTTGATAGTTGGTGTAGACCACCTTATGAGTTTCTTTGGCCAAAACCATTTTTTCATGCAGGAGAGTCTCATTCAAATTGAGGCCTATTATTCTGATGTCGTAATACTCAAACTACATTTCTCCCTCTAGCCTAGACATTAGCGACCTCATGGAAGTGATTAGCAGAGCGTTCCACTCTTCATCAAAATAGGCTTCAATCTTATGAGTTGTTGGTTTTGTCACAACCTTTACCTATAGTTTCAGCTTTCTTTCTTTTCGGGCTTGCTTTGTTGCTTCCATATGACTTTGAAGACTCTATGGGGTGTTAATACTCTATGTGGTAAGAAAAAAAATAGGATGGAGACTAAAATAGGTGATGGAAGGAGAGGATTCAATTGTCTAAGGTTACAGAGAGGCAAAGGGAAGTGTTATCATGGAAAAAGGTGAGATGCCATATGTAGAATGGGAAGGAAGAACACCCATCATAGTAAAATGGGAGGTGGGTGGAAAAAGAGGCATTTTCCTAGAACTAGATAGCTATGACAAAAATTGTAACATAGATGCATCAGTGTTTTCAATGAGTTCCCTTGATAAGGTGATTAAGGAATCAATTGCGGCTGACACAAATGATGCTCGTTCAATGCATATGGTTTCTTCATGGGGTTCATTGTCAAATATGGTTGAGGGTGTATTCAAAATGTGGACAGAAAAACCTGTGGATGGAGGATTCTTTTTAGAAAATGAGGGGGGAGGTCAGCTAAAGATATAGTAGGAGAAAGAACAGTGGGTGAAAGACTTACCTAGGCTATCAGAGCTGAATATCCTGGTAGAGCAGAATCCACCTCTTCTTCTCCTCTGGTTGATACACCCAATCTTCCTAATCCTTGGACTCATCTCTTCTTCATAGGGGTTACACTAGTGGATTTAGATTCCTTGGTGGCTGATCTTGCTAAAGCTTGGGCTCTTGCAGTTGTAGTAGATCTCTTTGGGGACCGTTGAGTCCTTTTTCCCTTTGGCAGGGTGTTGGTGGAAGATGTGGTCTATGAGCCCTTTTGCTTTGACCCCTTTACTTTTCCTTTTCTTTTGTTGGGATCTTGTGGTTGGGATGTGTAAAAGTGTACTTCCTTTGTTCCAATTTCCTGATCAGATTAAGGATTACTATCGCCGATTTCGGCCTCAATGTCATAGATTTGGTCGAACTTGTCATCATTGTGACTTAACCTCACCATACATGGCATTGAGGTTCTTGATTTCCTATTTAAATCTCTATAAATCCACATTATTTCTTTCCTAGCATCCCAACTTCTTTAAATGTATGTTAAGAGACTGGCCAATCTAGATGCTTTGTTGGAACTCTGCGACCCGAACATAGAAGTTGAGCCATGGTGGCCGATCAAATGGTATAAAATCTAGGTTGATTTAGATCTTTGCCTTCTCCTTGGTTGGGTTCATCCTTGAATCAAAGTACTCCCACCTTTCATTTTTTATAGTCAGAAGATTCCCTATTGGGTCATACCTCCATGTGTTGCAAATGAAAACCAGAGGTCTAGGCGAGCCAATTTTCTATTTAGCACATATTGCTCCTCCCTTTTCACAATTTTTACTTGGTTGGTAGCAATGGTAAGGGAAATTGGGTAAAGCACATTTTTATGCCTCCCATTACCATAGGATTTCTTGGCAATAGTTTTGTGACGAAATGCCTCCAAAGAAAAGGTCCTATTCGTTACAAACTTAGGGAGCCTAAAAGGATCCTCATCAAAACCATGAAATTTGATGAAGGAAAAATCAGCTCCTAGAAAATAATCCACCAAGGTGTGATGGATTTTCATCCATTCTAAGGCTTTAGGGAAAAACCAACCCGGAGGGAACACAGACAAATCTAAGAGTTCCGATTGTAGGAAATAGTCAACAAACGAGTAGTAATCCCATGTCTTAGAAAGCACTTGGGTCTAGACTGAAACTAGGTATTATAACCCCTTTGCATAAAACTTAAAGAGTGCCAAATACCCTCTAAAAAATTTAGGGTTCTGGTGTAAAATAAAATGTGTCAGAAAAGAAGAATACCTAAACTAAAAAGTAGTGTCATAATTTCTTAATAGATCTAACATCTTTTTGGCCACTGCATCAACAAAATAAAAATACTTTTGGATCTTCTCCTTCCTGAACATAAAAGCCAAGCCTTCCAGGAATGTGTAAACCTTTTCATAATCTTTAAAGCAATAAATACAAGCTAACATTGCAAAAATGACCTATACATCAGATTTGAACTTTCTACATGCTAGAGGGACGACGAGTCAATTTTCATCTGGCTTCTCATTTGTTTCATCCATGGGTATGTGTAGGATCATGATGGGCCAAAAAGTGGCGATATGATGGGTATGTGTAGGGTATGTGGCTGATGACCTCTTTTTTTACCCAAAATTTATGAAATGAAAAGGGTTTTTAAAGGAGATTCTCAACTTTCCACCAATATAAATTATGCTTTACTTCAAATTTAATAAATAATTATTATTCATTTTCTATTTGAATTACAACTAAAGTATTGATTGATAGGTTGATTTAAAAACATCTATAGCTTTCAAATGGTATCACATTTTTTGAATCTAAAACATGCGTCACATTTTATGCTTTGGATACTATAAGATTAAAAAAGAAAATGAATTTCATGAAGTTTTGACCAAGTTAAGGTGGTCAGACATACAAGTTTTTATTTTTTTTTAAAGTTGTAATAAAAAATTCATAATTAATTATTTACTTGGAAAAAATTACAAAAATATGCATCACATCGGGACATGAGTTCTCTACTTATATCTAAAATTTTATTAAAAAATATTATTAATTTATTTTGGTTAGGGTAGTTAGATAGACACCCACTTCTTATTTTTTCCCTAAAATTTAAGTCCTATTGCATTGAAATTTCAAATTTTCACCAAATAGATTTTATTTTTTAAATAAACCTAGTAGTTTATTAACTACATTCAATTTTCTATAGATTCTATTCTTACATAGTTTTGAAATAATATAGATAACTTATTCAAATTTTTACGTCAAGTTTCCTAACTCTGATTTTTTTGAATTTTTTGCCACTTAAGGGCCTTTTTTTTCCATGATGGTCTTGCACATACCACCATATAAAATTTTAATTATTTTCCTCTGTTCCTCCATAAATCTTCCATTTTTCTATGTTCAAATCTTTTTGCACCCCAGTTTATGGGGATGCATAACATATCCCAGATGCCCACTACGCTAATTGTAACCCTCAACCTATTTCCATTGATAACCCTTGTTTCTTTATCCATCATCTTTTTGCATGCATCCACCAGCTCTGGACATGGGTGTATGGTGGGAAACATGAATTTTGACAAACCATAATACTAGAGCCATGTCACAAAGCCTTCAATTTCCCATGGGTGATCATTCTCTGCATTGCTCCTTCCCTAAGGTTTTTAGGGTTTATATGCAACTTTGGGCCAAAAATATTATCTAAAAAATGTTGAACACAGTTTTTTGCTTAATGGGGTTGCCTACCTGTATAGTTCTAGTATGAGAAAAACTTTGGTCTTCTAGTGCTAGGGAACACACATATGAATCATTTCAAAAGATGTTGGTGTAGCTTGGTCTCGCAGAAACTCTAGCCTATCGACCATAAGATGATTCATTTTCCATTGTTGTAGTGAAGTATTTGTAGAAAGCTTCTTTAGAGCAATAGTTTCTTGCGGTGTTTGATACTTAGCAAAGATTTACTTTTTGGGTGAATTTAATTTTCTTGCACGTACATGAAATAAGGAATTTCCATTACTGCTATCTTACTAAGTACTTTCAATGAGATGACACATGTGGAGTTTGATCTATATCCCTTGGGAATTCCAAATCTTCTACAAGAATGTAATTAGTACATTCTTTCATCGCCCTTTTCACAAATAAGCCTCATGCAATGAGAAGCATGCTTTCAGTAAAGGAAAGCATGTTTTGATCATTTTAAAGGTACTTTGAAAAGAAATTTACATTTTATTTGTCATATTTTATCCTTTAAGACATGTATTTTCATGTCAGCAAAAAAGTTGGCATTGGTGATGACAATGGACACATGGCAACAATCGCTACACATGAGCATTTACTCCCAATGCCTAAATTAATTTCTCAAGGCTTGGTTTAAGATATTCCATATGATTCATCCCTCACCTTCAGTCACCTTGATTTTTTTTCATTACCATTTGAAGGGAAATAGATTTTTTGTTTGATGAGCTCACCAACACACTTTTTCTATAAATAGCAATACCAACTTAGCAAAAACCTCACTGAATTAGCTTTTGAGTTAGTAAGCTTCTCCCATTACCTATTCCATTCTGCTAGCTTTAGCTTACTTACTGCTATCATGTTTAGCCTTGATATCCCAATTCGGCTCCTGAGCCAAAAGCTACAAAATTCTTTCATGGGAAAAGTCAGTAGTGATAGAATTAAATGCCTAGTAAGAAAAAATGACCATCTTAATTGTGGCGATCAAATGGGTTCTTGGGAAAGATTATGTGAAGGATGAAAACCAACCATGGTGCAAATCCAATGTCATCTCCTAGTTCATGGTGTCCCTACTAGATTTAGACATCTCCAAGCCCTAGATAATTGAACCGTGTCATGCTATGTTTGATTCAGCATACTAAGATAGGCTCGGTGAGATTGTACAAGTAGCTATCCCTGGTGCCAGAATTTTGACCACCATGAACATCTACAAGCACATCAACTTTGGGGAAGCAATTTCCTAGATGCCCTTCCTCACAGACTTCACACTATGTACTTGGAGAGGTATCGTGCAATTTCTCAACCTGTGGAAGTAAAGTGTGTTCTTAGGATCAACTAGAAGAACCATTTCAAATTCTAGGTGTATAACTGGGGTGCCAAGGATTGAGGTCCATGTCGTGTCATGCTCATGTGTGTTGGGTTGTGCTATATTGTTAACCCCTTACTACCTTGTTGAAGAAAAACCCAAAGAAGCAACATTTTTTACTGTTTGTGATGGATGGAGGCTTTAATTTCCACTGTCATTTTTGTGTCACCTCCTTTTTTCTTTTTGAAATGTATTTCTTTTTGGGTTTGTATGAGAAGGCTTCAAACTTCTCTTAGAGCCTCAGGCTCAATACTCATATTATATTGTAAATATTTTCAATGAATACAAGAATATAATACTTTCGATATTATTATATCTACTCTCATGGCTTATTCACAAAATATCGTATTTTACAAAAAATTTACATATGGTACATAATTGTAAAATATAAAAGAATTTGTGTACTTTAATGGAACAATTTTAGATTAATACCATTTACCAATTATACAAAATATTTCCATCCATATCCTCCAACTCATATGTGTTTCTTTCCTTGCATGCATGGATCATTTAGAAAGGGCCCCTCTATAGTAAGTCAAATTTTGCATGATGCCTTGGTTTTGCAGTGCGTTCGTCATACATTAGCACAAGGCTTCCCTCTTTGAACTCTAGGCTAGAGGTATTTTTATCAAATCATCGCTTGACTGTCTTCTTGCGCTTGATCATGGTATCATATGTTTTTTTCTCTTTTTTCCTCAAGGCTCAAAGGGTTTTCCAATCTTACTTCCATTTCACTGCTTTCCTCGACTTCCAAGGCTTTTAATAGTTGTAATGCTAAAATTTCTATGGAAATAGGTAGAACCACCACATTTCCATACACTAATTCATAAGAGGAGGCCTTTAGGATCTACTTAGGTGTAATTTTGTCAGCCCACAAAGCAGCTCAAAGAAACTTGTGCCATTCCTTCTAGTGTTCAGATTTGATGCACTTTATTAACTTAATAAAATTCTTATTGTTTGACTCTTCTAACCCATTTCCCTATGAGTAGTAATTGGATGAAGTCTTGAAGTAGACCCCATGCTTGAGAGTGAATTATAACATCCCAAAACCCATGAAGGCTCATGCATTATCAAATATGATGGTCTTAGGTGAACCGAACCTTACCAGTAGCTCCTCAAGAAAATTAATGATTTTCATTTCTATAGCATTCTTCAGAGAAATAGCCTCTGTCCATCATGCGAAATAATCAGTCACCGTAAGTTGGCTTGTGCTAGAGATGGTATTAATCATCCCCAAAAAATATAAACCCAATTATGCAAAGGGCTCCTCAATCATGATCGAGCTTAATGGAATGGTGGAGTTCTTCCATTTGTCGATGAAAAATTGGCACTAAATACACTTTCGTACCAAGTGATGTGCTTTGAAGAACATTGAAGGATAGTAATATCTTGCCAACATTATCTTTAAAGTAGTATTCTTAGTGGAGAAGTGTCTGCCCTCAGGGATACTGTGGAATTCATTTAAAACTCTTTCTACCCTTAGCTTATCTAAGCAACGAAGGAGACGCCGTCATAATTTTTCTTAAATAAAATCCCCTCAATTGGTACATACCCAGTGCCTTGCAGTCATTAGTAGTGTCTTTTTTGAGCTAGAATGTTGGTCAGGTACTGCCCCTTTTTCATAAATCATGTTCAATCTGCCACCCATGACTTGTCGGACTTGAACTAATTTGTATAGACCTGGCTAGTCTCTTCTTCCGCCTAGGAGCTTAACTCTTGTGCATGGTATTCACAATATCCTCTTCCTTGAAACAACTTGGTTGCTTAGATGTCTATGTCATATTTCAGGATCTTAGTGATTCAGTTGGCCCTCTTTTTGACTATCTCACCTTCGATGATGTATTTTCATACACTAGGATGGGTGATAAGGATGGTGATTTTGTTGGCTTATACCAAGTGTTGAAATTTATTAAGGATTTTAATAATGGAAAAGGCTTGTTTCTCAACAAAATTGTACCTAGTTTTATATTCTTTGAGATTCCCAAAGTTGAATGTAATGGGATGTTCTCCACTTCCCTCTCCATCCTTCTAAGTGAGACCTGAAGCTATGTTGTGTTGTCTACTGTAGACATAGAGTAGGAAATCCTTGGAAAAGTCTGGGTTAGCTAACATCGGGGCTGTAGAGATGGCTATCTTTATTTGCTTGAAATCAAGCTTGCCTTTGAGGGTCCATCTAAACACTAAATTTTTCTTCAACATCAGCATGATAGGCCTCACTATTTCGATGAAGTATGAGATGAATTGAATGGTGAAATTGATCTTTCCCAGAAAGGATTGTAGCCCCTTCTGGTCCACTTGCAGTGGTAGCTCTATTATAGCCTTCACCCTTTCAAGGTCTATATCTATTCCTTCTTTTGATACCACAAAACCCAATAGCTTGCCTTATGGTACTTTGAAGACACATTTCTTAGGATTTAAAGAAATCTTAAACTTTTGACACTTTTGGAAGACCTTTTCTTGATGATCAAAATGATCATCCTTTGATTTTGAAAAAATAGTCAGGTTAAATCCAATTATATTAGAATAATCTGATTAATCAATCCCTTGAAGGTGATATCAATTGCTCACTAAAAGGTGGCACCCACATTTGAAATTTCAAAGGGAATTTTTGAGTATGTGAATATTCCCCACTTGGTGGTGAATGTTGCTTTTTGCTGGTCTTCTTTCTTCATATAGACCTAGTTATACATCAAAAAACAATCAAGTAGTGAGAACATCTTTGATCCAACCACAGTTTGCAAGATCTACTCCATTGAGGGAAAAGGGTAATGATCTGTGAACCATTCTATGTTCAAGTCCCTAAAATCCACGCAAATCCGAATATCACCATTCTTCTTCCACACTAGTACAAGGTTGGATACCTAGATGGAATGTGTGATTGGGTATATGATTTTTGTTTCGATTATTTGGTAAGCTCGTGTGCCATCAATGCTTTGACCTTTGGATTGACCAACCTTTGTTTTTTTTATATGGGCTTTGAGCCTTTGGCCAAGTCAATAGTGTGTTCAATTATGTCTGGATCATATCCTTTAAGATCTTCATAAGTCGAAGCTATGGCCCCATCGTATCTAGAACATAGTCCTTTCAATCTTTCCTTGTCCTTTCGCGGGATGTCTCTTTTAACCTTTAGCTTTCTGTCATTCCTGACATTGATATATTCATATTCTCCTTTGTTGGCGGTGAATTTTTTTTGTTGTTTCTTGCATCTTCACAGTCGAAGATATTTTTGAGAGAAATAAGGTCCCACGAGAGAATATTGCATTTTAATTGGATCATTTGTCCTTCTGTAGCTCCACAAGCTTTAGATTGTGAATTGTTAGAAGATTTCCTCAACTTTTGTAAAAGGGTAGAAATCTAAATGTCGTCCTAAAAAACTTGCTAGTTCTGATCATTGTTGAGAATTGATAGTTGAATGATGGTCTATTTTGTATTATATTTTCTTGTTGATTCGAGGGTTGTCTTAAACTGTGAGCCAATCGAATCCATCTAATCTATGATGGAATTCTAGGATTGTGGGATAACATGTATGTTAAAAGCTTCAATGCTATTGATTAGATCCCATATTCAGTGTCTGTAAGACTTCATTCTTACATTTTTTGCAACTGTTCGTCCATAGATTTTTCTTACGACCAACTCTAAATCTCTAAACACTTGTATTCTCTTCATGCCCATTCATATTATGAGAATCAAACCATGGACCAAAGCTTCATACTCTGCATCATTATTCGAGCATGGGAACTAGAAGAAAAAACCTTTGAGGGTCTCTAATTTAGTCAGAGATATCAGTTGGATGCCCACTCCAAAACTAATCTTGCATTTGGCCCCATCAAAATATAATTTCCATAGACTGTTGTCGTTTGATCTAATGGGTTCTTCTTGCTACTTTACCAATTTCGAGAAGACTTGATCATCGTCAAAAATAACATAGATGCCCAATCCAATAGCATGGAAGTTCCCGAATGGGTCATAATCAATAAACTGATTGAGCAGGACCTCTTCTTCAGGGGTCTGATTAGTTGTATCCTCTTTTTCTTCCAACATTTCTATGCAATGTGTCTCCTTTTTGTAGGAGGTATGTGTTGCTTCAAAGCACAACACCACATTGTCTGCTATATGTTTAGGTTGCAAGGATTCAAGCAAGATATTAACTTTTCCCCTATTCTTTGTATCAAATGAGACTAATCAAGCACCAAGTATTTTCCAAGCTTTGTTTTGAAGTCCCCTGAAAAACACATCCCAAAATCTAGGGGATGTCTATCATGACTACTTCTTGTGTGATGGTTTGGCTCAAACGTGAGGAGAGGGTCAAAGATAGATCCTTGATGTGATCGATGGTTATAAATTTCTTCCCATCTAATTGCATGATCCCTTTCTCCAATGCATCATATTCAAGTTTCAAGGCATGACCACTTGCTTAGGCCTGACTGTGGTAATATCTCCTGAATCAATCATGTTATTGTGTAAAAGCTTATCTCCCATAATAAGTGTTAAAAATAAAGGGGTGGGCTTTGGTTTTCTTACCTCTTTTATGTTTGCATTGTCCATGATGCTTATGTATGTTGTGGCTCCTTAAGGTTGGGGGTTCGACGTGGGTTCCCTTCCTCTATCTTGATTACACAATGGGATTGTATCTATCTGCAATTTTTGTTCCTCTTTATTTAATGCCTCCTAGAGTAATGTATTATGTTCTAGGATTGATATCACATCTCACAGAGACACATTAGTAGGCACCTTCTTTAGCTGCTCTACCACGTTCAACATTCCAACTAGAAGGACCTTAGGTTTGAATGGTGGTATTTCTTTTGTCTTTAGAAGAGACTGATCTGACATGGATGGGATCAATGGTTTTTCCACCTCTTTCTCTAGCAATGGTGGAGCTTGTGACTATTGAGTGGGTTGGACCTATGAGGCATTCCCAACTTGTGGCTATGATTGTTGTGGTTGTGGTAATTACAGAGCTCATTGCACATATTCTATAGTGAGCCTTCTTTTGGACCTTATATTGTAGTCTGATATACTTGCAAGGCACTAGTCATTCGAACATCATTTGCAAATACTACATCTTCTTCCTCCATCCAAGAAAAAAGTGCTTGGTCTGGTGATATATCCAACTTTTTCTCTAAGGACATCCCTTGTGTTTGTGCTCTGAATTAGGCATTCTCTATTTTGAGAGACTAATATTCCTCTATGTTTGGGAACATGCCTTGGCCTATTTTCTCCACTATCTTCTATTGAAGATTCCCCTAGAACAATTTTGGGGCATATGGCTATCATTACACGATAAGCACCACACATTTTCATCTTCCACTAGGTTGTTCTGGCATGGGACCAAATCAATGATCATACTATTCTTGAAAGTATTAAGTGGCATGGTGACTAGGACTATCTAATTTGTAGGTGCTTGTTGTTGATTCCCTCCATTTAGAGCTCCTTGATATGTGTTATATTGATAATATCGCCTCCCTGCTTGATAGGTCTACGTGGAAGGTTTTTGAGGTGCTACTTCATGTCATTGAATGAGGACTAGCTTGTTCATGAAGGACCACATGAGAATCTTCATATCATTGAAATTTGTTGCTAATGAAGAAGAGCCTGATGTGCTTGGTTGTGCACCTAGGTATACATACATGGATGGTGGTACAACTGACATGTTTGTTTGTGGAGTGGAGGTGCTAGGAGTTGCCTCTTCTCGAGGGACACCAGATATTTTCGTAAACATAGGCATCGATGAATGTGGTTGAAGTTTCCTAGCATCGATCAAACTATTTTTTGCATGCATAGCTAGATTGTATGCATCAGTCAGGGTATCTCCTCCCATAGACTGTATCATGACTATGATGTTTGAATTGAAATCCTTTAGAAAGAACATGAATACCATAGCTACCAGAGGCCTAGCTGCCACAGGAATATTTTTTCACATTTTATGGAACCAATTTTTTAAGTTTTTCATGGCCTCTTGTGAGGCCCTCTTGACAGTGATTAATTATTGTAGCAAAGAGGATCAATCTCCTTTTTTTGAGAAGTGATCAAACAACTTTTCACTGAGTTGATCCTAAGAGAAGATGTAATTGGAAGCCAAGGACCTGTACCAGTCCAAGGCCTTTCCTTTGAAAGACATAGCCAGTAACCTGAGGCCTACATTCTCTTCTACGATATTCTGTACTCTACATACCTTCTCTATATCTTTGAGATGCTCGGAAGGGGTCTTAAAATCCTCCCTGAAAAACATATTTCCTTAAGAGCATTGGTGGGTATTGAGAGCCATACATTTGGGGGCATAGGTGGTTGTAGTGGGCTACTGCTATCTTAGGTTACAAAATTTCTATGATCGGGAGCACCTATATGAGCCATTGTAAACATATTCCTATTTATAGGGTAGACGGGTATTTTGATTTGGAAGGTTTGTCCTCCTAGTGGAGTAGATAAAGCTCTAGATTGTGGGCTAACACTTCTTACCCTATTGCTTCTTTTAGGTGATATGGAACCTATAAATCTTCTCCTACTAGTACAGAAGCTAGTAACTAGGAGTATTGTAAATGGCCTCTTGATGTTGCTCTTGTTTGAACTCTAGGCAGGAGATTTCTAGTCTCTCTTCTTGGGCTAGTTTAAGATATATTTCTGACTCCTAATCAGGTGTTTGAAAAGCTTTGAGTCCCATTGGGCATGTGATAAAAATAACTATTGATCATAAAATCTTGTTCCTCTCCAAACATCCTTATGGTAAATTTAGTGAGTGGGGGACCAAATTGTGCCTCACTGAATGACCTTTGACAATTTTAAAGAAAGTTGGCTCTTCTTTATGTTTGGGGAAAAGGGGTAGAGAGAAATGCGAATAAAACATAAAAATGGTGATGCACCAAAGCTCTTACAACATTTCAAACATTAACTATTTCTCATAACTGATGAGATGGACACAAAATTCCATAGACCCTTCATTGTTGGCAAGAGAACGAGTAGCAAAGGCTACAAAAATCATAGTGCAGTCTTTCAAATCTCCTCATGGTAAGCATCCACTAAGGTCTAATCAGAAATAAGAAACCCTAAAGATTAACAAGAATACTCACATACTTAGAAAACCCTTCCTCCTTTATTGCATAATATGAAAAATGGCATATATTTTACAGAAAATGAACGACTACAATAGACATGATCCAATTTCTCAAAGATAGCATATAACATAAAATCTTAACATGTAAAATAATCATCTAGAATATCAACATAAGGCTTTAACACAATATTCTCAGCATCAATGAAATATGAAAAGGAAATTTGACAAAGCCATAAAATGCACAATCCCAAATATTTATCCCAAATAGATCAAATTCTTATGATGTATTAACTAAAAATAAAGGTCAAATTCCAATATGATGATATTCTAACCAAATACAACATGACAAAGAAAATAAATAGTATCATGTAAAAACCTTCCTATTTCTAAGAAAATATAACTCCCTAAAATAATATCTATATTCTTCAGAAATATTTTCAAAGAAAAACTTCCTAACCTTCTCTTTTTCACTACTACCAACCCTTATTGTTGGCAATACAAGGGCATACAACTTAGAGGGGGGTGGGGTGAATCATTTGTCATAGAAATTCAAACTTATTCAACTTATTAACCTTAATCTCATATTTGATAATTAACCATGAAAGCATGAATCATCAACACATCAGAAACGCATACAACACCAATATTTTTTTATGTGGAAACCCTGTTAAGGGAAAACCATGGTGGAGGTTCATCCACAAGATTATACCCTATTAAAAGTATAATGGAATGAAATATGGTGAATGCACTTGCATTTAGGCGCACTGCCTAGAGCTCACTACTCAATTACAAAGGAAGACACACTATCTTACAAATAGATTTAGATTATAGCATCCATAGGGATTTGAACTAATAAAATAACATCTGCTAATGCCTAATCACAGTTCTAGTTAAGCACAGGAACAACTTTTCACTCTTCTTCACTTTTCTTCATACTCTGCTCTACCTCTAAATGATTAGGACATTATTTGCACACACACACATTGTGCATCCACTCGCATAATTCAATTCGAACAAACAACTGCTCTAATATATCCACAACAAGAAATTTCATTGCTATAAGTCGGCCACAAAGAAATAATAAAATGAATATAACTGTCAGCCCAAATCAATAGATAATCTTTAATCTGAATCAACCAAAGTTGTCCATAACTTACTGAGGAACTAAATCAACATTACTAACACAAAAAATCTTCAATTAATTACACTTTGAAGATCCACAACACGCTTCAACACCATGTTGGCTAGGAACATGAAAAACATGTACATGCAAGAGAAAATCGCCAACTACAATCAGAACGATCAATGCAGATGTGCAACAAAGATAGAGCATGATCTAGAAGCATCCAAAAACATTAAGAACCAATAGAGAAACATTTGTAACAACTGAACTAACTGAAATAGTGTCATCTTCAATCAGGAACACTAATTGAAGAGACAAAAAAACTGTCAGAAAGAAAATCTTCATAACTCGATCAACTCTTCATGCGGATCTCTAAAATTTGACATGGATAAACTACATATACTCAACAATAAACCCTTTAGTCCACAACTTCTGATCACCAATGTATAGAAATAACCAACATGTTGAACCTCACTACTGACAACCTGCATCTCATTTGTTATAATTTTCTCAATATCCTTGACATATACAACTTCAAATGCATTAATGCTAATAGTGTTGACATCAATGACAACCACATATCAACAACACAACCATAACATCCAACAATCTCCACTTTTGGAATTGATGGCAACACAAGATGTGAAAAACACCATCAATGCAACTAAATCTTGACACTTACTCCCCCTTAGGATCTGACTCATTTTCTCCTCAATTCATTCACATGACTCTTCTCCCACATAACTATTCTCTCCATATAATCACCAATTTTTCACATGAATCTTCTCCCCCTTTGACATCAATGGCAAAGTTCTCTAAGCTCTAAACCACATATTTAAAATTTTGAACCATCTGACTACTTTGCCTAAGTAGGAGCCACCACATCATCAATCTGAAACAAAATATGACCATGAAATACACATACTAATGCAATTCATTGCTTTGCATCTTAGTTCTGATTAGGAGGGATAATTACCCCTAACTTCCCTCTGAGATACTCAAAATTATCCTTAGACAACGGCTTAGTAAAGATGTCTACAATTTGCTCCTTAGTAGACACATACTACAATAATTACTTCTTTTTCACTTACTTTCTCCCTCAAAAAGTGAAACTTGATAGATATATACTTTGTGTTTGAATGCAACACTGAATTCCTAGAAATATTAATAGCACTTGAATTATCACAAAATATAGCAATAGGCTCATCATATACAACTCTAATATCCTTCAACATCTACTTCATCCATAGAACTTGAGTATAATTGTTAGCAGGAGCAATGTATTTGGCCTTAGCAGTAGACAAGGAAATAGTATTTTGCTTCTTGCTTAACCATGAAATTATCTTTTTACCCAAGAAAAATGCTCCACCACTAATACTTTTCTTTTCATTCACATCTTAGTCCCAATCAGCATCAGTAAAGGAACTCAAAGTAAGATTATCATCTTCAGGATACCATAGGCCAAGATCAACAGTTCCCTTCAAATATCTAAAAATTCTCCTCACAGTAGTCGCATGCGATTCCTTTGGATTAGCTTGAAATCTTACAACAATACATACAACATTCATAATATCAGGCTTGGTTTTAGTTAAATACAAAGATCCACCAATCATTGATCTGTACCTTGTTTGATTTTCTTTTGAAGAATCATCTTTTGTTGTCAACTTGCATCTGGTCACCATGGGTGTACCAACTAGCTTTGAATCTTCAATACCAAACTTCTTCAACAATTCCTTCACATACTTGGAATGAGATATAAAAATTCCTTTATCTAACTGAGTGATTTTCAATCCCAAAAATAATTTCATCTCACCAATCATAGACATCTCAAATTCATTCTTCATTTCACTAGCAAACTTCATGCACAAAGCATTATCTCCTCCAAAAATGATATCATCAACAAAGACTTCAACAATCAGATCTTTATCATCATTCTTGAAATACAAATTACTATCAGCAGTACCTTTGTTGAAACCAAGCTTCAACAAATACTTTTCCAATCTTGCATACCATGCTCTAGGGGCTTGTTTGAGTCCATACAATGCCTTCTTCAACTAACATACCATGTCTTCTTTATCAGTCAATTGGAATCCATTAGGTTTCTCAACATACACTTCTTCCAATTTTCCATTTAGAAAATCTGATTTGACAACCATCTGATAAAATTTGTAATCCTTGTGAGCAGCATAAGAAAGAAATAATCTTACAATTTTAATTCTAGCAACAAGGGAAAAGGTCTTTTCAAAATCAATTCCTTCCATTTGTGAATATCCTTTACATACCATTCTTGCTTTGTTTCTAATCACTTCACCTTGCTCATTCAGTTTGTTTCTAAAAACCCATTTCGTTCCAATAAAATTCTTATCCTTAGGTCTGGGAACAAGAATCCATGTATCATTCTTTTCAATTTGTTTTAGCTCTTCTTTCATAGCTTCAACCAATGCTCATTTTTGCATGTTTCATTCACACTAGTAGGATTAGTCTTAGAAATCAAGAAATATTCTTCTACAATCTTTCTCCTTGTCTCAACACCTTTATTCTTATCACCTATAATCTGATCTTCGGAATGATTTAATCTTACATACCTCAGAGTCTTCTTAGAATGTTCTTCAACTTCAGGTTTCTCTGCTCTCTCTTCTATGTTTGTACAAGTTTCTCCTTCATTCTCTTGATTTACTAAATTTATTTGCACTTGATTTGTAGTTTCATCTTGCTTTCCTTGATTTTTATTGTCATCCTGATCATCAGAGTCATATCCACATGTTCTGGATGATGTACCTAATTCTTCATCAACTTGAACATTTTCACTTTCAACCATTTTCTTCAATATTTTATTGTAACACCAGTAGGCCTTACTATTAGTAGCATAACCTAGAAAGATACCTTCATTACTCCTAGAATCAAACTTTCCTATGTCTTCATCTTTCTTAATGTAACATCTTCTTCCAAATATCTTAAGTATTTAATAGTAGGATTTTGACCATTCCATAGCTCCAAAGGGGTCTTACCAGTATCACCTTTGATTTGTACCTGGTTGAGTGTGTACACAATAGTACTCACAACTTCTCTCCAATAGATATGAGGAACATTTCCTTCTAGCATCATTGTTCTAGCAGCATCTTCAACTGTTCTATTCTTCCTTTCCACAACTCCATTTTGTTGAGGGGTCCATGGTGTAGATAGTTGTCTCCTTATTCCGTGTTCTTCACAAAAAAATTAAATTCACCAAAAGTGAATTCAACACCTCTATCTGATCTCAAACATTTAATTTTCAAACATGTCTCATTCTCAACCATAGCTTTAAAGATCTTGAACTTTTCCAGTGCTTCAGATTTCTCTCATAAGAAAGTAACCCATACCATTCTAGAATAATCATCGATGAGTAACGTGAAGTACCTATAACCTTGTAGACTTCTGACCTTATAGGGACCACACAGATTAGTATGCACCAGCTCTAACAATTCATTTGAACAATGCTTTTTACTTCGAAATGAAATCCTTGTTTGCTTTCCCAACTGAAATTCCTTGCATATCACATTAGTAGGTTTCACCAACTTAGGTAGATCTCTCACAACCTTTGTATAGATTATCTTGACAATATTATCAAAGTTAACATGACATAATGTCCTATGTCATAGCCAACTTTCATCAACTTGAGAAATCAAACAACTTTTACTAGCAGCACTCAAGTGAAAGATATTACCTTTTGTCTTTGTACCTGATGCAATTACATTTCTAGAACTCAATATTCTGCACTTTCTAGTCTTGAACTAAATATTGTAACCCTTATCAACCATTTGACTAACACTCAAAAGATTATGCTTCAAGCCTTCCACATACAAAACATCATTAGTATTATGCTTACCATCAAGAGAAATGCATCCTCTTCCATGGATCACACCAGCTGTATTATCACCAAATCTCACAACACCACCATCATACTTTTCCAAGATTACAAACTTACTTTTGTCTCATGTCATATGATGTGAGCATACACTATCAATTACCCATTCATCTTTTTCTTCAAATCGAGTAGCCAGGGCTTTCTCCACCACATTTGTACAACTAGTAGATTCAGTAGATACTGAGCTATTTTCTCTGACATCAATAAATACCCATTCATCATAACCTTTATCAAATTCATTGTCTGTTACACCTTCATCAGTAGCATAGTAACATTTCTTTTGAAATCTAGGCTTGTTATGTCTTAGTTTAGCATGCCTTTCTAGACACCTTGATGCAAAATGACCTTCCATATTGTAAGAAAAACATTTAAGAGGAAACTTTCCTTCATACTTACCTTTTCCTCTCAGTACTCTTTTGACAATAAGTGCTTCGAGTTCTTTCATCTCTTTTTCTTCTTCTTCAATCTATCTGATTTCATCCTCATACTTGAATGTCTTTCTAGATGAACTCTCACCTAGATCATATCTCTATCTATCTCTTCCAGAAGTAGTAGCCTTAAATGTAGATTTGACCTTAGGAAGGGCATCACCAAATTCACTCAACTCAAAAGCAATCAACCTACTAACCAATGTATCTTTAGTTATGTTTGTTATGGTCCTGAGCTCTTCAGTAACACTAGCTTTGACTTTGTAGGAATCATGTAGGGATCTAAGCAATTTAGAAACAATCTCAGACTCAATATCTTTCCACCAACACATCTAATACCACACACAAGTTCATTCACTCTTTGCATGAAAGTATTAATATTCTCATCATCTCCCATTCTCAACCTTTCATATTTCCATTTCAAACTCTGTAACTTAGCAATATTCACTTTAGGATCACCTTCATACAAGGTTTCCAAATTTTTCTAGATCTCATAAGCAGTCTTTAGATCTATAGCATTTTTCATCTCAAAATCAGTCAAAGCACTCAACAAATCTTCCTTATCTTGGATATTATACTCAACATCTCTGATCTCGGTAGAAGTAGTAGGACCATTCTGTGGAATAACATACATATTAATTGTAATGCTCCAGTAGGGTTCACCAATGCATCTCTAATGGCACTCCATTCGATTCTTCCACAACGAGTAATTTGTTCCATCAAATATCAGACTATCCTTCTTGTAACTTGTCATCCTGAATCACCTCAAGCTGTTAAACTTCTTCCAAGGAACTAGGCTCTGAAACCAATTGTTGGAAATACAAGGGAAAATGAATGAGAGGGGGGGTGAATCAGTTGTCACAAAAATTCAATCTTATTCAACTTATTAACCTTAATCTCAGATTTGATAATTAACCATGAAAGCATGAATCAACAACACATCAGAAACACATATAAAACCAAGATTTTTTATCTGGAAACCCTATTAGGGGAAAAATTACAGTGGAGGTTAGTCCACAAGATTATACCCTATTAAAAGTATAATTGAATGAAATATGGGGAATGCACTTGCATTTAGGTGCACTACTTAGATCTCACTACTCAATTACAAAGGAAGACACACTATCTTACAAATAGATTTAGATTATAACCATCTGCAAGGATTTGAATTGATAAAATAGAATCTACTAATGCCTGATCGTAGTTTCGGTTAAGCACATGAACAAATTTTCACTCTTCTTCACTCTTCTTCACTTTTCTTCACACTCTGCTCTTCCTTCGAATGATTAGGACATTATTCACACACACACATTCAGAATCCACTCACATAATTCAATTCAAACAAAAAACTACTCTTATATATCGACAGCAAGAAATTTCATCACTATAAGTCGGCCACAAAGAAATAATAAAATGAATATAACTTTTGGCCCAAATCAATAGATAATCTTTAATGTGAATCAACCAAAGTTTGCCACAACTTAGTGAAGACCTAAATCAACATTAATAACATGAAAACTCTTCAATTAATTACACCTCAAAGATCCACAACATGTTTCAACACCATGTCGGCCAGGAACATGAAAAAGGTGAACATGCAAGAGAAAATTGCCAACTACAATCACAACAATTAATGTAGATGTGCAACAAAGATAGAGCACGATCTAGAAGCATCCAAAAACATTAAGAACCAACAAAAAATCATTTGCAACAACTAAACTAAGTGAAATAGCATCATATTCAATCAGGTACACTAACTGAAGAAACAAAAAAACTATCAAAAAGAAAATCTTCATAACTCAATCAACTCTTCATGTAGATCTCTAAAATTCAACATGGATAAACTAGATATACTAAACAAAAAAAACTTTAGTCCACAACCTCTGATCACCAACTTACAAAAATAACTGGCATACTGAACTTCACTTCACTATTGATAACCTGCAACTCATTTATTAAAATTTTCTCAATATCCTCGACATACACAACATTAAATCCATTAATTCTAATAGTTTTGACATCAATGAAAACCACATATCAGCAAAACAACCATAACATCCAACATTCATTTATATCCAAAAGAAGAGGACCCGACTACAAACAATCTAGAAGAAGAAACTACTAGGTGCCTGAATCTAATAGCTCACAATACAATCTTAGATATTTATTAGATCACAAAAATATTCACTCATAAAGTCTCAACTTCTTCATTAATGGTTCCAAATATTTAGCGAAGATATATTGTCAAAACATAATTGGATTTTAGCACAGCCTAGTAAAATCTAATTGATCAAATATGAAGATTGATGACATTGACTTGAAGGTTCCACCCCAAAAGCAAGATCTCCTCCATGATCTTTGGCGAACTCCCCCCAAAAGGATCTTTCCATGGAAGATACATATTTCTTGACAAAAATAGATGACATGTCAAGCGAGGGTGATTTTAGATTTTGTGAGAACAATTTTGAAGAAAATCCCTGCCAATCTCACATGTGTCCTAGTTCACTCCCAAAATGAAAATGATATATATATTCGCACAACTACCATGTGGTGCATTGCACATCTTTATGCTAGATAAATCTTCATCCTTCGGGTGCAAATCCATCCCAAAGCGGAAAGGAAGCAAAGGTTAGAAACCAAAAATATTCAAAGGAAAAAATTGCTCCACAATTCCTATAACCATATTAATCCTTTTTCATATTCTTGGCATAGGAATTTGAAATTAATGGCCACTATTGTAGAAGGATTTAGCCAAAAATTTCTCACAATTTGACTCCTAGTTATATTCAGCAATGGAGACCCTTTCACACTTCTTATGACCCTAGCTTGATGATCACAACACTTTACAATTTCTATGATCCACTCCACTTCAACAAAGACATTTGGAACTACAAGCTTTCCAGGGTCACACATCCATAAATTATGGGATGGATGAGGAAAATTTCACCTCTTGTATGCATACTTGAACAAATCCCACCCACTTTGAGGTACTATAATGTCACCAATTCCCATAGCCTTATCTTGAAGGTGACTAGTCAAAATTTCCTCACCTGTAGGTCTCTTTCCTATAGTCTTAGCTCTCAGGAATAGCTCCATAAGGTCATCTTTGTTGAAGCTTGGAAAATCCCTCTTAACCCCTTTGGACTTTGATTTTTCCTTAGATGCTTTTGGTTTTGGTTTCTTAGCCTTGGGTTTAGTCTTTCTAGGCTTACGTTTTTCCTTTGAGGGCTCACTTGTTTGACTAATTTTACAAATTTCTATGGAACTATGGTTTTATAATTTAAATTCAAGAACTAGGGTTTCAAATTTACTCAATATCCTAACAAGACTATGCCAGAAACCCTACAAATATTACCGTAATTCAAACTAGAGCGTAGTGATTTTCTTTCAAAAATTGAAAGCAGATAGTTGTAACAATCCCAATTTTGAAAACCCTAAGCAACTACAATTTTGCGTTCACCTTGATTTCAATTGAAAACCATGCATAGATGGATAGAAAAAATTAAACTTACCTAAAAATCCTATCCATTTTTCTCTTTGAATTTGCTCGCCTAAAGCTTCACTTGCTTGTTCACCTTTGAATTATTGCTCAGACAAAAAAAAAACATGTAATTCACACCTTTATGGCCTTCAAATTCGATAAGATACACCATTAATGGAAATGAGATGGACTATGTGAGAAAAGGAGCATTCTATCAGCTAGATGTTCTCATTTGAACTCTGACCATCCATTTAATTATTTTAAAACAATATTGATATTTATTGTGTATCCTCAACACATCACCTTTTTCTTTAAATATTTTTAAATATAAAATGCAATTTGAAGGATATACGTGATGAGCCAAGATACTACCATGTATACCCTCTTCTAGGAATACTCAAGACCACTGAGAGGCATGGGGTGAATCAATGGTGCACAAAAGAATAGAGAAATTAAATAACTTTTGTAAAGCACAAACTTCAATGGAAACACATAATAATCACCATGACAAGTTTTATAAGTGGAAAACCCTAGAAAGGGAAAAACCATTGTGTGAGTGTTGGTTGGGTTTGAAAAACCAATCCAAGCCTCACAATTTGTTCACCATTAGGTCTCATTGACCAAATTCTCACTAAATATAGTATGTCTAGGAGCACCAACTCCTTATGTAAACAAGAGCACCAAATCCAATGATGAATAAAGGAAAAATGTACATAGTGCTACTTTGTTAACAATATGCTTCAATTCATTAATCTCCCTTGTTTCACATACAAATAATCAATAATTATCCCTCCTTGCATACATGTATAATAATCTCTTCACAAGAAACCCCTTATCTCAACAAGCATAAACAAGATTTAAACCTTTTTTGAATGAACAAATAGAAAGTACAAAAAAATTTACACAACCATTTCCTCAAACTTCATTCACCTATGATCTCATTCACATCACACTAATCTATGCAAAGAAAATACACTTCATGAATATTGTCAATAGAGGCACCATATAACCCTTTTTATCTTTTGGGTATGTGCAAGATCATCATGGAAAAAATAGGCCCTTAAGTGCCAAAAAAATCAGAAAAATCAGAGTTAGGCAACTTGACATAAAATTTGAATAAGTTATCTATATTATTTCAAAAATATGTAAGAATAGAATATGTAGCAAATTGAATGTAGTTTCTAAACTACTAGGTTTATTTATAAAAAAAAAACTATTTGGTGAAAATTTGAAATTTCAATGCAATAGTACTTAAATTTTAGGAAAAAATAAAAGTAGGTGTCTGTCTAACCACCCTAACCACAATAAATTGATAATATTTTTTTATAAGGTTTTATATATAAGTAGAGGACTCATGTCTTGATGTGATGCATATTTTTTTGTAAATTTTTTGCAAGTGAATAATTAATTATGAATTTTTTATTACAACTTTTAAAAAATATAAAAACGTGTATGTCTGACCACCTTAACTTGGTCAAAACTTTTTTTTTAATATTATATTATGTGAAGCATAGAATGTGACACATGTTTTAATTCAAAAATGTGATACTATTTGAAAGCTATAGATGTTTTTCAATCAGCCTATCAATCAGGACTTTAGTCGTAATTCAAATAGAAAATGAATAATAATTATTTATTAAATTCAAAGTAAAGCATAATTTATATTAATGGAAAATGAGAATCTCTTTTAAAAACCCTTTTCCTTTCATAAATTTTTGGTTAAAAAAAATTCGTCAACCACATACCCTACACATACCCATCATATTGCCACTTTTTGGCCCATCATGATCCTGCACATACCCTTCTATTAGTCAAGTCTCTCTCCCTGTGTATTGCATTGACAAAAAATGATACCATTATGTTCAAAATCTTCTCATAGAGCCTATACCATGGCTTTAATACCCTCAATGCATTGATAGTGACCCTCATACCATCGTTGTCTCAATACAATTAAAAAACTTGGTGTAATTAAACCAAGGGAGATAACACCCATATTCCCATCAAAGTGAAGACCTTGGGAAGTAAGCATTCTTCAATTTTAAAATGACCTTTGATCTTTGAAACACACCAATCCATGAATCAAAATAATAACCATTGATATTACTTTTGGTAGTAGAATATGATTCTTTAACTTGTCTATCCAGTTTCACCTAAGAGTAGGGGTCGGTTGGCAAATGATCTTAAACCCTGAAGACATCACTTAAGTGACTTTCCATCATGTATAGCCAGTCAACTAGCAAATAAAACATAAAGGAAACTTTTCATTGATAGTCCTCATAAGACTTAAACCCTAGGTATTCAAGGTATAGTATAGTCTTAGGGGTTAAGAAATGCTTAGAGTTTTATGTTAAAAGGTATAGATATTTTAACAAATGAAACTCTAAAATGGGATTACCACCATATTACTTCACCCTCTATAAGTCTCTGAAAAAAATAAGAAATGGAAACAATTTCAACCTTTTTGAAGATTAATAAACAATAACAACTCTAATCCTCATAAGAACACTAAGAGAGGTCAAAACAATCTTTGACAATGACCACTTTGCAACTTTTTGAGACTCATATGAAAATGGTAAATGACAATGAATCTTCAAGTCTATTATGTAAAAAATACTAATAACAACCTTTTCTCATATTTATACCTTATTAATCATGCTTTTATGTAGAACTCTTCCACGAAATACCTAATTTATGAAAGTTGGCAACTTGTGATTGAAAGGTGGAAAATTGGCTTCACCTTCCTCCACCCTTGATTCAAGGCCTAGAAAGGGGAAACTTTACAAAATTTCACTCAAGAACAAACCCTTGAGATTTCTCTACAAAGGAGAAAGAAATCTTGAAATAGGGATGTACAAGGGATTGAAAATGATCTAATGAGGGGTTCACCACCAAGTGTAAAAAGGGAAAGATAATAAAATGTAATATGAAATGCAAAACCCTAATTGAATGAAAACTTGGAATGAATGACCTAAATATGCAAGTGAAATAACACAGAAAATTGTAAAACTGAAAGTGTGCACCTGGGAAATTGAAGAAGGTGGAATGGAGGTCTAGATCACTAGAAAATATGTTCTCAAGGCTAACTAGGACTCATTCGCCAAGCTAGGCGAATCAATCCACTTTCTATAAAAATGTGTAGGAACAAATTTCTACCAAAAGGGTGTCCAAATCTATAAAAATATCTATTAGGCATGTACAATGGGACTCACTCACCAGTAGTGGAGAATCATTCCACTTTTACTTTTTTGGAAGTTCTGAATGAGATTATTTTCCTCTTAGTCTACTCTACTGTTCCTAATTGGTTTCTGGATCCAAAATTGCAAATTGCCACCTATAGGTCTTCTCCAAGTCTCTCCAAGGCTTGATGACAACTTTATCAGTTTTGATCAATTGACAACTTTTCTCCAATCTTTCTCCTTGTGAAATATGAAACCTAAATCTACAAATCACATGGAAAGGAGAGGGGAAAATGTTGTGGGGTTAGTGAATAGTGGTTTTCCTTGTTCAAACCCCTTGTTGGTAATTGAACCTTAAAATGAAAGTAAATATAAATGGAGAATGATGCATGAAAAAAATACAATGTTGCAACTCAACAAACCCTAGCAATAAGGTGTTACAATTATTCTTGAAATGGCTGCAATGGATGTAGTTCTTGACTCTTGCTTGAATGGAGTTGATCTTGCTTGAAACACTTGCTTGGATCATGAACTCTACATCACAATTATTAGCACAATAACATTTAAACATGATGAATGCTATCTTTGACATGATGATCGACACTTAAAGAATGCTCTAAAATTCTTGATAATTTTCCCTTGAAATTCTCTTGAATGCTCTTATGAATGCTCCAATTCTCTTGTGAACTCTCTTGAATGCTAGGTGTTGAATATGCGTGAAAAAACCTTGTATTCATACATAATTATGCAAGAATTCATGAAATTACAACACTACGAGCTGAAATTAGATCTAGGATAATAAAATCCCATTGGAAATTTGAATTTGGGCCATGCGTGACTCATTTTCCCAAGGTCACGAATGAGTCCCATCAGGCATAATGTATGGGACAAAAAATGAAAAGTGCTTAAAAATATGTGAAAACCGATTCAAGACCAAAATATCTAGGTGGGACCCATTATCCCAAGGTGGTGAATGAGTCCAAGATCCCTAAATCTAGGCCACACAAGCTAGAAGCACCTAAATTATGATTGGCTATTGATTAGTGTCAGGATTATCCTTTAAAAGATGTAATAAATGAGGCTCGTGGATGCAAAATAGGGCCAAGTAAAGCATAAGAAATCCCAATTATTAATGAAAAGCATAGAGAAGTGTGAAAGTGTGTTACAAAACTTTACAACTCTCCAAACAAGGAAAGATTAATGTTTATTTTCATCAAAAATAGGTTTACTATGTTTAATTATGTGATAAAACCCTAGAAAAGTGTGAAAGTGAGTTACAACACTTTACAAAACTTTAGCAAGGTGCCATTAAAATTCATTAGTTTACAAGGGCCCAAGACCTAATGTGAATGTCCCATCCACATTACAACACTAAATTGAGGCAACATTAAGAAAAAATCCACAAGGAGAGCCCAAACGAGTGTGAAAATGTAAAGGGATCCATTTTTCTACACTACTTTTAGCCCCCACTTTAGTGAGAGGATGAACTTGCTTCAAACACACATTAAAGTAGACAATCATGCATCAATAGGGGGTTCAAATGTACCAATGCTATTAAGATGAGACAATAATTATCAAGAGGGGTGATCAAGTCCCCAAGATCAAGATCCCATGGAAAACCAATATAGACACAAAATAATGCACATTAGAATAATGTAAAGAACAACTACAAGGCCAAGCATGCACTGCCAAAGATTAAAAAAAAGAATAAGAGAAAAGATAAAAAGATAAAAAATAATTGGATCAAGCTTCGACCGTTTTTCCATCCAATGTGGATAAGATCTAGGTTTTTTACCTAAAAATTGCATACTCACTCTGAGACGATGGAACTTCAAGCTGTCACTGGGTGAGAAGTCCTCAAAGATGAGAAACATACACTCATGGTTGGTATGCACTCACACACACATGCAAGTGGCTATGCAAAAATTCATGCCTCGATTGGGCTTCCCGCTCAAACAATACCAAAGTTATATCTCTTGATCACTTTAATAAGGTACCACACAAAATTATTTTTGAGCTTCATGAGCCAAGAAAAACTTCATATGCTTGGAGCTCATGAACAAACAGGATGGCTCCATAGGCATGCAAGTTGTGTTATGCAAGCTGGCAATATAACAACAAATGCAAAAATGCAACATGCAAAGAATGTTCAAAGGATTCTTACTTAGGGAAAATTGTGCCTAAAATCTCTAAGAGAGAACGGTCAATCAAAGAATAGAAAATTCACAACTTAGGGGATGCAGTGTGTTGCATCAAGCCACTAAGAGGAATGCAACATGCTAAGAGAGATCACACTCTTGAAGGACATTACACCCAATGTCATCCACAAAGAAAAAAACACATTGTATGAAGTAAGAATACCACACCAAGAACCAAGAAAAGAAAAAGAATAATGCCAATGTATGCACCTACTTTGAAGAAATTGTTAAACACCATACTATGAGAAATTAATTTAAAGTAGCAACCAAAAAATGAAAACAAAAAAGAAATATATGAGAGCTAACTTGGAAAACCCTATGCCAAGTCATATGTTTCCAAGTAAATCTATTTCATGCAAAAGAAAAAGAAAAGAGAGGGGTTGCCCCAAAAAATGAGGACACCAAACACATAAGGGATCTATGTATTTGGGGTCAGTATTCTCTTTGTTGCAATATTTTTAAGAGACCTCAAAACTATCATCATCCTCCAAATACATAGAACTAGAAGAATGACACAAATAGAATGAAAAAAAGGAAAAAAAATTTGGGTCAACATGGAAGAGACGTGAATGTCTCCACGCCATGTGTCATCCCCAAAAGGAAAACACAAGACAAAGAAAATAGGAAAATGAAAAGGCTAATGAAAAAGAAAGCCTTTTGGGTCAACATGGAAGAGAGATGAATGTATCGATGCCTCGCATCATCCCCAAAAGGAAAACAAAATACAAAAGAGAAAAAGGAGAAAAGGAAAAGGAAAAGGAAAAGGAAAAGGAAAAGGAAAAGGAAAAGGAAAAGGAAAAGGAAAAAGGAAGCCTTTTGGGGCAACATGGAAGAGACTTGAATGTCTCGACGCCTTGTGTCATCCCAAAAAGTAAAACTCAAGATAAATAAAATAGGAAAATGAAAAGGCAAATGAAAAAGAAAGCCTTTTGGTTCAACATGGAAGAGACATGAATGTCTCGATGCCTTGCATCATCCCCAAAAGGAAAACACAATACAAATGCAAAAAAGGATAAAAAGTGAAAAGATAACAGATTTACGACATAGAGAAGAATGAAGGTACAAATAGAGGAATGTCACAAAGAGAAGGAGAACATCAAACAAAATGTGATAGGGGATCACATCACGCGTATGCAATCACACAAAATAAAATGAAAATAAATAAATAAATAATGCAAGAGACTAGTAAGGCACAGGTGAGTAAACCTATGAGTAGGTCAACCTCCCAATCATGTCTGTTGTATAATGAAGGAAAGAAACTAGCCAAAGGGATAAGAGCAAGTGCTGAACTAGGAGAAGTACTAGGTTCAACACTCTTTGTAGGATATTTTTCATTTAATCTCATGGAAGAGGAAAATAATGTATTTAATTCATTATGCACCTCTTTGTCAATTTTAGCAATCTCATCATCGTCATCCAAGTTAGCCACAATAGGAGGTTGAATGATAATGTCCATTCAATAATTTCACTCTTGTTGTGGTTGTTGTATTAGGTTGTTTTATTTCAGCATAGGGGTAGAGTCATCATGTGTTGCTTCAGTCAAGTTTAGATCTTGATTTTCTTTGTTTGACTCATCATGTAATCTACAAGAAAGGACATAGCATCTACACCTACTCTCTCTATCACCTTTGTTTCTATTAGTTTTGTTTTCAAGTTTCATTTATGTAGGAGTGGGTTGATCAACCATTGGTTTCTTTTCTTCCCCAAGGGGAGGAACGGAAGGAACCATGGGAGTTGTTCGACTACTTTCTCTTTAACTTTGTATACTTCTTTTATTCTAGGAGGTGTAATTGGGTTATTTTCATTGTCTCTTGGTCTTTTGTATGAGGTAGGTGAAGGTTCTATCTTAAGTTGGTCATGGTTGTTTGGTATTTTTTTATGTTCAAGCATTGTTGCATCTAGGATGGCAGGCTTGGTGGTTGATGGGGACATGTTTTGAAGAGATAGTTTTGCTATCTTCTTTGCCTTGAATTTTTGATAAGATAAGAAAAAGAAGTCTTCTCAAGGTTTTATAGGTTCCATAGGTTTGGGCCAAAAGGAATCTAAGGAAAAAATTTCTTTGGATGACAAATGGTTGAAGCCACTATGGTGAGCAATGTATATTTCATTGTCAAAAGGAAACTTTAAGCATTTATTTACAACCGAGGGGAAAACTTTCATGGAGCGAAGCCACGGGAACCCTAGCTTCACATGAAATTGGTCCAACTGTGCGATGATGGAGAATGTGACATCTAATGTTTGAGGTCCTATTTGTAATGTTAAGGTGGTTGATCCAATCGTAGGGCAAGAAAAACCATTATGTGTCTTGATCCATGCTTTCAATTTATCATATATGTCTTGATAAATCTCATGCAAAAGTAAGAATTCCTTGGTGATCACATTCTCTCCACAAGTGAGATCTATTATTAGCCCATTAGTGGGCTTATCATAGATATGGTCGACTATGTAGAGAGGACCATCGAGTTCCTATTTAATTATATCCTTAGAGGAGAAAGCAATGTCAAGAGGATTCTTAGTTCATCCCTTACATTGAATGGTGTATATATCACCCCTACCATTTATCTATATGATTGATAGTATTATTTTGAATAGAATCATTGTTATCATCATCTATGTCAACATTCATCACATTATTCTTTGGATTTTCACTAGTTTGACAAATGAAATATTATGTTTCGGTACTGGGTTGGTGAAATTTTTCAATTTTTTGTTGGGAGGGGCAATGGACTTATTTCCTTGATCACTAACACCTCCAATAGATAGATGGCTAGAATAAATGAGGTCTTGCACGAGATGTTTAATACACTTACAATGTTTTGTGTCATGTCCATTTTTTCAATGATAGTGGTAATAAATATTTGATTTAAAGCTTGGGGGTGAAGGCTTATTAGGGTCGGGTGTTTTGACGAGAGGTAAGGTAGTCATTTGTTGTTCTAAAAGTTGTGACATTGTGTTATTAAGGGTATCAGGTAAGGGAGTGAATTTTATTTTTTGGGTCTCCATAGCTAAAGGGTACCATGGCTTTGACAATAGCTACTTGGTTATTGACATTTTGAGTTGGATGTTGAGGGGGGTTGAATTGAAGGAATCCTTTATTTTGTTTTCTAAAAGGTTAGGAATTGTTTTGGTTTGTAGGCTCAGATTTTTGGCTAGAAGTGGACTTTATATCTTGACTACTAACTGAATTTTGATAATCACGGAGGGTAGTACACAAGTAGATGGAGGATTTGAATCTCATCATGGTGAGTTTGTCTTGAATCTTAATTTGCAAATTTTTTATGTACATTTTTTGAAGGTGAGGGTAAGGACCTTCACATTGATTTGGGAATAAAGCGATTGATAGCATGAGATAAAATCAGTTATCTTTTCTTCCTCTTTTTTCTTGCATCTCATTAAATTGGTCAAGGTCATCTTGGGAGTCATATGCACTTGGAAATGATTTACAAATGCATCAACAAGTTCATTGAATGAACGAACTGAGCTGCTCGGTAAAGAAGAAAACCATTCCAAGGTGGTATCTTTCAAGGACCTAGGGAAAAGCTTTGCCAACAGTTTTTGTCAAGGAAAAATTTAGTACATAAGGAAATATAAGCATTAACATGATTAGAAGGATCTCTCATCCCTCCATATTTATCAAATCTAGGCACCTCTACACCTTGTGGCATCGATTTTCACAATATCTCCAAGGACAATGGACTACTTTTTACATAATATGTAGGTGGACCATTTTGATTTTGTTTTATGGTCAAAATTATTTTTTGAAGGGAGGAAATAGTTTGTAAGAGTTGAGCTTTGAGAGGGTTATTGTTTGTGTTATGAGATGGAAGTGAAAATGGGGAAGGAGTGTATGTGTTCGTAGGACAAGTGAATGGAATGCTTATAGGTGGTAAGGTGGTAAGAGATATAACATGTGATGCAACATAGGAACTAGGGATGCTAGTAGGAATACCCAAGGAAGGAATCACATTACTAACTTGTTGAATTATTGTTGTGACTTGAGGGTTGGTATAGGTAGGTATTGAGGCTATTGTTGTGGGAGGAGGAATTTGAGTTCCTCCTTGACTTATAACATTGCTTGTTTGAAAAGGACAAAGCTAGTGGTTGGGGGTGGATGTTTTCCAAAGATTTGAACTATGTTTTTCACAAGATCAAGCCCTTCTTCACTTTCAAGCATGTGATGAATGTTATCTATGGTGGGAATGGTAGTATTTGAAATTTTGTCAATTTGCACTTGGTTTTGTAAGTACGCTAGTTCCCCATGAATGTGAATTATGTTTTCTTGTAAGAAACTATCATTCCTTTGTTCAACTTGCATACTATTTGAAGGCAAAGATTTGTTAGAGGTGTTATCCATGCCTAGTGTACTATTGTCAATACTAGGAGTGAAAGAGCTAGACAACCCAAGATCCACAATGATTGTGCTATTGCAGGAGGACATGAGTCTTGAACTTCATCTCACTATAGTATTAGCAATAGGACAAAAAACACTCATACAAAGGGTACTAAACGTAGGGTAAATGCAAATGTAATGTAAGCGTAGAAGAACAATGAAATGCTTATAACTAAAATTCTGGGAACTGAAATAGAAAAGCAATAATATCAAATAGAATCTCAGTGTAGAGAAGGGGGATTCACTACTCATGAGTTCTCTCAATTCAAAGAACCTCATGGGGTGAACTACCCTAAACTATACCTCAAGGAACAATGCGAGAGTTTCAAAATTAGGAAGAGCAGGTCATAGAGATTTTCTAGACAAACTGACGGGCTCTTGGCTAAAGGACATCAGCACGGGATATAGATGAAAGCGCAACATGTTGGTGTCCTAGAGGCATGCTAGCATCTCATACAGACCCAAAACTAAGTTTATAACAGAAAATGGCAAAGTGGCTACTAGCGATCTTATTACTATAAACTTCTAGAAAGTGGGAAAGTAACAAAATACAATAGAACTGAGATAAAGTAAAGTAAATGATTAAGATAAAGAGAAGAAAAGACATAAAATTCTCATAGAAACTCAAGTAATGAATCCTCTAGTACATGAATATCCTCAATACCTGCACATGTAAGATTTGGAGAAAGTGTTTGGGCTGTAGAGGGGTTTTCCTTAGTCAAACCCCCATTTTGGTGTTCCCACCTCCATGGAAAACTAGATAGATAGAGAGAAATGAACTGAAATGGACAAAGCATGTGGTGAAAGAAAAACCTACTTGGAGAGTAAAACCTACACCACCAAGTATGAGTGATAAAATAAATCCCCGCTTGAGGAGGAGAACCTATATCACAAAATAAGAGTGATAAAAGCAATCCCTGCTCAAGGAGGAAAACTCGTATCATGAAGTACGAATGCAATTGATAGGGGATATGGAATCCTAGGATGCTCACAAACATAAGGCAAGGGATACAAATGAAAGAGCCAAGAGGGATACAAGGAGTGTTGCTAAGAGAGATTGAGAGTGCTTGAAGCTATTGTAACAAGCTATATTGAGCAGTGCAAGCAAAACAACAAGAGAGAAAATGCTAGAGCCAAATTTGGAAAGAAGCTAGAAGCTAGAATAAAGCTAGAGACACAAATGGATTGAAAAGATAACATTCAAGGAGAGAGTTGAAGCAAAAAGAAGCTTCCTAGGTGGTTACAAGGCATCCTGAGTCGTTACCACAAACCAAAGTTAGTTGACAAGTGGAAAACATGCATGAAAGTGGTCATTTGAATGTTGAAGCATCATAGGATGCTAGCACTATGTACGGATGTTTGCACAGTGCACAAGTGTCTAGACACATCATGCTGCAAAATGACACACGAGAAAAAAATAAGGTTTAACACAAAGCAGACACGTAAGGGTAGCTGCTGAAAAGTAAGCCTTTGAGCATCTTGAGAGGGAAAAAGGCTGATGCAAGGGCTAAAATGAGCCTACACAAATACTACGGGAGTGGACACTAAAGTAGATGCAATAATTAATGTGAAATTTCAAGTGGTGCAATTTTACGACATTACATTTTTCTCCCACTTTAACGGGCATATGAATCTACATAATATGCATGCTAAAGGAAATCGACTAAACATAAATAACATCATTATGCCAAAAGGATACTATACAAGGAGCAGATAAATTTTTGAACCATGGAAGCATTCCCCCGGGCTGAAGACCTACAAAACAAATGCATTAGACAAGAAAAACCTGCACCAAATAGAAATACCTGCACCAGATAGCTATGCTAGCACACAAAAAACTAAAGGATTTGAGTCAGCAAAGTAAAAGAGACCTCAACATAAAAGGTTGTCTTGAGTAGTACTATGCATCATCCCCAAATTAAAAAAAATACATAGAAGAAATCTAAAATAAAGAGAAGAATGTAAGGATTGATTGCTTCAAGAGAAGCATACATCCAAAAGATAGTGAGGCAACCAATATCAAAGAGAGAAAGATCATAAACTCAGGATGAAGAAGATGTAGATATTCAATATAGTATATACAAAAGAGAAGAGAAAAAGAGGGAAGATAATTTAAGAGAGAGATGGAGAAGCTAGAAAGGAATGAAAATTCCAAGAGAGATGGCTCCATAATTACTCTCTCTTGAGGAGGTTTGAATAAAAGACTCCATAGCCCCGTAGAACTATAAAGTTGCACAAGGTACACTGAAGGCCCTCAGACCAACGATGGACAGAAAGCATCTCATAGGCTCATAGACTTGCAAGGAGGCAACCCCCAAGATCTCTCACATGAAGGAAGCCCCATGAAATATTTTCCTTACAGGTCCATAGACCTACAAGGAGGCATCCCCCAAGACCTCTTTCATGAGGGAAACCTAAAAGAAAGTGCCTTACAGGCTTGTAGATGTGTAAGGAGGTACCCCCAAGATCTCTCTATGATATAAGAGGGATTCGTCATACATAGTCCTTTGTGTTCTCAAGAGATCACTAGGGAATGAACTGCTACCTCAACATAATCACTTCAACAAAAATGTAGAGAAGTATACCAAAGTTGTGTTTCAGAGAAAGTTACTTCAGATCTCGAGAGAATGAAACCTCAAGATTTTTTCCTCAGATGAGTGAGCTCTCAGCTAGAAGATAGCAGCATGGTTTCAGGATGCCAAAGCGGCACATTGTCATCTAAAAGATGCACTAGTGTCCTAAGAGACAGAGGGATAAATATCTCAAGCAGATGGAACAAGGCTTCACTTCTAAGCCTAAGTCTAGGATGTCCTAAATGAAATAAACAAATAGGAAGCTAGAAGCTATAAAAAACATAAGGGGACTTGGAGAGAGCTTACCTTTTATTGGGCATTCAACTCTTCACTCCAAGATCCACTTCACACCTACACACAGAAGAACAAGGGGAAAATTTTGGGGCTATATAGAGGTCTGCCTCAGTCAAACCCTCATTTTGGTGTTCCCACCCCCATGGATAGCCAATTTGGAAAGGAGTGCAAATGAAGTAGACAAAGCATGTGGTGAAAGAAAAACCCACTTCTAGAGTAGAACCCACACCATGAGATAGTAAATAAACAAGTAGGAAAGGAAAGCGAAAGAGAGAGTGTTAACCATAGGCCTAGACCCTCTCTAGAGTAAACAGATGCACCGTTGAGTGCTTGCTTGAGATATATTGCTACTAGAAGGACCTCAATCCCACATGGATTTGCTTGCAAGAGTGTTGCTATCAAGGATGAAGAGAACTCTAAGATGGAGTAAATGGTAAGAGAGCTTGAATGAATGACTTCCAACCCCAAATGAGAGAAAGAGAGGGGTATTTAATACATGCATGGGTGGAAAATACTCGTTACATCCAATATTCGACTGCTAGGACATGTGTTGAGAGAGTTAAGATTCTAGATTCCCTATTTCAAACTCAAAAACCCGCTAAGATGCTAGCGTGCCACATGGATGTCTGCATGTCGTGCAAGCATCCAAAGCCTAGATTTTCAGGAAACATTTCATGAGGCTTTGGTTTCTCTTCCACAAGTCCACATGGAGTTACAATTTTTAAATTATGATTCATGGGATTTGGTCATTAATGCTAGGAAAAAATGAAAAAATGTGGAATTGCCCCCAGGTGCAATTCTACGACATTACATTTTCCCCCCACCTTAGTGGGCTCAATTTTGGAAAAAATCAGCCTCACTAAAGTAAAGAAGAAAATTTTCACCTGAATTTTGAATTTTATGGATTGTCATGCCAAGAAAAAGGGGCCTTAGAGGCCACCGAAGTCAATCCAATTGGTACCAAAGGTGCCCCAGGAACCAAGCTCAACAAACAACAACAAAATGGTTGTGAAAAATTGTTCAAGACTTTAACCTGCAAAACTCAAATTTTGGGTTAGCCTCAAAAATTAGAAGAAGCTACAACAACAAGAGAAATGATCAAGAAAAAATTCATTGATTTAGAAGAAAAATATGATCAGGAGGTGACTATATTCCCCCTCCTAATTTTTCCCATAGCTTGGTGGGGTAAATTCAGGAGAAACTAGGGAGCCACAAGCTCTAGGAAAAATGGGCCCTGGGGGGCTTATATATACCTAGGTGGGCCCCTAGAAGGGTCATTTTTAGTATTCACTATGAGCAAATTGTTGACTTTTGTGAGAGAAAAGTTAGCAAAATGTCGAGCAGGAGGGAGTACAAGGCTCCAAGGTTCGAGCAACTACGCGATGACATCGCCAAGTGTCACGAGGTGGACCAAGTAGGCCTCTAAACCTCAATTTTCATGAATTTTAGCTTATTTTTGGAATTTTTCTATTCGTCGAGGTGCGCAAGCATCTTTTTCAGGCACTCATGTCAAAAAAGTGCACTTTCGTCTAAATTTTGCACCAAGGTCCCAAATCTAAATTGTTGTCTCAAGGATGCACTGACATCCTCAAGGTGGCCATGGTGGATAGAGATGCATGCACAGTGTGCAGATGTCTATGTGGTGTGCATAGGTCTTAAAAAAAAAAAAAAATCAAAGTGAAATTCGATGATTCGACTTAAAAATTTTCACTTTTGGAAGAGTATCCAAAGATTCGTGAGCATCTGTGAGGGCGAGCATTCCAACTTGTTTGTGAGTAGAGGGGTCATCTTACAGATGACGAGGTTACACATCTAGTGTGGGTCAGTCTCTAGCATGTGTTTACCATATGATAGAGATGCGATATCATGAGTAGATTCTCACAACATTGATTGAGTGGTGGGACACCACCACATCATCTTTCCAGCTACCTTGTGGGGAGATGACTATCACGCTTGAGCATGTCTATCAATTCCTCAAACTACCCATCCATAGACGACAAGTGGCCCTCAATGACACCCGATCAACATAGGAACAGAGGGAGGGAGTCCTCTACTACTAAGGGCAGACAGATGGTGGCAACGACACGAGCCACATATACGCACACTGGTACAACTAGGTGAGGAGCACTACACCCCTACTGCATTAGGTTATGGTTGTGACTATTGCTTTCTAGATCATGATAGATGGACGAGGCTCACACCTACATGGGGGCCTCATCCACATGATCAGAGAGATGGTGGAGTGTAGGACAGTTTTTTCTTGGGGGCACAGCATGTTAGTGCACCTCTACTAGGAGTTGGGTCGGTACATCCACTACGAGTACCATGGAATTACTGCATTCACACTTTTGTAGGTGTGGGCCTTTTCCCACATCATGTGCACTAGGCTTGTTGGTTCTCCCTAGTGACAACCATATTGCATCCCCATGGCCCATTGGTGCAACATGACAAGCTAGTAGAGATTCAGCGATTTATAGTTTTGGTGGCTACAGTTTGATACACTTACTATGGATGGGGTCAGATTGAGACCCTATCAATTTTTCAAATGGGCGGATGATAGCCAGCATCTAAGGAACCTATAGCAAGACCATTTTTGGTAGGTCACCATGACTATATCATAGTACCATACTATTGGAGTCAGGTTACGCGACAACATGGCTATCCTCAGATGATTCCACCTAATGTTCCCACATATACTAGAGCCTATAAGAGTGCAACAAGAGTTGGGGATCAACCCCACCCCACCATCACTGATTTTTATCCTTCTGATGAGGATGAGCCTGACCATGATTTGGTACCCATAGCGGCGATAGATAATGTCAGGGTTTATACAAATTTTGCGTGGTGGTGGGAGAGGCACCGTCTTGCTCCTGTGTTTGGTGAGGGTTTCCCAAGAGGGGATCCTAGTCTATAGGGGAACTTGCCACCATGGCCTCCACAAGATAGATAGAGGAGGCATTAGCAAGTAGGCGAGGAGGAGGAGAGGGCACAAGAGGAGGAGGTGGCACCTTAGAGACTGAGGTGGCGAAGCAGGTCAGATCCCCCAATGGCTACCATTGTCTTGTCAGCACCACCAACTCGTACTATTACAACAGTGGTGGCCTTGGCATCACCGGGAGTGGCTATCAATGCCGGCGGCATGAGTTCCAATACCACTCCTCACCTTGACCCCACATGGCAACTAGGGGATCCAGGTATATAAAGTACATTGTTTATGTTTCTGTTCTTTCATTTTTTCTGTTTATAATTACATATATATGCCATGTGATACTGATTTTTATTTTTTTCTCTGTGGTTGCAGAGGATGTACAATGATGGACTAGGTTGATGGCTCAGTGTATTTCAGAGGTAGCCCCCAACGTTCCAATCCAAGGGATGGTCCTTGAGGCTTTCCAACCAATCTTTGCGGGTGACATGCCCTCACTTTTGAGTCGGTAGCATGCCTGAGGACCGCCTATGAGGATCAAGGCACAAAGATCGTCCAACTAACTCTGGAGCTCACTATTGTTTAGAGATAACATGACCAACTATCGAGGGAGCTGTGAATGGAACTCGATGAGCCAGACGCGATAGTGAGGTGGGTCAATTTTGTCGAACAAGAGTGCGATGCCCTCCAGAGCTACCTCAATGACCTCGATGGGTAGCTAGCAGTTGTGATCTCCATAGATGCTTAACAACTGTGGGAGGAGCTGAGATGGGTGGAGATGACCATATGCTCCTTATAGGGAGAGATCAGAGGGATGTGAGTAGCTTTGTCCACATCATGATTATATTGATCCCATTCCATGACCAACATGCAACCTCTCCCGAGAGTACAAAAGCAACCGCCAAAGCCGGATGGCTCCAGAAGCCATGCACCACAGTTATAGGGGCTCATAATTTTGTACATCATTTTTTTAGCAAGGGATACATACACATACATATATATATTTGTAGATCTTTTGTATAGACATATGTTCATCAGCCACTCATTTTTCTATAGTAGTGGCCAAATACATATACATAACATTTGATACATACATGCATATATATATGGACATATCAATTTTGATATCATGGAATTGATTATTTTTATGTGTATTCTTTTTACTTTTGTGTATGTTGATGCTATGGATGTTATATGTTTGTATGAATGTATGTTTACATTAGGTGCTAAGATGATTTAATAAACACACATGATTGTATGTTAATTAAATACAATGATGATCTAATTTCCTTAAAAGATGTAATGTGATGCATGGATACATAGCATAGTGAAACACATGTATGTATAACACACACACACACACACACACGTGGTCATATCATAATACAAAAAATTTCATAATGTGCTAATGAACAATGTTGATATATGTAGAGCTACTAGCCTTTCATAGAGAGAACACCACACAAATGACACATGAAACACTATGCATAGTATTGACAAAGATGCATCACATTAATAGGCTGTTTTAGAGGTGTCCCATCCATAGATGATAATCCATAGGCACACAAACCATACACAAAGATCACAATGTAAGGGCCTAACCAGTTAGGACTAAATTTCCCTCTTTGATTAGGTGACACATTTACATTTCTTTGGTTTTCACAAAGAACCAAGTCTCCTAGTTTAAAGGTCCTAGGAAGCACACTCTCATTATATTTTCTTGATAATGATCATTGATAAGATTTAAATTGATCAAGGGCCTATAATCAGTGCGATTAACCTAGTAGGTTTCATCATTAATTAACCTTTTAAGGGAAACCCGTAAAGATAAAATTTCCAACTCCAAAGGCATGATAGCTTCAACACCATATATGAGAGTGTAAGGCATTGTTCCCATCGCCATATGATGTTCACTCATGTGATAGGCCCACAAATCATACGTTAATTGAATATGCCAATCCTTACCGTGTTTATTGACTGTTTTACAAAGAATGAGCTCAAGAGTCTTATTGGATGTTTCTGCTTCACCATTGGATTGTGGATAGTATGGTGTAGAAAACCTATGTTGGATATGAAACTTCTCTAACAACTGATTCACTTCCTTGTTCTTGAATGGTGTGCCATTGTCAGAAATGAGTGTAGCAAGCAATCCAAAATGAGAAATAATGTTGTTCATGAGAAAGCTACAGATAGCTTTAGTGATTGTGGATCGAACTGGTATAGCTTCAACCATTTCATAAAGTAATCTGTAGCAGTAATAATAAAGGTATGTCCCTTGGAAGGAGGTGATATTTTCCTGATAATATCCAACGTCCATTTCATGAATGGCCAAGGAGAGGTTTGATTTTATAACTCTTGAGTAGGTGCATGAATAAGATGATTGTATTGTTGACATTGAAGGCACTTATTATCAAAATCAAAGGAATCTTGTTCCATTGTTTTCCAGTAGTACCCCATGTGTATCAACCTTCTTTCCAGGGATCTACCACCAAAGTGTCTACCCTCGGAGCCTAAATGGGCTTCCTTAAGAGCGAGGGGTATTTCCACTTTAGTGAGACACTTGAGAAGCAAGCCATTATAGGATTTTTGATAAAGAACATCAGATAAAATGACATAATGTGCTGAAAGCTTTGGTATATGAGTGTGATCATTTTTTTTTGCATCATCAAGAAAGTTTCCAATCTTTAAATAATTATAGATACTAGAAAAACATTCTCTCGAGTCTACGTGAGAATACACAAAGGACTCAGATTTAGGTTGATCAACAACTGCAGGGGTTCATAGGACCTGAACCATGAAGTGGTATTCTTTTGTATCCTCTTCCATTCATAGGACCTGAACCATGAAGTGGTATTCTTTTGTATCCTCTTCCAAAGGTACCAAGGAAGAAACACTTTCCATGACATCAACATGTCTATTTTCCTTCCTAGGGACACTGTCTATTGTAAAAGAGGAGAACCAATTAAGCAAGGAAAAAGTGAGGTCTCTGTACTGGGACAACTTACTTTGTTTAGATTGATAGGTTCCCTTAATCTAATTCACAATGAGATTAGAATCACCTAGTATACGAAGATGTTGATTCTTAGTGCAATTGTGGCGCGCAAGCCAGCAATAAGGGATTTATACTTAGCAATGTTATTGGTGTAAGTAAAATCTAATCGAAAGGATAGAGGGACCGATTTACCTTCAAGGAATATTAAGACCACACCCACTCCTGAACTAGTTTGAAACCTCGATCGGTCGAAATACATTTTCCATTCAAGGTCATAATTGATTGTGAACATATTCTCATCAGGAAACAAATCCAACCTTAGGAAGGAATGGGATGAGGGAGCGTCTACCAATTGATCGGCATCTGCTTGTCCCTTTATTGACTTCTGAGTAATGGGTATGTGTAGGATCATGATGGGCCAAAAAGTTGCGATATGATAGGTATTTGTAGGGTATGTGGCTGACGACTTTTTTTTTTACCCAACATTGATGAAATGAAAAGATTTTTTAGAGATTCTCAGCTTTCCACAATATAAATTATGCTTTACTTTAAATTTAATAAATAGTTATTATTCATTTTCAATTTGAATTACGACTAAAGTCCTGATTGATAGGTTGATTGAAAAACATCTATAGCTTTCAAATGGTATCACATTTTTGGAATACAAAACATGCATAACATTCTATGCTTCACATACTACAAGATTAAAAAAAAGAAAAAATGAATTTCATGAAGTTTGGACCAAGTTAAGGTGGTCAGACATATGAGTTTTTATATTTTTTAAAAGTTCTAATAAAAAATTCATAATTAATTATTTACTTGGAAAAAAACTACAAAAAATATGCATCACATCCAGACATGAGTCCTCTACTTATGTCTAAAATCTTGTAAAAAATATTATCATTTTATTGTGGTTAGGGTGGTCAGACAAACACCTACTTAAGCCAATTAAGATATAAGTCTATGAATCACCTAAATCTTCCCTTGTAAACTTTACAACTTAGTGATATTCCTCGATGGAGGCATGTTAACAATGGCATCAATTTATTTGTGTCAACCTCGATACCATTGTGAGAAACTATGAACCCCAAAAGCTTTCTAGAATCCATGCCAAAAACACACTTATGGGGATTGAGCCTCATCTTATAGAGTCAAATCCTTTCAAAGATAAGACAAAGGTTCTTCACATGATCTTGATGGGTTATCGATTTCACCAAGATGTCATCAACATAGTCTTCTAAGATCTTATGAATAAAATCATGAAATATCAAGGTCATTTCCCATTGGAAAGTTGCTCCCACATTCTTTAACCAGAAGGGCATGACCACATAACAGAAAGTCCCCCAAGGGGTAGTGAAGGCTATCTTGGATTGATCCTCTGGATTAATATGGATCTAATTGTAACTCGAGAAGCCATCCATAAAAGATAACAATGCATGGTCTGCAGTTGAATCCACAATCATATCTATACTAGGCAATGCAAAATCATCCTTAAGAGAAGCCTTATTAAGATCTCAAAAGTCAATACATATATGAATACAATGGTCAAGATTACTAACAATGATTATATTCAAAATCCAAGGGGATTATTCAATCAGATGGATAAAGCATGCTTTCAACAACTTATCTATCTCAATCTTGACCATCAATGCCACCCTATGATTGATCTTTTGGATTTTTTGCTTAACCAGCTTGGTGTCGAGACATAGGAAAATATTGTGAAGTACTATAGACTCATCAATACCAAGCATATCCTTGTATGTCCAAGTGAATATATCAAGATGAGAATACAGGAGATTAGAATGTTCATCTACTTCTTCCGAAGAAAGATACTTCTCAATCTTGATTACTTTTTTTGAGGACTTAGTATCCATAGAGACCTTAGTAGTATCTCCTTTAAATAGAGAATTGTGATTTTTTGGATGAGATAACAGAACATCATCACTGACACTAGATAGAGGGTCTTCCTCATCAATACTCAAGACAAATTATCCAAAATATGCTTGTTTAACGAATCAATACAAGAATCATCTCTTATGATGAAAAGAAGGCAACGCTGAATAGGAACCTAGGAATTCCCCCAATGCTTCATCCAAAGAGAAGACATCTAAAGGGATTTTCTTGATCTACTCTATTTCCTCTATTAACTCAGGATGGACCAAGCTCAATGGCTTGGTTAAAATCATGTTAACACTCCACCAAGGTTTTTGGTTAAACTGTTCAATAGAGCATCCCACACCTAGATAGCACTGTCATGGCTTAAACTGGATAGGGACTTGAATTCCTTGTCCGATAAACCCTAGGAATTTCTTCTCATAGCCATATCGAGAGGAAATTTCATATCCAAACCCGTAATGATTTTGTAAAACTTCAGGAGGTGGTGGCTCTGCATAGAGTGTTTCATTCCACCAATGAATGTCGAAAGTTTCTACGGGAGCAGTCCCACCTTCAAGTTCACAAAATTTAACCTCCTTTGCAGGAGTGGGATTACTCTCCTCAATAGAGGAAGTAGTGATCTCCTAAATAGGGTCACACTCCTCTTCCTGAGTGGGAGTGTCATCCATCTTTGTGTCAGAAGTACCTAGAAATTCTATGCAAGAGGGGTTTGCCTTGTATTCATTGATAAAGAATTCAGAGAAATCCAAGGAGCCCCAATCATCACCAAGGAAAGCATTTGATCAAGAGGAAGAAGGGGAAGATGGGGAAGACTTAGGGTCCTCTACTTTAGGTGGTTCATCTTTACCGACACTCACTCTAGGAACAACTTCCACAAAGGTTATCGATGAAGAACATCCCATAGCATCAATGGTTAAAGATGGAATGCAATTATTGATAGTGGATACAACTGAAGCATGACCGACAACCACTAGCTCACAAAGGTGAACAACTTCTAGATCTTCTTTAACTATAACCACCCAATTATTTGTGACAAAATTCAAAGAACGGTGTAAAGTAGAAGTCACAACACCCATAGCATGAATCCAGGGTCTCCCTAAGAGAATATTGTATGGTAGTTGGTCAGGAATCACATAAACCAATGTAGGTAAGGTAACTAGATCTAGCTGCAAAGGTAGTACCTAAAGCTTGGTGGCTAGTGTTATCAAACCCTCAAATATACAAGAAAGAAGCTACTAAATAGGATGAATCAACTTTAATCTTAGGTAATAGGTCTATATCAAAAATTTTGAGAGTCGAACCGGTGCCAATGAGAGTATGCCTAATACCGATATTATTAACATTAATTATAATCATCAAGGGATCTGCTCACTTTTTCACATCCAGAGGTGAGAGTTCTTGTGAGTGGAATGTAATATTTGGTGAATTGGCTCGAATATGAGCCAACAATGCATTAACATCCATAGGCCTAGCAAAGGCAGGCAAGAGAATCTTTTGTAAAGAATCCTAAAGAATCTCTTGGTAAACCAGAGTAGTTTGAAGCAAGTCCCAAAGTGAGATCTTAGCCGAAGTAACAAGAAGTTGCTTGACAAGATCATAATCACCTGGTGCTTTGATCATAGGTTTAGGTGTTGAAGGAAGGCTTGGTTGAGAAGGTGGTAAAGAAGTAGGAACTTGAGTGGGTTGTGATGTAGGAATAGAAGGTTGTTGATCCAAGTTCTATTTATTTCTCCTCATATTATATGTTTTCCCAACAACATTATAGTAAGTGGAATCTGTAGCTTTCATGAACCTTGAATATAAGTCTAATGAATCACTACAACATGAAATCCCATAGACAGAATAGTTCTCCCTATACGACAAGTCAGCTAGGTTCACATAAATGACAGGTTTCTTAGGGATCGAAGGAGCCATAGAGACCACAACCACATTTACTGACTCCTCAAATTGCAAAGGGAGACATTATTCAAAAAATTTACAGATAGGGGAGAGCACTTCTAAGAAGTCATCTAGAGTGTCTTCCAACATATCAAAATCTTCTTCAGAAAAAGGGATTATCATAAGAATGTAACATTGTGAAAATAGATCTGACATGTTCACGTCAGGTTCACCAAAATGTGATATAAGAGGGATTCACTACACACGAGTCTCTTTGTTCTCAAGATATCACCGAGGAATGAACTACCTTTATACACCTCAGCATAAGCAAGTCAACAAAAATGTAGAGAAGTATACCCAATTTTTGTTTCTGAGAAAGTTACTTCAAATCCTGAGAGAATGAAACCCCAAGTTTTCTACCTTAGATGAGTGAGCTCTCAGCCAAAAGATAGCAGCACAATTTTAGGATGCCAACGCGACACACTATTTTCTAAAAGATGCACTGGCATCCTAAGCGATAGAGGGCTCAAGAGCTCAAGCGGATGGAACCAGGATTCACTTCTAAGGTTAGATCTAGGATGTATTGAATGAAATAAAAAAAAAAGGAAGCCAAAAGCTATAACAAACACAAGGGGACTTGGAGAGAGCTTGCCTTTTACTAGACATTGAACTCTTCACTCCAAGCTCCACTTTACACCTTCACAAAGAAGAACAAGGGGAAAAGGTTGGGGCTATATAGGGGTCTACCTCAATCAGACCCACATTTCGGTGTTCCCACCTCTATGGAAACCCAAGTTGGAAAGGAGTGCAAATGAAGTAGACAAAGCGTGTGGTGAAAGAAAAACCCACTTGAGGAGTAGAACCAACACCACAAGATAGTAAATAAAAAAGTAGGAAAGGAAAGTGAGAGAGAGATCATTACCCATGGTCCTAGACCCTCTCCGGAGCACACAGACACACAGTTGAGTGCTTTCTTGAGAGCTATTGATGTTGGAAGGACCTTATTCTGGCATGGCTTTGCTTGTGAGATTGTTGCTATCAAGGATGAAGAGAACTCAAAGATGGAGCAAATGGTAGGAGAGCTTGAATGAATGACTTCCAACCCATAATGAGGGCAAGAGACGGGGTTTTAATGCATGCAAGGGTAGAAAAGAGTTGTTATGTCTGAAATTCAATTACTAGAACACATGTCGAGAGAGTCAAGATTCTAGATTCCCTATTTCAAACTCATAAAACCACTAAGATGCTAGCACACCGAGTAGACATCGACGCACTATGCAGGCATCCAAAGCCTATATTTTTGGGAAACGTGTCATGAGGCTTCTATTGCTCTACCACAAATCTGCATGGAGTCAGAATCACAAAATTCCAACTCATGGGAATATTTTCATTAATGCTCTAAGGTGTCATAAATGCTAGGAAAAAATGCAAAAATGTGTAGTTGCCCCCAGTTGCAATTCTATGACATTACACTCTCACATGAGGGAAACCCAAAAATGTAAGGGGACTCTACAAAGTTGAATTGGAAAGTGGTTTTATAGGTGAACTTGCAAAGTGACATGTTAATTTGTATATAAACCATGTTAGAAAACAAAGCGGCCACATAGGAAAACAAGCAGATAGTCACACAGACGATTGACAAGTTGGAAGGCTTTCAAAGGGGCCCCTCAGGAACCCTTCAAAAGTAGAGGGGTCCACTCATGGGATCCGTTGTTTGAAAAGTGAGGTCTAGTTAGGTTTCCCCCAAGATAGATGCAAATGAATTCATTTGAGAGAAAAGCTTTCAAAGGGGGGTCCCTTAGGAACCCTTCAAAAGAAAAAGGGGTCCACTAGATAGACACTTCATTTGAAATACATCAAGAAGAGAGGGGGTCCTTAAGAAGGATGCCCATCTCCAAAATAAGTTATCATTTCCCCTAGCATGTAGGGGATGAGAACCATGCAAGATACTTATAACATGCAGGATAGAGGTAAACCTCGATATCACTTGTCATTTGAAGAAGAGGTAAGTGCATCAACAAACAAACGAGTGATGGCACCTGAATCACAAAGTAGTATTTTTTCCTTCAAGTCCTTACATTCACTAGTGGAATGGCCAAGCACACGATGGTATGCACATAAAGAATGTTTTTTCTTTATCACATTTGCAAGATCTCTTAGGAGGAGGAAGAGCAATCAAGCAAGATTTTAGAATCCTCAACAAAATACACTCTTGTTCAAACAAAGAGTGAGGAGCAGGAAGCAACCCTTTCTCTCATGGAGAAAATTTTGACTTCTTACAAGAAGAAGATATGAAGATAGTAGATAATGGCAGATCTACATGGAGAGTATTATTCTAGAAACAGGGACCATACTCCTCTACGAGATAACCATCATCCTTCTTAATAGGACTACAAGCATTAACCTCTTTAATAGAAGTGTGATCATCTTCCTTAGGAGGAGGATTGACATTAAGAATATCACAATTATTGCTTGCATCACCCCATGATATAGAAGAGTAACCTTCTTTGATAGCAGGTTTGGATGATGTAATTGGAAGGCTTGAGTGGACTAGGTTAACTTTATATTCTCCAATGAAGGATTCCATAGAGTCTAGAGAACCCTAATCATCACCAAGACATGCATTTTCTTGAGAAGAGGAATACTTAGGATTTCTTGTTTTAGGAGGATCTTCTTTAGGGACATCTACCTTAGGAGTATCCTTTGTCGTAGGTATTACTGGAGTAAACATCAATGCATTGGATGACACTAAAGGAATAAGAGTAAGCACAACTAAAATCTGGCCGACAACTACCACTTCACATAAGCGCATAGCCTTAGGGTCAGCCTTGACTGTGACTACTCAATTATTACAAATGAACTTAATATATTTAAGCAAGGTAGATAGGACTGCACCCATAGCGTGAATCCATAGTCTACCATGAAGAAGGTTATATGTTAATTTTTCTGACATAACATATACAAGGGATGGTATAGTAAAAGCTCCCAACCTCAAAGGAAAGACTATCGTTCCTAGGGCTTGTCGACCGACATTATCGAACCCATGAATGCCAACAGAAGAAGCATTAAGAGAAGATGAATCAATATTAGTCTTAGGCAATAGATCAATGCTACATACATTGAGCATCGAACCAACATCAATGAGAGTACGTCTAATACTGATATTATTAATGTTAACTATAATCATTAGAGGATCAACTTTCTTTTGTACTTCCATAGGTGGGAGTTCTTATAGATAGAGTTTGATATGTGGAAAATCTGCATGAATATGAGCTATCAATGCACCAACATCTATTGGCCTAGTAGAGGTAGGAAAGAGGATCTTCTTCAAGGCTTCCTAAAGCAAGTCTCATAGTGAGATCTTTGTCTGAGTGACATGAAGTTGCTCGACAAGATCATAATCACCAGGTGCTCTAGTTGTAGGTTTAGGAGCTTGAAGAAGGCCTAGTTGCTTATTCATTCTATTTTCATAAGTATGGGTTACCTCTCTATACGAGGGAGAATTAGAAAGATCAAGGTAATTGCTATCAAATGGGACACCCTCAATAGAACAAATCCTTTTAGGAGAACTAGCTGGAGTCACGTAAATGACAAGTCTCTTGGGCCTTTGAGGGGAAGCAAAGACATAGATTACATTTATAGAATCATCACAACTATTAGAATAATTATTTGAAGACATGTTCTCAACATTGATCCAAATATGATCAAATGTGGAAGGAGATCCATCATTCGCTAATGCATCGTCTCTGGAAGAGAGTGCATTGGAATGGATGGAAGGTAGAGTAACTATTATCAATTAGATTTGCACCTTGTTGAATATGAAATTCAGCAATCTAATGACAAATGGAAACCTTCTTCAGATGTGGGTGATCTTAATGAAGAAGGAATCTCCAGAGTGAGCTGGTTCTCTAAATGACAATCCTATTCTAAGTAATTTCTAGGAAAAGGATAGAAGGATAGCTTGAAAATGAAATTTAACACTAACTAAAGGTTAACTGCTATTTCTGAAAATTCAGATTTTACCACTCACAACAATTCCTCTATTACGATAGCTCTCACAATCTCATTGGTACATGATTTCATCAGTAATTTGCATGAAGATTTAAAAGTACTAAACAAAACATGCAACCTGAAAACATGAAATTCTGTGCAAAGACTCATAAAAGCAAGACATATAAGGTTTCAAGCTTGAAAACACAAAGACATCAAATTGTTGTTACAAGGTTGAGACAAGAAATGAGAAGGAGAGCTCTGCTGCTTTATTGAAATTGAAAGAGTGTATATGTCTGAACTGAGTAAAAATGAGTTTACAAGCTCAAAATGTTAAGAGCCAGAAACTACCAACTGAACTAAGAAGAAGAAGAAATGAAATCTTCTTCAAGATAAATAACTCCAAAACCCTAATCTGAACTCAAAAAGAAAAGCCCAAGAAAAGGTATCAAAATTTCCCAATAAGCATGCACAAAAGCAGAAAAAACTCACTTTTTGCATGCTCACACTGTCAAACCTCTAAAAATAGGCTAAATGTGCTTTTAAAGAAAATAAAACATCTTGTATCTCTAGCAGGAATCTCAAATCCAACCAAGACAATATCTCTCAAAAAAATCTGCTAAAAATAGCGAAGAATAAAGCGATTTATAAGATATCACTTTTATCCTGCTTTACATGGCTTGCAGATTTACATCCTCACAATTAGATTTTTTTTTTGCAATTAAATATTTTGGAAATCTTTTGCAAAAATACAACTTATCTCTCCATTTACAATATTGATTTTTTTTTAAAATCATAAAATATAAGAGTATCTTTTATCCATATCTTTTAAAAAACTTACAATTTGCTCATCACTGTCAAAAACCTGCCAACTCACATTATTGCTAGGCACGAAAGGTTTGACCACTATTTTTACATATTGATGTGCCTCTACCTTATGAATTTCATTCAGAATGTCAAATTGGGCTCCTATGGCAGCGAGCCTATCAGCATGCTTATTTTCATTTCTAGGAACTGAAACAATGTTAAAAGCATCAAAATCTTCCACTAAATCTCACACACGATGCTTATATTTCTTAAGCAAGTCATTTTTTGCAGCATTTAAATTTTTGACCTGATTTACTATTAGCTCTAAATCACCATAAACGCATAAACATTTGATACCTCTCTTTTGGGCCCACTCTAAGTCATGTACCAACGCTTCATATTCAGCTGTGTTATTTAAACAATTGAAAGCAAATCTGCAAGCTAAAAAATATTAATATCACCCTCTGGTGAGATCACCGTTAAAAATGCAAATCTAGAATGAAAGAAAGATTCTCCTCTTTTCTTTCAAAAAGAATAGAAAAATCCAAATGAAATGAGGCCATGATTTTTCAAACAGATCCTTCTACATTGAATAATGGGCAATATAGTATAGAAGTAATATTCAGGTGCTTTTGTTTTGCAAAAAAAATAGCTAGGAAATGGAGAAAATTTCCCCATCCTTTCATGAAATTAAGGAATGAAATTTCTTAATTCTTACTTTTCTTTATAGAGAAAACACAAAGCAACATTGAGCTCCATTTTGTTTTCCTAGCCATGAAGGGCCAAAGCAAGAGAAAAGAAATCCATGCATTTTTGAAAATAGAAAGTAAGAGAGGCCGCAACCATGAGTATCTAGAGCTTCAGAAATAAAGAAGCATGAAAAACAATATATTCATTGTTTTCGCACTCAATAAGCTCCAATCGGGCATGAGTTTGCAGAGGAAAAAGAAACAATGTGAGGCTTAATAAATGGAAATCTTACCTCATATTTTTCTGCCAATTTTTCACATATAAATGCTTTCCCAAGTTCGAACTAATACTAGCAATGTTGGCCTCAAAACAAGAGAACATCGGCAAGAGTTATGAACACAAGAAAAGTGCATCAGAAATTTGAGAAGTACGCAACCAAGAAGCTAAAAAATTGCTTCTAAAATGAAGCTTAATGCTAGAGAAAATCTTATCATGCTTTTTCCCACAAAAATTCATCATAGAATCTCTCAAAAACAGTAGGAACAGTGGAAAATTTGAGCTTGAAACCCTTCCATGGCAGCTGCTTGAGCAGAAAAAGTCTTCTCCAAGGGGCCAAGGTAAAAATGATGAGGAAAATTAGGGATTCGAATGAGTTTTGTTGTTAGGGTTTCCACCTTATGCCCTTACTCACTTTGTGATTTTAATCACATTGTTTTAAAATTTTCGGCCTTTGCAATACCTTATGGTATTTTGATTTTTTTTCCTTTGCACATATGCCAAACTTAAGCTTTTTGACTTTGATTTATGACCTTGGAGAAAATCCAATTGGTCACTTTGACCTTTGAGCTTTTTCCTAAGTCTTGAATGCCCTAGGGTTCCTCTTTAACTATTAAGGAAACATAATATGACAATTGCTTGAAATATTTTTATGATTTTTTATAGAAAAATCAAATATGCTAAGAGCCTTAGCATATCATTTTGATTTTTTGCAAGGTATCAAAATTATATCTATATTGCAAAAATCAAGATAATTGAAGTCAAGTAAAAAATCAAGACTAAGGTGGAGCTTTCTATTCTGAAACTGCAAAATTGTAAAATATTGACTAAGCAATGTTCCTATAAATTGCTTAATTAATTGTTATTTAAATGCAGTTTGCTACTGTACTTGAGTCGTCACTGAAAACTTCTATTTCTAAGTTGAGTTTCTTGGGCGAATTTGGAAAGGGGCCAACAAATTGAACTTTCTAATTTCAGCTTTGAGTAGTTTGGAGCTGATTTTGTGGATTTTTAGATCAACCTCTTGGAAATAGAAAGTTACCACTTTTCTCATGCAGTTTGGAGTAGTTTTGGACACTATTTTTCAAGCTTTTCTGGGGAGCTCAAAAATGGATCAAATTTGCTAATCTAGAGGTGCAGTTGAGTTGATTTTGCTATTTTCACTATTGTGACACTTGGAGGATATGTGTTTGGAGAAAATTTTGATTTTCTCAATTCAGATTGATGGTTTCTTGCTCTCCTATTCACTTAGAGAGTTTTGTAAACTTGTTCTTGTACTCAGATTCTAAAATTGTCACTCCCTCAGTTCAATAAAACAGTAGGATTCCCTTTCTCATCTTCTTGTTTCAAATTTATAGTCACAATTTTATGTTAACTGTGATTCAAATGCAAAATCCTTTTTTATGTCTTGTCATTATAAGTTTGTTTGCAAGGGTTTCATGTGATTCAGGTTTCATTTTTTGTTCTGTCTAATTAACCTCTATGCAAATCATTATTGGATTATGTGTTTCTAGGGTGGGATTGTGAGAATCAAAGTTTTAGAGATATTCTTCTGAGTGGAAAATTGTCAGAATCTTGACATTGCTGGTGAATCACCTTAGGTTTAGGATCTTTTTCTTCATTTTTTTCCTTCTACCCCTTTTCTCTAAAGGTCTATTAGATTAGGTGGTTTACTAGGGGAACCAGCCCACTCTAGATATTTTCTCTCACCTACAAATTTACCCACAACTCTAAGAGTGTTTCCATGTTGCAATAGGATAGGAAAGTCTAACTTGGCTAAGGACGCAATCCTGATTGCCAACATGTATCAAGCAAAATGTTACAAAGTATAAATAAAAAGACAAATCCTTAAAATTGGACCTCAAATTGGACCAAGCATATTTATTATTTTATATTTATAATGTAGGAACTTTCTCTAGTGGATATTTAGGACCTCAAATTGGATCTCAAATTAGACCAACAGATTTATGATTTTATCTTTAGAATGTAGGAACTTTCTCTATGAGATATTTAGAATGATCAACTGGGAATCCAGAGTAATTGATTGACTCTTAATATGTAATCAGGTGGAAAATAATGTTTTATTCCACTGACATTTGTATTCGTATACTCGGGTTCTACTTTTGAGTGAAAACACCCCAAAGTGTTTCACTCCAGCTCAAGGTACTCTACAACCTAGTTATGTCACTGATAGAAATCCAAGTTTGCCTGAACCATCCATACCTGAACATTGTATCACAATCTATTCTTCCTACACATAAAATTCCACATATTAACCCCTTCTAAGTAAAACATTTAATCATCATAAAACCATAATTAATATATCATTTCCATTTTTAAAAAAATCCAATGTCATTTACTATCAAAACAAAAGTTGTATAAATCACAAAAAATCTATGAAGCCTCCTAAATGTAGCTTAAAGAAAGTTTACAAGATGGGTTTCAACATAAGAATTTTTCTACTACAACTCTTAATGAATGTATTATAAGAAAAAAACAAAACTCTTCACACTCAAACTAATGCAATCAAATATTTATTCCAAAAGTATGTTAGCAAATGTTGGCCATGAGCTCGTGGTGCATTGTATGAGTGGTGGTGTTGTTGTTGTGGCCACTAGGGTTCAAGTCTCTAAACTTGACCCATAGCAACTTTGTTGCTACCTTTGTTGGTGTTGGAAAAACATTAAAAATCACCCTGTGAAAAGATGAGGCAATCTCAAAACAAGACCATGTGTTAAGTACATCCCTACTAAAGAGGAGGAGCTCACCGCTATACTAGGCACTAGTGTTTGTGGCCCACTCCCTCATTGGGCTAGTGTGCTCATGGGCTTTGTGCCCCTACTAGGCTACCAAGCTTGTGAGAGTGGTGGTTGTAGTGCATCCATGCTAGGATGAGGTCCTTGTTTGTGGCCTCATAGGTTCATTGCTCAAGTCAAAAGCATGAGGCTAAAGCCTCATTTATGAATTAAAAAAAATTATGTTAGCAAATGTTAACTAAAAATAGAATGATTTTTTTCTTGGTTTATTTTATTAATATGTCACATGAAAATGGAATAATCACTAAGAAACTCTAACAATAAAAAATGAAGTAAAGGTTCAAGAAAGGAAATTCTAATGTATTATTGTGTAATGGTGATGAAGGAAATTATATGAGCATGACCTGCATACAAATAATTTTCATTAAGTTTTCATCCATCTAAAGAGAAAATAAGCAATATAAGGATTTGAGCAATATAAGTCCAAAGGGTTATGTTGTAATGGTAATGGAATCACCATAAAAGCACTATCGAGGAATAAATTTTTGGGAGTGTAATTATGTGATCCATAACTCTATTGGTCATGTGGCACAATTCTGCTACAACAAACAAGGGATGCATTCATGTGTGATCTAAGTTTAATGTGGCTATGTTGTGACAGAAATGGAGGAACTCATGTGAGCACAATTCATGTACAAATCACTGCCATCACAATTAGGTATCAATCATCATTGGGTGCATTTAGGTTGACTCAAGTTTAACAGGTTATGATTTAATGATAGCATGATCCAAGAGTGATTATCTGTTGCTACAATAAAGAGCCTATAACTCTGGTTGATATGTAGAGTGGTTGTGTTATATCAATTATGTAGTGCATTCAAGCACAACCCATGTTTAATGGGCTATTCTAGAGAGTGATCAATATTTTCTAAACCTTATGAATGTTACTTAAAAGTGTACAACTTAAACTACATACCAAGTTTGTTACATACTTGAATGCAATCTTGGGTCACCACAAACTATAATAATGTGATATGCTAATAACAATTATGGGAAGTATTAAAGCAAGATCCATGCTATATAGGATACATTTCCCTAATTATATTTACATACCTTAATGATAAAACACAAGCTTCCCACACACTCTAGGATACAATCCAAGATCATACCACACCCTATCAAGACAACTAATTTTTTGACCCAAGATTTAAGGTTTCTTTTTAATACTAATAGAAGCATTGGTAAGAGAATTACTAGGGTACAAAACCTAGGCCTTCTTATAAACATAAACCATAACTCTAGTGGATTAGAAAGGTTTTAATACGAGAAATATTTAGGCATTGTCTATTTATTAGAATTATTTTAACTCGACAATGAAAAAAATACCCAATAACATGGTGGAACCCTAAAATTTCATCATTCCATTGGTTCCATGCTTAATCCTGTGATCTTTTATTCCCCATTTTCATTAAGGTTTAGGGTTTTATCACTCCATTCATCTATACCCTTAATCCATTTAATAGCTTGTGTTTGCTCATTGACCAGCTGCACCAGGTCACAATTTAAATCAATTGGAATTTTATGGCCTCCACCATCATCATTTTGACCAGCCCCATTGTTCAACTCACCCACTATGTCTAGGAGGATCCTCTTTTAAAAACAACCTTCACCCACATGCTTTTAAGCACCCTTTAATTTCATCACTAATAGTTCATCGCCCATCATGCATTCTTTTTAAACCGCTCATGGTCATCACGCGATGAGTGATACTTTTATTTTCAAACCACCCATGTTTATCAAGAATTCATGCAACTAAGTGAATAATGAGTATGCCTAGCTGTAGATTCAAAATAAGAACAAAATTTATTAAAAAATTTCTAGTTATAAATTTTAAGTTTAAGTATGTCCACATTCCTAGCAAATAGACATTTATTTACTCAAAGAGTTTCCAAATCCTTGGTGAATTTTGTATATTTTCTTCGAGTAGGAATGAATCTATGTTGAAGTGTTCTTGAGGAATTGATATATTAGATGAACACAAGAAGGAATACCCTTGTTGGTCCCACATAGCCTAAAGTGCAAGAGTAGAGACCTTAGAATTCTCTATTCATTGTGTTGGCCACTAGCCTAAGGAAATTCTTGAACATAAGGGTTGGCTACCCTTTAGAGAATTCTAGGGCTTAGCTGGAAAAAAACCAACAGAAATGGCGACTCTACTGGGGAAAATTATAATTCTCCAGTCGTAGATTGTTGTATTAAAGAGTCAAATGGTGTGGTAAATATGAAAATCCTATTTAGATATTGAAGAATTCTAGCAGCAATATTTTTGTAGTAGCAAAGTTTGAAAGATTTGAAGGTGACTCCCCTGTTGGTGCAAACTCAGAATGAAATTAGTTTGAAGATACTTCATCCCATTCGAAGTATAATCCTCTGAAGAGAGGTGGTGACTCTGACTCAAAGAACACAACAAAGCTTCAAATCTGCAAATTTCAAGACCAAAGGTGAATGGCTTCTTTGAAACTCCAAGTATTCTCATGCATTTGAAGAAATAATGCTATATTTGCAGATAATTTGTGGGAATTTTCAAGATATATGATATAAATAGTACCCAATTTGGTGAAATAGCACTAAGATAGGGAAAGGAATAGTAATCTTTGCATCATCTTAAAGTGAAATTGAAATAGCTATAGAAGTTTTTCATAATCACAAATTTCACTGGTTCAAAGATATTATGCAAAGCAAAACTAGGAGACTTGCATTGTAAAAAGAACTTGAATTTCTTTTGATAAGTTTGACAAAGTTTGCAAAAGGTTGTACAAGATGTCTTGTCAAGTTGTACACCTAGATGTAAAATTTAATGAAATGATACACAATGAGTACCCTTTGTCACATCAAAGGAATTTTAGTAGTGAGAGGTATAGAGCCATAAATTTCAGAAATATTTATGGTTTCCCAAATATCGTACCGCCTAAGGTTAGGAATAAGAAACCAAAGTTCAGTGGAGATAAGTTCAAATTAGCAAGCAAGCATTTCTATAATTTTTGGGATTTAATGGGATACTATGAAGTAAATCATGAGGATGTTGTCATGATGTTGTTTGTTCAATCTCTAAAGGATGATGTCAGAGATTGGTTCTCATATTTTCCAACATGTTTTATAGCTTCATGGGATCAGTTTAAGGTAGTTTTCATAGAACAATTTGGTGAGAGGGTCAACCCAAATGTGGTAATAAAAAACTTCATGAAAGTCCATAAAAATGAAGATGAGTCGGTTCTTGCTTTTAATATTAGATTCACAAAGGCATTAAGGGATATCCTAGAGAATATCAGACCAAATGATGTTGAATGTTTGGTTGTATTGGTTGTATATCTTGGTGCATTTGATAGTAAAATGAGTTACCTATTAAGGGATAAGGAGCCTGCAACATTACATCAAGCATATCAAAATGCCATGGACATTGAGAATAATTTGAAATACTCAATGATGGAAGGATATATGGCTACAAGTATTGGTCACCCAAACACAACTCATGGATCAAATAATAGAAATTATTGTCAAGATGAAAATGCTTCTAAGGTTATGTTTTCACCATTGTCAGAATTTGCAGATCACAGTAAACTCCAAGTTAAATGTCAACAGAATTCGAACAGTGTTAATCAAAAGTCATATGTTCAAGCATTGCATTAAATGAAGAGACATGAGGGAGAGTTACCACATGATTTTTTTTGGGGATTTTTGGATGCTCTGATAGAATTCCCTAAAACTTTTAGACCTGAGGACTCAATATGCATCGATTTGTTTTGTGAAATTTATGAATCTGGGCTTAGCACTCTACCCAAGGAATTGAAGCCTCATAGCCTTGATCAAGTACCTAATTGGATAAGGATTATGGATTCATCCAAATGTAATCATTTACAATATGTGCATTCCCAAGGAAAAGAAACCAATTTTTCTCTTAAGAAGAATCAAAAGACAGAGCAACATGGTACTGTTGATGAAGAGAATACATGCAATGATAATAAAGTAAATATGTATGAATAATTTTCTAGTGATGTCTCAGGAAAAGGAGAAGCAATTAAGATGCATGATGTCATTCCATGTCATGTTTTGGTTAGTGAAAATAATACTAATATTGAGAATATTTCATCACAAATTAGTGATCAAGACATTGAAGATAGATGTTCAAGTACTCACTCCAAAGAATTTGAGCATGATCTATGTGGTAATGAGTCTTCTTGTGATGAGGATTATGATGGTAGCCAACATGATTATTCTTTTGATGAGTATGAATGTTCCTATAAGGATGATCCAGAGGTGTTTTCTTCACCTAAATAATGCAATGATATGAATATTGATGCAGTCACTTGTCCCCAAGTAGATGGTAAAATTTCACTTGATGCATATTTGGAATGTAATTTGGGTTTATCATGAATGGAGCATGTCAGTTTTGTGAATGATGAAGAACTTGAAGATAAGAATGTATGTGTTTAGTATGTTGGTACTAAGTGTGAAGCTAAAAATGATGAACATGCTTTTAGCCCTATTGTTCCTAATTGCTTATATGAAGTAGATCTAGAGATTTCAGCTACACATGAAGAAGAAAATGATGTGCTCATGAATGCCAAAAAGGATCCATTGTTAAATGAGGAAAATGCACACAATGACAAGTACATGGATCTTGAACCAACAACATTACCTATTGAAAGTAAGAAAAGGCTTGGTAATATACCTAAAAATGAATTTCCAAAATGTGACTTGAAGGTGTCAACCATTGATAATGAGAATGGAATTGAGAATCTATTTGCATATTCTTCTAGTGATTATGATGATTTTTAAAATCATGATGATATGGAAGAATAAAACCCTTATGTTGAGAGGAAAAATGTTTTTATGACACTAATGAAAGTATGATACAATCCCTTATATGATGAAACTCCACTGGTATGTGAGATGGTAATTGATGATCCCTATTGGTGTAGAAATAATCCACTCTTTGTTGAAGACCCTAATGAGTGTCTAACAAATATCATTCATAATTGTGGGGAAGACAATACAGATAGAGCATCAAGGAATGGAGATCAACTTGATTTAGTTCTGGAGGAAGGTAACCTTGGTTATATAGTTATCTAGTCATGTGAAAGATATGGTTGTACAAGTATTGGAAGGCTAGTTTGTTCACAACCAGATGAGCAAATTGCATCTGATGATACCCAAGGGTGTAGTTCAAATGTGTTGATAGTTGAACATGACATTCACTCACATGGTAAATAATCTGAAGGTGGATAAAACAACACCACTTGAGTATAATGTTGATGAAGAGAGACAGTTTGATGAACCCTTAGATTATGTTAATGTTGCAAGACTGTTTGATTTGTATAGAGAATGTAAAAGTGAAAATGACATCAAGCATGGTGTAAATCAATACGAATGTGCACTTGACTTCTTTTTAGAGGCTCCACATCTTATGGATCTTATCATTGACTTGTTTCCATCTAATGAGATCAACACTTATGCATATCAGAATGAAGACCCTCCTGAGTTTCTATCCTTTTTCTCTAATACTTTAGAAGATGTTGAGCCAAGCATACAATAGCGTGCTAATGAAGGATTTAAATTTGAGGAACAAATTAAATGTGATGTTAGAACCCATGATTAGGTGGAATATGAAACTTTTATCTTTTCAACTCATCCAGATGATCTTATGTTGTAACAAGACGATGAGTAGAACAATTTCATGGTAAGTGGAGTGAATGATGTCAGTCATGGTGATACTAGTTACTCAAAAATGCACCATACAGATGTTGATCCTTTGATATCAGAGAAGGATAAGGTATTTGACAGAAGAAAAAATTGTTTCTAACCTTTGGGAGGCCATTGGGCCTCCAATTTGGAGAATGAAGTCAATGAAAATGTGTGAGAAGGTTTCAGGGATGGGAAAAGAAGGTTACATCCTATATACCTATAACCATGCTCATTTTTCTTATTGGTCAGCTTCAATCAGAGATCTAGATTCTTGCTATGCCTGCAAGAGGCATACATCCCTAGTCAGAGCCATTGGTGGAACCCTAAAATTTCATCATTCCACTAGTTCCATAGTCAAGCCTATGATCTTTTATTCCTCATTGTCATTAGGGTTTAGAGTTTTATCACTCTATTCATCTATACCCTTAATCCATTTAATGGTTTGTGTTTTCTCATTGACCGCTTGCACTAGGTCACCGTTTAAATCAATTGGCATTTTATGGCCTTTTCCATCATCATTTCAACTGGCCCCATTGTTCAAGTCACTCGCTATGCCTAGGAGGATCCTCTTTTAGAAACAACCTTTGCCCACGTGATTTTAAGCACCCTTTAAGTTCATTGCTAATGGTTCATTGCCCATCGCGTGTTCTTTTTAAACCACTTTGGTCATCTCGCGATGAGTGATACTTTTCTTTTCAATTCACCCATGTTCATCACTCATCATGCATTGTGTTTGCTAATTGACCACCTACACTAGATCACCATTTAAATCAATTGGCATTTTATGGCCTCTTCCATCATCATTTCAATCGACCCCATTGCTCATGTCACTCAATATTCCTAGGAGGATCCTCTTTTAGAAACAACCTTCACCCACGTGATTTTAAGCACCCTTTAAGTTCATCACTAATGGTTCATCATCCATCACATGTTCTTTTCAAACCGCTTGTGGTCATCTCGCGATGAGTGATACTTTTCTTTTCAAACCACCCATGTTCATCGCCCATCATGTGTTGTGTTTTCACTGCTAGAGAGTAACCAGCACTGAGCGATGCTTCATCTTCTTTAGTGCCTTGGGGATCATTTCTAATCATGGTTTTCAATCTCGCCACTAAAAGAAAACCTAGGATGAGAAATTCGATTAATTACTTAACATGTCATTGGCACTTGCCCTATCATCGGTTGTCTCATGTCATCCGAAAGAAAACCTGTGACCACTGATGGGTGGAGTTTTCCCCATCGCCCAGGCTTGGTTTATTGCCAGTTGAAGTTACTCGATAGAGAGGGAACCCACGATGAGCAATGTAAAGAAAGGATCTCTGGCTTAGATCTTCCCATAATCAACTCAGCGATTGGTATGTCATCGTTGGCTCTAAAGCCATCACTTGATGAGGTTCCAAAGTGGAATGTGAACCAGCGATGGGCGATGTGTTTTGGGATGTGGCCAAGATTTTCCCATGATCATCAGGATCGATGGCAGATGAGTTGAGTATGATAGAGTAAGGATGTGAATGAGTACACGACAGCTTTAAAGCACTTCTGCACTATTTCTAAGTACGATCAATAAAGCAAGTGGCAATCTTTAATGAGCCTCATTGATCAAGTTTAAATCCCGGGTAATCAATAGTTGAGATGTGACATGTAGTAATTGATCCTTTTGCTCAAGTGAGTGAGCCAGGATGGCTAGTAATTGTGACTAACCTCAAATTCCTCTATTTAATGAGGATTCTCTATAACTTGTTAAATCATTCTCAAATCACCATGGCACAAAGTTGATTGTTGTGAGTACTAAAGAAATAATTTCAGAGTTTGCAATGAGGTAATGCAAAGGTGGTTGCATCGTGTCTCTTGGTGTGTAATTGTATGTGCTTATTGCATTCCTATTACGGTTTGGTTGTTTTCTATGTCTAGTATTTGTGGGGGTTTCTATTGCTTATAGGTGAGAATATCCTGGAAATTGTTGTTTGTGTCCTTCTGAATAATTGACCTTGGTTATTATTATATCTTGAGAAGATGAGTGAGCTGAATACTCCTGTCACACCAGTCTAAAGGTCTAGAAGACTGAGTATGCAGGAGCTAGTTGTATATGTACTTGAAGCCAAACCTCTCTTGACAAAGGTGCCAATTATTCGTAAAGGAAAAAGGAGTGTACTTAAGAGAAGTGAGAAGGTTGTTGTTAAGAGTACCTATGACCTGAGGAATAGGAATGTGTCACAAGAACTAGTTGGATTTAATGAGAAGAGGCATGTTTTTGCGAAATAATTAACAAGGACTGGTGTGGGTACTAGGGTTTATTTGAAGAAGCCCATTGTTCCTATTCTAATTTTTGATGATTCTTCAAGCAAAGGAGGAGATGACCCTAGCCCTGACCAATGCTTTACTTCTCTTATGCCTTATAGCTACTCTAATGATGAGATTTTTATTGCAACTCCACTCTCTGTAAAAAAAGGCTTAGTGAGGGTGTTTACTCGGGGACTAACAAGGCCAAATAACACATGTCCTCTTCTAATGGTGTTTGGTTTTTGGGCACTGTGGTGATTGGATTTCTAGGTGGTTGGTTCATGGGTTCATGTTGTTGATGGTGATTGTGGTTACTCCGGTATTGGTGAACATGTTGATTTTGGTGATGCCTTTTGGAAGGTTTGCATGGCAGCTTCAACAAATGGCCTAGCGTTCTTTTTTCCTTTTTGCTTTCCCATGGCGGTGGAATAATTGAAGATATAACAGCTCGAGAATCAAGCCTAATGAAATGAAATGAATTATGAAATTATCATTAAATGTAATTACATTTGAGTTGAATGCTTGTTGCTCCCAGGTAAACCCACAAAAGTGGTTTACAATTTGAGTGAGGAAGGAAAAGTGGCAAAAAATGACCCCGTACCAAAAAATTTTGTTTTTGGGGTTCAAATGAACCCTTTAGTTCAAGCGAACCAAAAATGGGTTTGAATGAACCCCAAATGCAAGGTATCCCAAAAAATGAAAACCCCTTTTTGAAAGGGGATTCAAATGAACCTTGGTTTGCTCGAACCCCTAGGGGTTCTAGTGAACCCCCCTTTTCCCACCTCCCTACTCTTTGGCACAATAAAAACCAGAATTTTTTCCCTTCAAAGCTTGAGTTGAGGATGAAAATGGAGGAGACTTCATGAACTGAACTAGAATCAGGTAGTTCTCAAAAAAAAGTCTTTGTTCTGCACGTGGAAAAATACTAGATTATCAAAAAAAAAATTTGAAAAATATGAGTGCACTAGATATTGAAGTCCTTGATCCAATAAAAAAAAATTGAATATTGATATATACAAAAAAAGTTATGCATTATACGGTCGCACTATGTCTGAATTGTAATTGGTTTGACTTCAAAACTTAATTAAAGAAAAAATATTCAATAAAAAACTATCTAACCAAGTGGAAGCACCAGATATCATAGTTACAAATCTAAATTCAAAATAATTAGAATTTTATCCCTCATGGAAAAAAGGTTACACGTTATGTGATGCGCATCACTTTTTGAAAATGTTATTTTTTGAAAAAAAAAAAACTAGTTTTCGTGGGAGATGGAAAAAGAAGTGAAAGCTGATTCCAAAAATTTTGAAAAAAATATTTTTAGAATCTACAGACAAAATGTGACAAGACTCTAGTTTGCATCGTCTTCAAATTCCTCACGGTTTAGCTGCTATAAGTTCTCGAATGTGAAGATTTAGTTAAAAAAAAATTATTTCAGTGTTCAATTTGGCCAAAAATTGTAAATCACTATTGTGGGATCACCCTCCCTTGTATTATAAAAGGGACTTCATGGCTCAATGTAAGGGGGTTCTGATCAAAATTTTTGAGTCTAGTACATCTAGGTAGGATTCAATTATAGGAAGCAAATGAAAATGCAGAATGCTTGATTCTACTTGAAAATTGTCTTGGGTATAGGCTATATATGTAACAATCTTAAATGGTTTTACATAGTGTATTGATATTGAAACAAATATAAATTCCAATGAATATACTCTCTTTTTGTACACTTTTATAGATCATATATGAAATTATCAAAGATCTTTTCATTTGTCATCAATGGTTCAATTGAATGTATGGCTTTATTTCTTTGCTTTAACTCAAAGGGCTAATTAAAATGATTAAGAAAAGTCATGGGTGTGTGAGAATTTATGAGGATTTGATAAGAAGTGATGTTTTGGATAATTTTATTTTTTTAATTGCAAGGAATTACAAAGATAGTCCATATATATTAGAATTAAATAATTTGTGTATTACTGGTTGTTTCATGTTTGACTCCATTTACCCAAATTGATGAGGCACTAGCTTGTTTATCAAAAATTCATGCAACTAAGTGAATAATGAGTATGCCTAGCCGTAGATTCAAAATAAGAAAAATATTTATTAAAATTTTTCCAATTTTGAAATGTAAGTTTGAAGTACATCCACATTCCTAGCAAATAGACATTTATTTACTCGAAGACCTATCAAATCCTTGGTGAATTTTGTATATTTTCCTCGAGTAGGAATGAATTTGTGTTGAAGTGTTCTTGAGGAATTGATATATTAGATGAACACAAGAAGGAATACCCTCCTTGGTCCCACAGAGCCTAAAGTGCAGGAGGCACACCTCAACTTGAGAGGGGGGGTATCATGGCCACTAGAGACCTCATTTAATTCTTAGAAAACACATTTTCTATATAGAAAAAAAATCCAGTACTATTTTTTTTAATTACCCAATTCAAGTGAAAACTCAAGAAATACCCCAACAACTATTTATAAAAAATACCAAAGCACCAGAAAATATCTAGTAACAAAGCAACCAACATCATAATAATTCAAATAGCCAAATTTAAATCATCTAGTCGCAAAGCAAAATTTTCATCATACCCAATAGGCATAACATATGAAAGCACGTTTTGCTTACCTCTGAGACAATCCACAACAAAAAGCTCTAAAAATCCTAAAGACATACTTCTAGGTGGGGAGTTGTCTAATAGAAGGATAGATTTGGACAAACATTCTTTTGCGCACTTTGAATCACTGTTGCAGGAGACCCTCCACTAGGAAATACCTTCGATTATTTTCAATATCTCCATCTTTGAACCCACAAACCTCTATTTGTTTTCCAAACTATTTCTTCTAAGTAGTAATCAAAAAGGTGGAAAAATGGTAGTGTTAATTATATCGTTTGATTTTTGTTCTTCATTTATAAAAACTATATATAAATTTGTATGCATAAGTGTTGGCTAAAGCCTAAATTTATCGATAGGAAAAATTTCTCTAAAAAAGAAAAGTTGGATGCAAAAAATTTCATTTTTTTAGTCATTTATAGTTGTGTTGCAAAAAATGAGTAGAATTTAGTCATCTTTAGTTGTCATGACTAAAAGTTTTAGTCATGTAGTCATTTATTTTCTAAATTCTACTAGTGTTGTAATCCTTTGGCTCTATTGTTGATAACAAACAAAGATTGGCTTGGTCACTTGATTTTGTAAGTTTTCTTCTTGTTTGCACTCCTACATTTTTGTCCACAATAATCCACTCTTTGGGATGATTTCTTTGTATATATTTTGAAGGATTCTTTGTCATAGCCTCAATAGGTTTTTCATATGTTTCTTCTTCCTTTGTAATCTCTTGTTCTTGTTTTGATTCAGATCCTTCTTCAAAATCTTCTAACTGTTGTTTACTAGGCTACAACTTTTCATAAACTTTAACATTAGTACTTTCAACTATTATTTTGAGTCTCTTATTGAAACACTTATATGCTTTCCTATGTGTAGAATATCTTCCAACAAATACTAACCAAGAATAGATAATCCAAATGTAAGAACACACTTCATAACTCTTCCTTATACCTAATCAGGATATCACCTACTTAGGATACCTCCCAATTACAACAGTTATAAACCATTTACTCGGTAGGGTAACTCAAAAATTAAAACACTCAAGCACACCATCCAAAATGATCACTTTGGTTAAATGAATAGGAAACATGAAAATAACCCTCTAAGGCCACTACTACATTCGTATGGACCATAATTTGGAGACAACTTATTAGTATATATTCTCAAGAAGACCCAATCCCCAACTTCAAAACTTCTTTCACTATGATGTTGGCCTGTTGTTTCATTCAATTTTATGCCATGGATAAATTTTGAGTCCTGAAAGTACTTGTTGTTGATGAAACAAGTGGTCTTCTAAACTCTGACACCTTAAACCATGAGCTATGAAAAGAAGTGTTATACCACCATTCTATAAGTGGTAGCCAATCTACCCATTGAGACTGTTTCTCTAAAGTGAAACAATGTAGATATCCTTCCAAACACTTATTAACAACCTCAGTTTTCCCATCTGATTAAGGATGGTATGAAAATCTATGAGCCAATTGAGTACCCAAACATGAGAATAAATCTTTCCAAAAGTGACTAGTGAAGATAGGATCACGATCACTAACAATAACCTTAGGTGTACCATGTATCTTTTTGATATTATCCAAAAAATATTTTGCCACTACACTAGTTGTAAAAGGATGTGATAATGCAATGAAATGTGCATATTTAGTGAGGTTATCAACTACTACCATGATGACATTATGACCTTTAGATTTGGGAATCCCTGCAATGAAGTCCATGGATACCTCTTCCCAACATTAGCTAGGAATATATAAGGGTTGCAAGAGACCTAGTGTCTTAATTGTCTCCCCTTTATTCCTTTGACAAACCAAACATTCAACATTAGATTTTTGAACATCACCTTTTAGCCCTTCCCAAAAAAAATCTTGCTTGACTTGATGATATGTCTTCAAAAATCCTGAATGACCACCCACTGGAGGCTCATGCAACTCTATGAGAATCTTGTGTTTGAGAGTGGAATTCTTGCAGAGATACAAATTCTCTTTATACCAAAGAGTATCTCCCTTCCAACAAAACTTATCTAAACTACTACGATCACTTTGTAATTGTTCAATGAGATTACTTGTCTGAACATCATTTTTCCACTCTGCTTTGCCTTCCTCCACCCAATTTTCTTGTAATATTGAAAGGGTACACAATAAGGCTTCATCTTTCTCATCCTTCCTTGAAAGTGCATTTGCTACAATATTTTCTTTCCCTTTCTTATATACAATATCAAATTCATATCCTAACATCTTAGTGACCCATTTTTGTTGCTCTTTAGAAGATAGTCTTTGTTCCAAAAAATATTTTAAGCTATCATGATTTTTCTTAACCTTGAAGTGTCTACCCAATAGATAAGGTCTCCATTGTTTAACTGCATGGAGGATTGCTAGCATTTCCTTCTCATAAATAGGTTTTAGTTGATTCTTACCCTTTAATTGATGACTCTCAAAAGCAATTGGTCAACCTTCTTGCATGAGCACTGCTCCTATCCCATTTCCAGAAGCGTCACATTCCACAATGAATTCCTTGATGAAGTCAAGAGTGGCAAGCATTGGATTTGTACACATAGCCTCCTTCAATCTTTCAAATGTTGTGTTGGAAGACTCGTTCCAATGAAAAAAATCCTTCTTCAATAGAGTGGTGAGAGATGTTGCTATATGACCATAATTCTTTACAAATCTTCTATAGTACCCTGTCAATCCCAAGAAACCCCTCAGTTTCTTAATGGTTTTTGGAATAGTCCATTCCATGATAGCCTTAATTTTGTTAGGGTCCACCTTTACTCCTTCATGTGAAACTATGTTTCCCAAATACTCCACCTCCTTAAGACCAAAAGCACACTTGGATGGCTTAGCATAGAGTTTATGATCAATTATTTGTAATGCTTAATCCACATGTTGCAAATGTTTTTCCCAAGTCTTGCTATAAATCAATATATCATCAAAAAATACTAACACAAATTTTCTTATGCTGCAAATACTTGATAATAACTAAGAATAACAAGCCACTTCAAGAGGGAAAACCTCTAAATATCTCTAATGAGAACACACTTCACAACTTGATGATAAAACAAGACTCAGAACCTCCTATATATACCTATTTATGCCCAGGATATCACCTAGGCTGACTTAGACACACCTATATAAGTCTTAGGCCAACCTAAACAACTAAATAACAATATACTAATGATAATATGACTTAATAGAGAGTTAAGATAGCCACAATCCAACTATTCATAAGCTGATGTAAACTAATATTAAGGGTGTAGCATCCTTCATCACATCTAGATTCAAAACTACCCAAACCTTCTTCATCTCTTTTAATACTAAAGAATTTTCCACCAAAAATCCTAAAATAACCAACATTGCCTAAGTTTCCATACCAAAGTTCATATAGAGTGTTTTTGGTATTTACCCTTCATTGCACTCTATTTAGAGTATACACAGCTATATGAACAACCTCTTTCCAATAGGTATTTGATAGATTGGCATCATGAAGCATTGTTCGAGCCATCTCCTTGAATTTCCTATTCTTCCTTTTTGCAACACCATTTTGTTGAGGTTTCCTAGAGGCTGTAAATTATCTTTTAATACCATGACGATCATAATAATCTGAAAATTATCTTGAGGTGTATTCTCCACCCTTACTAGAATTGAAGAATTTGAGTTTGTAGTATGATTCCTTCTCAACCATATTCCTAAATATCTTGAAGCTTTCAAATTCCTTTGATTTATGTCTAAGAAATGTCACCCAAGTCATCTTTGAATAGTCATCAATGAAAAACATGAAGTATCTCTCTCCATTTAATGTTCTTGTCCTTGTAGGACCACACAAATTTGTATGCACAACTATAATGGTTTTGTATATGATTGTTCTTTTTTCTTGAAGCTGATTTTGGTTTGCTTCCCATGTTGGAATTCATTGCATATGCTACTCATAGGCTTTGTTGATTTTAGGCATGTCTCTTATATTTTGATTTCTACTAACTTTGATTGGATTATCAAAGTTTATATCTTCAATCCTTCTATGCCAAAACCAACTTTCTTCCACTTGTCCCATAAGACAAATTCTTGCATATTTTTCTTTGGTTTTAGTCCCTATGAGATTATACACATTACTTCTTGTCCTTAAACCTTTAGCCATTGACTTTCCTAATTTATTTCTTATTTCATAGCCTTGATCATAAAAAAAAATGTTATATCCACTATCACAAATCAAACTTACACTCAACAAATTGTGTTTGAGACCTTCAACAAAATAGACATCATGAATACTCTATTTTTCCATCTAAAAATAATGTACCTTTACCTCTATTTTGGATAGTAGTATTGTATCCAAACTTAACAAACCCTCCATCATGGTATTCAAACTTGGTGAATTTTCTCTTTCACCTATCATGTGGTTTGGAAAACCACTATCCATTATCCACAAATCCTTCTTCTTAACATGCAAAGTAGCTTGCACAAACATGATTTTTTTTATTTTTAATGACCTTTTATTTTATCCTCTAGACTAATTTCAGATTATCCTCCTTCTTATCAAGGTTTGTAAGATTCATCTTCTTCATGGAATGATCATTACTCCTTTTCTTTTGTTCATCGGGACTAGGCCTATAATACTTGGCTATGTGACCAAATTTATTGCAATTGGGGCACCTTAGATTGCTTAACACCATGAAAGGAGTTCTACCAATAAAGTTAGAACTTCTTCTAAGGAAAATATTACAATCATTAGTTTTGTGACCATAATGGTCACTATAGGAGTTTATGGTGAACTCCTCAAACACCCCAAGATCACCTACAAGACAAAATAACTTCCATAAGAGAGAAATGGCATAAATATCATGCTATCATTAAGATGTAAGAATGGAAAACTGAATATGGAAAATTACATATGATGCCTTGCTTATATAGGCAAGGAGAGAGATAAAATGCAATAGGATTGTGACATGTGTCTTAATCCTATAACATGTGAAAATTAACTAACTACCTAGGAAATGATGTATAGATAAGATAAGTTCTAGATAAGACTTCTAGAAAAATTGTATATCCTAAGTAAAAGTGTGAATAAGGGCCAAGGCCCAATTATAACCTATCACCTAGTAAATGATACCTAGGAACATAATTAAATGCCTAAGTAAACATAACATGTGAATATGTCCCCTAATTACCTAGTGAGTGAATTAACTAGGTACAAGACATTTATTCACAACAACGCCCTCCCTTAAGTGCAACTTAAGAGAGAAGATTATTATGAAAGGATGCAATGATGGGTCCTGAATACTAAGCCATGTTAGGTACCCATGTACAAATGAAAATTCAATTAAAAATAAATCTCTCACAACTGGAGAAAAGGAGAAAAACTAGTGGGGAAAACTCCTCCCTAAAAGAGAGATGAAATACAATAATGTTATCCATCACAAATCCAATAAATATCCATCCACATAAAGGATCATAAGAGAGATAATACAACCCCCATAATGAGATAACCTATTGAAAAGAAGCATTGGAAGCACACTTGTGGAGTAACACTAGAATCCTCAATCTGTCAAGCAAGGAAAGATACTTTTGTTTGCTAGAAACCATATTAGAATCACTTAAGGACTCAAGTAAAAATCATGATAAAGCAATAGAAAACCTGATGCCAACAAACACTAGAAAACTCTCTAACTAGCACAACTCTAGAATCTATGAAGCAGTAGTTGATTGAAAAATGATCTAGAACTAAAATAAAGTGTAGAGAAAATGAAAACCTAATGCAAGCAAAAAAGGAAATAGTGCATGCACTGATAAATGTTCATATCTACCTTCATAATGAAAAATAACCTCAAATTTTTCTAGAGGACATAATCAATTTTTTGACAATATAAATTTTTCGAAAAATAGACATTGTATGCTCAAGTTACGAACTTTTAAAAAAAGGGATAAATTGTGCGAGCCAACAATGCAAACATGACCCTTTTGATTTGATTTCTAAAAAAAATGCTAGATGTATGGAAAAACTAAAGGATACCCAAATAATACTTTGATGCTACCAACAAAACTCATAAATCATTTTTGAATCCAAAAACCAGAACATGCGATTAGGTAAAGAAAAGTAAACTTCACCTATAGGAAAAATAGCTATGTTGGGCAATTTGATAGTCGTTTCTACAAAATCTGCTCACTATCTACAAAATCTAGTAGATAGTCAAATGGAATTTTTACCCTGAGAACAAAGCCCAAAAATTGTTGTTCTTACTAATGAGTGGAAACTAGATTTCTAAAGCAAAAATGAAAATAGCTCCAATAAAAACAACTTGCATCAAACCCTTGCAGATTTGACAAAATATGTTAGATTTTGATGAAACAAAATCCTATCTTGACTTCGTCAAATGCCTTGGATTCAATTACAAGGCTCTCAAGAGTCCAACTCACACCCAACAAAACTTTCAAGCTAATATTGGTCCCTTAGATCAAGGAAGAATTCTACAGCACTAAAGCTCTGATACTATGTAGGAGTTTATGGTGAACTCCTCAAACAACCCAAAATCACCTGCAAGAAAAAATAACTCCACAAGAGAGAAATGGTATAGATATCATACTATCATTAAGATTCAAGATTTCCAAACTAAATATGGAAAAGTTCATATGATTCCTTGCTTATATAGGCAAGGAGAGAGATAAAATGTAAAAGGATTGTGACATGTGTCTTAATCCTATAACATGTGGCAATTAACTAATTACCTAAGAAATGATATATAGATAAGATAAGTTCTAGATAAAACTTCTAGAAGAATCATATATCCTAAGTAAATGTGTGAATAAGGGCCAAGGCCCCATTATAACCTATCACCTAGTAAATTATATCTAGGAACATAATTAAATGCCTAAGTAAACATAACATGTGAATATGTCCCTTAATTACCTAGTGAGTGAATTAAGTAGGTACAAGACATTTATTTACACCAACAGTTACAAAAGAAATAATAACCATAAAGTAGGAGTTAAACTTGAATGATGCACTCCTTCTTGCAAGAGTTGAACTCATGAATCTTTTATTTCTAATTTTTGATGAACCATCTGCATTAACATTGTTTTTAGGATATTCATAATCAACATGTACATCAACTTGGTTACTTTTCCCAATTTCTTCCTTTTGAATATTATGATTTTTGGCCAACTTCATACCCCAAACCAGTCATGTCTTTGAATCTCTTTTTTTTTTCGAAAATATCTTCCAACCTATTGTTGTCATACCTTTCTAGCCTCTTCCTTAAACTCACAATTTCTACCTCTAAACCTTGACAAATCTTCTCTTTGGCTTCTAACTCCCTTTTTATCATATCTTCAATTCTCTTACCCTCTTCAAGTTGAGTTTTCAAGCTGATTATAAGTTGTTCTGAATCCTTGATTATTTTGACATCTTTCAAGGCTTCCTTTTTGAATCTCTTTATCTCCTTTAGAACACAAAGCAGTTCTCTTTCAATGTCTACTTCACTTTCTTCATCTTTTTAATCCTTATCAGAAATATTTCCATATTTATCCTTTTTTTTTCATTTGAACATACAACAACAACCATGAATAGAGTTTCTTCTTCTTCATCATTAGTACTTTAAGAACTACTATCAGTTATATCAATGTTCTTGATAAAGATACTCTTTTACTTATTGAAATTATTCTTTCTTCTAAAATTATATTACTTCCTTTTATAGTCTTGTTTCCTATCATCTTCCACATCACTTTCAAATTTTTCATAAGGACACTTGGTAGAAAAATGTCCTATTTTTCCATAGTTAAAGCATTTGAAAGGAATTTTCCTTTGTACTTTCCAAACCCCTTTTTCAACCTTCTAACAAAATGTGACTCTTTTTCATCGAAGTCTTCAAATTCAGAGTCTATTTATTTGTGTTTCATCACAATTTTAAATGCTACTTATTTTTTTGTGGATACTTCATTATGTATTCTCATTTCATAGGTAGTAAATGTTCCGTGTAACTCATCTAGAGTGAACTTGTTTAGGTATTTTTCCTCTTCAACAATAGATACCTTAGAATCATTTCTAGGAGGCAATGATGTTAAGACCTTTTTGACAATAATTGAATCTTCAAATTTCTCACCAAATCCTCTCATAGAATTGAATGTTTCATCTACTCTAAGAAGATAATTTGTAATTTTCTCTTCTTCACTCATTTTTAACCCTTCAAAATTTTCTCTTAGGGTTTACAACTTGGCTTCCTTGATTTTGAAATCACCTTGATGAATGTTGACTAACATGTCCCAAACATCTTTTGCACTTTTTACAATTCATTACACTCATAAGCTTTCTTCTCATTAATAGTAGAAGGAGGGTTGTGAAGCCATTGTATAACTGTTTTCTACTAATTTATGTACATCAAATCCCAAAGAAGACAAGTAAGACTCCATCCTAATACTCCAAAAAGAAAAATTAGTGCCATCAAATAGAGGTTCTTTTGAGGTAGAAAAACCTTCCTAATTAGCAATATTATTCCACTAACAAGATCAACCCAAGTTGATTAAACTTCTATAGGGAACCTATTGCTCTAATACCAATTTTAGGAATACTCAAGACCACTGAGAGGGGGGGTGTGAATTAGTGGTGCAAAAAAAAAAAAAGCAATTAAATAACTTTTAAAAATCATAAACTTCAATGGAAACACCTAAGAATCACCATGGCACAAGTTTTATAAGTGGAAAACCCTAGAAAGGGAAAAACCATTGTGTGAGTGTTGGTTGGGTTTAAAAAATGAATCCAAGCCTCACAATTTGTTCACCATTAGGTATCACTGACCAAATTCTCACTGAATATAGTATGTCTAGGAGCACCAACTCCTTAAGAAAATAGGGGCACCAAATCCAACAAGGAATGAAGGAAAAATGTATAGATTAGTACTTTGTTTACAATATGCTTTAGATCATTAATCTTCCTTGTTTCACATACAAAAATCAATACATATCCCTCCTTGCATATATGTATAATAATCTCTTAACAAGAAACCCCTTATCTCAACAAAGGTAAACAAGATTTAAACCTTCTTTGAATGAACAAATAGAAAGCACAAAAAAACATTTACACAACCATGTCCTCAAACTTGAGTCACCTATGATATCATTAAGATCACACTAATTTGTGCAAAAAAAAACACTTCATGACTATTGTCAACAGAGGCATCATATATCCCTTTTTCATCTTCTATTATTCAAGTCTCTCTCCTTGTGTATTGCTTTGACAAAAACATGATACCATTGTCTTTAAAATATTCTCATAGAGCCCATATCATGGTTTTAATACCCTCAATGCACTAGTAGTGATCCTCATCCCATCATTTTCTCAATATAGTTACAAAAATATGTGTAATTGAACCAATGGAGATGACACCCATATGCCCATCAAAGTGATGACCTTGAGAAGTAACCATTCTTCAGTTTAAAAAAGGACCTTTGATCTTCAAAACCCACCAATCGATCAATCAAATAATGACCATCAATCTTACTTTGGGTAGTAGAATATGAATCTTTAACCCATCTAGCTAGTTTCACCTAAGAGTAGGGGCTAGTTGTCCAACAATCTTAAACCCTCAATTCGTCACTTAAGTGACTTTCCACTGTGTATAACCAGTCAACAAGAAAATATAACATAAAGAAAACTTTGCATTGACGGTCTTGACATAAACCCTAGGTCTTCATGGCATAGTATAGTCTTAGGGTTTAAGATATACTTAGAGTTTTAGGTTATAAGGTATAGATATTTTAACAACCAATACCCTAAAATGGGATTACCACCATATTACTTCACCATCTATAAGTCTATAAAATAATTAAGAAATGGAAACAATACCAACCTTTTTGAAGGGTAATAAATAACAACCCCAATCCTCATAAGAACACCAAGAGAAGTCAAAACAATCTTTGATAGTGATCACTTTGCAACTTTTTCAGACTCATATGAAAATGCTCAATGAAAATGAATATTCAGGTCTATTATGTAACATATATTAATAATTATCTCTAATCGTATCTTTTCCTATATCAATCATGCTTTTATGCAAAACCCTTCCACTGATTACCTAATTTATGAAAGATGACAACTTATGATATGATGAAGGACTCTTGTGAAAATAACTTGTGATATGATGAAGTATCCTTGTAAAAAGAAGAATCCATGAGTGAACAACAACCGTATCAACTCACCATCTCAATATTCCTTTGAATGGTCAATAATCACTTAGTCATGAAGCAACTCTATCATAAATTTGACATCAAAGGACAAATACCACTTTTGCATCAACAACCTTTGACATCAATGATAAACATCAACAAATCCTTTGACATCAATGACAAACATCAACACCTCTTCCCTTTGAACCTTTCCACCAATTCAACTTAGCGGCTATCACACATCGCTTTTTTTCCATAAGCTCGTTGAACATGAAAATGCAATGCATTGGAGTGTTGTGATAAGCTAACACCTAGAAAGGATATTTTCCAAGGTATATGTCATCCCTTGTGAAGTTCATCGCATATTGTTTTTCTTCAAATCTCTTCATCACTCAAACTTGTGATGTATTGGAACTGCCAATGAACTGTGATTACAACACATAGAGAATGATCTAGAGTTGTCAATGCATATCACACTTTCTCTCATCCTTTGAGGGGAGAAAAATGATACAAAGAAACCATTAGATGGAATAGAAAGATGACACTGGTATAAAATATTCCATAAGAATATTATTCCTTCCTATCTCCATTTCCTCACTCCCATCACATATCACATTTTGATCATGAGTTGTTGAGTTCACAAATGTAATGTAAAGGAACAATATGATGAAGTAAGGTTCTGGCATGTGGAAAATCTTGAATGACCATCACACATCACACTTAGCAATAGGAATTCAAGTGTTATAAATGTGATGCAAGCAAATCATGTGCGATGTCATAGGATTTAGACAAGTGTCCTAGAGATGAGATCAATGGTGCCATCACACTTCACACCAAGGGAGCTAGCAAATATTTGATGAAATACAATGCAAATGAGATATGTGATGCAATGAAATTTGGCCACATGGTCAAAGCTGAGAAAAGAAAGGAAACTTGAGTGAAGTAATTTTTCACATGTTTTTAATTTTGTTTTAAAGTGGGGACCTCACTAGGTAATATGATTTAAGGGATTTTTCTAAATAAAATATATGCATGATTCCAACATAGGACTTTGGTCAAATATTTAATAAAATATTTTAAGGGGATTCTCGACCCAAAACCATTTAAGAATTTAAACGATAATAAGCCATGGATTTTTGAAATAATTGGCTCAAACAGTACCACTAGGAACAAAGGGCCAGTCAAGACAAGAGGATAATGATTCAAGTTGTAACTAGATCAATCGGGAACTAGCTCAACTAGTGAACACAATAAAAGAACAAGCCATCAAAGTGATATTAAAATTAGGTATTTTTAGGGAAAGAAAAAACCTAAATACTATTTTTATAAACCCTAACTAATATGAACCATTCAAAAGCTCAGAACAAGGAATAGACAAATAGAGGATCACAAAAAATTTCAAAAGTCCTACCAGATCCTACTCAATCATCTCCTTAATATATATTCTTTTGTAAGTGTTAGATTTAGTAGTGGAGTAGGATTTATCAAGTTGGGTAGACCTTCTTCCGCTAGACCCTTTGAAGTTAGGCGTAGACACTTGTAGTGTACGAAAAAGTATCCCTTTTTCACACTTACTTTGTGAAATAATATTAATTAAATAAATGAACTTAATTATGCCTTAATTTAGTGTTGTAATATGTTTTACATACTCACATTAAGTTTAGGGCCCTATTTATCAAAATGGACTTAATTGTTCCTTATTTTTGATGTTATAAGGGGTACCTTTACACTTTCACACTTATCTAGGGCTTTACTAATTAATTGGGGTCAATTTTCCTTAATTGGCCCCTTTAATTCAAATCCAAGCCTAATTAATTGTAATTTTTGAGGGATAAAATTGGACATTCATAAATGCCATTACATAACACTTAATCTCAAAGAATGTCTATCCTAGGTAAGTGACTTGGGACCCATTCGCAATGGGTCCTCACTTAGACCTAGGACCCTAATTTAAACTATGTTTTTGGTGGTATTTTAATGATTTCAAATGTGTATTCAGATGTTAGCTTGTGATATTTGAATTTTAGGAATTAATGTTAAGATATGTATAAATAAGAGTTCATTTCACTATGTTTCACCTAGAGCAATTCAAGTTATCTCAAGAGCACCTTCACAATAGAATTATAGGAGACTTCAATAGTATTTCAAGGCATTCAAGAGCACATTTATTGAAGATTATTGTAGCAATCAAGATCTTATCATCATTCCAAATCTTTCTTGCATCATGCATGTTGTTTGAGTTTATATGTTGATGTAGAGCTCAAGATCTATTGAAGTATTCAAAGGAATTATTTCAAATCAAATTTAAAGATCAACATCCACATCCATTAAGGCCACTTCATGCTAGTTGCAGATTTACATTCTAAGGTTTAATCAAGGGTTTGGTGAGTAGTGACATTGCTTGTTCATTCATCATTTCCTTCATGTTATTTGATTCTATTTCAATGTTTAAATACTGAAATGGGGTTTGACCAAAGCAAACCCCCCATCACCAAAACAATAGTTTTCTCCTCTTGTGCTTGTGTTTACAGGTTTTAGCTGGAAGATCCTTTGAAGAGAAAAATTGAAGAAAGTTTCAAAGTTGCCAAAGTTGCAAGGAAATTTTTCATTTCATGGAAACACTTCTACATGATTTATTTTTGGTTGTCTGACAGTGAGAATCGAGAATCTGGTAGTGTAGATACAACAAAAGAGAACCAAAAAAGCATTTTTACATAGCCCTAGCCATGACCCATTCACCATATGGTGAATGAGTCCTCAATGAGCTTCAAAAAGGCATTTTTGGTGATTGGTACACATCATTCTCCCTTTTCTAGATCTTCCTTTTGATTTCTTTTTCTATTAGAGTACAATACTTCATTAGCACTTTATAGCTTGCATTTTGGAGTTTATTAGATGGTTTTAATCTTTCTCCCCAAATTTTTATTTAACTCATGGCCCCGTCCTTGCATAGAAAGTAAATTTGGTGATTCATAACTTTATTTTACTCACCTTTTGTTAAACAGGCACATGACAACTGAGAGGGGGGGTGAATCAGTTGTCAAGAAATTCAAACTTAAGACTTCAACACTTATCAATTCCACAACCACACTATTTTTTTATTAAGTAAGAGCATGAAACACAAATAACAAAAAGTAAATCAACACAATGAACACCAGATTTTTTATGTGGAAAACCCAATAAGGGAAAAACCATGGTGAGGGTTAACTCACAATATAAAAAATATTATAAAACCAAGTATAGAGGCTCACTGCCAAGGGCTCACTACCCAGAAGAGGACTTACTATGAAAGTACAAAGGATCACTTCCTATAGAAAGGACTCACTATCCAACAAGAAGGCTCACTACCTATAGAAAAATTTACAGAACAAGTTAGGCCATACAACCAAAAAGAACTAAAAAGATGTACCTATCAAGTGTTGATGTAGTTCTAGTGATGCTCAATATAAAAACTTAACACATTTCATCTTTTTCGTACTTCTTCACTTTAGCATTCACAATTCAATCATTTGTCTCTTATTTTCTTCAAAACTATTCAATATATATATATATGCCTGATCTTCACCGCAAGCATCAATTAGGTCAGCCTAATTAGATGCACTTCTTATTCACAAAATATTTCCAAAAATAATTCAAACCTTCAACACATTACATCATGTCGGCATAGACCAAAAATAGGTCGCACATATGTCCACATGTCGTATCTCAATTAACTCAATAATTTGGCCAGGAATAGACTTCAAAGAAAAAAGGAAACTAATAGAATAATGCCACTATACCATAAGAGCACCATAGCACATAGTAATTTGATCATGCATCCCTTCAACAATCATAAACAATCTCCCAAAACCACAACTAGTAACTATCAACTGCGGAGAAATATAGACTAAAATATCGGAGAGTGCACCAAAAATGCCAATTCCACCACCAGAGGAGATAAACCAATTGTGCACATCATTTTAGGGTACCGGACCAAGCTGCCAACATGGTGACATCAATGAAAACATATAGACAAACTTCTCCATTCTTCCAACAATCTCCCCCTTTTTCATTGATGGCAACATGTAAAAAATTTATCCTTCAATCTCTCCCATCATTTCAAGTCTCTCCCCATAACTTTATATTCTAACTCTCTCCATACTCTAACTCTCCCCCCTTTGATATCAATGGAAAAGGGAGAAAAAAAAAGAGCTATAAACATGGTGACATCAAAATTTCACAAATAATTCCAACTCTTCAAAAACTTTCAACCATCCAAAACTCTTCAAACATTCAGAATTTAAGTGAAGATGATGTTATTCACTTGAAATACCTTCTTGTACCTCTCTTTGAGAGCTAGATACAACTTCTTCCAATTGAATATAGTTGAATCCATTCTTGTGCACATACTTTCTAATAAATACAACTGAGTGAAAGAAGATAACTAGTTTGTAGAGGAGCACTATTTTTCAACATCTTCTGCGACAGTAAGTATTCTAGAAAGATGGTCTAACCAAACCTCAACAATCTCCTTAAGGAGCCAGAAGGTCTTCGTGAAATCATCTCTTAGTCTTTGTACAATGATTAGTTCAACTTGTAATTCACCAACTCTTAGTCTTTGCTTCCCTTCTTTATCTTCAAAGATATCAATATTCTTTCTAATGTTGTTCACATCAAATTCAATTGCTTTAATTTTGCTTATGAAATTATCTACTGTTGCAGGCCACCGGAGATAGTATTTGTAAATATTTGATATTTCTTTAATGCACTTCTTTGATTCCACAATCAATTCAGATAATCTCTGCTTAGCTTTACCACATCTCCGTTCAACCAAGGTTTCCAACTTGCATCCCTCTGAACCTTAAAGCAACATTCTTTCTTCAACAGTCTCAACTAGATTTTCTGGCAAGGAATTAGAAACAACTAATACTTCAATACCTCTCTGAAGTAGATATTCTACCAAAGCATCATCAATCTTCAGTCTATCAATAAGAGAGGTTGCATTCCATAATTCAACAATTTTCTTCATCTTTCCCTTAACCATCATAGATTGGATGTCATCATGATCAAAGGATTTGAATCCAGTCAAGGATTCTTTCTCCTTTTCTTCTGAAATGTCAATGATATCTTTAGTTATAAATTTTCTTCTCTTTGATTCCGAAGGGGAATCACTAATGAAAATATCCAATTCTCTTTTACCGAAGAAAGAACCCACTTCAAACTGACTCGATGCAGTTATACTGGAGCAAATATTTTTTTTCAAGGATTAGAAATATGATCTACACATACTTGCATTATCTTCCAACAACTCTAGATATATGTAGACTTTCTTTCCAATAGGAATATTGGATTCCCATTCAACATTATCCTTTCTCGGTAGGGAACTCAAAAATTAAAACACCAAGCACACCATCAAAGATCCTAAATGAAAGGGATAACCCTCAACCAACTACATTCGAGCATTTTCAAGTATATTTTCAAGTAACAAGCTACACAAATCAAATTTCATGTTCTCCTTAACCATCATATGAGCAATGTGTATGGCAATAGTAGATTCTACAAGTGTATCTATCAATAGTGCTTGAGGGTCTTTACTAATTCCAATCAGTTCCTCCATGTCTTTGTACTTCATATTTTTCTTTCCAAGGATTTCTCCAATACTGCATAAACAAATAATCACTTCAATTTCATCCTTCGAGATTAAGTAGGGTTTTTCCAATACAATACTATCCTTCTCAAAATGATTCAACATGAAAAAACTAAACTCCTTATTAGTAAACCATGGAAATTCTCTACACAAATCCATACCTAGGGATTTTATGTTTTGTAATTCATTTTCACTCAGCCCTAGTTCTATTCCTTTCATCTTTCTATGATCATATTCTTCTAATTCAACCCCTTTTAGCTTCAGAGGAATAACACCACTCGATCCTCTATCCATTGCTATACTTTCTTCAATTTTTAATCGAAGCCTCTTCAATTTTTTTCTTCCCCTTTTTGCAAACTGAGAAATGTTTCTAGATTACCCAAGACAATCTCTTCAAATTCCCTTTAGAATTGCTTCAAGCTCACTTCAAGATCACTTCAGGGCACCATTCAAGTTCTTCAAATGCTCAATTAACCAAGAAGACTCACAAATTTCAGCTTATACATCATCAAATTTACCCTAAAATGCATTAAATGTTGCAATCATCAAAAATATGCTAAAAACATTCTTCTTAACACAAAAATCCATAATTCGGTCAGCAAATCATCATGACAAAATACTTTCTTCCAATTTTTTTTCCAAGTCCTTTGAATATTCATTCTTCACATTTCAACCTCATTTCAACCTTTGACACACCATTCTTCTAGGGGGTGTTTATAATTTTCTGATAATGCTCCCCCTAAGACCATGCTAGGTCTAATTTCCTAATAAGTCATTTGTACCGGATGAGGGTACAGACACATCAGTAGCTTTAGGTTTTTCTAATTCTTTCTTCAAGATTCCATATCTTAATCATCTCTTGCTTCATTTCTTCTTTGTCAATCTTGTTTACCAGTTCACTCTTCTCTTCCAGAGCAGACTTCTTTCCCTTGTTACTTCTACAAACCTTTAAGACATGTCCAGGTTTGTTATAGTTATAGTAGACAACACTTTTCTGATTAGCCTATCCTCCATTATTCCTCCATCTACATTGATTTTCTCTGCATCCAAATTTATTATAGGTATAGTAGTATCCATTAAAGATTTGATTCATTCTACCTTCATTAAACATGTTCCTTATTACCCAACTAATCATTCTCACCTGAGATTTACATTATGTAGCCTTATGTCCAATCTTCCTACATTCAAAACATTGTCTAGTGAAGGGACCAAAAAATTGGTTCTTCCTATTCTTGCATTATGTTGCTCTGTGACCATATTTGTTCAAGAAAAAAAAAACCATTGAAGGATGGATACCTTTGTGCATTAGGTTGTCTCATAGGCAGTCTCCTTACAAAATTCCTTGAATTTATTCTCAGCTTTTCTTTGTCTTGACTCTTCGGATTGTTTATGGTATTCTTCACATCTTTAGAAATTTCACCAATATCAATTCCAAAGCCACCTTTGTCTTTACTTGGTTTTTTTCTTGCAAGTAATTCTTCAAGTTTACTAGAGCTAGATCTAAAATTATTCTCGTAGAGTTTTTCCTTCTCTAGGTCCACACTTAATTTTACTATCTCCTATTCAAGTCTAGAGAATTCATCAAACTTGTTATGCACCATTGTATTTAGAAATTATTCAATCCTCTTCTTCTCTTCTACTATCACTTTCAGTCCAATTATTTATTGTTTCAACTGTTCACTCACTTCACTGTTTATTTCCTTGAATTTTTTCAAATTTTCTTTCAATTTCTGAACACATTCATTTGCATCATCCAAATTCTCTTTTAGATATTTGTTTTCTCTTTCCACTTTATCAAGATCCTCAAGAGCATTTTGAATCTCTCCTTTATCATCCATTTAACCAACCTTTAAGATCCTCCTTAAGTGATTAAGCTCTTCACCAAGGAACTAACACTCTGATACCAATTGTGAAATAGGTGCAGGACAACTAAGAGGGGGGTGAATTAGTTGTCACAAAATTCAAACTTAAGACTTCAAAAATTATCAATTCCACAACCACACTATTATTTTATTAAGTAAAAGCATGAAACAAAAATAACATAAAGTGAATCAACACAATGAACACCATATTTTTTACGTGGAAAACCAAGTAAGTGAAAAACCACAGTGAGGGTTAACTCACAATATAAAAATATTATAAAACCGAATACAGAGGTTCAATGCCAAGGGCTCACTATCCAAGTACCAAGGCTCACTGCCTACATAAAGGACTCACTTTCCAATAGGAAGGCTCACTTCTTATAGAAAAAATTACAGAACAAGTTAGGCCATACAGCCAAAATGAAATGAAAAGATGAACCTATCAAGTGCTAATGCAATTTTGTTGATGCTTAATATACAGACGTAACACATTTCATATTTTTTGCACTTCTTCACTTTAGCATTCACAATTCAATCATCTATCTCTTATTTTCTTAAAAAATGTTCAATATATATATATGCCTGATCTTCACCGCAAGCATCAATTAGGTCGGCCTAATTAGATGCACTTCTTATTCACGAAAAATATCAACTATCAGCTCCAATCGTTCACAAAATATTTCCAAAAAAAATTCATACCTTTAGCACATTACATCATGTCAGTATAGACCAAAAATAGGTCACACATATGTCCACGTGTCATATCTCAATTAACTCAAGAAGTCGGCCAAGAATAGACTTCAAAGAAAAAAGGCAACAACAAAATAATGCCACTACACCATACGAGCACTAAAGTACATAATTATCTGATCATTCATGCCTTCAACAATCATAAACAATCTTGCAAAACTGTAGCCAGTAACTATCAACTGCAAAGAAATGTGGACTAAAATACCAGAGAGTGCACCAAAAATAATAGATCCACCACCGGAGGAGATAAACTAGTTGTGCACACTATTTTAGGGTACTAGACTGATCTAACTAGGGGAGGCCTGCAACACACTAAAACACAAAATCAATCAACAACAACAATTCACAAATCATAATTCTCACAAATTCTTCACTTTCACCAAATCAACCTAACTCCTTGTAGCATTGCAAAGCCACTCAATTGAGTATAACTTCTCATTAAGATTCTTTCAAACCAAGTCTTTTATCTTTTTAGAGACCCATTAGGGCAACTTTCAACATATCCCAAACACACAATAGGTTGCTTTGTCATAACTCACCCAATTCAGGTATCTGACACCAACTAGGCCTCAAATTAGGCCTCTTTTATAAAGAGACTTATCTGTATACCTTTCCAAATCACCTGAAACCTTGTGGGAAGAAATTCTCATGTGTTCAAACCTAGGAATCCACTATTTAATCTCAAAAAACCATTCACCCAAATGCCAAACCACAAAACCCTCTTTTTGAGCCTAAAAACTAGGGTTTTATTGAAAACCTCTCATCCCACCTTGAAACAACCTTGTAACCACCATAAACAGGTTCAATTAGGCCTTTAGAAACTCAATACAACATTAGACAATTCTTCCCCAACAAGATCCACTCTTTGACACACCAAAACCTCTCTTTTGCACTTAGAAAACTCAAATTCTCACCCTAGGGCTTCAAGCCCAACTCAATTCTTGACCTCCCCTACACAATTTCAAAATTATCACACATTTTTATTGGTGATGAAGACCCATTCCTTAAATCACAGTGATCACAATAGAGCAATGGGTCAATTTTTCATTTTAAATGACTTGCAAACCCCTAAAACTTTGTGTTCAGACCAGTTTTAGAATGTTGTCTATAAAATGCACCAATTTCAATGAAAAACCTTCAAAGGTGATTCAAATGGAAGATAAAACTATATACTATGCTATTCCAATGAAAATTAAATCATTGAAGTTGTACGGGCCACACAACCTCTACTAATTTCTGGAAATATAGAATAATGGAGTAAAACTGAATTTCATTGATGCTTCAATCTTCAAAAATGCTTCAACAACCTTTTCTTCGAGTTCTACATGGTATTTATGATGTTTCCCACCAAAAAAAAATTGTTTCAAATTCCTAAACTTCCCTTTCAAACAACATGACCGTTGGTCTCCCTTCAAATGCACTTTTACAACTTTTCAAATTTTGCATTTTGCACAATTGCAACTTCTCAATATCTTTGCATATTTTGAAGACTTGACCTTCTAAACACCTAAACATCATCACATATGACTAATTACATGGAAAAACAGTCTCCAAGACCTTATTTAGATAAAACATACTAAAATCTATAGCCTACACAACAATTTCTTGAATTGACAACTTTTCATCAATGGTGCCCCTACACCACAGACCAGGTTGCCAACATGGTGATATCAATGACAACATATAGATAAACATTTCAATTCTTCCAACACATTTTGGTTGTAATTTATTTCATTGTTTGGATCTCACTTCCTTGAATGAATATAGAGAAATAGCTTCTTTGTGGTGAACCCCATTTCATAACATTTACCCCAAATTACCTCCCATTTATCTTTATTTCAACTTAAAGCCATAATTTCCCTCTTTGGCATAATTTTTTTTATAGCCTCACCATCACCTAGATTGGTCCTTTTAGGCTTCTTGGAATAATTTCCATGTTGATTGTCTTTCATAATAGGAGGGGACTTTTCTGTTCTTGGCAAGAAAGGTGTCAAGAAGCTCAAGTTGAAGGGAAAGGATCACAACAAGGCCTTTAACCTTATGGATGCAACCCACCTTCCTAGCATAGCAAGGTTTAGGTTTAGCAGGGGCAAGGGGGGCCTAGAGGGTTTATCTTTGATGAGTTTAATTTTGACACCAGAATGAACCTTGAGATTAGAGGATGGGGTTGTGGCTAGATAATATTCATATAGGGCCATGATTAGGACCTGGTATAAAGGAGGATAAGAACCTTTAACAATGCAAGGTTTAAGAGAGGTAAATAGAAAGTAGGGTATTTTCTTACCTAAGAGTTGTAACATGATGGAATGAAGGGTATCAGGTAATAGAGTAAATTGTCACTCTATATCCTTGAATTAATATGGATTTTTTTTATAGCAGCCACTTGAAACTCAATATGTTGATTTTTTTGGGGTGGATTTATTTCTATAAAGCCGTTATTTTTTTCATGAATAGCTGGAAATTATTATGAGGCATGGAATTGGATTTTTAGAATGATTGGTGGAAGTTTTCACTTTACAATGACTAACTGAATTCTAATATTCACAAAGATTCATGTACAAGTGAGTGAAGGAGGGAAATCTCATCATCCCAAGCTTATCTAGATATTGGTTTGCACATTTTAATTGAACATTATTTGAAAATCAGCATCAAGAATATTAATGTTGATTTGTGAGTAGAGAAATCAATAACGTGCTATAAAATTAGTGACCTTTTCATATTTTTTTTGTTTACATTGCATTAAATATGGTAAGGCTATCTTGAGACCAATGTGCACTTGGAAATGGTTGAGGAAGGCATCAAAAAGTTCATTGAAAGAATGAATTGAATTATTTTTTAAGGATAAAAACCATTCCAAGGTTGTATCTTTCAAGGATATAGGAAAAAGCTTAGAAAAGAGCTTATCTTTAAAAATGAAGTCACTACGTAAGGTTATATATGTCGAGACATGGTTACTAGGATCTCCTTTACCACCATTTTTCTCAAATCTAAGAATCTCTATACCTTGTGAAATTTTTTCTCTCAATATCTCTGATGGTAATGTATTTTGTTTGACATATTATGAAGGTTAGCCATTTTTATTTTGGTTTAATGTGGAATTTTTTGTTTGAGGGATGAAACATTTTGCAAAATTTTGTTGGGTATGAAATCATTGGTTCTATTTTGGGATGGAGGTGAATATGGTGGAGGTGTATGTGTGTTTGGAGGATAGGTGAATTGAAAATTTGTGAGATGTGATGGGTTAGGATATATGATGTTTGAATTCACAAAGCTAAAAGAATTCCCAATGGACATACCCAAAATTGGATTGGCATCGAGCTAGTTGGTTGTCTTGTTGTAGTAACAGTTGAATGAGTGTATGTAGGAATAGAAGTCATAGTTGAAGGGGGGGAATTTGATTTCCTCCTTGACTTTGAGTTTATCCAAAAGTTTGAGCATAACTAGCTACTATAGGAACATGGTCATCAATAATATGAGTTAGGATACACACAATCTCTATTCACAATTCATTATTAGGCATTCTCCTCATGTTATCTATGATAGGAACTGTAGTACCAACAATGTATTTAGCACTCACAAATTTTTGAAGTTTTTCTAAGGCTTGATCCATTTTTTGGAAGTTTTCTTGAGGAAAATGAGCAACAACGGTTTCAAAATTAATGGGATTGGAGGTCATGGGATATATAATTTCAAGTATGGATTCCAACATAGGTTGACCAGTGTCGACATTGTGAGTGAAAGAGTTAGAAAACCCAAGATCCATAGTGGATGTACTAGAATGGGATGTTGTGAGTCTCGAACTATGTCTCACTAAAGTATTAGCAATAGGACACTAGGTTGTAATACTCATACAAGTTTCACCAAAAAAAAAGTGTAAAAAAATGTAGCAAACACCCAAAAATAGGACACAATCTAACATGCCCCTTGTTCTACACAGTAATTAATCCTATGTTTTACCCACAAGTGAATAGTTTATGCATCTAACCTTTAAGAGAAATTTCTTTTCCTTTGAATATTTAATGCACATTTCAAACACATTTCAAACTTTCCCATTGCATACAAAATAATTATTTTCATTGATTCAAATAATGATAATACAAGATTTCGATATAACATTTCATATTTTCAATTTCAAAATAAATTGATACAAATTACATTCATAGGTTTAAAAATATTACAATAAAATTATAGTAAAATGGTCTAGGAATTCCCCCTCAAATATTGGCTACCAACTGAAGAGGAGAAGCATCACTCAATCTCTTTTTCACCAACCTTGGACTTACTACGGTCCCTTGCACATCTACCTAACCGGTAAGATGGCCCTACCCTTCAAAAAATATCTTGGTTTGGTAACCTCATAACAATAGCCTATTCAAAGCTTGGTGTGTTTCCTATACATTTCTAGACTGAAATATAGTTCTTACAACTAACATGTGTGAACATCCCATACCTAGTACATAATCATGAATCACAGTGAAACCAACAGTGTAAACAGTGGCTACTTACAATACTTTGGCCAAAGTTTCCATTACCCTTAACTTAGAGTAGACGTCACATGTTCACCCACCTTCCTAGCTCAATTTGGTTTATAGTGACCATTATACTCTATATCTAGGTTGCCCCCTTTCCCACAGATTTGACCAACCCTAGGAATAACCCGACATAACATCCCATAACAATATGACCATACTACCAAAGTATTCAAAGTAACATCTTGCATAAGCTACATACATCTAAAATAGACTACCTTCATATAGTGAAGATAACTTCCCATAGTATAACTATGTTGTACTCACTTTAACTCCCATATATAGGGTACATAAATACTTAACTAAAAAGATAGGTTCTACACCAAATTGTATAACCATGAAACAAACAATCTCAAACAAACTCCACAACATATTCAAAAACACTCTTTTCCTAACATATTACATAGCTAATTATCCTTTCCAACATAAAGATAAAGGAATACAAACTAGAATACCTAAATAAACTCTAATTGACCAAAATCCTTCCTAGTATGAATCCTCAAATCTATTAATACCTCCTCCAAGTTTCACTTGACTATCCTCTTCTAACTTCTCATAAAATCTCACAATAACCTCCAATATAAAATACCAAAATAACTCTCAACTCGCAACAAAATAGCAACAAAGATATTCAGAAAGATAAGTGTAGAATTTGGTAGAATGGGAACCTCTATTTATACTAATTTGTGAGCAACATAAGGCTACAAAAAAGTAAGTATTTTTTCTAGCTTTCTTCCTCATGCAATGTCTCACTCACAGGTTTGTAACACATGGCAGTTCTAAAGCTGAGTCAACTTATTATTTGGGACAACAAGTTGAAAATGGGTTTCCTAATTCAAATTTCATTTCAAAATGGTGCCAAGTTTACACTTGACTAATTCAAAATACTTATTAGCAATATTATTCAAATTCATAGACTCTTGTTGCATTACAACCTCTACTAAATATGGCACCACCTTCACAAGCACAACCTATAGACTTATTCTTTGCTTCTCACGACATTTACTTCCCTTCTTAATTTCTTAACACAACTGCAATACTTCATATGTGATTTGTTTTAATTTTTTACTTGGTCATGTTTCACTTTATGCACTAGATTAACCACCACATAAATATGCACTTTATGCATCATGTGCCCCATGGAATATATTGTATGCATTGCTGCATATTACTAATAATATGATTAGCGCTATCTTATGTTCTCTATGGTTTATATTAATAAATTCAATGATTCTCATATGTATATATATACATTCCATAGTATATATATACAAATATATATTTCAATATATATATAGGTGTTGCCACAATACTGTGTCTTATTTTTTGGATGTGCTGATTTTTGCCTAAAATCGCTATTTTTAGAAAAACTAATGATTTGAGTCTTGAGAGGCTCCGTCTCAAGGGTTTTAATTGAAGAGGTATAGATAATATCCCCTTAGATCAAACCCCCTTGGATATAACCCCTATAGTATTAAATCATACCCATAATAGAGTTTCCTTCACAGCTATCAAAATGCTGGCAAAAAACCACATTTTCTTTACCTTTTGAGGGATTAAATAACATCATTTAAATATTATATTTTTCAATATTGTAGCCCTTGAAACTAGCTTTCCAACAAGTATAGGTTTGATATATTTTCATTTTATCATGCATTTAATTTTCAATTTTTACTAAACATAGGTTTTTTTCTGAACATCAACCTCTTTGTTGTGTAGAGGTGGAAAAATAGTAAACCATTGTAAAAAAAATTCAAAAAATACCCATTCCCTAGATATTTATTTCCTTGTTTCACCCAAAAAAGTGTTGTATGGTTTATATTAATAAATTCAATGATTCTCATATGTATATATATACATTCCATAGTATATATATTTCAATATATATATATATTGAAATACATTATATATATATATATTAGTATATATATATATTTATTTCATACACTTTATCAAATACATTATTGAGCATATTTATTTGTTATATAAATAAAGAGTATTATTATACATATATACATATATGTATGATTGTCTATATATATATATATATATGTTATTATAACATTACACACACACACACATATATCACATATACATATATACATAATCCTATTTCAATATCTTTATAAAATACTCATACATGCAACCCCATCGATTGACATATATACATGGGATACATATATATACATACATACATACATACATACATACATATATATATGTCAATTTAGTCCAATCAGTATCCCCATGCATATGGGTGATCCATCCATGAGCATTCATAAGTATGTGTACCTACATATACTTGTGTACATATTCAGTCACATGTATGAGTCTATTGTATACATGTATACATATACATATATATACATCTTATGCATATATCTCATCGATACCACAATAAGCATACAAGGAAATACTGATACAAGATATCAAGACTTATTCACAATTGTCAATCACAACATTCACAACAAAGATTATGTACCCTTTTCCTAAAACTGGATTGACTCTCTATGACCACTTAGGATGTGAGTGTGTGATTGCTCAATTAGGCTTGTTAAGGGTTACCAAATGAATCTCTTCTCTTGAGTGATACTTCCCCTCTCTTTTGGAAGATTGAACCTGTTCCTGCACTCAACTTGGCACATCATACCTAAGTTAGCCAAACATAATATAATCATATACATCATACATTTCATAGTTAAAAACATTATAAAATATCAAAGTGCATCAATCATTGATTCATCATATTTCCATTCAAGATTCATTAAACATATTCATATAAAGATTAATAAAACACATTTATGTAGAGATCCACAAAAGACATTCATTTATTCAATCAATTCAACCAAACAAGATAATAGTAAATAGGTAATATCACTTGGGTTGTAACACAATGTAAGTATGTGAAAAGATATTTCAAAAAAATGATAATTTACCAATTGTAAAATGCAAGAACCTAAAAAATGATATCTTTTGAATAATTTTTTTTATTTTGAACAATACAGTTATTTTGACCAATTGAATTGAATGCAAATAATTATAGAACACTATAATTCTAGAATCTAAAACTGAGATTTGCAAACAAAAAGATATAAATTTTGCAAGTATGAAGGTGTTGTCATTGATGATAGTAGTGTAGTGGTTGAGAAGAGATTGTTTCTTTGATAAGGTTATATTTATGGTTCATATGTAGAGGATACTGAGAAAATTGATGAAATAAGGAAACAAGGTGTTGCAGAGGTATTGTGGTTTGTAGAGGTGTTATGGTATTACTTTGAATTTCATCTAAGGTGAAGATCTACTTTTTTGGTTTGGATATGTTGGTTAGAGATGTTCAGTTTCTATATCCAGAATTCTAGCTTCTGGATCATTGGTTAGAGGAAGTTGTGTTCACTAGTGTGTGAACTAGTTTTATAGTGTTATGTATATAGGTGTTTGGGTGAAATTTATTTTCCCTACATTTCTCTGTAGTTATTTTTCAAGACTTGTGGTTATGAAGGAGAGTTTATGGTGTTTTTCTCTTGTCTATGTCAAGAGGATTCATGGTTAGGAATAACAGAAGAAAGTCTTCTGAGTTACAGAGTATTGTAGTTTTTGGCACTGTTGTTTGGATAAGTAGTATGTTTATAATCTTCAGGGAGGATTTTTTGTGAAGGATTTTCTTGGTTTCCAAGATTTTCTTGGATCACATTCAGGTGAAATTTAGTGTCTAAAAGTTTTGGATTGATAAAAGGAAGTGTGTAATTTAAAGTTTAAAGTGTTTTCATGGGTAACGATTGACCCAGTGTTTACATTCAAAGATGTTCAAGTGTTAATAAAGGTGTAGTGTGGCATGTGAGATTTAATTTGGGTCCCAGTTAAGTGTTGTTTTGGTCCACTTTTGTTCCTATTCATTGTGGGAATGTTTAGCACCAACCTAATTTTAAATTGCTAATAATGAAGCATGTGTTTCCAACCTTGGAGAAAGTTTTCAAGGTTGAGGATGGTATAAGCATGAGTTCAGATGTTGAAGGTTGATAAGATATAAATGATAGATGTGTGCAATGCAAGTAATGCAAATTTCTGAAATGAAAGTGTGAGTTTTAGAAGAGTAGTGTGAACCTCAAAGTGTTGGACTTCTAAATGTAGTGAGTTGAAGGTGTCTGTAATCATTCAAGCAAGAATACGAAAGTGTTGGAGCTATTATGGTGGATTCTATGTTGCATTGAGAATTTTTTCTCTATGTGACATTTCTCTTCTATCTTCTTTTTCCATTATGTGGCAATGAGCCTTGGTTGTGAGCCTTTTTGGATAGTGCATCCTATTCTAGCAGTAAGCCCTTGTATTTTTTTTGCAATTACTTATATTATGAACTAATCCTCATTGTGGTTTTTCCCTCATTAGATTTTCTACCTAAATATGGTGTTCTCTTGTGTATTATGTTGGTTGTTTCAATTTTTTTTATTTTCTTTTCATGTTTAAACATTATAATAGATTAAGGGTTTATTGAATGCATATGGACCATATTACTATTGATAGTTTTGAAGCTTTGATTTGATACAACTGCTTCACCCCCGTCTTAGTTGTCTTATTCATTTAACAATTAGTGTCAGAGTAAGGTTCCAAGGAGAAAAGATTAACCACTTGAGGTAGATTTGGGGTGGTGAAAAAGATAGATTGTCCTAAGTTTTATGGCACAAATTATGCATGTTGGAAGACAAAGATGGAAGGATACCTAGCATCCTTTGGATATTATATTGAAAAGGAAATAAAGAATCAATATGTTTCCCTTGTGAATGGTATGAGCACAAGTGATGAGATTAAGGCACATGAAATAAATGGTAAGGTAATATTTATTCTTGTGAATAGTCTTTCAAATTTTGAATTAGTAAAAGTTATGAATCTTAAGACTACTAAAGAAGTTTGGAATATGTCACAAATAATATATGAAGGAGATGACAAGGGTAACAAGTAATCTAAAGGCACAATTTGAGAACCTGTGAATGTCTGAAAATGAAACAATTACAATCTACATGTAGAGAATTGATGATCCGGTAAGTGTGACGAGAGGTCTTGGTGCACAAGTGAAAGAACCAAGATTGGTAAAGAAATTTTCTTAGATATCTTCCTCATTCTTACAGTGAAAGGTATCTATTATTGAGGAAGTTGCAAATTTTAATACTTATTCTAGACATCAATTGTTGGGTACACTAACTTCATTTGAAATGAGAAAACATGGTTTGAAAAATAGTACAAAAGTGGAGACTACTTTCTGATGTAGAGGAAGGAGAAAGACCTCAAACAAATTTCCTATCACCTTCAAATAGGACTTCAAAACTTAAGGATACAATTATGCATTTTGTTCATCCTAGACAATGAGTTCTCAAACCCAAATGTGGGGCAGAAATTCAAACCATTTTGGTCATAATTTCCTTCAAGTACTTTTTAAATGGAATGTGAAAACTATTTTGGATACCATTATATCCCTTACTAAACATATGTTAAAATGAAGTAGGGTTGTTTTGTATGGAACATGGCAAAACAAGGTGTTCATTGATCAAACCTACAAGTTACCTCACTATGAAATGAAAGGAACAGTCATTAATAACCTTCAAAAGAAAAATAATGAAGAAAATATCTTCAATGGGATTTAATATAACCTAATTACAAAATTTTCCTCCAACTTTCATAAAGATCCAACATTGGAAAAAAAAGTAATGGCATTTTTTCTCAAGCTGCAAACCCTGGGCAGCCACAAACCTGCTCTCACCAAAAATGGCATAACTCATTCAAAACTTAATACCATTTGATAAAAAAAATAAAAATATGAAACTAGACTCATTTCTTAAAATTTTCCCTTTGGTTTCATACCATAAATGTATCGTACATGGCCATACTAGCATGTTTTCATACTACAAATTATGGAAAACATTGTTAGAACAAGGCAACCTTCACCAAAATGGTCATATCTCCCACAAAACTCAATGAAATTCAATGCCAAAAAAATAAAAAGAAATAAGATTCAAATTCCAACACTACTCAATTGGTTTTAGACTTGACTGACTGTACAAATCGTTCCAATAGACATAAAATGCTACAACTTTCAGAAAACACCAAAAAACCTTCATTCCATTCACTCCAAGCTTGAAAAATGAATACAATCATGCTTGGATTCGACCATTTCAGCATATTCATGCTTTTTAAAACCATTTACAATTGATTCCCACGTTCTAACAATTGCATGTAACTCAAATCCCCAATTTTGACAACTTTCCCGAAAAGGTTGCATGACAAAATTAGCAACTTTTGACAATTTTTGCATTTTTGAAACCCACGACCCCAAGCACCACAAAAATGAATTAAATACTTGGTAAATGGTCATAAATGACCTTATTAGACCTTTGAACCCGTTTTCAACCCAAAAATACAAAAATACCAAAAATGACCAATAATGAAGCACCTAGTGCCCCTGCACCACTTTCAAGGCTAGAAAAATAGAAAAGGTTGAAGATTCATATGGAGAATATCTTGATGATGTGGATGCTACCTTTGTAAGAAGGATGAAAAGGGGAACCAGTAAGTGCAAAGGTAAACTACTTCTCAATTTTTTTAGCTGTGGAAATATAGGTCACTATGCTCCAAGATGTCCCAATAGAGCTATGAACAATAAAAGTAAAGAGAACAAAGGAAATATAATTAAGATAAGTTACTATATTAGAGAAGATGCTGGTATTTCTACTATTGAATCTAATTATGGAGATGATGATGAATTATTGTTCTTGGCTATAAAAGATGAATCTACTACTACTAACTTTGAAAGTTGTGTGGAGGAAAGTGTTTTGAAAAAGAAGGATGAGATTGAATGTACTTTGGTATCTACTTTTCATGCTAGATAGGATAAGAACTATTAGGTTGTTGATAGTGACTGCTCTAATCACATGATTGGAGACAAAAAAAAAATTTATAAACTTGAAAAATATAATGGAGGATTAGTTAAATTTAGAGATAATTTAGGAGCTAATATTTATAGAATAGGTTCAATTGGTTTTGATGGCAAGCATAATACTAAAGATGTTTACTATGTTAAAATATTAAGGAATAACCTTTTGAGTATTGGAAAGATGTGTAGTGAAGGATATAATCTTGTGTTTAAGGATGAAATTTGTGAGATTAGAAAAGGATCTAGAACTTTGATTGTTGTTGGTAAAAGGACAGATGGAAATATCTATTAGCTCAAGGGTGTTGATGGTCATTACTTTATGACTCATTAATGATAGTTGGTTATGGCATCAGACGATGTGTCACTTGAATTGTGACAATATGGTTAGAATTAGTTTATTTCAAGTAGTAAGAGACCTACCAAGAATCACAAAGCCTATTAATGCTATTTGCAAAGATTGTCAATTCAAAAAATAAACAAGGAGTAGTTTCAAAGGAAAAGAGAAATCTGCTACCACACTCCTGGAATTAATACATATAGATCTTTATGGTCCTACAAGGTTGATAAGTCTTCAAGGTGATAGTTATTTCATTCTTTTGATTGATTATTATCCTAGAATGACATGGGTTACTTTTCTTAGAGAAAAATATGAAGCTCTAGATAAATTTAAAGAATTTAAAGCTATGGCTTTGAATGAGATGAATTTGAAGATAAAATGTTTGAGTTCTAACATATGTGGAGAATTCACCTCCAATGAGTTTAACACATTTTGTGAAGATCATGGAATAAACAGGCACCTTTCTACCCCTAGAACTCCTCAATAGAATGGAGTTGTTGAAAGAAAAAAATATAACTATTCAAGAAGCCGCAAGGACTATGATGAAAGAAGTTAAACTACTAGAAGTATATTGGAGAGAAGAAATTCATACTATTGTGTACATACTTAACATAGTTCAAGCCAAAGGTAACAGTACAAATACTCCCTATGCGTTGTGGTATGGAAGGATTTCTAATATCAAGTAGTTTAGAGTATTTGGAAGCAAATGCTATATCAGAAGAGATGAAGAAAACTTGGGAGAGTTTGATGCAAGGTATGATGAATGTATATTCCTTGGATATTCTACTAAGAGAAAGGCTTATAGATGTTATGTAACGCCCCACCATGAAACCCAAAGAACAACAAAACTATCTAACATTAATGACAATTTTTTTTAAGTGAATCAACGTAATGATCATACTAACAATAAGATAGAATGTAATCCACATGTACATTTGCACTGACTATGTCCTTTAGGGTATCATGAATGCATTACAAACATAATGATTACCCAAACCTAAACATGCATCACAAAATAACTACAACAAGATTTCATTTACATCAATTGTATTATATTTATATATTTCCACAGATACAACACCATTAAATATCATTGAATATGAACCAATGAGTACATATATAACTTTCCATACATGGGGTAGATCATTACACTGTTTACAATTTTACATCATAGCTTCCCTTATAACAATGGGAAGGATACATCAAATACATGATAACATACAACTAAAATTATTACATTACATAACATCAATGCCAACTCAATTCTGGTACAATATCTAGAATTTGTACATGCGGTACATCCGTGCTCATGAACATCCGTGGGGAACCCAATGGAGTACATATCACACTCCACCCCACCATGTGGAACCCTAAGGTCCACCCCCAATTCTAGGAGATGACAATAAGGACCCACTACACAAACAGTCAAGCAAACATAGGAAATCATGACTCCAACATACAAAAGTAACAAACAAAACATAAAGAATGACTGCTTCTAGAGGTACATGAACAACAAGGGGAAAGCAAACAAGGCATACAAGGTTACTATAGGGAGGAGTGTCATCACATAGTTTTCTATGGGTTACCCTAGCAGAACCTTCCTAGGCTAATGGAACCCCATCCTGGGTTACCCTGGACAACCTATACCAGTCGTCAGACCCCCATACAAACTCATATGGGATCAATATACCTTCCAAAGGAACAAGGTAGAGAACAAGGTAGTTGATCTTGCCATTTCAGGCCTTCCCACTCATCCCAAGAATTAAAATAATAATAAAAAATAAATTCAACTTAAATGCCATGATTGCACACATAATTCAACACAAGGAAACAATCAAACATTGCAACCTTGAAATCCACTATTTAAATCAAACTCACAATAGTCAAGCAGTCATGAACAACTCCACAATTAAACATCACTGCCACTTTATATTTTACTCAATGACTTATTTACTTAATCCAACACTTATAAAACTATACAAACACTAAAACTAATCCACCTTAACAACCTCATAACCACTTAGTCAAAACACCTTGTCCAATCCAAGTATTTAATCATCATAAATAATTCATGAAGGCATTCCTTAAATCTAAGCATTATTACCACTTCCTTAACAATCACTTTTCTAACAATATACAAAATAGCAAATGGACTATTTCATAATATCACCATTATAAGCTCAACCATTTTTATCAATCAATTTCCAAATTTGTACACTTAGCATTATCCAAAGTCAATAAGATACTTATCCAGACATGCTTTCCCCATTTATATTTATTTAACTAAATAAAATATCTATTCCACACTTTCCCATATTTCACTAATACATATAACACTATTGGCATAGATAGATTTATACCCTCATACATATATACATATATGTTACCTATTTAAGAAATAACTATTCCCCTTAATCCTCCTAAAGATACTTAATTTATTTTCTTGCTATTCAATTTTCTAATACATTTATCTACATATCACTTTGTTGCAAGACAAATATAATCATTTTCTATATAACAAAACCAAAATGCAATATTCATTTTAATAAAAATTAAAATGTGAAATGAGAATATTTTATTATTCACATATATATATTTATGCATATATATTATAAATAGATTGTTGTTTGAAATACATTATATCATATTATATCATATTATATTATAGTATGCAATTATAACATAACTACACTACATACATATATTTATATATTCAATTTTAACTAAATGTTGTTTATAAAATAACCTATCGGGTTTTCGTCAAAGTAGACACATATGAATATAATCAAACATAAACACACACATATATATTGTGATTATACAAATCAGTTACCTATTTATTCAGCATGAATAAAGAGTAAATTGGAATCTTAGTTTGGAATAAAATCAAAACCTCAACCTTCATAGAAGAATAAAATCTAAAATGCAAATCTACTTTACAGGGGATGACTATCATAAAAAAAACTCTAAGTCAAATCTCAGATAGCAAACTTGACAATAAAAAGGACTTGTAAAGGAATAAACTAACAATAGGAGGATCGAATCTGAACTAATTTGTAAGCCAAATAGGGTCACTGAATGGAAGATGCTAGAAACTACACCATACCCTAGACATCGAACCCATTGGCTCTTTTAAATACCAACTAGATCTTCAAGGAAGCCTATGGATTTCCCAATTCCAATGATTAGCAACCTAAAAGGGGTTGGCCAATGAACGAGAGAAAGCAATTAAGCTTTCCTACTACACTTTGGGTTCTGCAAGACCCGGGAGGGTGATCCCATAATGCACCACAAGATTTCCATATACCTTGAATAGTAAGAAGAAACACTCTCATATCTATTACTCAACAAGTGACAATTTGAAAGGAATTGGAAAATCCCTTACACCTTTATAACTTGGAGTAGAGAATGGGCAATTTGAACAAGAACTACAAAAACCATCATCATTATGAGTAGGATTTTAATTAGGTGAATTGTTCTTTGACATGATCTAGTTGATTAGATATATTTGAATTTGATTAATACATAGAACAATGCATTATCCAAGGGTGACATGGTCAAATTCACAACATACTGCAATGCAATAACAATGGAATTGAACATTTATAGACTATTATGGATTTACATTACAAATTTATAACTCAAATTTTCTAGACAAAACATACTCAAAGATCCTATGAATTAACACACAAACCAATGACTGCATTAAAGCATTTTAATCAACTACTTGAATTGAAGCAGAAATGCACACACACATCCAACCACATGAATTGGAGACCAATAAAACAATCCTTGATCATTTCATTGCTGATTCATGAACAAATACATAGGAGACAATCTGCATGAAATTTTCCATTATCAATTTTCAAATGCTATAATTGTTGCAAAAAATTTAAGCTAACTGTGAATATAGACTCATGACCTAAGACTCAATGAGTAATTCTATATCCATTGTATGCTTATTACACTTCATGAAAATGTTTTCTAATACTACCTGAGATCAACCAAAAAAATTCAAAGACCCCTACACAATAGCCTTGAATTCCCTTTTATAAGATTAAGGGAGCAAACAAGCTTCAGCCTATTGGACGATCACATTACATTTCAATTTGTATTTCAAAGTATTTCATTTCATTTCAACCCCCAGGTGGTTATATTTACACTTGAAGAAATGGGGGGAAATAAAAAAAGACAAAAAACTTGTAGAATCCTATTGGAATCGTATCCTCGTTGTTGGATAATTCCATGCCATCACATCATTCAACAAAGAGGATGAAACATGAGAGAAGAGGAAAGCATAAAGCAAAGAGAAAAACTTGGTTGGATTACCATGTGCATTTTTAAATTGAGAGGATATAGATTTTTTTTAAATAGTTATTTCAAAGGCTACACCTGTATTATACTCGACCATGCTCTATATCCATCTCACCATCCCTATGGCTTATTCAACATATTTCTCTATCCAATTCTTGTATTTTCCCTCAGTGGACCAGTTGATATCTAATAGTTTTTGCATCTTTGTGTTATATGAATTATATCTTGCATGAATTACCACTTTGGCTTCTTTCACAAAGGTTTCCATGTCTATCTAAATTCTAATGAGATTATCAATTAAACCATTTATAATAGTTAAGTCTAACTTATCATCAATGTCTGTTATCTATGGACCCATAGTTGTTTTATGCCTAAAGAAGGCCCTTCATGGTGCATAGTCTTTGAGTGTTCCATCTTCATTAAGGATTTTGGGTGCACCTTGTTCTTCCATATCCTTGATGGCCTTGATTTTACCTTGTAGTTTCCCACCAATTCTTTCATGGAAACTTGTGACTTCACCAATCATTTCAATTCCACTTACTATGTCTTGAAGATTGGTTGGAACTTCAAGGTCTTCCTTTGCATTTGCTTGAATCTCCCTTAAATTGTTTAATTGACTACTCCATTTATTCATTTTTCTCTTGAAAACCTCATGAACATGTTGGAACCTTTCAAATGCCTCATGTATACCTTTATAGGTTAACCACATGGATTTTTCCTTAAGGGTAGCTTTGGTCAATCTGTGGCCTAGAATTTCTTCAGCCATATCCTTTGTAATCTTGTTCATGTTATCTTGGAGCTTATTCTTCTCAGACTTAGTTGCTTGGAGCTCCTTTTTCAATGCATCAATCCTCAATTTCAGGGTATCCTTATCTTGTGGTGAAGTACTAGATGGAGAAGTAGGCAAGGTCTTATGACTTACCTTGACCACAATAGCTTTCATTTTATTATACTCTTCAACTAATTTGTTGTGTTTCTCCAACAATTTCATATATCTAGCCTAAGAAATTTTTGTAGTGTCAACGCTCAACATGGACATGTTCATTATTAACCTTGCAACCTATGGAGCAGTTATCTTTGAAGCTCTTCTTATGATCAAAAACTCCTGAAAGGCCAATCATTGTTCTACTAAGTCTGCATCTCCCTGAATCTAGTGTTAATGACCAAATGGCTAATGCATGTAAACTAGGGTTGAACCCTGAACCAAAATTTTTCTCATCAAAATTTTCTTCAGACACCATAGCATTTGGGTCATTCCTGATTACATCTAGAGAAATTATGGAAGATAGGTTCCATCCTGGCATCACCAACACCCTCTATCTCTGACCAATCTTCTAGCTTCCATAGGATTCATTTTCTTAATTTCTTCAACAATCTCTTCTCCAGTCTTCTTTATGACTTCTTCCTACTGTGAAGGATCCACTCCTTCTTGAACCTTTTGTATCCTATCATTTATTTCCTGAGCTTTCAACTCAGCAATGAATTCTCTGAAATCTCTGCTTGTCACACAAGAATCATCCTCTAGAAATTTGGCACAAGCTAGAACCCTTGCATCATTTTACTAGATTTCATCATATTCCCAAGGTACTATCCTACCATTTGGAACAAATGGTTAGATTACATCTCCAACATCAGTGTATGAAAATTCATGCTCTACTCTTTGCTCGATAGGCACTGATTTAGCAAATAGTTGTTGTACATCCATTTCAGTACCCTATGTTTCATCAACATTTGCAAAAGGCAGCTCCATAGCAGGAGTATCCTCAATGTCCATTGGTTGTTGTTGCACCTCAAAGCACTTTGCGCAAGCTTCTATGCTTGTTGCACCTTCTCTAGAAAAGTACCATCATTAAAATCACTAAGGATCAATTCCATCCTCTTGAATTGGTTGGTGATGTGCTTGTAAGGGCTTTCATAGTAGGAATTTTGGGTAGAAGCCCTTTGCTCAACCTAAACAATTTTCATCCAAATATTTTCTCTATCTTGGACAACAGCTAATGTTGGAAAGTTTCTTATCACATCATCTTTGAAGTAGAAAGTATGAGGTCCATACCCTGAGACTCCCCTTTTTATCTTTTCTCTATTAATGAACCCTTTTGGATCAAACTTTCTAGTAGGGGCTACATTCATTCTCAGATTATTTATCATTTTTCCAAACACCTCATATGCTTCCTTTGTAGTGACAAAAAAATAATCAAAAGAGAAATTTGTTGCAATAATAGAGGCCTTATTGGATAATCTAAAATTCCCTACATCACAATTATCCATTTGCCACATTATTTCAGTGAAAGGTGGCACCATAGTAGTCCCATAACACCTGATGATTGTGCAATTATCATAAAAATACCAATCTCCTCAATTGCACTCATAATTAGGGTCATCACAACATTCTCTTGGTCTCAATAATGCTTGAATTGTTTTAGAAATTCGCTTAGTTGGTGCCAATCCCATTTGTACCAAAATAGTATATTTTATGTTATTGTAGAATCCAACATAGTTTGAATTCAGGCAATGCAAATCTGAGATGTCTGTCCACATTTGGAGAGGAAATTTATGACCCCTTTCATCCATTTGTCTCAATTTCATGGTTTTACCAAAAACTTCCCTTCCCTGGTATAATATTATATGCATCAGTAATGAATAATGTCTAAATGTCAATGGGGTTTTTCTTTATTTCAATCTCATCAAGTCATAGTGTAACTACTTAGCAACTCAGTGAGCATAGTCAAACCATGTGTGCATGTTTTTAAGTTAAATATCCATTATCATAACTAGTATGGGTAATGTTATCCTTCCATCACATTTCACCCCAAGCACCTGACACAACTAAAGTATGTGTATCTGAAATAATCTACAAATTCCTCACAATCCAATGGTTCAACTTCTTTGATTTCAAACACAGAGCCGTTCTCTCATTTATGCTTTGGTAGTTCACCTTTTCTAAACCCAACCCTATGTTCAACATATTCCTTTTTCTACTTTTCCATACTAATCTTTTCACTAGCATCAATTTTCATTCTGAAAACCTCTAATACTTTACTTTATTTATTTCCAAAATGCTTTTACCATATGTGTCTGTGATTACGCTATTGACATCATCATATCTATCTATGAAGTGCAACAATCTATCTCCACAAAAATATTAGGGACAACCAATTTCCCCATATCAAAACCCTAAGCATTTCAACCAGGATGCAAAGCATCTCTTCTTGTGAAAGAGTACAAGAATAACTCCCATCCAGGCTCTGGCAGGACAATGTCCCCAATTCCTGCTACAAGGTCCTTAAAATTGGCAGTCAGTATTTCTTCCTCGATGGCCTTCTTGCCGCTTGCCTTGGCATCTACCGACTGGAACTTGTCCATGAAACAGACATAGTCCTTTGTTTTTCCCTTTTTCTTCTCATTCCTTTAGATGTTTGGGAAGGGTAATGGGAGACCTTCTATTTTTTCTTCTTAGGTGTGGATTTTGAAGAAAACGACTAACAAGGTTGACTCATCTTGGATTCTTTAGGGAGTTTAGGTTTGAAATCAAACTAGGTTTTGGAATTAATATGATATTCTTGACAACTTAAACTTGAATTCAAATACAATTCTACCCCTTTTTCTTTTATCCCAATTAGAAAACTACACTTAATCAAGATAAGACAAGAACCCTAATTCACCCTTGAAAACAACCCAAAATTTTTGATTTAATGTGTCAATTCTTGAAAAATAACAAGAGCAACCAGTGGGATTCGATGACAGCTTCCCCAAGAAAAACTCCCCTACAACTTTTCTTTGGCTTTGGCTCTATTCAATTCAAACTCCTCTTCAACTCCTCAAGTGTCAAAATGAGAGGAGAATGCCAATAAAAACCCTTTTACTTGAATTCAGCTAAGTACATTCAACATTAATGGCACAAGAAGGCTCGCGTGAGTGAAAAATTACTACATTAGTTGGCCATTCCCATTTGAATTTGAGCCATTGATTTTCTCATGTGAAAATTCCATCCAATGGCTCACGTCATTCGATAATCTCCATGGGACCCTACTAGTGATTTGATATATACTTTGATGATGAGTTAAGAAGTTCCCATGCATACCTCTTCATGTTTTGTGGGTATCTCTCATTGTGTCTTCTAGTTTTTCATTGGGACCTCATCAAGTGATGGTTGAGAAGCTAGTGATGAGATATTAGCCATAGACTTGTAACCTATCACTCATTGTGTCATTAGTTTTCATCAAGCAATCTTAACCCACAATACAACAAGCTCACATGATAGGGAGAAACTCCACCCATTGGTAGTCATGGATTCCCTTTTGGAGAGCATGAGATAACTGGAAATAGTGATAAGGCCAGTGATGGGTTAGAAACTTAATTGCATTGCTCATTGGGGGTTTCTTTCTAGAGGTGGTAATGAAACAAGCAATGGGCGATGTTCGACTAGGGCGATAAGAAAGATAGTGCTTCGCTCATTGCGAGATGGGCATGGGCTATTCTAAAGGAACACATGATGAGTGATGAACCACCAATGGAAAACTTAAGTGGTGCTAAAATGCATGTGGGCATAAGTTGTTTTTAACAGGGGGCATCCTAGGCTCAATGAGTGACCTAAATGTTTTGGGTCGATCGAACAATGACAATAAAGACCATAAGATGCCACATAAGTAACTGGTGACCTGATGCAACTGGTCAATGAGAGAACATAAGTCAAAGGATAACCAAGGATGCAAATGTAAATAAAGTCTTAAACTCTAGACCCTAATGGCTACAAGATATGAGCAATTTGAAATGTGACCATAAAATTAAAGGGACCATAAAAAAAAAAATTAGGGTTCCATCAGTGGCTCTGACTGGGGATGTATGCCCCCCATGGGAATAGCAAGATCTCAGATCTTTGGTTAAGTAGACCAAGCATACAAGGATAAAAAACCAGGAGCTTGTCTAGATAAGACAAGCATACACAATAGAAAGGAAACACACCAAACCTATACACAAAATTTACAAGACTGTACAATGTACATGGAAGGATAGCCTATTTCAAGAGAAATAAGGTTTCAAGAGCTATCCATGTATTGGAAATTCAAGAATTTCACTTGTTAAGGACTACAAGAAATATGAGTCTTCTCCATGCATATCAACAATCAAGTAAGGGCCTAACCACAAAGGATCAAACTTCGCATGTTTACCTTTATCCTCCATTCTTGCATTCAACATTAAAACCATGCTTCCCAACTCAAACTTTCTTTCAATAGCCTTTTTTCCGTACAGGTGCTTAACTTGCAATTACAACTTCTCATTTCTTTTATGGGCTTCTCTTCTAGTTTCATCAATCTCAATCAACTCATCCATCCTATGCTACATCTCATCACAAATGTCACTATCATATTCTTGGGAAAATTTGTACATTTTAATCATATTTTTATGTGGTATTCTGGCCTCAACCCCATACACCAGATTAAAAGGGTATTTTCCAATGACTTTCTTCATAGTAGTCTTGTCAGCCCATAGTACAAGCTGCAATTTTGAGTCCTAGGCCTTCTTTTTCTTCTCAATCACCTGCTTGATAATCTTCATCAAGCTTTTATTACTTGACTCAACCTGCCTATTTACTTGGGGGTGATATGGAGATGATTAAGATATGCTTATGCCATGCTGGTTACAAAAATTGATAATTTCTTCAGACCCGAAGCACATGGCAATATCAAAAATAATTCTTTCAGGAGCTCCAAACCTACTCAAAATATTGTTCATCAAAAAATCAATGACAACTTTATTGGTTGCTTTCCTAGTAGGAATGCTTTCAACTCATTTTGTGAAGTAACCAGTTGCAACTAGAATCTAGGCATTTCCTCCACTGGACTTCTCAAACATTTCTCCAATAAAATAAATGCCCCATTGTTGAAAGGGAGCTTGTGCTGACACTGGCCTAAGTGGTGAGTTACCTAAGAACTTTAATTTTCTAGTGAACCTCTGACAAGCATCACATTTCTTTACAAATTTTTGTGCATCTTTGAACATGGTTGGCCACCAAAACTTGCTCTCAATATCTTATGGGCAGTAGTCTTGGCCATGTAGTGACCTCTACAAGATCCTTTATGCATTTCAATTAGTAGATCTTCTGCTTGATCCCCATCTACACTCCTAAGCAATAGACCTTCAAGGATTCTCCACCACAGTTCACCATCGATAATAAAATACTTGATTTCTTGCAACTTCAAAGTTATTTTCTTATTGTGAGGCATACCTTTAGGGCACCACATGGTCTATAGATATTCAACAATTTTTTTGTACCACCTACAGGTCTGCATGTCACATATGGGTGCAACATTTTCATGCTCAACTTGGTTTATTTCGTTAGCCTCCAAATTTTTCTCAGCCATCAATTTGGATAGAACTTGACCTCTCACCAACTTGTTAATCTGGATATCAATTTTAAACTCTTGAATCCTATTGATCCATTTGCATCGATGACCTATGGTCTCTTGTTGAGTAAATATATCTTTAATTGTTGTTGTTGGGACATATGCTACAACTGTAGCTCTAGTCAAATATGGTTTGAAGTTTTTAATAGCCTTAACTAGAGCATATACCTGCTTCTTTGTAGCATCATATTTTAACTTCTAGATGACTGTAATGATTTTCTAAAGAAGGAAATGGGTTGCTCAAAACCTTCATCATTCTTCTAAAGTAAAACCCCTGCTATAGTATGTAATGAAGCAAATGTGAATAAATAAAAAGGATTTGAATAGTTAGGGGATTTAAAGACACGTGCTTCCTTAATAGCATCCTTAATAGCCTAGAAATATTTTGCTAGTTCCTCTATCCATGCTATTTTCTCCCCTTTCTTCAACATTTTAGAAATAGATCTTACAGTTTCAGCAAAATTAGTAAGAAATCTTCATACAAAATTATTTTTTTCAAAGAAGGATTACATTCCCTTCACATTTTTGGGTTGTGGGATCTTATCAATTACTGCTACATGCTCAGGATCAATCCTAACATCGTCTTTTGACACAATGTGACCCAACAATTCCCCTTCTTTAACTCCAAATTGACATTTCTTGGGATTCAAAGAAATCCCATATTCCAAAGATCTGATAAATATCTTTTCAAGGTGCGAGCAGTGATCCTCCTCCTTATTGTGGGTAGTAAGATCATCTTGATAAATGGCAAGAAACAAATCTATGAAATCAGTAAAGGCCACATCCATGGCTCTCTAAAAAGTGGCACCAATATTAATCAAGCAAAATGGCATCCTTACATATACATATGTCCCCCATGGCATTGTAAAGGAAGTTTTAAATTGTTTTGATTGCTTCACCATGACTTGGTTATAACTTGAAAACCCATCCATCATAGAGAGCAACTCACATCCAGTCAGCTTCTGCAGCATTGCCTACATATTAGGCAAAAGCTAATTATCTTTTAGAGATGCCACATTCAAAGTTCTAAAGTCTATATATAGCCTCAGGTCTCCATTTTTCTTTCTGAATAGAACTAAATTTGAGACCCATGATGAGTGTCTAATAGGATTTATAATCCCTACATCCCTTAGCTTAGTAAGCTATTCTTGCATTTTCAGCTACAGAGTAGGGTTGATTGGCCTTTGTTTTTGCCTAAAAGGCTTTGCATTAGGCTTTAATGGTATCTCATGTTTAAACAAATCCTCCCTATAAGCCTTCAAATCATCATACAACCATGCAAGCACATGTTTATATTTCCTCAACAAGGCAATCAGCATACTCCTCACATGGGGTTTCATCTTCTTGCCTATATACACCTTTTTAGGATAATTCTTTGTTCCTAAACTTATCTCCTCTAAATCTTCCTTATGGGAAGATACACGCTTAACATTTGACTTGTCAGAACCATCAAAGACCCTCTCTAGTGTGACTAGCCCTTTGGGAATCTTATTTGTCTTTAATTGAATTGTCTCATTTCCAAATATTGTCTCTTTCCCATCAACCTCAATCACAAATGATCCAAATTCAATCTCTTGACCTTCATATTGGTCAATGCAATGCAAGAATCTCAAAATGTCATTGTCATCATCAAATACTTGCCAATTACAAATGTTGTTGGACACTATAGGCCTAGTCTGTACTTCTATGTTTGAGACACCGTCAAAGGTAACATCATCTAATCTGACAGTAATATTAGCTAATAAGTCTTCCCTAAAAAAATTTCCCCTTTCTATCCAATCTATGCCAAAGGCATCAAAGGCCTCAATAATATCCCAAATTTCATTCCTATATTTCCTAATCCTTTTATCTTTAGTAACAAATCTATATCTAATTTGGGAAACTACCAACTTAGAATCCCCCAGCACTCTTAACAACTTAATTCCATGTTTGGAAGCTAATTTCAAACCAAGTAAGAGGGCCTCGTATTCAACAACATTATTTGTACAAGCAAATTGTAACAAGGAGTACTTAAAGTTTTTACCTTGTGGAGAGATGATAATAACTCCTACACCGGAGCCTTCCTTTGAACATGCTTCGTCAAAGTACATAGTCTAGAGGTTTTCTCTTTGTGGATCCTCATAAACCTCTCTATCAATAGGTGCAGGTTCAACCCCTTCTTCAAGCATCTCTTCCTCATTCTAGAAAGTGTCTAAACCAGTATCCACAAAATTAATCCTCATTGGTTCTTCAGGTTCCTCAATGTGTTTGATCATGTGAGGAGCTCTTTGTTCTCTAGTAATCTTAACATGTTTTAGGTCAATAGAAACAGTTGAAAATGACAAGTCACACTGAATACTCCCACCCATGGAAGCACTCCAATGTCCAAACAACAAAATTCCATAAGTTGGTGGGATATCCACCACTATAACACTCATATATAACTCTTTTTCAGGAAAAGCTGCCAATTTATATGCAACTTTATTGATTAACTTGATAATAGGAACTTCCCTTGAGTCCATGGCATAGCACTTCCAATATGTACTATCAACCTTTAAGCCCATTTCTTCCATGATCTTTACTGGTATTACATTGTTTGAGGCCCTTGAGTCTGTCATGCAATTTCTGAGCAACTTACCATCAATAATCAAGCTTAGAAAGAATGGATTCACATTGCTTGGATTTGTAGTAATACTGGTTCCTAGATATATCTCATGATTTTGATGTAAGTAAGGAGGAAAGTTAATAGTTTTTTACAAAAAATTACAACTTGGTTCTTGACTGACTTCCCAACTCCTCACAAACCCCTTAAATGGAATAGGCCTCCAAGGTCTCCAACTTGAAATTTAGGTTTCAAATCTCTGCATGAACTTGTTTAGGCATCTAAAATGATTAAGATCCACTTACAAACAAAACTTGACTACTCAGACCCAAAATCAATTCCCAACCTTGACATTTCAAACATAAGAACCTTCAAAAAGTGGACTATCCTAACAGGCCTAAAATAACCCTTTTGGAGATCATACAATTTGACATGCAAAAATAATGAATTCTCTTGGATTATTAACCTAGTTCAAAGCTTACAAAACTCCTCAATAGAACATTCTACAAATTATTTTATGACCACTCAAAATGGAGAGCAACAAACTTTGTAGATATTGTCCTAAATAGGATTGTTATAACTCTGCCAATACAGGGCAGACATCCATATTGACTACAAAAAATAAAATTTTACCAATACCTAATAGAAATAGGATCAAATTACACCCAAACAACTTTTTAAATCAGTATAACTCATGAAGGACTGAAGAACCACAATCAAAACTCATAGAACTTCATTGTTCACAATTAATTTCCAGATTTTTATGCAAAAATAATCCTAGGGCTTTGTTGAATCAACCCAAAATCACCTTTCCATGCCCTACAATATTTAAATCATTTAAAATACTCTTCAAAACATCTTCTCACCAAATTTTAGGAGATTTCAATGGTGAATGTAAGAGAAACATAATTTTGAAACACATTGTTTACCCTAAGAGAGGGTTTTTCCCACCTGGAGGAATTCTCTCATAACTTTAACAATACTTAATGGATTTAAATTAAATCATTTAAAAAATAGAGTAGCATCATAGGGCTATCATTACCAATGGATTAGGAGAGGTTATGTGCTCAAAATGAGGCCGTACAGGCCTGAAACACAAAAAATACAAGAAAATTAACTGAAAATAGAGTATTTTATTGAATCTTTATTCATACAAACTTTCCCCAGCCTTCCTCTATCTTTCCTCGAAGCCTAAGAGGAATATTTAATCATTACCAACCATAACTAACCAAAACCAATAGACACAAAACTAAATTCTCACCTACTTGACTCTTGAACTTCCATATTTTGCCTTTTTGCCATTTTTGCACTTTAGCAATTTTACAAGATTTGCACTTTTTGACACATTAACCCTCCTAGGACTCAAATTACAATGAATATGGTCTAATATGACCTTACAACCTTAAACATAGGCCTCTCATATGAAATTTACCTTTCATATTCTTTTACATGCAATTTTGCATTTTTTGCAAATATGACAAAATGTGACAATTTGACACCAAAAAGACAAACTAGGACCCTATGAACAAACTAGATCTCAAAACATATTTGAAATGGTACATTGGACTTTATTACAACACCAAATTACCTAAATTAATCCAATAACTCAATCATGCCTCATGGAGGCATGAAATCCAAGAGGTGCTCCTACACCAAATTTTCATTGATCACTACTTTGGCCTCAACATTCCTTTCTTGAATTTCGCTTACTTCAGGTTGATAAGCTATCACTTTATCCTTCCCACTAGCAACAATACTATTGATAAGAGCAATAGTCTTATTCTTATGCTCATCAATTCTCATCATTTCTAGGAATGGGACTATGACTTTGACTTGAGATAATACCTAAAACATATCTACTGGAGAATAATTTGGTAACTCGGGGAGTATGAAATCTTGAGGAATTACCTTCTCACCTTGTCCTTGAACCTTTTTAGCATTGGGTTTCACATCTTGGCCTTCTTGGATTGATGAGTAGCTTCACCATCCATTTTTTCCTTAGTTCCTTTCTTGGCCCAAATTCTCATCTCTTTTCCCTTGGGTTTTTTTTCTTCTTTCTTGTTCTTTGTCTTTGTTCCTTTGTTTTCTACATTGATTTCCTTGATAGACATGCTACTTGGGATACCTTGGTTACCACTCATAGTTTTATTCCTTAGATGATATTCATTCCTTGCCTTAGCAACCAATGCAATTGTGTACCTTTTAATTTCCTCATTTGAGGGTCTCATCAAAGAAACATTATCTAACTCAAGAGTATAGACCATGCAATCATTCTCCCCTTCATCTGAGAATACTTGTTGATGAAAAGAATTCACTCTTGCCTCTGAACATCCACATCACTCCTGTTAGGCTCATCATCTGAGGAGTATTCTTCACAACCAAGATCTGATTTATTCACGAGTACATTTGTCATTTCATCTTGAATCTGAAGAGGGTCAGATCCTACTTGATTATCTTGAGATTCTTCTACTAACCTTGCTACAACACATTGTTGTGAGGCATGAGGAATTTAACACACTCCACACCAAGGCAAGTCTTCGATAAGATTTGTGGAATTCTTTTGTAAACGATCAAGTGTACCTAGACATTCTTTTGATTATTATTAACTAGCTTCCCATTATGCCAATTTGTATGATAGGGGTAGTCCTGCAACCTTGGGGGTCTTTCATTTCTTTGTAACTATGGTTTTTCATTCTTTGCTACCTTTTGCAGTAAGCTAAGAACCTAATCTAACTTCTCATCAGGAGTTGCATTTTTACCACCCTTGTCATTCAAAGCTCTAGGATTTTTAGAAGCCTTGGGATCTTCCCTTCTTCCTACTTTACCAGAGTCTCTTCTATTATTTTTAATGTTAACTTCCATCTTGTAGGCCTCTCTCAGATTTTGGGGATTCTTATCTCTGAGTAGGTTACACATATTACAGTCATAAGCATTACAATAAGTTACCAAACATGCACTCTCATTAGGACACAAATAAGTAGGGACTCTAGTCATAGCTTTCTAAAATCTTGTATTGAATTCAGTGACCATCTCATTATGTCCTTTAGTGATGTTACTAAAATAATTCAACCTGAACCTAGGATTAGTTTGATCCCCATATTGCTCTCTAAAAACTCTATAGAAAGACTCCTTTGACTTGATACTTGCATCAAGTAACCCCCTGTACTAATCCCTTGCATCCTTGGTCAAGGATTGCATGAATAATTTCATGGAAACGTCATCATCCCATAGTTCAAATTATTCCACAAAGCTCTAGAAGGATTTCAAGTGATCTTCACCACTGAAAGTATTATTATCAGTAAATTTAGGGAGATTCTTAATTGCATTATTTTGGATAGGGTTTGGATAGCCCCGAATATTGTCAAAACACAATTGCCTATACCTATCAATTGGAGGTGGCCTTCTGGGATGTCCATCCTTGTGAGTATCACTTTTTTCATCATCCTTTGTATTGTCAAATTGATTTGCATTTGTACCTCTTCCACTTCCATTATTACCACCACCCTTTTTCTTATCTTCTTCATAATCCTCAAAATAAGAATTGATATTCTTATTACCTCCTCCAACTCCACCAGGAGTATGTCCTCCTGACCTTTTCTTGTGAGATCCATTATCATTCTTCCCAAAGCTTGAAGAATCTGGAGTTGGTATAGAAATTTTAAGGAAGGAAATATTTATGGCCATTTCTACATTAACAACTTCAATTTTATCCTTCTTCTAGTCTTCCTACAACTTTTCATTTACAAATTGCAATTTCATGAGTTCAAGATTTGGGGGTGTAGCAGATGGAATGGGGTCAACTTTGCGTTTATTAATAGAAAATTTGGTAGATGAAGAGTGGGTATTTGTATTAGTATTGGTAGTGAATGTATTGAAAGTATTCTTCTGGGTAATGATCCATCAGTTTCTTCCCATGATCTACAAATGATGTTTTCTTGGGAGGATCGGTGGTTTTGGTAGTTGTAACAGTTGTTGCATAACTGCTAGCAATAGAGGTTCACATTTGAACTGTTACCTTAGGAATTTCATGGGTGATTTGGGCTTCTATTTTAGTGGAACTCTCTTCAGAAGCTTTACTCCTAGCAACATCCTCTCTCATTTCCTCAAATTTTTGTCCTCTAGAATCCCTCTCATGCTTCTTGGCTCTAATCATATCCTCATTTTCCTTCAATGCCTTTAGTCTCTTCTTTTCTTCTTGCTCAACAAGCCAATTTTCTTCCTCCAAGGCATGCATATCCTTGTCTATGTCTTCCTCATTTTCTAAAAAGTCTCCATACTCACTTGGTGCAGGGGTATGAAATTTTTGCTCAACTGGATCTTACTCAATGGGAATAAGTGTTTCTAGATTAGGGAGCTCTCCCCTTGGATTAAAGTTTCCTCCATGAAAAAAATACCCAACTCTAGGTTTTGGTGGTTCTAAGAATTTCTTATTATTCTCCCAAAATCCCCACCTATCTTCTTCTCTAGAAATATCAAGCTCATTATCAAACACTTGTTCAATAGGAAAACTTCCCTAACTTTCCTTAGGTATTTAACCCTCATTTGAATTCTCATTGGCATTTACACTATTTACTTCATTATTGAACATAGGAGATACTCCAACCAAAGATTCGATAGACTTACTTGATTCAATAGTTTTCTTCTTCCATAGAGGTTGTTTATCCTTTGTAGGTTTGGGTTCTAACTGCTACTCTATTTTTCTTTGTGTAACTTCTAGTTTTCCTCATGGTGTCAACTGCTGTGTCAGAATCCTTCTTCTCAAGGTCCCTTCAAGATCTTGTTATTGTACTAGTATGAAAAACTTCAGACTCGCCACCCACAATGTTGGGAAATAGAAATTGATTATATCTTGACTTGTTATTTATGACCTCAATGAAAATTTTAAACATAACTTGACGCAATATGACAACATTGACTAGAATTTGACACATAAAGTGGATATGACATATGTAGCTTTAAGATTTGAACCAATAATTCTTCCAATGAAGAATAACAAAATACTTGACTCTGACTATACCAAATCTACACTAGATACTTTAAATTTAGAATGGTCCCAGAAGAGTTGCCCATCTGTTGGTTCTTTTAAATACCAGCTAGAACTTCAAGGAAGCCTATGGATTTTCCAATTCAAATGATTAAAAACCTAAAAGGGGTTGGCCAATGAATGCAAGAAATAAATTAAGCTTTCCTCCTTCACTTTGAGTTCTGCAAGACCTAGGAGGGTGATCCCACAATGCACTTATAACATTCCTTCACAATATTTCCATATACCTTGCATAGTAAGAAGAAACATTCTCATATCTATGACTCGACAAGTGACAATTTGAAAGGAATTGTAAAATCCCTTACACCTTTATAACTTGGAGAAAAGAATGGGCAATTTAAATGAGAACTACAACAACCATCATCATTATTAGTAGAATTTTAATTAGATGAATTGTTCTTTCACATGATCTAGTTGATCAGATATATTTGATTTTTCTTAATACATAGAACAGTGCATTATACAAGGGTGACAAGGTCAAATTCACAACATAATGCAATGCATTAACAATGGCATTCGACATTTATAGAATATTATGGATTTATATTACAAGTTTATAATTCATATTTTATAGACAAAACATATTCAAAGATCCTATGAATTAACACACAAACCAGTAACTGCATTAAAGCATTTTAATCAACTACTTGAATTGAATCAAAAATGCACACACACATCCAACCACATGAATTGGAGACCAATAAAACAATCCTTGATCATTTCATTTTTGATTCATGAAAAAATACATAGGAGACAATCTGCATGAAATTTTCCATAATCAATTTTCAAATGCTATAATTGTTTCAAAACATTTAAGTTGACTATAAATACAGACTCATGACCTAAGACTCAATAAGTAATTCTATATCCATTGTATGCTTATTACACTTCATGAAAATACTTGCTAAGACTACCTGAGATCAACCAAAAAATTTCAGAGACCCTTGCACAATAGCCTTGAATTCCCTTTTATAAAATTAAGGGAGCAGACAAGCTTCGAGCTATTGACTAGTCACATTACATTTCAATTTGTATTTCAAAGTATTTCATTTCATTTCAACCCCTAGGCAGTTATATTTACACTTGAAGAAATGGGGGGAAATACAAAAAGGAAAAAAACTTGTAGAAGCCTATTGAACCCATATCCTCATTGTTGGAGAATTCTACATCATCACATCATTCAACAAAGAGCATGAAACATGAGAGAAGAGGAAAGCATAAAGCAAAGAGAAAAACTTGGTTGGATTACCATGCTCATTTTCAAATTGAGAGGATATAGATTTTTTTAAATAGTTATTTCAAAGGCCAGACCTATATTATGCTCGACCATGCTCTATATCCATCTCACCATCCCTATGGCTTATTCAACATATTTTTCTAGTCAATTCTAGTATTCATCCTTTGTGGGCCAGTTGATATCTAATAGTTTTTGCATCTTTGTGTTATATGCATTATATCTTGCATCAATTACCACTTTGGATTCTTTCACAAAGGTGTCCATGTCTATCTAAATTCTAATGAGATTATCAATTAAACCATTTAGCACAGCTAAGTCTAACTTATCATCAATGTATTTTATCTGCAGACCCATAGCTATTCGATGCCTAAAGAAGGCCCTCCAAGGTGCATACTCTTTGAGTGTTCCATCTTCGTTAAGGATTTTGGGTACACCTTGTTCTTCCATATCCCTAAAGGCCTTAATTTGACCTTGTAGTTGCCCACAAATTCTTTCAACGAAACCTATGACTACACTAATCATTTCAATTCCTCTTACTATGTCTAGAAGATTGGTTGGAGCTTCAGGGTCTTCCTTTGCATTTGCTTGAATCTCCCTTAAATTTTTTAATCGACTAGTCCATTTATTCCATGTTCTCTTGAAAACCTCTTGAACATGTTGGAACCTTTCAAATGTCTCATGTATACCATTATAGGTTAACCATGTGGTTTCTGCTTTAAGGGATGCTTTCGTTAATCTGTGGCCTAGAATTTCTTCAGCCATATCCTTTGTAATCCTATTTGTGTTCTCCTAGAGCTTATTCTTCTCAGACTTAGTTGCTTGGAGCTCCTTTTTCAATGCATCAATTCTCAATTTCAAGGTATCCTTATCTTGTGGTGAAGTACCAGATGGAGAAGTAGGCATGGTATTTTGAATTACCTTGACCATAGTAGCTTTCACTTTATTATACTCTTCAACTAATTTGTTGTGTTTCTCCAACAATTTCACATATTTGGCCTAAAAAATTTCTATAGTTTCAATGCTCAACATGGTCGTGTCCATTGTTAACCTTGTAGCCTGTGGAGCAGTCATCTCTGAAGCTCTTCCTATGATCAAATCTTGTGAAAGACCAGTCATTGTTCTACTGAGTCTGCATCTCCCTGAATTTGGTGTTAATGACAAGATGGCTAATGCATGTCAACTAGGGCTCAACCCCAAACCAAAGGTTTTCTCATCAAAAGTTTCTTCAGACACCATAGCATTTGGGTCATTCATGATTACATCTAGAGCAATCATGGAAGATAGGTTCCATCCTGACATCACCAACACCCCACTATCTTTGAACAATCTTCTAGCTTCCATGGGATTCATTTTCTCAATTTCTTGAACAATCTCTTCTTCATTCTTTTTTTTGACTTCTTGTTATGAAGGGTTCACTCCCTCCTGAGCCTTTTTTATCCTATCATTTATTTCTTGAGCTTTTAGTTCAACAATGAATTCTCAGAATTCTCTGGTTGTCACAAAAGAATCATCCTCTAGAAATTTGGCACGAGCTAGAACCCTTGCATCATTGTCCTGGCTTTCATCATATTCCTAAGGTACTAGCCTATCATCTAGAACAAATGGTTCCATTACATCTCCAACATTAGTGTATAAAAATTCATGCTCTACTCTTTTCTCTATAGGCACTGATTCAACAAACAGTTGTTGTACATCCCTTTTAGCAACCTATGTTTCATCAACATTTGCAGAAGGTGAATCCATAGTAGGAGTATCCTCAATGTCCATTGGTTTTTGTTGCACCTCAAATGCTATGGGCTCCTTTGGTTGATAACCATTTTTTCAGTAAATTTTCTTACAAAGCACTTTGAGCTAGCTGCTTTGCTTGTTGCACCTTCTCTAGAAAAGTACCATCATTAAAATCACTAAGGATCAATTCCATCCTCTTGATTTTTTTGGTGATGTGCTTGTAAGGGATTTCATAGTAGGAATTCCAGGTAGAAGCCCTATGCTCAACCTCAACAATTTTCATCCAAATCTTTTCTCTATCCTGGACAGTAGCTAATGTTGGCAAGTTTCTTATCACATCCTCTTTGAAGTAGAAAGTATGACGTCCATACCCTGAGATTCCCCTTTTTATTTTTTCTCTATTAATGAGCCCTTCTGGATCAAAATTTCTAGTAGGGGCTACATTCATTCTCAGATTATTTATCATTATGCCAAACACCTCATATGCTTCCTTTGTAGTGACAACAAAATAATAAAAATAGAAACTTGTTGCAATAATAGAGGCCTTCCTGGATAATCTAAAATTATTAGGGGCAACATTAAATTTATCTCCACAAAAATATTAGGGACAACCAATTTCGCCAAATCAAAACCCCATACATTTTGATCCAAATGCAGAGCATCTCTTCTTGTGAAAGAGTACAAGACTAACTTCCATCCAGGCTCTGGCACAGAAATGTCCCCAATTCCTACTGCAAGGTCATTGAAAATTGTGGTTAGTATTCCTTCCTCGGTGGCCTTCCTTCCACTTTCCTTGGCATCTGTTGGCTAGAACTTCTCCATGAAAGGGATATAGTCCTTTGGTTGGCCCTTTTTCTACTCATTTCCTTCAGATGTTTGGGGTGGGTCATGGGAGACCTTCTATTTTTTCTTCTTAAGTGTGGGTTTTGAAGATGATGACTCACTAGGTTGACCCATCTTGGCTTCTTTAGGGCTTTCAAGTTTGAAATCAAACTAGGTTTTGGAATTGATACTCTTTTCTTGATAGCTTAAACTTGAATTTGAATACAATTCGACCCATTTTGCTTTTATCCCAATTAGAAAACTACACTTAATCAAGAGAAGCCAAGAACCCTAATTCACCCTTGAAAATAACCTAGAAATTTTGATTTAATGTGCCAATTCTTTCCAAATAACAAGAAAAATGAGTGGGATTCAATGACGGCTTACTTGGGAAAAACTCCTCTACAACTTTTCTTTGGCCTCGACTCTAGTCGCTCCAAAATCCTCTTCAACTACTCAACTGTCAAAATGAGAGGAGAATGCAAATACAAACCCTTTTACATGAATTTAGCTGAGTATGTTCACCATTAATGGCGCAAGAAGGATCACGTGAGTGAACAATTACCCCATCAGTTAGTCGTTCCCATTTGAATTTGAGCCATTGATTTGCTCATGTGAAAATTTCATCCAACGGCTCACGTCAATCAATAATATCCATGACACCCTACCAGTGATTTGATATATACTTTGATGATGAGTTAAGAAGATGCCATGTATACCTCTTCATATTCTATGAGTATCACTCATCTCATCTTCCATTTTTGCATTAGAACATCATCTAGCGATGGCTAAGAAGCTAGCGATGATATACTAGCCATTGATCTTGATCACGAGAGGATCTTAGTCGGAGACCTAAAACCTATCACTCATTGTGTCATCACTTTTCATCAAGCAATCTTAACCCGCGATACACCAAGCTTGCATGATAGGTCGAAACTCCACCCATCAGTGGTCGCGGGTTCCCTTTTGGAGAGCATAAGATAACCAATGATAGTGATAAGGCTAGTGATGGATTAAAAACTTAACATGCATCACTCATCGAGGGTTGCTTTCTAGCGATAGCAATGAAACACGAGATGGGCGATGAGCCTAACATGGTAAGAAAGATATTGCTTTGCTCATTGTGGGATGGACATGGGCTATTCCAAAGGAACACGCAATGAGAAATGAACCACCAATGGTAAACTTAAGTGGTGCTAAAATGCACTTTGGCATAAGTTTTTTTTAAGAGGGGACCTCCTAGGCTCGACGGGTGACCTAAATGTTTGGGGTCATTCGAATAATGACAATAAAGACCATAAGATGCCACTTAAGTAGTTGGTGACCTAATGCAACTAGTCAACAAGAGAACATCAGCTGAAGGATAGCCAAGGATGCAAATGTAGATAAAGTATTAAACCCTAGACCCTAATGGAAAAAAGATATGAGCAATCAAAAATGTGACCATGAAATTGAAGGGACCATAAAAAAAATTTAGGGTTCCACTAGAACCAACTGCCAAAGTAGCGATGCAAGAAAAGGAGAAGGCACTAAGCATGAGTATCGGCTACCATGATCATTACATAAAACCAAACACTAAATGCCAAGTTTAGAGGCCCGAAGCTAAAATCACATCCAACAAAAATATGAAGATCGAACCTTTATATGAATAAACCCAATGCTATGAAGGAAATCGTATACTACAATAAAATCAACTTACCACAAAGCAGCGACATAGGAGAGATAGGAGGCACACACCAAACTTACTAAAAAGGTATAAAAAAACTCAAACAAGGCCATATCAAAACCAAAATTGAAAGAAATGTGAATTCAAATCAAAGAAGTAATGATATTCAATTCAACGGATATTGATTGCCAAGCTACGATGGGAGTTTATCAAACAATTTGGGTGCTACATGAAAGGTTATGCATCAAATGAACAAAAAGAAAAATATATGAGAAAATTGATAGGTGTAAACAAAAGAACAATACAATAGCCACCTCTTAAAGTCAAACTTCATATTACCCAAATCGATTAGAACAAGGAACATTACAAATGAGGTAACGTGAAATCAACATCATCCAAGGTAATGAATATCAAGGAATCATTTTCAGATTTCCCAAGCATAAGGAAGTAATGAAACTAGTAACCAACGATAAGTAAGAATACCAAACAACTTAGAGGATAGTCCATTGATTTCAATAGGGAAAAATTAATATGAATTGAATCCCTTCTAATGCTTATAGCAAGCAATGATTTGATTCAAGAGGTATACGATCAAAAGGAAATGAAATGCAGAATAGACTAGAGGACTAACACATTTCTTGGCTAATCAAACTATAATCGTCGAATGCAAAGGTTGAAAAAATATATTTATATAAATGCATATTCTAATGGTTTCATTACAAAAATAAACAAATCAATACTACGTCTTCAAACATCACCAAGCAAATAGGCATCCATTTCCCACGCAGAGACAAAATTCAAAAAGACAATGGAATTTACATTTTCCCACTATAACTACAGGTATAAACTCATTTGTCATTAAATGGGAAACAATTTTCATAATAAAAAAAATACAAACCAACCTAGATTCCAACACAACAGAAATGGAAGAATGGTGTCATGATCAACTGTCACACTCGCAATGCTCCACTTCTTCCTGCCAATTGAATCATGATCCACCTTTTCAAACCAATATAAATTTTCAAAACCATTCATAAGATGCCACCATTCTATAACATAATTTCTTTTTAGACCCAGTTCCTATTCGAAAAGTAAAAAAAAAAAAAAGATGCCAAAGCCTCCCCAAAAAAGTGATTATTATAAAACCAAGAAAGTGTTTTAATTTTTTCCAAACAAAAATCTAGCAATAATCACTTAATAAGATAAGTTTCTATTTCACAACCAGTTCAAAGCCATGCATGGACTTGAACTCGCTTTTTCCATCTTTTTAGTTGCTTTAAAAACTTGTTCTAAAATCTCATTCAAATTTATTATTCCATTTTGAATTTTATTATCTTTCCACCTTTAATTTGTTTATTTAAAATTATATTATTTTCACATTTCAATAATTAAATTCCAATGATAATAAAATTAACAATTATCATTAAATTTAATTATGATAATACTTTATACAAAATAATTTAATTTAATTTAATTAATCATAAATAAACCATATACTTTCTATTTCTTAGTATAGATTTATTTAATTATTTATTTTAATTCCAACTTAATTAAACAACCTTTTAAAATCAAATTAATTTAATTAAATGGAATACACAAGGCAACTCAATAATAATTTCACCTCAATATAACAATTAATAAAATATTTAAATCCAATAATGAAATAACCAAGATAATTAATGAACAACTATGTAATACCACAAATCAATATCAGTTTAATTCAAAAATTAATCAAACAACCTTATTAAGCCAATTAATTCAAACAATTCAAAAAAAAAATATTAAATGTCAGACACAAATATCACAAAAGGGTAAATCATGGAGGGGCACTACATGTTACAACAAAAGACTAAGAAATATTGTTGAGAGTCGAATGTCAAGGTTGATGAAGATTTTCAAAATTTAGTTGCTATAGATGGATATGTGTTAGATGAACCTGTTTGAGGAGAAGAAGAGAAAAAAGCTAAAGAAAAAGAAGTACAGGATGAAGAGGAAGAATATTTGGAAAAGGCCCCTAAGACCCCCAAGTATGTGCAAAGAAATCATTCTAAAGAACATATTATTGGAGATGAAAGAAAAGGTGTATTGACAAGAATAAGAGTTGATGAACCAAAGGTAAATCTGTATTTACTTTCCAAAACTGAAGCAAAAATAGTGAGTGAGGCATGTAGAGATGAATATTGGATGAAATCAACAGAAGAAGAGTTAGAACAAATTGAGAAAAATCAAACTTGCAAATTGGTTCCCAAACCTACAAAATAAGAATATAATTGGAACTAAGTGGATATTCATAAACAATCCAAATGAGAATGGAGAAGTAGTTAGAAATAAAGCAAGGCTTGTGTGTAAGGGTAACTTACAAGTAGAAGGAATAGAATTTAAAGAAACATTTTCCCCGATGGCTAGAATGGAAGCAATCAATTTTTTTTTAGAATTTTCAGCATATAAAGACTTTAAAGTTTATCAGATGGATGTGAAGTTTGTTTTTTTGAATGGAGAATTGGAAGAAGAAGTTTACATGGAAAAACTAGAAGGATTTCAATTATCAGATCAACCAAACATGGTTTTTAGATTGAAAAAGGAATTGTATGGATTAAAGCAAGCTCCCAAAGATTGGTATGCAATATTGGACAAATATTTGATACAAGGATAAAGGGTACTGCAGATAGTAATCTTTACTTTAAAGTTTAGGAAGATAGAATATTGAAAGTAGTTGTGTATGTGGATGGCATTATCTTTTGAGGCAATTAAGATGTGTAAGAAATTTGCAGAAGAGATGTAGAAAGAGTTTGAGATGTTTATGTTTGGTGAGATGAATTTCTTCCTTGGGCTACAAATCAATCAAATAGATGAAGGCATATTCATTTCACAATAAAAATATATTAAAGAGATGTTGAAGTTCGGAATGGATGACTCCAAACCGATATGTACTTCTATGGTTACTGGTTACAAGTTGAGAAAGGATGATGAATCACCTAAGGTTGATCAGAGCATGTATAGATCTATGGTTGGTGGATTGCTATATCTAATTGCTACTAGATTGGATATCACACATGCAATTTGTCTTGTGGCTAGATTTCAAGACGATACTAAAGAGATACATGTTGTAGTAGTGAAAAGATTATTCAAATATTTAAAAGGCACTTTGGATTATGGCTTATGGTATCCTAAGGATATTGATTTCACATTAAGTGCATACACAAATGCAAATTGGGTTGGATGTGTTAATGACATGAAAAGTATAAGTGGTGATGCATTCTTTCTTGGATGTATATTGGTGGCATGGTTAAGCGAGAAACAAGACTCTATTTCTTTATCTACTGTAGAGGCTGAGTATATTGCAGCAACATCTTGCTGCACACAAGTATTCTAGATGAGACAAAAATTGAAGGATATCAGAGTAGTGTATGATGATCCTATTTCTATCTTTTTTGATAATACAAGTGCAATTAAAATTTTAAAGGATCTAGTGATGCATTCAAGGATAAAGTGTATATCAATGAGGTATCACTTTTTGAGAGAGAAGGTTATGGAGAATGAGGTGAAGCTTGAATATGTACCAAAAAAGGATCAAATTGTTGACATATTCACTAAGTCTCTTCCTAAGGATACATTTGAGTATCTTCAGGATAATTTAGGGGTCATTTCCCCTCCTTCATTGAATTAGATGCATATGGAGATGCATCAGTCCATTGGATCTATGGATTCATTCCTTTTCTAGACTGATGTTGGGGACTACCTCTCAGGGGGAGTAGGTAGTAACATTTTTGTAGTATGAAGTTTATGTTTTCATGATGCAGATGTTGTTGAGTTGATTGGTGTGTACTCCTAAGGGGGAGTATTTAGAGAAAGTATCTTAGTTCTATGTCAAATGGGGGTAATAATGCAAAATAATTTTATCCTTTTCCATTGATGTCAAAGGGGGAGAGAAAGGATCATGTGAAAAATTCTATCTACACAAGGGGAGAGAAAGTGTAATGAGATAGTCATGAAAGGGGGAGAAAAGAGAAAAGTAAATAAGTATGTTCAGAGCTATTATGTTTTTGATGGTTATTCACATCTTGTGTTACCATCAATGACAAATGGGGATATTGTTGCAAGTATGAAGGTGTTTTCATTTATGTCAACAAGCTTGTGTTGTCATTGATGATAGTAGTGCAATGGTTGAGAATATATTGTTTCTTTGATAAGATTCTATTTATGGTTCAAATGTCGAGGATACTAAGAAAATTGATGAAATAAGGAAACAAGGTGTTGTAGAGGTGTTCTTTTTTTTCTTTGCTTTTCTTCTAAGGTGAAGATCTACTTTTTTGGTTTGGATATGTTGGTTAGAGATGTTCAAAGTTTCTATATCCTGAATTCTAGCTTCTAGATCATTGGTTAGAGGAAGCTATGTTCACAATATGTGAAGTGGTTTTGCAATGTTATGTATAGAGGTGTCCAGGAGAAATGTATTTTCTCTGTGTTTCTCTATAGTTGTTTTTTAGGACTTGTGGTTCTGAAGAAGAGTTGATGGTGTTGTTCTCTTGTCACTATCAAGAAGATTCGTTGTTAGGAATAATGGAAGGTCTTATGAGTTACAGATTATTACAATGGCTGGCAATGTTGTCTGGATAAATAATATGTTTATAATCTTCAGATAATTTTTTTTGTAAAGGAGTTTGTTGGTTTCCAAGATTTTCTTGGATCACATTTAGGTGAAGTATATTTTTTGAAAGTTTTGGATTGATTAAAGGAAGTGTATAATTAAAAATTTAATGTGTTTTCATGGGTAATGACTGACTTGGTGTTTAGACTACATTCAAAGATGTTCAAGTGTTAATGAAGGTCTAGTGTGGCATGTGAGATCTAATTTGGGTCCTAGTTAAGTATTTTTGGGGTCCACTTTTGTTCCTATCCACTGTGGGAATGTTTGGTGCTGACCTAATTTGAAATTGCTAAGTATGAAGCATGTATTTCCAACCTTGGAGAAATTTTTTAACGTTGAGGATGATATAAGTATGAATTAAGATGTTGAAGGTTGATAATATATAAAGGATAGATGTGTTTGATGCAAGTGATGCAAATTTATAAAGAGTAGAGTGTGAGTTTGAATAGAGCAATGTGAACTTTAAAGTGTTGGACTTCCAAATGCAGTGAGTTGAAGGTGTATGCAATCATTCAAGCAAGACTATGAAAGTGTTGGAGCTATTGTGGTGGATTATTTATTGCATTAAGAAGTTGTTCTTTATGTAAAATTTCTCTTATATCTTCTTTTTCCTTTTTGTGGAAGTGAGCCCTAGTTGTGAGCCTTATAGATGGTGTGTCCTATTCTAGCAGTGAGCCCTTGTACTAGTTTTGTAATTACTTATATTATGATCTAATCCTCATTGTGGTTTTTCCCTCATTTGTTTTTCCACATAAATATGGTGTCCTCTTGTGTATGGTGTTGGTTGTTTCAATTTATGTTATCTTCTTTTCATGTTTAAACATTATAATAGATTAAGGATTTATTGAACGCATGTGGATCTGATTACTATTGAGGATTTTGATGTTTTGATTTGATACAACTAATTCACCCCCCCACTCTCAGTTGTCTTGTTCATTTAATGATAAAGTAGATAGAGACTTGGACTTATGCCCAAAATTTTTGAAAATTGCATGTACAAGGATAAATTCACCCTAGGGTGAATGGTTCTATACAGGGGTTTGAAAATTTAAAGTCTGAGTTTTTGAGTTAATGTTTAAGGTCTCTGTTTTAGGTTCCAAATAGATTCTTTCACTTACAGATTTGATGCAAACATAATTTGATGGCAAACAACAAGAAAAATGGAAACATTTTAGATGCAATTTTGTTTGAATTTTCTGATTTAAATGATTGAAAAATAGTAATATGTAGACTACTCTATAAAGTGAATGCAAATGTATTCAATATTTTTTATATTTTGGTGATTTTAAAGGATGCAAAATTCAATTTTGAATGATGTAAAATGTAATTTTGAATGATGTAAAATGCAATTTTGAAACCCTAAATGAGATGCAAAACTAACTAATGCAAATCTTAGATCTAGGGTTTCAATAATACAAAAATAGAAATAACTGACTAAAAATACTACTAAAAATTGGTCACATGACCATTTATATTAACCAAATTCATGACTATACCATTTTTTGTCATTTATTGGTTGTTTTCATTGATCAATTTGATAGTATTGATGAGCTCGAAATATGCTCATAATTTGAATATTATGATGTATTTTTAATACCCTTACTCTTGTTGCTAATGGTTGTTTTAACTCTTTGATTAAATAATTTTTATCTAAAATTGGGTAGTATCCTGTCGCAATACATTCCTATATTCCTACAGCTTAACATCTCTATGTGTCTGTATTAATTACCTTGTTTGACCTCCTGAATGACTGATATAATGCATGTGGTTTTTGGATAATGAAATAGATTTAATATGTGATTAATGAATGTGTATCGTGTTATTTTCCATGCATGCTTTATTTCACTTTTTTTTCCATGTGCATCGTAGGTTGTTGAAGCGATCATGAGAGAGTCAAGTGCAACAGATCTCGGTCCTGCAACAAAGTCCATTTCCAGCACCATGTCGAGGAAGTTGTTCTAGCGAAGACTCTTTGACCATGTCATTGGGAAGAAATCTAAATGATCATTAATCTAGGAAGAGTGGAATACTAAATTCCCTTCTAATCATATTGAACAGATATGCCTTCATGAGAAGTTTGTTCCTCGGTTTCAAGATGTATTTATGTCCACATCTTTCTCTATTAGAGTTAGGTAGTTAGTTGCTTTTCTAATATAAATAAGTGCTCCTCCTGCACAAGTGAGCAACAAGGTGTGTAAGAGTTAGTATTATAATAAGAATCAAAGTTTTTTGTTAGTTTTCTGACAAGCAGAATAATCAATGTATATGATTCCAAGTTTATGAATAAAAGTTGATGAAGTTCTGAGTTCAATTCTTGCATAAACTAGTTGATGCTTGCTAAGGGGGCCCACTTAATGAGTATCTGTAGTTAGTTAGTTGTTTATTTTTTGTTGATTATAAGTTAGATTTTATTCTTGAAATTTTTAGCACAAACTCAATCTTATATTGTTCCTACAGCATCGGGAATCCATCCCTGTGTTTGTTCCTGCAGCATAAGGCCAGTTCATAGTTTGTCTCTTAGTATAGTCGTCATGATTTCTGCTTTGATTAAGTTATGCTTAAGTTAAGAAGACTTTACATTACCGTCCTATAGCATAATTAGAATTCCTTCCACGCATTTATTTCTGGTAAATTGTGAACGAAACTGGTTCTTAGTGCACATACAGTGCCGTTGCATTTCAAGTATGTGTTCCCTGGTTTGACAATGTAAATGAATGACCATAAGAAGATGTTCGTCACCTGCTAGAATGCCCAATTCCCAGGTTTGGATTTTCCATGACTTTTATATCCTTTTGTGGAATCGACCATTTTTGGCACCATTGTCGGGGATGGTGTCAAGCTAAGAACCTGTCATAGTCATTGTTAGCAATAGTTTAGTGTGTTTATTCAAGTATTTTCAAAACTCCTTCAATTTACGATTAATTCTATTGCATGCATAGAAGAAGAGATGCTCTGGGAAGATTCCTCCCTAACCTTCCATTCATTGATAACAATCCTAAACTAGCTTATAATCTATTTGAGGAAGGAGGAGACCAAGATATCAATCCATTTGCTGAAAACCTATTTGTTGAATTGCTATTTGCCCCAATTGATGAAGAACCACAAGAAAATCCATTTTCTTTGATACTCCAACAAGAAAATATGGCACTTAATCCACCTAATCGACCTCCTACTTTTGAATTCCCCATCGTTGCTCAGCAAGATAATGGCAACCTTAAAAATATTCCTTCTTCATTACTTCCCAAGTTCTATGGACTAGTTATAGAGGACCCAGAAACTTTTTTGTTCGAGTTTGACATCCTCTGTCACAGCTATGATTATACCTTAGATGCTCACAGGCTGAAGTTGTTTCCTGCTACTTTGAAGGAAGGAGTTCTTAGATGGTTTATGAGTTTGGGAAGGGTTGTTGTTGATAGTTGGGAAACCATGCAAACAAAATTTCTTGAGAAATACAAGGAATATTGTAAGAGTGGTAGTAAGGGTGATGATATATTCAGAATTCAACAAAAGGAGGATGAAAGCCTGGAAGACTATATCTCAAGATTCTTGTTTTCCCTGAAAAAGAATTCAAACCATACTCTCAATGAAGAATCTCATAAACTACTTTTCCTAAGGGGAATCAGTGACACCTGTATAGATGCCCTAGACCTGATGGGAGGAGGAGACATAACCCAAGTGTCTTGGGATGATATCAAGAAAATATGTCTCAACTACTCTTGAACAATTGTTAAGAAGGGTAGAGGTCATCAAGCCACAATGGGAAAGTCTTCTACTAGTGGATTTTCATGGATGAAGATCACAAATTTGTTGTCTAATTTCAAGCAGGATATCATAAACAACATGGCTACACAGTTGGATACTATGCAAGCTCAGAAGAAACATGAGGAAGCTAAAGCAATTTTGGCTAAGTTTTGTCCACATTGCAGACAAAAGAAATGTGACTGCAGATGTAAGATGGTGGCTAACCTGGAGGCTAAGTAGTTACCTACTAATTTTAAGATAGTAGAAGGTGATGATGACCAAGTATTCTTCATTACACAAAGGTGACCATGGCCTCAAAGACAAGGTATGCCTCAAGACCCTTTGACTTTTGGTAATCCTTATTCTAATTACAATAACCAATGGCAACCTACATATGGACCATCACCACCTTGGAATACTTCTCAACCACACTGGCCTAACTATCAGAGTCCTCAATGGCAATATCCTTAAGGAGGTTAGCAGCAACCACAAGGACAATGGACTCCACCCCTAGGTAACTGGTAGCAAAATCCTTAATGGAGAGGTTCTCAGCAATGGCAGAACCAATCCCCTGGATCCCTGTAGCTTCAGCAGCCACAACCTTCGGCTCTCATGCCACCTCCTACAGCACCTGCAACAAATATTGGCCCTCCAAAACAAACACCTATGCGTGCTCAACCATTTCCAAATCCTAATAATAATAAGCAGCAACAACAACAGTAGCCTATGTATCTTGCAGAAGCCAATCAGTATCCAGCTTATGCCCTGAATATTCATAATATCCATCTCAGGTCTAGAACCATTCTCCCTGCTCCACAGCCGCCTGTAATTATAGAGATTCTAGATTCTGCCTCTGAACAACCTACTGATCCTGCAGAACATATACTTGTATCAGATACAATCTCTAAGAAGTATGTCCTGCAGCATCAGGACAAACCACCTTTTCCTCAGAGATTGCAAATTACTACATCCAAGTCTATGAAAGAACCTACCTTTGATATTTTGGATCAGCTAAATAATGTACACATTCAAATTCCTCTTTTTCAAGCCATTAAAGATGTCCCAATTTATGAAAATTCATTAAGGAAGCCTGTTTAAAGAAACCAGGAAGAAAGAAAAAGGATCCCCAAACTATCCATGTTCTAGAATACTTGGTAGATATTATGTTAGGAAAGGTAATCATTCCAAAATATATTGAATCTGGGAATCCTATGGTACAAATAAATATTAATGGCCAGATAGTAAAGAATGTCTTGATTGACCTTGGTGCAGCCATCAATGTAATGACCAAGCATACTATGGAGTATTTGAATATTTTAAACATTCAGTCTACACCTACCATCTTGCAGCTTGCTGATAGTTCCACAGTAACACCTGATGGAGTGGTAGAAGATGTCATTGTCATCCTTGAGTCTTGGGAATACCCAACAGATTTCACCATATTGTCCACTAAGGAAACTTTGGGAGGATATCCTATCATCCTAGGTAGACCATGGTTAGCCATAGCTAATGCTCTTATAGGATACCATTCAGGAGATATGACAATTTTTTATGGTCAGTCCAGAAAGAAATTGGCTTTATACCCACCTGCCTAGCCTCAGCCAGACTTGTCTCAACCAATTTGGCCAGATTTAGGAGAAGAAACTGAAGAAGTCAATTCATTGGCTCAGCTAATGATGCTGAAAACTAATCCATTTTCATAGCTTCAGAGTGAGGATGATCTACTTTTACACATTTTGTAGTCCAACTCTGATCTGGGTAGCCCATCTATTCTAGATAGTTATCCTCAACAGTGTTTCCTGCAGCAACTGAATTCTGAGAGACTGCCACCTGAATCTCCTATAGTTTATCACAATTTGTTTCCATATGAAATACAAACACCACCTTTATCAACAACCTCCATAAATGATCTTACCAAGCAAGTAGAAGTGTCTCCAGGCCATTGTCTAAACATCAATAATAAGCTGCCTCAATCTCAACAAGCTGCCCTAGTCACAATATTGCAAGATCAACACAAAGCTTTTGCATGGGACTATGGGGATATGAAGCGAATAGATCCTCAAATCTGTACTCATAGGATCTACAATAAGGAAGATTGTTCACTTGTTAGGAAGCCTTAAAGAAGGATAAACCCAGCACTCAGGGAAATAGTTAAAAAAGAGCTCCAAATTGCTTGATGCTGGCTTTATCTACCCCATTTCAGACAGTCAATGGGTATCTCCATTGGTGATTGTTCCTAAAAAAGGAGGAAAATGGAGAGTTTGTGTAGACTACAGGGAGCTGAACTCAGTAACTAAAAAGGATCACTTTCCACTGCCATTTGTTGACCAAGTGCTAGACTCATTGTCTGGTAAAAAGTATTTCTCCTTTTTGGATGGATATAGTGGGTATAATCAAATTAGAATTGCTCCTGAGGATCCAAACAAAACAATTTTTACCAGTCCATGGGGAACGTTTGCCTATTTTGTCTTACCTTTTGGCCTGTGTAATGCACCTGCAACATTTCAAAGGGAAGTGATCAGTATTTTTTCCAACATTTCTCATGATTCTATGGAGATCTACATAGATGACTTCACCACTTATGGAGCTACTTATGAAGAAGCATTAGAAAATTTGGAGAAAGTATTGAAAAGATGTAAGGAGCAAAATTTTCCTTTGAATAGTGAGAAGTGTTTTATGATGATGCAAGAGGGAATTGTTTTAGGCCATCATATCTCTCAAGTAGGAATTCAGGTTGATCCTGCAAAAACAGAAGTTATTCTAACTTTGCAAACACCTATGAAACAAAAGGATATTAGAAGCTTCCTAGGACATGTTGGATATTATAGAAGATTTATCAAAGATTTCAGCAAAATAGCCAGTCCATTATATACCTTATTGTCTAAGGATTCTGAATTTAACTGGACTGAGGCCTGTGAAAAATCTTTCCTGCATCTTAAGAACTTATTTACTCAAGCACCTGTTCTTCAAGGACCGAAGTGGAGTTTTCCCTTTCATATACACATAGATGCTTTTGATTATGCCATAGGGGCAGTTTTAGGATAGAAAGAGAATTCCATAGAGTATGCCATATATTTCATTAGCAAAAACCTTCAAGGCCCCTAATTAAACTATACTGCCACAGAGAAAGAATTGCTAGTAGTTGTGTATGCCCTGAACAAGTTTCGACATTATGTCACTAGTTACCAAATATTTGTCCATACAGACCATGCAACAATAAGGCACCTCATGAATAAGCCTGCCATATCTAGCAAATTAGCAAGATGGCTCCTATTGTTGCAGGAATTTGATATCACAGTTATTGATAAGCCAAGTCGGGCTAATGTAGTGGTTTATTTCTTATCAAGACTTCAAACAACTACACCTACCACCCCTAAGGTACTTGATAATAGATTTCCCGATGAACATATGTTTTCTATTATTTCTCGAACTCCATGGTATGTAGATATTGCAAATTATTTAGCAGCCAACAAGATCTCAGCCCACTTCTCACCAAAGGAAAGGAAATTGTTGGTAAGGAAAAGTTTTAACTTTTCATGGATTGCAAACTGTTTATTTTACACAGGACCTGATCAAGTCATGAGAAGATGTGTTAGGGAAGATGAAACCTATGACATTTTGCATGCCTGTCATGATGAGCTCTATGGTGGGAACTTTGCAGCTAAGAGAACATCTATGAAAGTGTTTTCTACTGGATACTATTGGCCCACACTACAAAAAGATGTTGCAGCCTACACCAGAAAATGTGACAGATGTCAACACATGGGGAGACCAACAAAGTCTGATGAAATGCCCCTGTATCCTCAAGTGGTAGTCAGTCCCTTTGACAAATGGAGCATGGATTTTTTTGGACCTATTGATCCTATATGAGCATATTTTTACTCGGTTTGGAGTCCCAAGGGAACTTGTTACTGATCAAGGAGCTTAGGTTACATCAAACTTAATCACTGCATTGATGAATGATTATAAGATCAGGCACAAAAATTATATCCCCTATCACCCTCAATCCAATGGTCAGGCAGAGGTTACCAACAGAGAAATTGAGGCAATCCTTACTAAGACAGTACAATTACACAAGAAGGATTGGAGCAGTCACCTTCCTAAAGCAGTCTGGGCCTATAGGACATGGAAAACAACTACAGGGTTTACTCCTTTTGAGTTACTCTATGGCAAGACTGCCATGTTTCCAATTGAGTTCGAGCATAAGACCTTAAGGACTGCTCTCCAGCTTAACATTGATATTTCAGAAGCCCAAAAGGAATGCCTCCTGCAGCTAAATGCATTGGATGAGATAAGGAAAGTTGCCCTGTAGCATACTGAAGCTATCCAGTAGCAAAGAAAAAAATTGCATGACCGCCATATCAGAACTAAGCAATTCTCTGTCGGTGATTGGACGCTACTCTATGACTCCAGGTACAAGGAAAATCAAGGTAAACTCACCACAAGATGGCTTGGTCCTTATGAAATAGAAAATGTGTTTGATAATGGTTTAGTTCAGTTAGCTACAATAGATCATGTCTGATTCAAGCTACTAGTTAATAGACACCATCTTAGGTTATATCATAAGTCAGCATCCAAAGAAGAATTTATGAAACAGTTTGTTTCAAATGCGGCTACTGATCCTCCTACAACAAAAGGCTTCGGCCTTTCTCCTGCAGCATCTCTTTAAAATTCTATGTTGCATACCCATAATAAAGGTTTCCTTTTCAAGGAAGCCACTTTCTTCATTTTTTGTCCATCACCACCATTCATTCCCTCTTCTTCCATGTCACCATCCATGTCATCCATTCTATCGTACCGCCCTCATTTATGATTTCACTTCCAGCCGTCATTTCATGTTGAGCTGTGATCTTTCCCATCATGTACGAGAATTTATTACAAGGTACACGATATCTTTTATTGTCACATCATTAATTTATTTCATTTATTCATTAATTGCTATGTACATATTAGTCATCATTGCATGTTCTTCACCTACCCTTTCGCACATGTGTGGACACATGTCAAATTTTTAGTAGGGGGCGGGGATAATCCATTTCAAACTTTTTCTTATGCCACTGTCACAACTGTTAAGATCTTTTTTATATATATTCTTGTACATTCCAAATATGATTGCGTGTTTTCATCCTAAACAACAATTAGCTGCTTGATTTGGGTAGTTCTTAACAATCATTTCATGCAATTATCCTTTGAGTCATTCTTGGAAAAATAAAGAAAAGTGACGGCAGGGTAGAAAGAAGCAGGGAAAAAAGTAGAAGAATTTTTTGAATATTCAGAAGAAGTTTGAGTTGCAGGAATCTCAGTAGGGATAATTGTGAATATGGGTGGCTAGTTAGTAAGACATGAGTCTGTAGCTCATGAACTCTTGACACAAAATCCTCAAACGGTTCAGGCATTCAGCAATTACGGTTGGCTGAATTATTTTCTGAGGTTAGATTCCTTTAATGAGGAAGTTGTAGGTGAGTTTTTGAGAACTCTTTTAGATGGAGAAGCTACAGTGTGGGGTTTGACAGTAGCCATTACAGAAGAGTGGATTATAGAAGTAACTGGGCTTCCGGCGGTAGGAGAAAATTTTTCTTCAACTGTTGTCTCTGCTAGGGCAGAATTCACAATACCAACAGATGGACCCTTGGAGGTTTCTAAACAAGGATGAAAATGAATGTCACTACCTCCTCCATACTCAGAATATGCTTCCTTCATAATCAGGTACTTGACTTGTGAGGGACATTTTTCCTATTTGCATTCCTATCATTTTAAACTATTGAGTCATATGAGGCATGGTTTAGCTGTCAATGTTCCAAATTTTTTGTTTAACCTTTTTAAACATTGTGCCCATAAAATCCAAAGGGGTAAGGACAACTCTATCACCCATCATGCCCTCATTAAAATCTTGATTAAGCGTTCCCTAAGGGATGTATCACCCCTTTCTTGGCAAGAATTTTTTTCCCAGAAGGGTCTGCAACCTCCAGAGCCTCCTAGAGCACTCCCTGCATGGAACAAGAAAAAGAAAAGGAGAGTAGATTCTACAAATAGGGAAGCAGAGCAATAATCATTTGCTCTTGTAGCACATAGTCCTACAGCCTCCACACCAGAGCCCTCTACCCATGTACAAACCAGGTCTGCCAGTAGAAAAGAAAAAGGGAAAACAAAGGTAGGAGAGTCCTCTAGGGCAGAACAAAACCTAGTATCTGACCCTCATGCTCAAAAGCAAAAATTCTCTACTCCACTCTTTCCTGCAGCATCTTCCTCTATAGCAATTTCTCCTGCAACAATGAATGTTGCCACTGCAGTATCATTATCATCTTCCCCTAATGAGTCTAAACCCTCTAGGCAAGTTAGAAAGAGGAAGGCCACGAAAGTGTCTACTGTAGCTGTTACTTTTGAAACATTTCCAAAAAGAGCTTCATCAAGGAAACAGCACAAAGTTACCTCCACCACCACTCAACCAAAAATTATAGTAATTTCTGAGGAATCTGAAGAATTCAGCCATGATGATTCTCAGAATATATCTAAGAATGTTCCACAAAGTCCATATGTTATTCTTGAGGAAGCACAACATGGTAGTGGTAATGGAAGAGGGATGCCAAGTCTTGATGTCCTGGCTAAAGTGGCTAGGAAAGTTTCAAAAGAAGCACAATCTCTTCCTACGCAACAATAGGAATCCATCTTACAGTAAGAGGAAGAACAGCTTAGACAATCTAAAGTGTCCAATGAAACCTCATCACCCCCTGACACTTGTAGAGCATTGGTTGTTTATAAAAGAACATTGTTGATTGAATATTTGGAATATCTTAGGACTACATGGCAGCCTGTTACATTTCAGACTTTAAGTTTCCACCATTTAGCTAAAACTAAAATTCAACAAAGTCTTTGGGAAGAAGAAAAGAAGAAATTGAAAAGAGAAATTGAAAAAAAAAAACAAGAAATGAAAGAAATGAAAGAGAAAATGGATGAAATGATGAAGATAACTGGTAAGATTGTGCAATGTAGACCACCACCTAGGGTATATGCCATGTGCCTTAAAGAGCAATTTATTTTGTTTAAATTGATGAGAATTTCAAGGAATTTAGACCCTATCATTTAAACAGCCAAGGAATTTTATGATGCATATCAGGTAGCACATAGCTAGCTAAAAAATTCCTTATGTGATTTTTATTTGCATGGTTTGATAATTCCCTCTGAAATAGAGTGGAATCCACTTCTCTATATTGGTGATATTCATCTGAGGTCACTCATGTCCTGGGCAGCCAATGAAGCTAACTATGGGAGACAATTAGAGGCTTATGAAGAGGCTGAAAGAAATGAACCTATTCCACTACGACCTGAAAGATCAAATCCCCATACAATTCTGAGAACTTGGCTCATTGTTGCGTATCGATTCAATGATCAAACTGAAAGAATGAAAATATTTGATATTAGGAAGCAGGTGTATGATGAATTCAAAGACCAACCATATCTATTTTGGAAGCTTTCATCTTCTAGAATCAAAACAAGATGGGAAAAACTGACTGTTGGTCTGAGGAAATCTGAGCCTCATAGCCCTCTAAACTTTAAAGTAGCCATCATAAGGATAGAGAAGTACATGCAACTTGGTCTCCAGAAGAGGTTTGAGTAATGGTTACCATTAACATTTCAACCTCTAGTTTTGATGTGGCCCCTTTACCCTTATCAGGCTATAGATGTTAATGAGGATATAGAAACCCGCAGGTATGAGAGATGGCAGAGTTTCAGAGGCTTCTACTACAAATTTGGAACTTCATTACAGGGCCATACTACTCCTACTGATTTCAAAGAAACAACTAGAAAGCTTAATGCTGGAGGACCATCATTAGGATAAGTAGGGGGAAAATGATGAGCTTGAAATATGCTCATAATTTGAATATTATGATGTATTTTTAATACCCTTACTCTTGTTGCTAATGGTTATTTTAACTCTTTGATTAAATAATTTTTATCTAAAATTGGGTAGTATCCTATAGCAATACATTCCTATATTCCTGCAGCTTAACATCTCTATGTGTCTATATTAATTACCCTATTTGACCTCCCGAATGACTAATATAATGCATGTGGTTTTTGGATAATGAAATAGATTTAATATGTGATTAATGAATGTGTATTGTTTTATTTTCCATGCATGCTTTCTTTCGCTTCTGTCGCTATGTGCATCACAGGTTGTTGAAGGGAGCATGAACGAGTCAAGCACAACAAATATTGGCCTTGCAATAAAGTCCATTTCTAGCACGGTGCCGAGGAAGTTGTTCCACCGAAGACTCTCTGACCGGGTCGTTGGGAAGAAATCTAAATGATCATTAATCTAGGAAGAGTGGAATACTAAATTCCCTCTGAATCGTGTTGAACAGATATGCCTTCATGAGAAGTATGTTCCTCAGTTTTAGGATGTATTTATGTCCACGTCTTTCTCTGTTAGAGTTAGGTAGTTAGTTGCTTTTCTAATATAAATAAGTGTTCCTCCTGCGTGAGTGAGCAACAAGGTGTGTAAGAGTTAGTATTATAATAAGAATCAGAGTTTTGTGTTAGTTTTCTGACTAGCAGAACAATCAATGTATATGATTCCAAGTTTATGAATAAAAGCTAATGAAGTTATGAGTTCAATTCTTGCATAAACTAGTTGATGCTTACCAAGGGGGCCCACTTAGTGAGTATTTGTAGTTAGTTAGTTGTTTATTTTCTGTTGATTATAAGTTAGATTTTATTCTCAAAATTTTCAGCGCAAACTCAGTCTTATATTGTTCCTGCAGCATCGGGAATCCATCCCTGTGTTTGTTCCTGCAGCATAAGGTTAGTTCATAGTTTGTCTCTTAGTATAGTCGCCATGATTTTTGCTTTGATTAAGTTATGCTTAAGTTAAGAAGACTTTACATTACCATCCTGTAGCATAAGTAGAATTCCTTCCACGCATTTATTTATGGTAAATTGTGACTGAAACTGGTTCTTAGTGCACATACAGTGCAACTCCATTTCAAGTATATGTTCCCTGGTTTGACAATGTAAATGAACAACCATAAGAAGATGTTAGTCACCTGTTGGAATGCCCAATTCCTAGGTTTGGATTTGCCATGACTTTTATATCCTTTTATGGAATCGACCAAGTAAATTTAGTCATTGGTTGTTGTTAACTGGTCATTTATTTAGTCATGGTAATCATTTATTTAGTCATGGTAGTTGTTTATTTATTAATGGTAGTCATTTATTTAGTCATAGTAGTCATTTATTTTAGTCAAGGTAGCCATTTATTTAGTCATTCTAGTGATTTATTTAGTCATGGTAGTCACATGGTAGTCATTTATTTTAGTCATGATAGTCATTTATTTAGTTATTGTAGTAATTTATTTAAACATGGTAGTCATTTATTTTAGTCATGGTAGTCATTTATTTAGTCATTGTTTAGTCATTTATTTGGATGAATCAGTGATTCAAGTTACAAATCAAATCTAACTGAATTAATCCTCACAAATTTATGTATATAAACTTCAAGTATCATATATATTCAAATGTTGAGAGAAGCAACATGAAATGAAGACTAAAATGATCGAAAAAATATGATTCATCAGACACAAACAGATCACAAATCAAGAGGAGCCACAACACAATATTTATAAGTGGAAAAAAATTAATTCATTAAGCGTCACTAGAAAATAAAAGCCTCAATGGTTACAGCCTCATTGGAAAATCAAAACATATAAATGAGGTGCCTCACTACCAACTTGTATCATTGTTTTAAACATTTATTTAAGAATTGAAGAATTCAAAAAGGCACAAAAACAGAGAATCACTCTATCTCAATGAATTTATTTTCTTGAAAGTTTCATTTGGATTTGAAACTCAAGAACCTTTACTTCTGCACCTGCAACACAATGAATACTATAAAATGTATTTCTCCTTATTCAAAAAAACATCCATCTCATGTCATGCTCTTTTCCTTGCAATGATTGTACAAAAAGTTTCTTTACTATGATTTTCATTTCATTTGGCATTGTCCCCAAACATAAAAGAAAACACATAAATATTATCTTTATATCAAACTAAAAATATGTAACAAATTCCAAAACTCTAAATTGAGTAAAATATTGCTCCAAACTTATTTTTTATACATTAATCTAGGGAAAAGGACTCACGCCAGATTATAAGAGAACCATGAAGATCAATCTAGAGGCTGCTAGCACACAGGAAATAGAGCATAAGTAGCACACTCCAGTAAGAAGAAAGAGAAGCATCGAGTAGAAGTAGATAGAGTTGCATAAGAAGAGCCAAACAAAAAACATAATCGAAAGCAAAAGGAACCATAACACTTAGCAAATAAATAATCCTAAAGCCATTGATGGCAGAACAGAGATAGGACGAGGGGAAATTATGACAAGTAGAAGTTGCAATGCAAATTTTCCTAGAAGCATAAAATAAATAGAGAGAATCAAGAGAGAAATCCTATTTGATTCAAAATAGAGTGTAGGCCACCAAGGCACCAGATTTTAAGGTACCAGCAAACCCTAAAACCCTAATAGTGAGTAGTAGCATGAAACAAAAAGGAAGCATAATAGAAACTCTTCCTCACTGGTATTCACCTTTCACTTCTCCAATTTGGTGATTTGTAGCCTGAAAATAAGGTTTTGACGAGGGTTTTAGAGTATGTTTATTAAAATAAAATTACAACAAAGGTCCGATAATGAGCACATTTAGGTTTTTACATTATGACATCCTTTACCACCATTTTTTGCTTCTCCATAGGTCCATGCTCCTTCACAAACTTGTATCACCCTTTCGTTCTAGTCTACTCCCACGGGGCAGTATCTGCCTCTTCACCAAACACCCCTTGCAACTCTATTCATTAGCATGCCATATATAGATCAGTGAATATGTGTATAGACAACAGAAAAAAGTATGTTTAAAGCATTCTTTACCAGCATGGTTTAGCATAGTTCGACCTTCCTGAACAAGAGCATGGCACCCATGTTGTCTCCAAATTTTGTTGTGCACCTAATGCAGCAACATTAGTTTTAGATCCTCCAAACTCTTCCTCGCTGGTACTTACCTTTCACTTCTTTGATTTGGCAAGCTACAACCTGAAAATTACGCCTAAGATTTGGTGGGGAGTCTAAAAATTATGGCCAAGATTTTCCTGCCCATTAGGGTATTAGCCCGCTGAAAAAAAATCAAAATGTAATTGAAATTAATTAAATTACAATATATAAATCTCTGGCTTTTATACAATAGACAATATTAAATATATTATAATATAATATTTATGTTTTTGGTTTTCTGGCTTCCTCCGTTGTGTTTTTTTTAAGGCTTGGGAATCCTTGGATCCTTTTACATAATTTGTGGTTTCTCTTGAAGGCCTTCTATCTTTGGTGCTCTCAGTCTTGAAGTGGTTTCCCTTAGTTTTCTCTTGCTTGAGGGGCTTACCATTACTTGTTTCTCATTTTGTAAATGGCTCTCATGCCACTCTGCTCCATGGGGTTATTTACTATCCCCCCATTTTTGTACTCGACTTTAAAGCCTCTACTTTCTTTCTTGTTCTGATATGCTAAGAGCATTTTCTTCTTGCTTGATATCATTCAATGTAAACTTTTATTTTAATATTAATAAAATATTTTTAGTGGCTATGCCACTTTTATTAAAAAAATGTATATATTCTATAATAATATAATATTATAATATTAATAATATAATATAAATATTATATTATATTATATTATATTATATTATATTATATTATATTATATAATATAATATAATATAATATAATATAATATAATATATATATATTTAATAGTAATATATATTATATAATGTGCGCGGTAGGGTGGGTGACTTGCCACATAGATTGTGGCAAGTTTGGGGCTTGGCTGAGGTGGACCAATGTGGTAGGGTGGTGATGTATGCATGGGCTTCCTTTGAGGTTTATTTTGGCACTCATCATTTGAGCTTTTGGAGGCCTTTGGGAAGGACAAGCTCTATTTCCAAAGCTCACTGATAAGACTACTCACCTCATTCCCACTCGTACTAATTCATCGAAGTGGCAGCAACTTTGATTGTGGTGAACGGTGTCCAGCTAGGCACATTGGCTTTGTACAAAACAATAAAGGTGGTGTTTGGAGCGAAGTTGCTTCATTCTAGTTGTAGGTGGTGCGACATCATCTCTCTACTCATGGTTATGTTGTGGGTGTGCTCAGCCATGGCGAAACTATCAAAATTCACAGTAGAAATTATGGTGGACTCTATTGTTTTCTTTGGGGCTGATACACCTCTGGCTTTAGATTGCAAGGATCGTCAAAACACTTTCCAAGAAGTCATGGACCAATGTTTAAAGAAAATTCTCCTCAACATTGATCCACTTAGGGTAGTCGCCATGAAGATGGTGCTCAAGAAGGAGCATTTGGAGTATAAGGAATATTTTCAGGCCAATTCGTAGGTGGTGGCGTATTTTCTAGCACCCATCCTAGATAATGGAGTTTTGAAGGTGGAGGCTAAAATTTTGCTAGGAAAATTATTCGAGTTGCTTGGAAATCTGGAGGAAGAATTGAAGGTGGCCATCCCTAGTAAAGGAGTGCCACGACCAAGCGACTGGGAATTGGTAAAGAGCCAGGTGAGGTAATTCATATCTTTCCCTTCCTCTTGGATTTGAAAGGGATGAGTTTGGTGCACCACATGATGATCATGGTTATTGCTATTCCTTTTCTTAAAAAGGTTTTCCATCTAGTTGAAGTGAAAGATATGGAATAGGTAAGCGAATTTGATGCCTTTGCAAAGGAAAATAGATTTCTATGAACTTTAGTGTCTCTTTGTTAGGGTCTGGATGGTGGTGTTGGTTTCCCTTTCTGGTGCTATATCATCTGGTGCTACTGTTGGTTAAGGTCGAGTAGTTTGTTTTTTCCACTTCTTGGGGGTTGTCTAAATTGTGTCTCTATGCATTTTGGTGGTGGTGTTTTGGTGCAGATATGCACCATTTTGGTGTGTCTATGGGCTTTTGTGTTGGGAGCCTAGGGTGGTTAGGTTTTGGTTTGGCTCCCATTTCTCCTACAATGTAGATAGATGTAATTTTTTTTGCAAATCAATATAAACTCTCCTTACGTAGCAAAAAAAAAAATTATATAATAATATAATATTATAATATTATATTATTATATAATATTAAATACATTATATTATAAATATAATAGTATAATATTAATAATATAATATAATATTATATTATATTATTACATAATCTATATAATAATATAATATTATATAATATATATTATATATATTATATTATAATATATTATATTGTATTGTATTGTATTGCAATATAATATATTATTATTATATTTTTTTTAATTACCCACTTTAATATCATATTCTCTATTTTGTATTTATGTGACTAATTATTTAGTTGTGTTTTTTACCCAATGATCAAATTAGTCATTTATAGTTGTGTTGCAAAAAATGAGTAAAATTTAGTCATATTTAGTTGTTGTGACTAAAAGCTTGTCACGTAGCCATTTATTTTCCAAATTCTACTAGTGTTTTAAAGATTTCCAAATTAGAATTTATGATGTACAATGTCATGTTCACCAAAATGAAATGAAGAAAATTATGGAAGTATGTGTGAATATGGGGGGTTTGTTATGTTGTGGAATGATCTAACACAATTACACTTTTCCTAATTTCATTAGAAAAAGAGATCTCCCAAGGATAGGATTGACTTTCAAACTTGAGGTGAGTCAACCCTATTAGGAAGGATTGTTGTTTTCTTATGATAGAAATGACTAATTGGCTATTTTGGGAGATAAATTTAAATGCATTAGCAAACTCAATTATGTGACCTAACACTTGAAATGCAGAATATTATGATAGAAGAAATGGAAACAGTAATTGCAAGCAGATGAGAATGATAGAGTGATGTGCACTTGGCCTAAAAAGCAGGTTGTAAGCTTTGTAGCAGGACTAGTTCACCCTAGGGAAAATGGGTCCTAGTGTAGGGGTCCAAAATATGATTTTGCAGTCCTCAAATCTTGTATCTAAGTTTCAGATTTCTCTAGGTTTTACTGTCAAAAAGCCATAATAAAATTTGTAGGTGAGTTTTAATGGTTTGACAATAATGATGAAAAAATTGACAACTTTGCAAAATTCCTCTTTTGATCAATCTTCAATCCTTCTTCACCTATAAATCTGCACATACAAAGAGAGAAGAAAAATGTTTATTTTTTGGGTGAACCAGTTTGGTAATTAAGCCTTAATGATAAAACAATGATAAATGGAAGGAATTGATGAATGAACAATGTTGTCACAATTCACCAAACCCTTAATGGCTACCCTTAGAGGACTGAAGTCTAACACATCTCTCTAAGGCTTGGATTTTGCATGAATTGGCTTGATTGATTGATTTATTTGTTGTTTGAATGCTTACTTGAATGCTTAAAACCTACATCACAATGTTAGCTCCAAAACATGACATGAACACACATTAAATTTGGCATGATGATATGATCTTGATTAATATTGTAGATGACTGATAAATCTACTCTTCAATACTCTTGACAATAATATTTTCTCTTGTGAACTCTTGATAGTGTGTCTTAGATTTGAATTGAGAAAATAACTATATTTATAGGTGTTTATCTACCTTATTGAAAAATTAGATTCCACAAGTTGACATTTGAAAATTGAATTTGAATCATTAAAAATCTGCCAAACACATATTAAAAATTGGGTCTTATCACTTAACGGGTCCACCCATTTTCCCTTGGGAAAATGGGTCTTAGGACCTAAATCCAAGAAACACAATTTCCAAGGTGTTTTTAAATTTATGTTAGTATTTATTTAATATAGGTTTCCCTTTTAGAAAATCGGAATAATAAGGCTTTGGAATGTATAATTTAGGTAATTAGAAGCTTAATTAAGTCCAATTAATTAAGGGGATGCAAACATAATGTGAAATTGTAAAAGTGTAAAATTTTATACACTACATTTAGTATTCTATTTTTAATGATTATTAGCATGTCTAATAATATAATAATATGGTGTGTAACATAGGATATTGTCATACTCCCATTTTTTATAGAAAAATGATAAATTAAGGCTATTTTATAAGGTTTTAGCCTTTACACACTAATTTTTTAATGTGTCATTTGACAGACAAGATAAATGAATAAGTAATTTTTTAGTCTCTCTAACAATTGTATATTCTATATAGGAAAATTCTATTGGTGCTACAAATAAGTCTATATTGAAAATAGCCATAGATCGTAGAAAAGTAGAATGAATAATCAATCCTCATGATTGTATAGTTTTTTTCTAGAAAGTATGGGACTCATTGGTTGTAAAGATAGTTGAGCTAAAAGAGAAATATGGACCAAGATAATCATGATAATAGTTTGTATTTAATTTTGAAGAATACTTTGTCTTATTGGTCTTATATTTTTTGTTAGTCTAACATTAATTTTAAGAAGACACCAAGAGATATAAGCTTTGAGGTGCTTATCTATTCTTAAAAATAATTTTAATATAAACATCTCGATATTGATATCTCTTGGAATCTTTTAGATAGATGTATTTATGATATCTATAATAGTGAAATACATTAGATCTACTTATATAATTTATTAAAATATATTTAAAATGTTTAAAATTTTGTTTATTATTTAATTTCTACTTAAATATAAAAAATGTTACTTGAATAATTGATAAGGCAACCCCCAAAAAACATTATTTACTATGTTATTATTATATTATATTATTTAATCTTGGAATAAATGTGCACCATCTTGTACACAATTATTTGAACATCTTTGAAGATTTTTTGGGAATTCAATAAATAAGAATGATCCTCCACTTGTGATGCAATTCCCATGTCACCTTTTATGGTGTTGTTACCAAATTATTTATTTAGCTATTAAAAAGTGAGATTTATTTGTAGAGTTTATATTAGAATAAATAATTACACAAATTTATCAATGAAATAAGTGGTTTTACATGATAGCATTGTAGAAAGGTATATCTCAAAAATTTTAAAAAATGATTAACTTCATTGATACAATAAATGGTTCCATGTGATATCTCTAAAAAAAGTGAATCCTGAAAATTAAAATGATCAGAGAAAATGAATAGAGTTGTCAAGAAAAAATTAATTTGCATGAAGGAAAGATATATTTCTTCAAAAAAAGAAAAAGAAAAAAGAGATAGTAGAAAAAAAAATCATTTATGTTCAGGAATGAGATGTGAAACAAAAGAGCAGTAGATAATTCATGAAGGAAAGAAAGGTGAAAAAAAGAACCATATCAAGGAATGCTTTAATCTTTAAGAATATTTACATCAAGGGAGGAAAAATAAATCTATTTTAAGAAAAATATTATCATGGAAAGAGATTCCAAGATAAAAAAAAATCATTCAAGCATAAAAGAATGATACGTAAAATAAAAGAAAAAAAGAGATGCTAAGGAGAAAAAATGTACAAAAGAAAAATACATGTCAAAAAATCAGTTAGAATGGCTAGGTTTAGAGAGGAAAAATAAAACTAGTTATAAGAAAAAAATTATTGTAGTTTGGAGAAGAAGGATATCATTGAAGTCAATATTGAGTAGTTTGGTGTTGTTTTTCCAGCTCTTTCATTGTCTTTTGTAAATCATAAGGTTAAACCTAGTTGAGATGCTCATACAATACAAAATCACTTAGAATGTAGGATTAACACAAATGCTCCACCCCTTAGAATGATTCAATTAAAATACCAAACCACCCACATTCCATGATATAATAGCTACAATTACAAGAACCAAAAAGGCCAATATTGGACCCACTACCTTGCATTAGCATGGATTATTGTGAATGTCACACTCTATTCAAAACTTGACTTTTGTTTTTAGTCATGCCTTCTATTTCCTAATTCAATATTCCCTTGTACAATAATTTTCTTTTTCATTGTAGACTACTACTTGTATTCTTCCAAAATCAAATAAGCTTCCTCTAACTTTCGCTTTTGTTTTGTTTTCTATTTCTATTACAAGCTTTAGTCTTAAATTTTTTTCTCCTTGGAAAAATATTAAACTTGATTATTAATGTTCTACTTTATAAAAATTATATTTTTTGATTAATTAGTGTGATTGTTTAAATTAAATCAAACATTTTACATTTAAAAGTGTGGTTATTTTATGTCAATTTGGGTGAACTTAAAGCTCAAACCACTCTCACCTTATTACCTCATTTACCTACATCACACTCAAATAACTTAAATACATAAGAATAACACTACCAAGGAAATGTACACCTCCAAAAAGCAATTACCATACACCAAACATTTTATAATCATCTTTCTAACAACCAACTTATTTCCCTCACTACTTCCTCCTTGCTTCTTTTTACTTATACCCATCTCTAGCACACTCGCTTACCTTTTGTACCTTCTGCACTACATGAAATCATCCCCTTCCTACCATCATTTTCGTATATGAATTGAAGTGTAGTGAAGTAGTTTTTAAGTAAGAACAAGGAAATTGTGTGAAATTAACTCCCATAATGTAGTTAATTATAAGTTTAAAAAGTTATTTGGATTTTAAGTTTAAAAATATTATCTAAAATTTTTAGATGTAGATATCTATAGAATTTAATTTGTACTTCTCAACTTTGAAATCAAGATAACATGTTAATTTTTAATTGTAATTTTGGTTAGACAACTATTATTATACCTCATTAAATTTAGAATAAAGTATGTTAAGACATGATTACAACAATCAAAATATTAAGCACTAGGAATAAAATAACTTTTATAAATTTTATTTATGATAGCATTGTTAGATATGAGTTTTTGATTATTTATCAATTTACACTTTTATCTAGGAGATAATATTTGTAAGGGATTCATTATCCTACCTAGATTAATTTACAATTGTAGTAACGAAAAAAGTATACCTTTTTGTTAATTTGGAAATAATTCACATTGAATTAACCTAATAATGCCTAGGTTTAATGTTGTAATGTGTTGTATGCATTCACATTATTCTAGGGCCCTTTTTAATAAAATGTACTTAAATTGTACCTTGCTAAAGTGTTGTAAATTGTTGTAACACACTTTCACACTTTTCTAGGGTTTCTTTAATTAATGGAGCTTAATAGGCCCATTTTTAATAAAATGTACCTTATTTAAGGTGTTGTAAAGTGTTGTGACACACTTTCACACTTATTTAGGGTCACATTAATTAATTGTAGATAATTATTCCCTTTAATTCAAATTTAAGCCTTATTAATGACACCTTTCGAAGGATCCATCCTGACAACCAATATTCAAATTATAAAACATTTAATTTTGAAAAATCAAGGTCCTAGAAAATGGTGCTAGGACCCATTCACTACTAATGGTGAATGGGTCCTCTCCAATTAAGACCCCCCTTTCTTTGCATATTTGACATGGTTTTTTGGTGTTTTTTCACCCTCCCAAAGCAAGGTCCTAGAAACTTAAGCTTGGACCTATTCGTCGTAGGTGGTGAATGGGTCCTTCTCAAGTAGGACCCCCATTTTTTAATTTAATTCTGGTGGGATTTTAATAATTTTCATTTCTAGATCTAGTGTAAGCTTTAATTATTTGAATTTTAAGGTTAATCTCTTGATTTAGTATAAATAAGGGGTTAATTCATATTGTTTCTCCTAGCAACTTTGAGAGAGCATCCTTATAGAAAATTTTAGTCTACAAGAGGGTTCCAGGAGAATTTTAAAGGAATTCTAAGGCATATTTTCAAGAGTTTATTACAACAATTCAAGATCATTTCATCATTTCTAAGGCATAGTGCATTCAAGCATGTTGTTGAGCTAAGATAGTTGATGTAGCATTCAAGATCTACTTGCAAGAATTATTTCACATCTGATTTGAGATCAATATCTACATTCTTCATGGCCACATCATGTTAGTTTATAGATTTATACCCCAAGGCAACTTCCAAGGTATCAACACTTCATTATTTCATGTCCATGCTTAAATTATTTCATTATTCATTATTTGGTTTAATTACCTTAAAGGAGTTTAACCAAGTAAAACCCCTATTCACTAACAATCAACAAGTTTTTCTCCTCTTGAATGTGTGTTTTTAGATTTACATGTTGAAGATCAAGTGGAGAAAAAGTTTGAAGCAAAATTGTAAAATTTGTCAAGTTGCAAAGTTGACCTTCATAGTGCAAGAAGATAGAATTGAAGCTACAAAATTTTCTATAGATTTTAGAGAGCTGAAAATTGGGATTTGAGAGTGTTGACATCAAGGAAAATAACCCAGATCTCAGTTTTAGGGACCCATTCACAACTAAATGTTAATGAGTCTTTCGTTCCCTAAAAACAACCTTCTTGCAGCAAAGTACACATCATTTTAAGCTCTAAAAACATCCCTCATAGTTGCTATAATAGTTATAGTTAGTTTCTAATTGTTATTTGCATGTTTTGGCCTCCATAATTGAGTGTTTTATAGGGAGATATAGTGGTTCATATTTTTTATTAACTCAATTTGATGCAAACCCTAAATTTCCTTCACCAAACATTTTGGTGAACCTGACTCATCGAATATTTCATTTTTTTTATTTTGAAGTCTTTCATTGCATCCTAGCTTAGATCTTGCATTCATTTTCATCTCAAAAATCACTCAAAAATCAATAAAAACATCTCAAAAGTACCTAACCAAGACCCATTCACCCTTATTGGCGACTGAGTCCTTGTTATATCCTAATTTTCTTTTTCTAGAAATTAAAATCTCAATTGTAGGCTATTTTTTGTTGCTATTACTTTCCTATTTTAGTTTTTTGATTTACTGTTTCATCAAATTCATTGCATATAGTTAAAATTGCTTCATTTGGTGCATTATCAAAATTCAAAATTGCATTTATGATATTTCATTTTCAACTTATTGCAATGTGTAATCAACAAACTACTATGTTTAGATCTAAAATTCTAAAAATGGACAAGTGTTTAAGCAATGTGTGGAAGTCCTTATTCACTTTGGTTGATGTTTCAAGTTGTTTTTTTTGGAAATGGCCCTAATTAAATTGAACTTACTCATGCTCAAACAACTCCTAATGCATGTGCTCCTCATGATGTTGACATCATTGGAGAACATGATGCAAGCATGAATGAATTCATAAATGATTACCTTAACAACCTTTAGACCAATGCATCCTTTTACCCTTCACTAAAAAAAAGAACACCCCCTACCATCCCATCACTTGAGGAGTTTGGCCTCTTACATCCTAAAACTAAGATACAAGTTGAGCCTAGTTCCTCTAGACAAGAAAAAATTCAACCATCGTATGTCAATGAAGTAACTAACACATCAATTAACCTTAAAGAGATATATGGTGAAGGATTCACAATCTTAAGTAAACAAGGATGTTATACAAAAAATGAACCTGAAATTCATCAACTCTTAGAGAAAATACCAACTGAAGATACCAAAGGGTTAGGATATTAAGACCCTCCTAAAATAAGTGACCTTCTTCCTAAATAACAACCAAGGCCTTGTCATGATGATAGGATTATCTTCAATCCTCCTCCAATAAGTTTCCTCCTTCTTAAAGAGCAACCAATTCCTCCTAAGGACAATGATAAAGAAGACAAGGTCATCTTAGGTCCTCCTGCCCTATATCCACCTAGGGAAATTGGTTAATCTAGCAAGCATAGAAGGCCTTACAAATTAAAGAAACTACAATTTCCTTATCCACCAACTGCAATAAAAAGGAACTTACAGATACTTCTACACTGTGGACTTATAACATTACCACCCATGCAAGAAATGCCAAAACTATATCCTAAAGATGAAAATGTTCCACATTGTCAATACCATAGAACTCTTGGAAATAGTACCGATGATTGTTGTGCTTTACAACAAATATTTAAACAACTTAATATTATAGAAATAGTCCCTTACAACATGCATTATACTCCTTTCCATGTAATAGTTAGAGGATATTATTTACATTCTCACTATTACATGTTTTGCACTTATTGCAAATCATTTTTCTTTGATGCAAGGAGCTTATTCTCATCACCTACCTCAGCTCATTCTTCCCTTGCACTAAGTGGGGGCAATAATTTGATATACTTTCCCTAGTAATGCATTTTTCATTGTCCCTCGGGCTAGTTTTCTTCCTTCCATTTATACAAACTAAGATTGGGATGTGGATGACCTACTTTAGATTGACTCACATGCACCTTACTAGTCTTTTATCTTTTCATGATTATTTATGTGATTGCATGTGCATAATGTGATCCCCCATGATGTTTTGTTTGTTGTATCTCTCTCTCTTTTTGTGCATTCCTCTATATGTACCTACATTCTCCTCTGTATCATAAAAGTTTTCCTTTATATCTTTTTCATTTGTCTTATGTTTTCCTTTTCAGAATGATCCAAGGTGTTGAGACATTTTGGTCTCTTCCATGTTGAACCAAAATATTTTCTCTTATATTTTTCATTTGTCATTTGTTTTCCTTTTGGCGATGATGCAGGGTGTTGAGACATTTAGCTCTCTTCCATGTCAACCCAAAAGGATTTTTTCTTGTTTTCCTTCTCTTTGTAGCTTTGTTTCAAAAACATGTCTTGGCATAGGTGTTATAAATGAGATATAGCTCTGATACCATGATAAAATTGGCTATGGTTTCCAAGATCTTGAGACCAAATAGAAAGCACAAAAGAGAGAGAAAATAATATGACAAGAATAAACTATATTCAATGCCAATGATATGATTTTTTTTACAATGAGAGACCCCTTGGTTATATAGCCAAGGTGAGATACACGATTTCATAGGATTATGACAAGTGTCTTAATCATCTAACATGAGAAAACTAATCATAATTACCTAGGTTCACATGTAGTAGTTGTCAAAAGATAAGATAACAACTAATGACAACTAGCATCTTCTAGAAAGATTCCTTTCTATGACCTAACTAAACTTAACATGTGTAAATAAGTCCCCTAGTAATGAATGAACTAGGTACAAGACTTTATTTACACCAACACCCCTCCTTAAGTACAGCTTAGGGAGTAGAAAATTATTTTGAAAATGACACAAAGATGGGTCCTGACTACTAGGCCAGGTTAGGTACCCATGTACATGCAATGCAGTCTATCACAAACAGAGAAAAGGAGAAAACCCAGTGGGAGAAAAATCCTCCCCAAAAGAGAGATGAAAATACAATAAAGAAATACTCTCAATGAAGAATGTGAAGGTAAAAACCCCATGTGAGGAAAAATACCCCCCCATAAGAGAGAAGTATAAGAGAGACAAGGTAGTCCCCCCTCAATGTTGAGTCTCCTATAATGATGGTAGAAGCTTGACATTGAATGTTGAAGATGATCCAATCTCGCCGAACAACATTCCTCCCCTTAGGAAGAAACAAAATCATGGATGTATGTAGGATGTCAAAAATATTGATGATGTTTGATGATTTCTTTGAAGCATGCTCAAGTGTCTCCATGTCGATGCCAAAAGCTGACACACTCCAAATAGGTGTTCTAGGACACATTACTAAAGAGGATTATCTAGAATCTAGTAGAGATGAATGTAGAACATGATCCAAAGACAAAGATATCCCCTCTGAAGATAAAGAATCCTCCTCCAAATGTCCAAAAGAATCCACACTCACACCAGACTATGAAGAATGATCATGTAGAGAATGAACAAGAGGGCCAAGGTGTTCCCTCATAACAACTAAAGAAGGTTCTTCTCCATCAAAGAGAAGATGAATGTTATCAATGATGTCTTCCAAGTCTACAATACAATGAACAAACTTGGTCCTAATTATGCTTCTTTTTTTTCTAGCTTTCTTGTACTCATAGATTGACTATGGGGTCTACATATACAACACCTTCATTTGCATCATTTTTTGAGATGTTAATACATGAGCAACAAAAGCTTATCTCAATGGGTCTCATCAAGACTTCTCAATCTCATGAATTGTTGGCGAAAGAATCATAATCAAATAAGAAATAGAAGAAAGCAAAGAATAATCAACATTCAGATCAAGCAAAGAATAATCCACATTCAGATCAGTGAAAGAAAAAATCCTCTTCCAAAGGGGAAACATCTAAGAAGGAGAGGCCTTTTTGTGCATATTGCAAGAAGGATGGACATGAAGAACACTATTGTTATAAGAAGGATATTGATGAGTTGAAACATCTTCCCAAAAAGAATCACATTGATTTGCCTTCTATAATTTTTGAATATTTTCCTCCTCCTTCAAAACAGTCTAAAAAGGACAAAGGTCAAGCATCTACATCAGGAAATAAAGGACAAGACCTTTGTGCTCTTTCAGGTCTAGGATCAGGGAGATGGCTTCTAGATTCAGGAGCATCTCAAGGGCTTTCCGAGGAAATCTTTCATGTCTTAGGACAAAACATTAGCTACTTTAAAGCAATTTCTCATAGTAATCGTGTAGCAACTGCTTTAAAATGGGGGCATACATTGATGACATCTTTCAACATATTTCATGGAATGATTTTCTTTTTTTTTCTTTTGACATGTCCTTTTCTTGCTAGTGTCATTGGGTTTGATGTACTCCAAGAGTGTGATATTTCTAAGCATATGATCTCCCTTTTTGGTATGATGTGAAGGAGGCTGTGAGGCCCAACCCCATCTATAAATTATGTGACATATTTATAAGTTCAATTATGCTAGTTGGTGAATAAATATATGATTTAACCCAATTCCATATTTAATATTTTGATTTTCTTGTGAACTAGTTTAAATGATTATTGTGATAAATTCTCTTTAGTAAATGAAAATGGGAAAACTGTTAAGAATGAATGTGAGAAAATAATATTTAGATTCTTGAACAATTATCATATGAAGAATACACTTAGATTGATATGAGCTAAAGAATTTTGTGTACCTAACATTGGTTTGAATCTCACTAATAAGTTTCATGTTACTTGGAAAATTATAATAGTCAGGAACAAAGCGGGACTTTTCGAAGATCAGTAAGAAGTTTTCAGAAGTATCACTAGCCAAGCACCATCGAGGTAAATTTAAAGGATGAATCTAATCAATGAGGGGTATAACTAAGGTAGGGTAATTTGAGGAAAAATTCTATAAATTAGATATCAAGTTGCATAATGAATTTTATTTAAGGAGTGCCAAAGAGTAAATTTAGTAGTGTAAATAAATTATTTAGCTAAAGTTAGGTTTTCATTATTATTTCATGTACGCTCAAAGTTTCCATCTTTCATAGGTGAATGAAATCAATATCTATGAGTACTATGATTTACTAACTATTGAATTTGGTCTTATTGATATTTGAACATGTATTTATTATATTTCTAACCTAACATGTATTTGTAAAAATACATGTGAGAGTAATGTCAAAGGTAAAAGGGAGAACCATCAAGACCCAAGTAAAATATTTATCTTTTGAAGATTTAAATTTTGACCCTATCACCTAGGAGGTAGTTAAGGTTTTAATGATTGGTAATTAAGTGTAAGCAAGTTTTGTGGAACCTTACTAAATTAAGTCAAGTGATTAAAGGTGTAAGTATAATTAGAGTTTTGAAATCCTTGGTTAGGTCTTGAATTTCGAATTGGTCTTTAAAATGGTCATTTTATGGTGTTATTTGGTCAATTTTATTGATATTAGTGCAAAATAGACCCCTAGGGCCTATACCTATGGAAGGAGGACCTTTTGGACATGTGACTTTGTCCTCAGGGCATGATATGACCCTTCAAAAGTCCACTTGAAAGAGTGACTAATTTGAGTTTTGGGAGTTGGGAGAAGTGACTTATCACTCTCCCACCCCACTCCCCAAAGTTCATTAATGAACTTGGGAAAAGCACTAGGGCTTTCACATGTGTGAAGCCACCTTGTAAGGGATGTTGGATAGAGTGTCATTGTATATTCCCCTTTTCCCCAAAAGTCTCACACATGTGTGAGAACTTGTGGGGATATGTGTCAAAAGATCGAATGAGAGAGTGACAAGTGTCTCTCTCTCATTCAAGTGAATTCAAGTTGAATTCTTATATACTTGGATGGGAAAAAAGGAAATGGTGGTCACCCACTTCTCCTTTTGGAGAAATTTTCTTTGAATTTGGAGTTTTGGAAGAGAAGCAAAGTTGGAAGGGAAGAAAAGATCTCTCTCAAGTGAAGGAAGTGTTCAAAGGAAAAAGAAAAAAATTGTGAAGATAAGTTATTTCTTTTTTTTTCTATGAATTTTGATTAATTAGAAAATTATTGCTGCATCATGTTGTTATGGCTTTCTAAACAAGTGGGAAAGAGTCCTTGAGTTTTTTTTGCATATATGTGAACTTAGAGTTCGTTTGGTGAATGGGTAGATAGAAAATTTTAGATAACTAATCTTTTTTTTTAGTCTTCCTACCAGGATCATTGGTAGACGTTTGTTTTCTTGCTCGGGGGAATGGCTAGAGCCCCAAGAGGCTCCATGACGCCATTTATGGAAGGGTGGAGAGCAGGTCTTCCTCATTGGCTTGTAAATCATTTAAATCATTTATTGCATAGTTATTAATGTAGTAATGCAAGCTTAATGTGTGGACTTTTGTATCTTGTTAAAAATGAAAATAACCATGAAATAGAGAAAGATGTGTTAGTTGATTATTCTTTGAAGTCCCATATTGTTATTTTGAAGATGGAAATCCAAGTCATTTTTAATTAAAGATATTTGGTTTATTGAAAAAGGGAAAGTTCTTTTCCTTGGCTTGGATACTATTGTATTCTTAGGCTTGTCTTTGAATGAAATTTTGAATCTATTAGCTACACAAGGTAGATAGATATTTAGTAACTTGGAACAAAGGGGAAAGCTTTCTTTTAAGATGATGTATAAAGGGATAAATATGTTTATTTAAGATGCATATTATGAAAGAGAGACATCCAATTAAAGTTACACAAATGAAAATATTGGTTTTATTATAAGTTCATTTTAATGCTCTCAAGGATATTTGTCTCTTCTCTACAAAATATTAATGAAAATAAAACAAGGAAATAAGTATAAGCTTAGGGATAAAGCATGCAAAAAAAAACGACTTTCCTTATAGCCCTCCAAAACCCATATTGTGAGTCTAAATAAACAATTTATAAATATGCAAAAGAAATAGTTAAAATATTCTTTTGACTCAATAAATCTTTTTAATATCACAATATTATTATATGTGTATATATTTTCTAAATGTTTCATTCTTTTTAATAATATATACATTATATATTAAATGAATATATATTTAAGAAAATATATAATATATAAAATATGATATTTCTTTATATATATATTTTATTGCAGCCTACTGATAGATAAAACAACAATATGTTGTTAAATAAAAATTGCTGCTAATAGAATAGTAATTTGTTTTTAAGTTTAAAATTTTGATATATATATATATATAAAACAAATGTATCTGTAACAAAATAAATTAAATATTGATCAAATAAAAATAGTAGTTTTGTTTCCTGCAACATGAAAATAGGAGTAGTTACTGTGCTATGCATATATATGAACAATATGCTGCATTAAATAAAAATAATAGTTTTAAAATAAATAAAAGAGGGGAAGAAGTATATAAGCATATATTTATGCTTGTAAATAGATATGATGTTTAATTTATTCATGTATTATATATATATATATATAGATAGATAGATAGATAGATATATATAGTGCAAGTGATTAGTTTTGCAAGAGTATGAAATTTTTTTTAAAAAAATAGATAAATAAGTGAAGAAGTAAATATATATATTATAAGCAAACATATATTTCAAACAAAAATTGAAATCAAAAATAAATTTTAAAATTTCTGATTTATATTCGCTGGAATAACATATAGCTGCTGTGGATAAACAGAGTATACACATAAATGGATAAAACCCTCTGTCTATATAAAAATAAAAATAACAACAAAAATATACACATAATTTTCAATAAGCAAAATTCATTCCTCTTTTCTGGTACAGTCGGCTCTTCTTTTCATCAGGGACCCCTTTCAAATTTTGTATTAGAGGGTTTCTTCTGCAAAATTTCCTTACCTGCAAACAATAAATAAATGAACCAAAAATTTGGGCGTGTGCATACAATGAGTTGCAGACATAGCTGAGTAAAAAGGAAAGAAGGGTCTCTTAGATCTACACCTCCCAATAGAAAAAAAATAAAATAAATGAAAATATCCATACAAAATAAAATAGAAGCTACTACTGCAGCTGTGCAACTCCTGATGTAAACGCCTTCTAACCTGGACGAATTCTCAAAGAGGTTGCTGCCATTTTCATCCACCTGTGCTATCTTCATATGCCTCCTAAAGTCTGCTCGAGCTCTCTTAAAGTTAGGGTTAAACCATTTAGTCATTTTCCCTTATGTCCTTGCCAGTCTGGCACTTGTCAAAGTTGGGCTCCTCTCATTTATTTTTTTCAAAATGGACTTCAAACGAAATTAAAACTCAATAAATAATGGGCAAATAAATAAATAAATTTTTTGAGTATTCATTTTGCTAGTATTGTAACTATTAACTCGAGCTCAACCTTTTCTCACTCTGGTAATACAAACAAATAATACTAATGTAAAGAATATTGTCAATAAAAAATAATGGTGAGATTGGGAACCGTGAATTTTATAATTAACTGTAGGAACTGTCTTAAAGAGTTAGTTATAAAATAAATAAATAAATAAATGAGCTTGGTATTAATAGTAACACCGGTATGGTAAAAAAATAAAATTGCCAGTGATTTTTTTAATGAGGTATTAAGATTCTATAATGATATGGGTTTGGGGTTTAAATTAGTCATAAATTAAGAATAAGTAATAATAACATTATTTGATTGAAAAAAATATATATGTATAGACATACATTTTAGAAATTAGTGATGTGGCTAAGGTAAATAATAACTATTATACTATTGTTAATTTGAGATTTAATGGAAACCAATCAACTACAATATGGCTATCATTGTGGTTCCTTGTCACTTAAAATGATGATTAAATAAAAATAAAATAATCACATGAAATAAAATTAATATTAATGTCATTAACAAAGAAAATAAAAGAAAGCAATAATAGTTAAATTCTATTTATATCATTTTGAGGATTGGTTTTGTTTTTTTTTTTAAATAACAATAGTAGATACATCTGTAATATTAATGATAAGAAGATTAATATTAATATTCATAATATTGATAATAAATCCAGATAACTTCTATTATTAAAACAGAGGGGAAGCTTGGTATATATATATAGTTATATTAAAACATACATTTCATAGCATGATATCGTATTTATTAATACTATTTGTAATACTAGGGATATCATGATCATATACAATATGTTTTTTTTAAGGTGATGTTTTAGAGGAAGTAAATGAGCATATAATGATATAATTTTAGAAGTGAATTTAGCTTCAACATATTTTAATGCTAAATGTAATATTGGTGTAGGATTGGGAATCAATGTTAAGATTTGATGGCATTAATGATAATGTTTAAAAAATAAAATAATAAAAAAAAAGACATTCATCTTATGGGAAATTTACTTCATGGTTCTCAATCAATTTAACAATATCTTTATCAGCGTTTAGAGTTTTGTTAATAAATAATACTGTGTATTAACGATGTTATTGTATATGCTAGTTTACAAACCTAAGTTAAAAAAAAAATTGTTGAGTTCTCTTAGCAAAAATAATAGGCATGACAGAGGCATCCCATAAGTGGTGATATGATATCCTTGACTTGTCCTCTCTTGGAGACATTAGGAACAATGCTCCCTAAGAAGAGGACCTTGCATGAACAAAGCAAAATCCCCATTAACAATTTTTTTACAAACATGACATTGAAAAGAATTTACACAAAAAGCATTACATTGTGGTTCCTTATTGAATTTATCAAGAGGATAGCTTTGGTATGGTTAGTATGATGACAAGCCAACACACTGGCATGACTTTCTCATTGTATGGTGAGAAGTTGACACAATGGCATGCCTTTATCACTAAACCACCTCGTTGGGATAACTCAGCTAGTGGACAGACTAAGGTTCCACTACCCTAGAGTGAGCAATACATATTTTTGGTACAATTCACCTAGTGGACAAACTGAGGTTCCACTGCCCCAGAGTGAGCAGCACATGTTATAGACAAACAACCTAGTTCCACATCACATTGAAACAATTGTGCTTGATCCTTTTTTTTTCTTTTTTTTCTCATCCTTTAATAATGTATGATTATGTATCTTTATTATTGTTTTATACTTAAGTGTCTTGAATGTCTACTTTAGTGTGAGTTTGACATGGGGTCATCCTCTCACTAAAGTAGGGGAAAAATGTAGTAATGGAAAAAGTATCCCTTTTCCTTAATTTGAAAATAATTCACATTGAATTAGCCTAATAATGCCTAGGTTTAATGTTTTAATGTGTTGTACACATTCACATTATTCTAGGGCCATTTTTTAACATTTAAAATGTACTTAAATTGTACCTTGTTAAAGTATTGTAACACAATTTCACACTTTTCTAGGGTTTATTTAATTAATGGAGCCTAATAGGCCCCTTTTTAATAAAATGTACCTTATTTAAGATGTTGTAAAGTGTTGTGACACACTTTCACACTTATCTATGGTCTCATTAATTAATTATTGTTAATTAGAGTTAATTAGCCCTTTTAATTCAAATTTAAGCCTTATCTATGACACCTTCTGAAGGATCCATCCTAACACCCAATATTCAAATTGTAAAACATTTAATTTGGAAAAATCAAGGTCCTAGAAAGTGGTTCTAGGACCCATTCACCACTAATGGTGAATGGGTCCTCTCCACTTAGGACCCCTCTTTCTTTGCATATTTGACATGGGTTTTTTATGTTCTTTCACCTCCCAAAGCAAGGTCCTAGAAACTTGAGCTAGGACCCATTCACCCTAGGTGGAAAATGGATCCTCCTCAAGTAGGACCCCCCTTTTTGAATTTAATTTTGGTAGGATTTTAATAATTTTAATTTCTAGATCTGGTGTCAACTTTAATTACTTGAATTTTGGGGTTAATCTCTAGATTTGGTATAAATATGGGGTTAATTCACATTGTTTCTCCTAGCAACTTTGAGAGAGCATCCTTATATAAAATTTGAGTCTACAAAAGGATTCCAAGAGAATTTTAAAGACATTCTAAGGCAGATTATCAAGAGTTTATTACAACAATTCAAGATCATTTCATCATTTCTAAGGCATTGTGCATTCAAGCATGTCGTTAAGCTAAGATAGTTGATGTAGCATTGAGGATATACTTGCAAGAATTGTTTCCCATCTTATTTGAGATCAAGATCTACATTCTTCATGGCCATATCATGTTAGTTTGCATATTTATACTCCAAGGAAACTTTCAAGGTATCAACACTTCATTATTTCATGTTCATGCTTCAATTTTATTATTTCATTGTTTGGTTTAATTACCTAAAAGGGGTTTGACCTAGGAAAACCCTTATTCACTAACAATCAATGATATTTTCTCCTCTTTAATGTGTTTTTGTAGATTTATGGGTTGAAGATCAATTGGAGAAAAAGTTTGAAGAAAAATTGCAAAAGTTGTCAAGTTGGATAGTTGACCTTCATAGTGCAAGAAGATGAAATTAAAGCTACAAAATTTGCTATAGGATTTCAAGAGCTAGCAACTGGGGATTTGAGAGTGCAGACATCAAGGAAAATAACCTAGATCTCGGTTTCAAAAACCCTATTCACCACTAAAGGCGAAATACTCCTTTGTGCTCTAAAAATAGCCTTCTTGCAGCAAGGTACACATCATTTTTAGCACTAAAAACTTCCCTTATAGTTGCTATAATAGTTAGGGTTAGTTTTGTTGGAATATGATGTTGATATTTGTCATTAATGGTTGTCATTGATGTCAACATATCTTAGTTGATTGATTTTGATGCTTTGCTGATCCGAATTGGCATGCTTTGGATGTTGTGTTGTGATGATCTATATTTGGTTGTGTTTGTCTTGGTCATGTTCATTTTGAAACATAATGAGACACACTCTTATGTGTCTAGACCAATCTAGAAGAAGGTTACTGTGTCATAGAACATTGTTTGCATCGTAATGTGTATATTCTATTTCTAGATATCATGGTAGCATGTTGATTTGAGTGAGGACGTTCTGATTGGTCCACGTTTCATTCCTCTCCGCTGTGGGAATGTTTTGTGGTGACCTAATTCAAATTGTGTTAGGCCAAATTATGAAATTATGAAGACATTATGTTTAGCCAACTTAGGAAATTATGAAGACACTGTGTATAAGTAAAATTTGATTCTGTTTGATGAAAGAAAGTGTGATGAATGCAAAAATCTAGACATTGTGAATTATGCAAAAGTATATGACCGGAGGTAGCAGATAGTGAGATTATATTTAGTGTCATTGTTGGTGACACTTATTTCAGTGGTGGATTCCCTTTCATCATTCTTCTAGTAGTGATTCATTTTTTGTTGGAAGTGAGCCCTTTTTCTGTAAGTAGTGAGCCTTTCTCTTTTCACAGTGATCCTTTTTATCTTTGGTTATAATAGTCAGGCTATAAGAGCTTAACCGCTTGGGGTAAATCTAATGGTGCACAAAATGACAATTCCTATGTTCTATGGATTTGACTATAGTTTCTGGAAAGTGCAGATGAGAGATTATCTAATTTCTCTAGGCTACAAGATGTGGAAAGCAGTTGAGAAAAAATATGTTGAACTTGCAAATGGTCCTAGTTTTGCGGATGAGATTTCTGCCTATGAAGATAATGAAAAGGATAGTTATGCAATCTTTAGTGCTTTCTCTAAGACTGAGTTAACAAATGTTATTTCATTGGGCACCACTTATGAAGTTTTGGAAAAGTTGAAAGAAATCTATGAAGGAAATGATAGAGTCGGACTATCAAAGAAGTTGAAAGCTAAACGCAGATATGAAAACTTGAGGATGGAAGAAGGTGAGGATATAGCAAGCTACTTTCAAAGAGTTTACAGTACATCAAATGAAGTCAAAAATCAAGGAGGCACTCTGACAGATGAAGATGTTATGGAGAATATTCTGATGACACTACCAGAGAGCTACAGTGACAAGATCTCAGCTATTGAGGAAGTTTATGATTCAAAGAAATTCAACAAATAGCAACTATTTGGCACCTTGACCACATTTGAGATGAGGAAATTTAGAAAAGAAAAGAAGAAATTTGAAACAACCTTCAAAGCCACAAAGATAGAAGAAGATCTAGATGGTGAAATTTTAGATGATTTGGAAGCAAACTTCACAAGGAAACTGAAGAAAGGTACTGGCAAGTACAAAGGCATGTTACCTCTTAAATGTTTTAGATGTGGAAAGATTGGTCATTTAGCAACTAAGTGTCTACAAAAAGGAACAACGCAAAAGTTTAAAAAGATCAATAAAAGGCCTATTATGTTAATGAGAATGTTGACATCTCAAATGATGAATCATATCATGAGGATTGTTTATTTTTGGTGGAAAACTATGAATCTAGATTTGATATCTCTAATATTTGTCTGAAATATAATGATAACACTAAAGCCGTATTATTTGTTAAAAGAAATAGAGATGAATGCTTGATTGATAGTGGATGTTTGAATCATATAACTAGTGATAAAAGTACAAGTTATTAAATCTTAAGAAATATGATGGAGGTTGTGTTAGATTTGGACATGATAAAACAACACAGATTGCTGGAATCAGTTTTATTACCTTTGATGGAAAACATAACACTAACAATGTTTACTATGTGAAGGGTTTATATCATAATCTTCTAAGTGTTCGACAGATGTGCGAAAATGGCTATAATGTGGTATTTTAGGACGATGGTTGTGAGATCCGAAAGAGATCCAAAACTATTATTCCAGCTGGAAAAATAACAAGTGTGAATATGTATCAACTAGAAGGAGCTACAAAGAGATGCTTATTTTCTTAGCCCAATGACAATTGGCTCTAGCACCGGAGGAAGTGTCACATCAACTTCAACAATTTGGTAATGATCAGTTCAATAAGGGAAATTAGAGATTTTCCAAAATTGACCAAACTAGACAACACTATCTGCAAAGGATGTTAAGAAGGAAAGCAGACCAAAGAAATGTTCTGAAGAAAAGAAAAATCATCTACCGGTTTGTTGGACCTTGTACACACTGACCTTTGTGGTCTGACCAAAACAAGAAACTTAGAAGGTGAGAGATATTTCATGTTTTTAATAGATGATTATTCTAGATTAATCTGGGTTGCATTTTTAAAAGAAAAATCAGAAGCTTTAGAAAAATTCAAGATTTTCAAGGCAAGAGTTGAGAATGAAGTTGACAAAAGAATCAAATGTTTAAGATTTGATAGAGGAGGAGAGTTTACTTCTGATGAATTCAAAAAATTCTATGAAAAATATGGCATTAAAAGATAACTATCTGCCCCTAAAACACCTCAGCAGAATGGTGTAGTGGAAAGAATGAACCAGATAGTTCAAAAAGTAGCTAGAACAATTATCAATGAAGCAGGTTTACCACAGGTCTACTAGAGAGAAGCAATACACTCAAAAATTTACACTCTTAACATAATATTTTTTTGGAGGAAATATGGAAAAACATCATATGAGCTATGGCATGGAAGAGCTCCCATAGTAAAGTACTTCAAAATTTTGCGAAGAAAATGCTACATCCGAAGAGATGACGAAAATCTTGGAAAGTTTGACAGCAAAGCAGATGAAGGCATATTTTTGGGTTAGTCCACAAGAAGTAAAGCATACCAGTATTACAACAAGAGATTGAATAAGATAGTTAAAAGTGTGAATGTGAAAGTAGATGAAGATATTCAGAGAAATCCTAAGAGGTATATTGAATATGAATTAGAGGATGACAAAGAAAAGAAGGATAAGAAAGAAGAAGAGACAAAAGGAGGCCTCGACAACTAATTGTAACTAGGGGTTATTTTTTAGGTTTTGATTAAAGGTTAGCAAATCAATGAAGACAATAAAACCCAAAGTGATTACAAAATACAATGGAAGTTAAAACAAAGAACGATTATACATGTCAATCGTCGAGACCTCCATGATTCATTTTTGTAACACCTTCTAGCTTGTTGGTTGACGTTTTTCCCTCAGATTCGTCGTGTGAGCAATCTCAAAATACTAGTCTAAGTCCTACACCAAGCTTTGAAGGATTTGAACAAATTTCTATGCCTATTACTATGATTGACAATGCCTAAACATGCTAAGACTTAATCAAATAAAGACAATAAATGCTACAATTGCTATGAAAAATCTAAGTGTGCAAGTGCGTAAGTATGTAATGCATCTATGTGTAATGTGTCTGTGTAATCGAAAAATGAGAGGAAAATGGCATTTTATAGAAAATGTCATTTCGAATGGATGGATGAGATGAGAGATTGAGAAAATGCCCTAGAATCAATGGTTAAGATTTGAAATGGCAACTCTCAATAAGGGTTAGGGAAAAATGCCCAAATGTGTGAATAAGATTTAATTAAATAAATTAAATCAAAGATAAATGTGACAGTTGAGATGGAATTAGCAAAAATCAAAAGACAAGAAGATGGGATTTTAGAAAATCAGTAATTTTAGAAATTACTTGATTTGTAGAAGAATATTTCCATTTTGAATTAAATTAATTCAAAATTTGGATTTTGTGAGATAAGGAGGAATTGATTTTTGAAATGAATTACTAAAAGAAGAATCAGTTAACTATGTGAGACATTTTTAAATAAATTGTTTTATTTAAAAATAAAGAAGTGTCACATACAACAATTAAATAATTAAAAATAATTATTTAATTTAGAAGAAGTGGTTAATTAATTAAATAAATTAGCAAATCTATTTAATTAACAGAGAGGATTTAGGAATTAGTGACATATTGAATAAATATATTAAAATATATTTATTTGATAATTAGGAGGACATTAATGACAAAGATTAATTAAATAAAATGAGAACTTTATTTAATTATGAGTTGACTTTAGATAATTAGTGACACATTAAATAAATATGATTTATTTATTTAATAATCAGGAAGAATAGAAGACCCTGAATTAATTAAATAATTGTGAATTATTTAATTAATAGTTGAAGATGGGTTAGAAACATAATTAAAGTGTCATAATTATGCTAAGACAAAAAGTGGTAAAAATGAAGCTTGCAAGCCTAGGTCATTTTTAGGTGTCTACATTTTGCCCCTCTTTGTCATAATGTCACTTGTTGACATTGTGACAAAGAAGATAAGTCAAAAATATGCCCCAGTGCAAAATAAGATGAGGAAGAATGATGAGGAGGGTTGCGGTATGCCCCCTCGAGAGGACAGACAGGTTCCAAGAACATGAGTGTGCTCTCGAAATTGATGAGAAGACTTAGAATATGAAGATACAAAGGAATGTTAGTGCAAAAGATATGGATGATGAAGATGCAGACTAGATGAAAGATTCCTTCAAAACTTGTAGTAGGATTTTAATATTTATTGCTCTTAATCATCATTGGGCGGTAAAATGACACAAATGGACAACAAACACCATGATATGACATAGACCAAGGTGTGCAAGGTCATCCACTTGAAAAATAGATAGTCACAGACAAGGAATGTCCTAACTCATACTAAGGGTCATGTTTGCCCAGTATTTTTGTCAAGACAATCCATAGATAGCAGTCAAAAAATAAAATAGGTCAGGAGACATCATCGCACCTCTAAATCCTTCATGGGACATCCTCGAGGTAGCTAGTAGCATGACCAAAAAGAAAAGATAGTAAAAAGATAAGGCAAAAATAGACAAAAAAGACTAACATCCATTTAATTTTGTTTGCCAAAGATTGATTTCTTGTCGGTTTGACAGTTTTGACGGTTTAAGAGTTTTGCCAATTTGATGGTGTTGACGGTTTGGTGAGGCCTATTGTCAGGAAGGACACATCCTAAAAAAGGAAAAGGACATTTTGGCGAGGTCTAACTCCAAGAAGGACACATCTTGAAGAGGACCAAAGAGTGATGAGATTGACATTGTTTTGACTAATATGTTTTGGCAAGTTGACTGATGTTGACTGTATGATTGATTGGGTTGTGCTGCCTAATTTTTACCAATTTTGACATTGACATTTCAAATGATTGTCTTGTGTCTAAGTTTGACTATGTCTGACTTATTTGACCAATGTGATGATTGTGAAAAATGCCATGATTTTATTTGGACCAACCTAAAAGGACTGACCTAATGTCTCGGGGACTCATCGATTGATGGCCTTGCCTACGTAGCAAATGCGCAGAGACAACGTAGTTCGACAAATGACATGGACTAATTGATACATGACTAACTTTGACTCCATTTTGTAGGATTTTGACATTGATTTGGATATTTTGTGTTTTTCTTCAGACGCTTTTATGATTTTGGGTATTTTCCGTGACATTGATGATGTTTTTGGTCTTCTTCAAGAAATTTTATGATGTTTTGTCTTTGAATGGTTTATGATTTTTTTGGATTTTGACATTTAAGAGGATCGTGAAAAATGCATATGACTGATGCCTACACATGAGAATCCAAGGACAAACATGATTGTGCCCCTAGTCAAGCTAAATACCAATTGACAAGTGATGATAACGTTGTTTCTGATCGGAAGGACGATCCAAAAACAATGTGAGGACGATGATGATAATGTGACGAAGTATGGCGGCTCCACAAAATGTGCCAGAAATTACTGGCGAAATTTTGGATAATGTACTTGTATGGATTAGACTCCCGCTTGCATTTGGAATGACTTGGTTACTTAATTAGATGGGATGATGATTATCCTAGACCGGTTTGACAAGGGAAATCCAAGATAGGTGACAAGCATAAAAGGACAAAAGGTGTCCTTGGTAAAGGACGGGAGACATGAGACTAAGGGAATGTCATATGGTTTTCAAGGACTATGTCGTATAAGGACAATAAGACTATGACGGTCAATGACATGACATTTCTTGAATTGTGTATGATCGAAGGATAGACATGTCAAGAGTTTTTCCAAAGCATGATTTATGTGTGCCAATTTTATGTCAAGACTGAGGCAAGTGGGAAAAATGTGTGGAAATGATAGGGCTTAGATGAACGTCAATGTCATGAGGAAGGCATGAAAAATGAGACGACTTGCCCCCAAGTGTAAGAGTCCACATAGATGATTTATTTTACACATGATGCATTGCCTGCCGTGTTTTCATCATGGTACTTATCCGCGGGCCTTGTCGCCGTGTTTCATCATGGTACTTTATCCAGTAATACTGCCTTCACCAGAGGACAAAATCTCGGACTTTTGATGCTGGGTGTCACCAAGATGCCCTGCTTTTCCGTGTTTTCATCAGCACGATTTTTTAATTTTTCAATTTTTTTTATTTTTTGTTGTATTTTTGATTTTTGTGGATAACCTGGATGCTTTAGATGACCACTGACTATTCTGAATCCACTGATGGTGCCGATGTAGAGACTAGTGCCATCATATGCCAATAATGACCTTATTGAAGGAGTTGTCTTGTCAGGATCGTAGCGCTTGTATACAACTGATTAATGTCATTGTGGTCCTTTCTGATACTAGAGTTGGCCTTATCAAAATACGCACATCACGATAGAGTGCCATGAGAGTCCTTGTGGTAAAGAGTTGCTGCCATGATGTGACAGATTTGTGATGTGGGATTTTTGGACTTTAGGCGAGATGTAGGATTACGACAGATGATGGTAGATGTGGAAAGGTTGTTTGGATGTTTGGATGAATCACTTTTTATTCTCCAAACTTGGTATGGTGTATGACGGATTTTGTAGGGATAGTGTTTGGAACCAATACTCTTAGATGCCTTGTTTGATGACCATTTTGAAGGAGGTGGACATTTGTTATATGTGGGAGTCCTCTTGTCTTGTGGTTCCACATATCTATTTACTTTTTCTTTTGACATATTTTCTTTGCTTGATCCACTTTTCTTTGGGATCCATTTTAATTTCATTTGTCCACTTGTATTTTTGTCTGATTCAATGGCCTTTGACATTTGATTTTGATCTTTTGACTTGTAAGAGTTTTGTTTTTGTTGGTTCCAAAGGGAAGGTTTATTTATGATGGAATGACGGTTCATGGTGTGGGTGGAGGGGGTGTTGGCAGCAATCTTATGACAAGGATTTATCATGGACTCCATTTTGATGTTTTTATCTAACAAAGTTGCCCCCAGTATCAAGGAGGTACCACTGACATCGTTTGATTTACTAACTGAGGAATAGCCAATACCTTGATGTCTGTAATTTTCCTGAAGCTGTATTGGTTCTTGAATTCCTTGCTCATGTATGCCTAGTCCTTTTCCTTGATATTGCATGCTTTGATAGATTATGTTTGAGATGGGGTATTTTTTGTTTTGAAAGAAAGATGCTAACCCATCATTAGGTATGTGGATACTGTCACTTGTAATATTTTCTTCTGCAAGAAAGCCTGCTCTGACAAAGATAGATGACCCTAGTTGATAAAGTGTCTTAGTTTCATTGTCATGTTGGACATATTCCTGACTGATATCTTTGGTCTAATCGTGTGACATGTCAGGTTTAGATGATTTTGTTGGTGCTTCCAAGGCAATGTTGAAGTGATCAATATGTTTAGTGTCATAGAGTCCAATGATTTTAGCTATAACTTGATCATATGCAAGCATGTTCCTAGTGGAAGATTCTTGTCTTGGAGGAATATCGTCTATGTTTCCCATGGAGGAAAGTGTCTCATCGTGGGAAGTGTCAATAGTCGAGGCCTTTATAAGTTCGGAAAGTGTTTGATCATGAATGGTGTAAAGGTCAAGGAGTGGATCGTTTTGGACTTCTTGGTCAATGGTAGGGTCTTGGTCGAAGATGGGGTTGTCATGGATTTGGACTTCTTGGTCAATGGTAGGTGTACTTTGGATGTCATGATTGTCTTGAAGGAATTCTTGAATGGAGTTTAAGATAGGGTCATGGGATGGACTACCTTGTTCTTGACATGAGGGTGACATTATAAGGTCATGCTTTGGGCTTTCGTCTTGACATATATTCTCAGGTTTACACAATAGGATTTGACTTTGAGTAATGACAAAACTTTCATGACTAGATGTGGCTTGTGAGGGGATGACTTGAAAAGGATTAATGAATGATGGACTAGGATAGGACGTGGGGACTTGGACTGGACTAGGATATGACATGGGTACTTGTATTGGACTAGTATGTGAAGGACTAGGGTATGACGTGGAGACTTGGACCAGATATGACATGGAGTCTTGGACTAGATTAGGATGTGACGGCATAGGATGTGACATGGGGACTTCGACCAGATATGCCATGGATTCTTGGAATGGATTAGTGTAATGTTGACTAAAATAGGATGTGGAGACTTGGACGGGATCGATATGGTATGATGTGGGGACTTGACATGATTTGGCAGATGGTTGATAAGGTATGTAGACTTGGACGGGATTGATAGGTGAAGGGTCAGAATATGACGTGGAGGTTTGGAATGGACTAGTTGATAGTTGGCTTCCCTTGTCAAGGTTAGGATAAGGGTGATAAGTGGACATTTGTTGTGAATTAATGGCAGGATTTATGTTAAGTGATTGTTGATGGTGAGGGTAGATGGACGGAGGTCCCAAAGTATTTATGTCAAAGCCCCGTGGTAACTTAGCCCCTCAGTCCAAAAGCATGGCTAGGATACCTTTGAGGTCAGAAGACCTGAGTTTTCTACCGGCTAGAGACTATTATATCAGGATTTTATGCTATGTTCTAAGTCTCTGCATATACTCATTCATTTTGGCCCTTTTGTATCAATGGTTCGTATGGCTCGATGAAGATGGCATGTTCATGGAAGATTGAATGTTCATGTTGTGAAATGGGTTGAAAAAAGTCCAATGTTGGTTTGTGTCATAAGTGTTATTATCGATGTTGGGATTGAAATCTTGTCCAAAGTTTTCCATTTGTCCTCTCTGTCTTTGAAGCCTAGTCTCAACAATAAAAAGGGATTGCTTAGACAAGGATGATGAGAATGACAACTAAATGTGAGGATGATGACAACCTATGTTTTTTGGATTTTTGATAAGGATGAAAATGCAAGACTATGTTTCCTAAAATGTCGACTAGGATGACTAGGCGATGATAATGTTTGTCTAAGGAAATGATTGATGTAAGATGACAAGGTGATCAAAGCCAAAATGTCGACTGAGGACTAAGATGATGATGTTTGACTAAGGAATTAATGTTATAAATGCAAGGTCTAGCTTCAAAATGATGACTAAGATGAACAATGCAAAGTCTAAGGCTCAAAATTAGGACTAAGATTGTTTTTTGATGTTTTGTTGAAAAGTCCTGTTGTCTACACGATTGTTTGTGTCCGGGGATTTGTGAATTTTGTGCATATTGTTTTGAAAATCTAGGAAAACACTTGATACACAATGTTTTGAATGTAAGCAAGCACACATAAGACAAGTACAACTTCAGGTTAGGCCAGACATTCATAGATTCCACGTGGGTTTCCCCTTAACCGCGACATATCTATAGCTGGTGAATTGCTTGGCTACACGTCTCATAAAGGCACTCTCTTCTCTGTGCCAACAAAGCTTCCAACCCCATGAAACTCCCATGGTAGATTGATCACCCTACTACAAACTACTTTTAAAGTGTGGATGCCTTCACACCTAATCGGCAAGCCGCGCTTAGCAAAATAGAAGGTTTGGCGGCTTACTACACAAAGGTGTTTAATCTCGACCCCCTCGGCCTCGAAAGGCCATACATGGGGAAGAGATTAATCGCTAATTAGGTGGCACTCCGCACCAAGAGTAAGCTAAGCCCCCAACAAGGGTTTGTGAGTACTACTCATGTTCGTATAATATTATCCATCAAGCACTGTAATTCAGTTTTCCTTAAGATTCAAGCATTTATATACCGCCCGTGTGCTTGGCCTTTAGCTCCGCTGCCGGTTTGAGTCAATGCTGGGGTGATGAAATCCTCGTGCAGCCCAATTTCTAGAGTTAGTAACCATTTCTCTACAATCAAGACGCCAAAAGCAAGGAGAGGATAATTCATATACTGTTGTGGGGTTAAAAATGATAAAAATGGGTCTTCTTGTTTTTCTCTATCATCGAAGTTTTCACAAGGTGAGAGCATACTCACCTACCATTTTTCAAACACACTCAGACATAGTAGAAAGACAAGTTCATTTTAATTGCACCAAAGGAAATGTGTATTATACTAAAAAAGACAAACACATTGTTTTGATATTTTGTCTTTGACGTTCGAACCTGCAAGACCACACATTAGTAGTTTGATAATGATCTTCAACTATCGATCTGCAAAAATAGTTAGATGCATCATTTTTTTCCATTTGATCCAATGTGTCCTTTGAAGTGTTTTATTTTCTGCACATGCACAAAACCAACAACAAACCCTAACAAGATAATTGATCACTACTATTAGAGGGTTAGCTAGTCACAACAAATCTGATTTTTTGAAATTTTTTTGATAGTAAAATGAAAAATACAGAGAATAAATCCTATCTAAAATCTCAAGAGGTTTCCAAAAATGTAAATAAATCAGAAAAATTTGTTGTTTTGCACCTGAAATTAATTTTTTTATAAAAAATCATAAAAAAATTATAAAAAATACAAAAAAGCTCAAAAAATTATGATTTTTGGACCAGAGTCGTCTGATGTCATCCTAAATCTGCAAAAACAAATTTGTGAGCAGATCTACAACCGTTGGTGAGATATAATCAAATCTTTTTTAAACCCCAATTTTAAAAGATCTATTTTTTGACTAATAATTGCACATCCAAATTTAAAAGATAAAGAACACACCCCTATTAAAATTTAGAGAGATTTCCAGAAATGTAAACATATCTGAAAAATTCAATTATTTTCTCTTGAAATTAATTTTTCATGAAAAACAGAAAAACAATTATGAAAAATTAAAAACAAATCCAAAAAAAATTATTTTTGGAATGAAAGCGCATGATGTTGTCCCCAAGCTACAAAAAAAAAATTATGAGAAAATACTTAGCCCTTTGAAAGTTATGGTCGAATCTTTGGAAACTAGGGCTTTATCCACAATGATGCCAAACCTGCAACAAAAAGCAAACAAGACCTGCAACAAGAAGAAACCAACTCCAAGAATTGCTCTTTATTTGTCCAAATATGTCGGGTTCACCAATGTAACTGAGGGTTATTTTTTAGGTTTTGATTAAAGGTTAGCAAATCAATGAAGACAATAAAACCCAAAGTGATTACAAAATACAATGGAAGTTAAAACAAAGAATGATTATACCTGTCAATCGTCGAGACCTCCATGATTCATTTTTGTAACACCTTCTAGCTTGTTGGTTGACGTTTTTCCCTCAAATTTGTCGTGCGAGCAATCTGAAAATACTAGTCTAAGTCCTACACCAAGCTTTGAAGGATTTGAACAAATGTCTATGCCTATGACTATGATTGACAATGCCTAAACATGCTAAGACTTAATCAAATAAAGACAATAAATGCTACAATTGCTATGAAAAATCTAAGTGTGCAAGTGCGTAAGTATGTAATGCGTCTGTGTGTAATGTGTCTGTGTAATCGAAAAATGAGAGGAAAATGGCATTTTATAGAAAATGACATTTCGAATGGACGGATGAGATTAGAGATTGAGAAAATGCCCTAGAATCAATGGTTAAGATTCGAAATGGCAACTCTCAATTAGGGTTAGGGAAAAATGCCCAAATGTGTGAATAAGATTTAATTAAATAAATTAAATCAAAGATAAATGTGACAGTTGAGATGGAATTAGCAAAAATCAAAAGACAAGAAGATGGGATTTTAGAAAATCAGTAATTTTAGAAATTACTTGATTTGTAGAAGAATATTTCCATTTTGAATTAAATTAATTCAAAATTTGGATTTTGTGAGATAAGGAGTAATTGAGTTTTGAAATTAATTACTAAAAGAAGAATCGCCATCCGATGTGGAGACATTTTAAATAAACGGTCACATTTTAAAAATAAAGAAGTGTCACATACAGCAATTAAATAATTAAAAATAATTATTTAATTTAGAAGAAGTGGTTAATTAATTAAATAAATTAGCAAATCTATTTAATTAACAGAGAGAATTTAGGAATTAGTGACATATTGAATAAATCTATTAAAATATATTTATTTGATAATCAGGAGGACATTAATGACAAAGATTAATTAAATAAAATGAGAACTTTATTTAATTATGAGTTGACTTTAGATAATTAGTGACACATTAAATAAATATGATTTATTTATTTAATAATCAGGAAGAATAGAAGACCCTGAATTAATTAAATAATTGTGAATTATTTAATTAATAGTTGAAGATGGGTTAGGAACATAATTAATGTGTCATAATTATGCTAAGACGAAAAGTGGTAAAAATGAAGTTTGCAGGCCTAGGTCAGTTTTAGGTGTCTACACTAATATATATTCCTGATAGAAGTATCATCATAGACTCATTTTCCTGACTTATTTCCCCTATTCACTCATTATACTATAATCTAATATATTCTATCATATTATATTATAATTTGATTTTGACTCTTAACAGAAAAAGTATTAGCATAGACTTGTGCTCCCAAATGAAATAACAAAAGCAACTCATATAAACTCTTCCATAATATATGTATGTATTAATGGAAAAAGTATCCATTTTTCCTTAGTTTGGGAATAATTAATATTAATAAAATGAGCCTAATGTTTCCTTGATTTAGTGTTGTAATGTGTTTTACACATTCACATTAAGTTTAGGGCCCTTCTAAACTAAATGGACTTAATGGTGACTTATTTAGGGTGTTTTAAGGTGTATCTTTACACTTTCACACTAATCTATGACTTTATTAATTAATTGAGGTTAATTTTCCTTAATTGGCCCCTTCAATTCAAATCCAAGCCTAATTAAATGTAAATTCCAAGGGATAAAACCCTAAATTCATAAATGATATTACACAACACTTAATTTTAGAAGGTGTGTGTCCTAGGTTAGTGACCTAGGACCCATTCACCCACTAGGTCCTAGGAACCTATTTTCACATAAAATTTCACATTTCTCAAAGTGTGTCCTAATTAAGTGAGCTAGGACCCATTCACCCTATGGCGAATGGGTCCTCAGTGATCCGAGGGACAATTTTTTAGTGAAAATTGAAGTGTTCCCAATACTCTAGATTTCAGCACCATTAGAAAGAGAATGATGTTCTGATTCCAACGCAACTTGAACGGGGCGAAAAGGACTCCGTTTGTGCAAGTTACGGCTGGTCAAACTTCTAGTCAAACGGGCTTTAGGGGCATCCAGAAGGTGAAAAAAATGATCTTCTTGGAAATCAACAGAACCAGCATCATCGTGAAGAGTTCGTCGAGATGATTCCGACAGCGTTCATTTCGTTGAAATCCGACGTCGGATGCTCGAGTTACAAGCAGTCAAACTTCAGTCAACTTGAAGGTACAACTGATGACGTCATCAGACTGACGTGTCAGTCCGTACAGTACAGAAACCAAATGGACCAATCAGCACGAGACACGTGGCAGCTGACTCACTTGTACGGACCAATCATATGTTGACACGTGGCATCCGTACTCCGACGTGGCATCACAGTGGCGGTATACATGGCAATGACTCACTTGTACGAACTTGCCTTGTCAGCGGACACATCGACAGATCCCAGCGAATTACATGCTAACACGTGTCGGGTCTTCAGCGGTCTGATTTGTTAAATAGAGTGCTAAAATGGTGGACGGGTTTTGAACCCGCAATCTCTCTACAAAATTCGGGACGTTTAGCCGTTGCACCAGCCGAGCTCGCCTAGTCTAAGTATGGCAAGGTTTTGTTTTGTTGAGTTATGGTTCGGGTTTTTGTCATAAAGCGAGGCCGGCAGGGTTGGAACCGCTGACCCCACGGCCACTAAAATTTGTAGCAACCGGTGCGCCCGCCACGGGTTTCAAAGGGTAAGTACCTGTGGTTGTTTTTATTGTTTGTATTTGTTGGATATGGGTGGTAAAACGTGGCCGGCGGGGTTGGAACCGCCGACCACCCTTCTAACAAAATGAATAACCACCGGTAGGCCACGTGATATGGCTTAACTATATACCGGCCATGTTTTGTTTTGTCGTATAACTGTTGGCCGAATCTCTAACAAATGGCTAAATAAGCCAAAACAAACAAAATACACCTAAACCATCTGAACCAAAAAGATTGTAAAGAGAAAAATAGCCAGTGTACGAGTTGGTAAGGAAGTTATGCATTAATTTTGGTGGTTAAGCCTAATTAGGCAAATTTTATGTATAAAAAGAGGGGTGTAGGCCTTGTTTTTAGAAAAAAGTCCAGGTGGTGAGAATGAGAGAATGCTCGGGAGATGATTGTAATTATTCCTGTACGTCGAAGTTATGTTGTGATATCGATGTGCTTGAAGGGAATGATGTTGTCGCAATTGTAACTGATTTTGGAGTATAATCAGATCGGTCACTCCGTTGGAGAGGGGCCCGGAGACGTAGTCTTTAGGGACGAACTCCATTATCAATTGTGTTTATCTCCTCTCATTCTTCTCTCTTTCTTTTCAATTCATTATCTTGGCATTTATATTATGTTCATTTATTTAGTTGAGCATTTTATTATGTAATCATTTATGTTAAGCATTGTATTAAGTGATCTTTTACGTTACGCATTCTGTAAGCAATTTGTCCTAGATCCTATATAGATCACTTAGACCTAGGACCCTCTTTGAAATATGTTTTTGGTGGTATTTTAATGATTTCAAATCCAAGATTTGATGTCTTCTTGTGATATTTGAATTTTGAGAATTAATAGTAAGATAAGTATAAATACAAGGTTATTTCACTAAGTTCATCCTAGAATTTCAAGCTAATATCCTAGAGCATTCAAGTGAGAATTATCAAGAGCATCAAGAGAAATTTCTAAGGCATTCAAGGGCATATTATTGAAGGATTATTGCAACAATCAAGAGTCATTTCATCATGTCAAAGATTTAGTGCATCATGCATGTTGTTGAACTAATGTGTTGATTTAGCATTCAAGATCTATCAAAGGAATTGTTTCATATCAAGTTTCATGATCAAGATCTACATTCATTGAGGCCACTTCATGCTAGATTGCATATTTATCCAAGGTTTCAACTAAGATGTGGTGATTTGTGACATTGTATTTGTGTATTCATCATTCCTTTAATCCATTACTTCATTTCAAGGTTTAATTACCAAATGAGGTTTGACCAAGGAAAACCCCTATTCCCTAACAAACAACATTTTTCTCTCCTTTGATGTGTGATTGTAGGTTTTAGGTTGAAGATCTTTTGGAGAGAAAAATTGCAAAATTTGTCAAAGTTGCTAAGAAAGTTGTCAAATCATGAAAACTAAGCTACAGGATTTATTTTCAGCTTTCCGACAATGCCCGAGTGGGGTTTGGGAGTGCAAAATGAGAGGAATAGAACCCAAAAAATTACTTTCTAGAGCCCTATCCATGACCCATTCGCCATAGGGCGAATGAGTCCTTAGTGAGGCCCGAAAAAGCACTTTTTGCAATAGGTACACAAAATTTGACCCTCTTAAAACTTGTCTTTCTACTGGTATTTGGATTAAGTTTGATTTCTATTACTCATTTACACATTATTGCACACATAGTGAATGAAATATATAGAAATAGAGGATTCATCATTTTGATTTCATTTTGGTGAACCCCCATTTTCTATGTTTCATTATGGTGAACCCGACATTTAATTGAGCATTGTAGTTTTCTGATTTTGGAGTCCTTTTCATCCTAGAATTAGATCTTGCATTCATTTGAATTGAATTAGTTCTCATTTAGGGTGTCTAGTTTGCATTCAACTTTGCATTACATCTAGGGTTTTAAGATTGCATTATTTTGCATTCTTTAAAATATGAAAAATGCAAAAAAAAAGTCATCTTGCATATCATTTACATCATATTAACTTGCATTTGGAAATTGAAACAAAAAGTGCATATCAAACTAGGTCTTTTAGGTTATCATTTTGTCACATTTTCAACTAGCATTTCACATTAAATTTATAGAAAATAAAACTAAAACTTCTTGTAGCAAACCTGAATCTTAAAACCACTGGAAAACACTTAAAAATCTATAAAAATTAGTTTCAAACCCCTAATCTAGAACCCATTCACCCTAGGGTGAATGAGTCCTTGATCAAGTTATAACTTGAATTTTTGGGAATTAAAATCTTCATTATCAAGTTATAACTTGAATTTTTGGGAATTAAAATCTTCATTATCAAGTTATAACCTAAATTTTTGGGAATTAAAATTGTTCTTATGTTTGCTTCTTTATGATTTTTGTTTCATCAATTTCATTATATCTAGCTTAATTTGGTAAATTTAGTGCATTGTGTGATTTCAAAATTGCATTTAAAATATTTCATTTTTAGATTTTTGCATAGTGTAATCAGAAAATTACCTTGTTTAGAATATGAAGATTACCTTTACACATTGCATTCTAGGTCATTGCATTACATTTTAAGCCTCTTTCCATTTTGGGTGTGTACACTAAGTTTGTGAAACTTGTATGAGCTTTACAACTTGGTTTCTTATTAGCAATACTATTGTGAGACATAGTTCGAGACTCATGTCATCCCGTGATACACCATTCATCATGGATCTTGGGTTTTCTAACTCTCTTTCTAATAGTGTTGATAATCAACACCCTATGGATCATAGTATGCATACCTCTTTTCCCATGACTTCCCTTCCTACAACCAATGTGCATGATGTTAACAACACCATCCCTACCATGACTAGTTGTACTCAAGCCTTGGGGTATACCCAAAGCCAAGGTGGAACTTCAATTCCTCCTTCTACAATACCCATTTCCATTCCTACATACACTAGTACTCAAGTTACCACAACCATTCATCCTACTAGAAATTTCAAACTTCCTTAAGTATTTCCACAGGGAATCCTTCTAGCTTTGTGCATTCACATACCATATCTCCTCAACCATCCTCCTTCACAAATTTACAATTCACTTGCCCTCCACATACATACACCACTATACTTTACTCCCCTCCACCTTACAATAACAAGAATGATGTCATCCTTAACACACTTGTGCAAACCATGACATCCCTTCAACAACAAGTCGCAACCTTAAGTCAAAACAACAATGGTCAACCTTCACAATACATCAAAACCAACCCGTTATGAGATATTAAGAACATCAATTCCACAAGGTATAGAGGTTCCTAGATTTGAGAAATATGGTGGGAAAGAAGATCCTATTAGCCATTTTTCTGCTTACACATCCCTATGTAGTGATTTCATCTTTGAAGATAAAATTTTGGCTAAACTATTCCCTAGATCCTTGAAAGACACTGCTCTAGAGTGGTTTTCTTCCTTACCAAATAATTCAATTGGTTCATTCAATGAGCTTGTTGATGCCTTTTACAACCACTTCCATATTCACATGGGTGCCAAGATGACCTTAGTTGATTTAATGGCATGCAAAAAAAAGGATGATGAAAAAGTAATTGATTTCATAGCGAGACATCAAACACTTTATTCACAAATAAACATTAAGATTCCCGATGTTGACCTTCAACGAATGTTTATTGCCAATTTACAAAAAAAAATCAAAACCAAACTTGAGATGTTGAAATTGCCATCCTTCACATAGTTATGTTAGCCCTTCGTGATTATCAAAATTTGGCTCATGGTCGTGATGTGAAAAATCCTCCTAGCCATCTTGGAAAGTCTAAATTTGTACCTCAAAATAGTTACCACCCTTTCAAGAAACAGAATAGGGGATTTTTACAACTTAATTCACCTCAACCAAATCAACAAGTTGATAACCAAGTGGCTGCTATAAAGACCACAAATTCATTGCTTTTGCAAATAGGAATAGAAAATTTACCCCTTTACCCGATACCCTTCATAATATCATGTTGCAACTCATAGAAAAGAATATGCTCTCTCTACCTCCTGATCCTAATAAACCATTACCATCAAATTATAGACCAAACTCTTATTTCCATTACCACCAACAAAATGGACATGATACAATATATTGTAAGTGTCTTAAACATCTTGTGCAAGACCTTATTGATTCTAATCATCTTCTAATTGGAGGTGTGAATGATCAAGGTAATAAGTCTATAGCTCCTCCTAACCAAAATTTACAAATATTTACAAATCCCAAGCCAAAACATACTATTTTTGATGCAAGAGCATCCAGGGTGTAAGAGCAATCTTGCATCACCCAAAAAAAAATGTTTTTTTTTTTTTTCAATAAGGGCTAAATTTGGCAGGGTTACTATTTTAGTAAGTTTGCATTTATGCACAGTTGGACACAAAATCTTAAACAGACCTCCAGAATGGTAAATTGAAGCCAATGGCGAATAAATCACTTCAATACCATTTGTCATTTGAGAGATTAAAATTTTAATTTTTGAAAATCCTAGTAAAATCTTCGAGGTCAATTTTGAGGTACTTAGAGGCTCCAGATGGGCCTGAAAATTGGTGGAAATCAAAAGTAGTTGGTCTCTAGGCCCTACTTATTGGTGGAATATTTCTTGAGAGCTTTCCGAAAAGGTATTATAATAGAAAATTCGACGATTAGATCAAAATTTATGACCCCACAAGGTTGTAATACCAAAATTAATAAAATTTCAAAATATCTTCTCGAGGAAGTTACACTTTCCAAAAGATTATTGGGTGGTTACACTTTCCAGAAGATTCTAGGGTGGTTACACCTTCCAAATAAAGGATGTAGAGGGGGACTACAAAGGAAAAGGGACAGTAGTGTAGATGGTGGCTCCAATTTGCAGATTTGCAGATTTATGTAATCATAAAGCCCATGTGATGGAAAATATAATGTTGTAATTTCATATTTTCATTTCAGTGATAATAGAAAATATTTTCTCTCCTTCTTGCATTTTGTTTGTGCTATATCTATTGTTTTTGTGAGTTTTAGATTGTAAGGGGAGTACCCTTCATCAATTTCATTTGTCAAAGCCAGTGAAACAAAGAATGATGTGATGAATTTTGACAACATAAAAGATCAAAATTCAGATGAATCTGTTGAAATAGTGGCATTTATTGAAGCTAAACCTCATAAGAGCTCAACCAAAATGCCCCTTAATATTGCTTTTTCATAAAATGACATAATCAAACATGCACCTAATGGTCCTCTTTACATAGCTAGAAGAATCAATGACAAGCCTACTAATGGGTATTAATTGATGTCATCTATGTAGAGAATGTGATCGCTGAAGAATTCCTATTTCTGTATGAAATTTATCAAGATACATATGCAAACTGAAAGCATGGATCAAAATGCATAATGTTTTTTCTTGTCATGTGATGGGCTTGATAAATCTCCCTCTAACAGTTGGACCAAAAACATTAAGTGTTGCATTCACCATCATCCTATCATCAGACCAATTTCATGTGAATTTAGGCTATCCATGGCTTCGCTCCATGAATTTCATCCCATCAGTTGTGCATAAATGTTTAAAGTTTCCCTTCGGCAATGAAATCTTTACAATGCACCATAGTTGTTAGGAAATTATTGCATTTAACCCATTATCTTAATCCATGTCCTACATAACCCATGAGAGATAAACATGCATATAAGTTTCCAAAATAAATAGATCAAATAGACAAACCACAAGATAACACAAGATATGTCATGGGAAAACCCTCAAGAGAGAAAAACCCAACCTCTAAAAGCATCAATACTCCATCATATGATTCAAGAATAAAGCAATACAAAGTTACAATGAATACCTCTGAAGCACCAAGCCCTCCAATGCATTCCCATGTGTCCAAGCATGAATCCACACATCCCATGCCATGCTTCACAAATACACTCCTCAAGAAGACTCAATAATGACAACCAAACCACTTAGCCAACCTAAACCACTACATATGTGTTTGCTTTTATAGACACAGAGTTGCACAAAATACAACTAGTGGTAAGGTGAAACCATGTACCACAAAACCATGTGAATACAAAACCACTAACCCCTTATTTAATATTGGGTACTAAGACATCACATTATTTAATATTTCTCCAATATTAAATTATTATCACATGTCTCCCACACATTAAATAATAATACAATGTTACAATACAACATAAGTAGGTCCCCAAATAATCACCTAGTGTGACTAACCACACCACCAAGGTGCACCACAACTAAATAATTATTTAATTATACAATATTATAATAAATCAATTTATGCAATGGTGTACAACACCATATCTCAACATTCTCCCGCTTGTTGTATACATTGCATAAGGGATCAATATATGAAATACATCATCATAGCCATACATGAAATCACATGAACCTCCAACATGTTCTCATACTCCATCAAGATACCTACAATAAGAACAAAGTGATCGCCATCTCAAGCAAGAAATCCTCTCATCCTCCAATGTGCCACCTATGGAAGAAAAGGAACATGCCAAGGTGAAGATGCACCAATCCATGAGCACAAGCATCAAATCCAAGTGATAAAAAGGCTCTAATCAAGATGTTGTCAACTAAAAAATCCACATGATCAGAAATAGCATCCACAACACATACTAATACATACAACCATCCATACCTCTAAGGTATCAATACATCAACAAACTCATGCCAAGAACATATGCAACCTATAAACTACAATCAAGCTCCCTGTATCAAACCTGTCAATGAAGTACATACATATCTAGGAACTCCCACTGCATAGGTAATGTCAAAGAATATCAAGTTTACCAATTGACACTATACATCAAGGTGTGATAAGTAAATCAAAGCATGAAGTACCAAGAACAATAACAATTATCCACACATACAACCCAAAGAGCTACATAATCTCTCACAACATGTTGCCACCATCCCCCCAAATGAACATGAACATCCAGGAAGGAATCATGAAGAGAGAAACCTGTAAACGGTAATTTCCTACCAACACCTCAAAAGTGTACTATTGTGGGGTATGTGCAGGATCATGATGGGTTGAAAAGTGGCGATATAATGGGTATTTTTAGGGTATGTGGCTGACAACTTTTTTTTACCCAAAATTGATGAAACAAAAAGGGTTTTTAAAGGAGATTCTTAGCTTTCCACCAATATAAATTATGCTTTACTGTGAATTTAATAAATAATTATTATTCATTTTCTATTTGAATTACGACTAAAGTCTTGATTGATAAGTTGATTGAAAAACATATATAGCTTTCAAAAAATATCACATTTTATGAATCTGAAATATGCATCGCATTCTATACTTTAGATACTATAGGATTAAAAAAAAAAGTTTTGAATTTCATGAATTTTTGACCAAGTTAAGGTGGTTAGATGTACAAATTTTTATATTTTTTAAAAATTGTAATAAAAAATTCATAATTAATTATTTACTTGGAAAAAAATTACAAAAAAATGTGCATCACATCCAAACATGAGTCCTCTACTTATATCAAAAATATTATAAAAAAATATTATCATTTTATTGTGGTTAGGGTGGTCAGACAAACACCTACTTATTATTTTTTCCCTGAAATTTAAGTACTACTGCATTGAAATTTCAAATTTTCACCAAATAGATTTTTTTTTTTAAAACCTAGTAGTTTAGAAACTATATTCAATTTTCTACAGATTCTATTCTTACATATTTTTGAAATAATATAGATAACTTATTCAAATTTTTACGTCAAGTTGCCTAACTCTGATTTTTCTGAATTTTGTTGCCACTTAAGGGCCTATTTTTTCCATGATGATCCTGCACATACCCTGTGTCAAGTATGATCTCCTAAGCAACCCCAAATGAAAAGCCTCAAAACCATCCATAACACTCAATCTAATAGACAAAGTACAACATATGAATCAATGTAACGACGCCAACATGGATGTAAGCCTCTCTAATCAAGAAGATCAAACTCAAAGTAACCATCCCCAATATTGGAAATCAGCCCATAAACCATCTCCTAACAATCCTCATCAAAGAATGATATCATAAACTCAAATACACAAGGAGATAACCATGCAATAACATCCCTCAAACTAAATCCTCCAAAACTAACTATCCATAGCTCAAGATCCATATCTATGAAAGATAAAGCATATAAACTCATGATAAACCATCCTCAAATGAGTATCCATAATCAATCACCATGAATCAACTCAATCCCATGAGAAACAAAGCACGAAACATAACACATCTAAAAGATATAATGGGAAAATACCTCTCAAATAACAAACTACCAAGTAGACCAAAAGTGGGGAATGAAAATGATCCTCCAAGATAACCAAGTCATCATGACTCACTCCAAGAACAATTTCCTCTATTGGTCCAACATGAAATCATGTCCATGCTCAGGTGAAAGCTCCTCAGTCTTCCTACTGAAACCTCCAAAGAGTAACTGTCTCAAGCAAATGTCTCTAGTCACAAGAGAACTCCAACCATCACCTACATCTCTAAGTATCCATGAGCACTTATAACCAATCAATACATGCCAAAATCCAAATGCAACATAGCACCATCATGAAGCAATCAATCAAATGATCAATGTACTCAATATAAAGAGAACTACCAAGATCAATGATAAAGCTCCAACCGCATAATCAGGAACCTATCATGACAACATGATCTAACCATCTCCTCCTAGGAGATCACATGCACCATAACATACATCCTCATATGAAGAGAACATGTAATATGTCAAACTCTAATCTAGAATCAAGAGTGTACCATGACATCATAACAAAATCACTCTAAACCAAGAAAATACATCTCCAATCACATGAAAATAACCACACCCAATGATGCATCCATGTCACTTCCAACAACTCCCACTAAACCGTGATACGAGCTACACATGGCATCATGACTACCATCCTCTCACAAAAAATCATCCAGGTCTACACACACTCACCTACAATGCCAATAACATACAAGTAAACCAAGATCTCCAAGCCAAGAAGATACATACAACCACATCAAAACATCACAAACCAATCTAACACTGCCAAGTCATCACTATCAAAATCTCCCACTAAAAGTGTATAACCAATGAATGTAACAAGCTATCATGACATCGTGATCAAACCACATGCTAGCACAAGTCCCATTAATTGACTAATCAAGTACTCAAATCATCCATTCTCTCACTCCTGAAACAACATACCAATGCACAAATGACCACAGACAAGGACAACTAACATGAAATATGCAATAACAATGAATCAAAATTGGTGGATATAGACAGTCCACATCTAAGTTATCCCGCTACAACCCAATAGGTTGTACACACCTACAAGCTACATAACTCATAGATCCAAACCATTGAAACATGCAAACTCATCATCACATTAGTAACCTGTAAACTGAGATACCAAAGAAGATAACCATGTAGACATCAAGACTCAAACACCAAATCACCACAAATCTGATTTTCCAACCATGTCCACAAATGAGTAATCATAGTAAAGGAACCAAATAAGCATCAAGAAGATAACACTGGTCAATCTCCTAACATCAAACCATATCTCCACCAAACACCACATACATGATCATGTCATTCCAATGCATCAAATGTACCTGCATATCCATGACACCATAGCCATATCCATCGCTATACTTGCACTAAACTATCACCCATACAAGACTCCAAGTCTCAAACCATGTCCAACCATGTCCTCAAAACTGAAGACAACCTATGTACCTATCACCATCAAAGTCTCAACTCTAAAAAAACACCTGTATAGCTATACCTAGAAGCACCAATCTGATAATCATCTGTAGCATCATAAATAATATATAAAAACATGTACTCTCTCAATTTTTTGCCTCTTGACTCATCTGGAGGCTTACACAATCACACCTCGAATCTCAGGCACCTACAAGTGATCAAACAAGTACCAAGCTCAACCAACTCCTCAAACTAATAACCAATCTAAACCACTATGTAGTATACTACAAATTCTCTCCAATGCCTCTTCGAAATAAAAAATCCAATTTCATATGCAAAAGTTATGGCCAAAATCATGCAAACGCTAATATATAACTTTCAGACTCCAAAAACATGTCAAAATGGTAAAATCAGGGAACCAAACATGTACCACTGCATAGTGCTTGGAACCAATTTTCCAATGACTATAAGAAGTTGAATATCCAACATTGTGGGCAAAAGTTATGCAAATTTGAAAAAAAGGCTAGAAAATGCACTATTAGGCCTACTGGGGTGGTGCTCTGGTGGCTCCACCAGTGGTGGTGCCCGACTAGTGGCGGATTTCAAATCCGATTCCAATATGATTTAATTTTTAAAAAAAAATATTTTCCCCTCTCCCCCACTATAAGCCCAACAATTTATTGAGTTCAGCTTATAATATTTTTAAAGTCTGTGGGGAGGGGACTTTTAATCATACGGCGAAATTCATATTTTTAAATTTTTTTTTTTTTTTAATCGGCAGTGGGAGTTCTTAACGACAAGGGTGTTGGGCCCGCCCGTCGGTGGTGGTACCGGCAGAGCTACCGTTGGTAGACTGGCAGGGTGGGTATGGGGGCAAGTTTGCGGACCCCCCCTGACCCCCCAATTTTTTATTTTTTTTATTTTCTTTTTAAAAAATTTCTAACTTCATTTCTTTTCACTTTGCAAGATTTTTAATATTTATTTTCCAAGCCCGACAACCAAATTTTTTTTGCGGATTTTTCAAAGGTGGATTATATTTTTTTAATAATATTTTTCGATAGGGAAAATTGGGCGACCTAACACTAGTACTAGAATTTGGAAAATAAATGACTACATGATTAAAACTTTTAGTCACAACAACTAAAGATGACTAAATTCTACTCATTTTTTGCAACACAACTATAAATGACTAATTTGATCATCATAAGTGACTAATTTGATCATCGGGTAAAAAACACAACTAAATAATTAGTCGCACAAATAAAAATGACTAAATAATTAGTCACACAAATAAAAATTAGACAATATGATATTAAAGTAGATAATTAAAAGAAATATTTTGAATTGAGAGAGTGGGTTGTATTATAATATAATATATTATATTACAATACAATATATTATAATTTATTATAATATAATATGATATTATATAATATAATATATATAATATATTATATAATATTATATAATATATATATATAATATATATATAATATTTATATTATATAATATTATATTTATATTATAATGTATTCAATATTATATAATATTATAATATTGTAATATAATATATAATATAATATAATATATAATATATAATATAATATATTATAATAATATTATATTATATTATATTATATATATATGTTATATTATATTATATTATATAATATAATATAATATAATATTATATATATTATATTTATTTTAGATTCCATTTTAAAATCATTTTTAGCGGCAAAAAAAAAACCCTAATCACTATAGGCTCTTGGCCCTATTTCATTTTAATATACTCTAAAAACTTCTCCCTTTGTTTTTGTCACCCACCTCCTTTATTTCTCTCTTTCTATTGGTTCATTCGATTGAGGGATCAACCCAAAACCCTCATTGAAACCTTATTTTCAGGCCACAGCTCACCGAATTGAAGAAGTGAAAGGTGAATACCAGCAAAGAAGAGTTTGGAGAAGCGGAAGAGATCCATCTGATCCATTTTATTCGGCACCTCTCTCACTATTTTTTTTCTATTTCTTTTAATTTTTACAAAAAAAATTTTTAAGGGTGTCGTGTATGCTTCACTGCGGATCTTGGCTGAACTTTCATTTTAATAACATACTCTAAAACCCATTAAAACCTTATTTTCAGGTTGCAGCTCACCATATTGGAGAAGTGAAAGGTGAATACCAGCGAGGAAGAGTTTGGAGGAGCTGAAACCAATAGTAGTGGGGAAAGCAACAAAAAACGATGAGTAAAGGAAGCCATAATGCAAAAACCCAAATGCGCTCATTATCAAATTCATTTTAATAAACATACTCTAATACCCTCGTCGAAACCTTATTTTCAGTTTCTTATCTTTAATCTCATACTTATGGTGTCTCCCCTTACTATTCTCTTGCTTGATCATTTGAAAATGCTTGCAATTCTTGGAGAGCTACAAAATTTTTTGGTAGTCAAAGTAGTTTTTTCTAAGAAACTTGTAGAATCTTATATTTTGTTGTTGCACCTTTGGAATAGGTTCAATATGAGAATGTATTTGTCTTGCTTATTGATATGTAACTCAAAACAGTCTGTGGATCATTTTTTTGTCAATTTGATGTGATAGTGTTTCTTTTGTTTTGTATTATGTGGATTGGTGCATTTTCTATGTGAGTTCTTATAGCAGATTCAACAACATATTGAATCCCTTAACATGGATCTAATAAATTGATTTTCTCTTGAAACTTGACATCAAAGTGATAATAAATAAATAAAAATTACCATTTTAGAGAAATGATTAATTGCTTTTTGGGATAGATCATTTAAACTTTACATGAAGCTAAGCTTACTAGCTTATAATAATTCTATCAGAAAAAATATTTATGTGTAATGTTTTTTATGCCAATTTTCTTTTATTTGATGCAAAAATATTGCTTCTTCTATTGTATGTAGCTCACCAAATTAGAGAAGTGAAAGGTGAATATTAGCGAGGAAGAGTTTTTAGGAGCGAAAACCAATAGCGGTCATCTGGTTTTTTTCATTTTTCATATGTTTTGAATGCAAGTTGAAGGGTTTTGAACAGATGAGTCATCTGGGTTTTGCCCATGTGCTTCAAAAAATGTTTTTGTTTATGAATCGACAAAGTGATGTGTTTTATGATGTACAAGTAATTCCATCCTTATTATTTGTCAATAACCATTAGATAAAACCATGATTTTGAGCTTAGTCTACAATAAAATTGATTTTGTAATATAATCGTAAAGAAAAAAATTGATTCTACTTTATTTCATTATGTTACTGCTTCTCTCTGGTTTATGCCCAGATAGCAGTCCAGTTTGTGAGTCTGTGAGAGCTTGTTTATGCCCAGATAGCAGTCCAATTTGTGAGTTAGCATTATAAGTGCAAATGAAATGCTTGTGCTGCAGGTACAAAAGTAAAGGTTCTTGAGTTTCAAATCCAAATGAAACTTTCAAGAAAATAAATTCATTGATACAGAGTGATTCTCTATTTTTATGCCTTTTTGAATTCTTCAATTCTTCAATAAATGTTGTAAAACAGTCAGTGAGACACATCATTTATATGTTTTGACTTGCCAGTGAGGCTGTAACTATTGATACTTTTATTTGCCAGTGAGGTTTAATGAAGTAAATTTTCAAAGTGGTTTTTTCTCCACCCATAAATACTGTGTTGTGGCTCCTCTTGATTTGCGATCTATTTGTGTCTAATCAATCATATTTGTTCAAGCATTTTAGTCTTCATTTCATGGTGCTTGTCTCAACATTTGAATATCTATGATACTTTTATATGCATAAATTTGTGAAGATTAATTAAGTTAGATTCAAGATTTGCAATTTGAATCACTGATTCACCCAAATAAATGACTACTATGACTAAATAAATGACTACCATGACTAAAATAAATGACTACCATGACTAATCAAATGACTACAATGACTAAGTAAATGACTACCATGAATAAATAAACGATTACCATGACTGAATTAATCAATCAAAATAACCAATAAATGACTAAAAAATGGTTTAGTCATGAATTTGGTCATGTTATAAATGACTAGCAATAAACTACAAATGGTCACATGACCAAGCTAATGGTCACATGACCAATTTTTAGTAGTTTCTTAGTTATTTATTGTTGTTTTTCTACTAGTGTAAAAGGTCGTACGGTTAAAAAAATTGCATTTTTTCAACTTTTCCAAAATAAGTCAAATTTTATGTCAATTTTCGTCTCTTGGCCAACCTGAATCCAACCATGATGTTCATTTTGTCTCAAGAGGTAATTTATGGAATTTCCCCTACAAAACCCTCACATTAAAACTCAAACCAAGAAACCCTCTTTCACCCAAATTTAAAAAACTTCAGATCTGCAATAAACCCAACAAATCTTGACAATCCAAAAGCCCAAATCTGCATACAAACACCTACAACATGTATTCCATATTTTGTAATGCATCAAACCCTACATGCATGTTCATGGCTTCAACTTTGCAAAAACTCTCAAACTAGGTTTATAACAAAAATACTTCAACCATGAAAGCTCTGATACCACTTGTTAGGAAATTATGGCATTTAACCTATTATCTTAATCTATTTCCTACATAACCCATGAGAGATAAACATGCATACAAGTTACCAAAATTCATAGATAAAATAGAAAAATCACAAGATAACACAAGATATACCCTGGGAAAACCCTCAAGAGGGAAAAACCTAGCCTCCAAAAGCATCCATACTCCATCGTATTATTCAACAATAAAGCAATACAAGAGTTACAATGAATACCTCTAAAGCATCAAGCCCTCCAATACATTCCCATGTGCCCAAGCATGAATCCACACATCCCATGCCATGCTTCACAAATGCACTCCTCAAGAAGACCCAATAATGACAACCAAACCACTCAGCCAACCTAAACCACTACATGTGTTTGCTTTTATAGACATATGCTCACACAAAATATAACTAGTGGTAAGGTGAAACCATATACTGAAAAACCACTAACCCTTTATTTAATATTGGGTGCTAAGACATCAAATTATTTAATATTTCTCCAATATTAAGTTATTATCACGTCTCCCGCACATTAAATAATAATACAATGTTACAATACAACATAAGTGGGTCCCAAAATAATTACCTAGTGTCACTAACCACACCACCAAGGTGCACCACAACTAAATAATTATTTAATTACAATATTATAATAAATAAATTTATGTAATGGTGTACAACACCATATCTCAACAATAGTGGATATAATCATGTGTCTTCCCATGGGAACTTCTTATTGAATTTCTTTTGGCTTGAGCTTATTGAACCTATTAGACCTCGTGAGGACTACTTTTTCAAATCATACCAAAAGTTTAAGGCAAAGCGCATATCAAAATTATCCCTTAGAAATATGCCTCAACCCATGATTGAGCCACCTATCCTTGATGAAACATGATTGAACCAAAATCCCTTCCACATATCCAAGAGCAACCTATGATAAAATCCTCCTACTATTTCCTATAAGAGACCATGAGGCAATCAAAAAAATCTCCTTGTGCCTCCTAAAGCCAAACAAGTTTACAAAGTCAAAGAGAAAGTGGTCGAACAACCTCCCATGGTTCCTTTTGTTCCTCCCTTAAGGAAAGAAAATAAACCTATGGTTGACAAACCTGCTCCTACACAAATTCAAATTGACAACAGATTGAAACAAAATTGAAATGCTAGAAAGTGTAGGCGTAGACGTCATGTTATTGCTCATATGTTACAAACTAAAGAAGAAAAGAACAACACAAAAAATTGAAATCCTAACTTGCCTGAAGCCATGCATGATCACTTTATACCCTCGCCACAACATAAACAAGAAACTTTCAGAGACATTATCATTCGACCTCCTAATTGTGATTAATTTAGATGATGACATTGATATTTCCAAGATTGATGGACAAGTGCATAATGAGTTGAATTCATTGTTTTACTCTTTTATGAGCTTAAATGAAAAATATCCTAAAAAGAGTGTTGAACTTGGTGCATCTCCTAGTTCGGCACTTGTCGTTGTCCCTTTGGCTAGTTTCCTACCTTCTATATATCCTGAGCAATGTTGGGATGCAGAAGACCTACTATAAGTTGACTCGCATGTGCCTTACTAGTATTTTCAATTGTTTTCAAGTTTTCATTTTTTTTATGTGATTGCATGTGTGTAATGTGATCCCCCTGTTGTTTTGTATGATGTATCTCTTTCTCTTTATGCATTCCTCTATATATATCTACAATCTTCTCTATGTCATAAACATTTTATCTTTTCATTTGTCTTGTGTTTTCCTTTTGGGGATGACGCAAGGCGTCAAGACATTTAGGTCTTTTCCATGTTGACCTGAAAGGATTTTTCTTTTTTTCTTGATCTCTTTGTGTCATTCTTCCAATTCTATGAGTATTTGGGGAATGGTGACATTTCCAAGCTCTATAACAACATTGTAGCAAAGACATACTGACCTCGAATCCATAGATCCCTTATGTATTTTTGGGGGCAATCCCTCCCTCCTTTTTCGTGATGTTGCTTTATTTCAGAAACATATGACTTGGCATAGGGCTTTTTGAGGAAGCCCTCATGTCTTAGGAGTAAACATTGGCTACTTTAAAGCAATTGCTCACAACAATGGTGTTAGCGACCGCTTTAAAGTAGGGGCATACATCGATGATATCTTTCAACATTTTGCATATTTCATGGTGTGATTTTCTTTTTTCTTGTATACGTCCTTTTCTTGGTGGTTTCATTGGGTTTGATGTCCTCCAAGAGTGTAATATTTCTTAGTGTACAACTTTACTCTTAGTGGTGATGTGACACACTGCATTCCCTAAGTTGTGAATCTTTTACTATTGACTTATCCTCTCTTGGAGACATTAAGCATGATGTTCCCTAAAAAGAAGACCTTACATGAACGAAGCAAGATCCCTTTGAAAAAAAACCTATACATAATGTTCATAAGTGTTTGGCATAAAACAACTTGATGACCTTGTGAAGCTTGAAACCCTAATTCAAGGCCACCTAGCATAACACACCTTGCTTTCCTATAGAGCCTTGCCTTGCATTGTGGTGCCTTATTAAAGTTTTTAGGAGGATAGCTTTGATATAGTATGGGAGCCTAATATGATTCTCTCATTTTCCACCTGTTAGGGGATCACCTAGTGGACAACCTGAGGTTTCATTAGCCTAGAGTGAGCGCGCACGTCATTTGCATAGCGGACATTGAGTTATGCTTGTGAACATTCTTTGGAAAAATAGTCAAGGCATGTTCCACATCACATTGGATAGTTAAGGATTGATCCTCCCCCCTTCTCTTAGACAAACAACTGAGATGTGTTCCACATCGCGTTAGATAGTTGAGGCTTAATCTGCCTCCCTTTTCTTTTTGGTCTTTGATGTTGTATGATTGTGTATCTTTGTCATTGTTGCATGTACAAAAGTGTCTTGAATGTCTACTTTAGTGTGAGTTTGACATGGGGTCATACTCTCACTAAAGTGGGGGAAAAATGTAGTAACGAAAAAAGTATCCCTTTTTCCTTAGTTTGGGAATAATTAATATTAATAAAATGAGCTTAATGTTGTCTTGATTTAGTGTTGTAATGTGTTTTACACATTCACATTAAATTTAGGGCTCTTTTAAACTAAATGGACTTAATGGTGTCTTATTTAGGGTGTTGTAAGGTGTATCTTTACACTTTCACACTAATCTAGGGCTTTATTAATTAATTAAGGTTAATTTTTCTTAATTGGCCTCTTTAATTCAGATCCAAGCCTAATTAATTACAAATTCTGAGGAATAAAACCCAACATTCATAAATGATATTACACAACACTTAATCTTAGAAGGTGTGTTCCTAGGTTAGTGACCTAGGACTCATTCACCACATGGCGAATGGGTCCTCACTAGGTCCTAGGACCCTATTTTTAGATAACATTTCACATTTCCCAAAATGTGTCCTAGTTAAGTGAGTTAGGACCCATTCGCCTTGTGACAAATGAGTCCTCATTTAGACCTAGGACCCCTCTTTGAAATATATTTTTGGCGGTATTTTAATGATTTCAAATCCAATATTTGATGTCCGCTTGTGATATTTGAATTTTGGGAATTAATAGTAAGATAAGTATAAATACAAGGTTATTTCACTAAGTTCATCATAGAATTTCAAGCTAAGATCCTAGAGCATTCAAGTGAGCATTATCAAGAGCATTAAGAGCAATTTCTAAGGCATTTAAGGGTAGATTATTGAAAGATTATTGCAACAATCAAGAGTCATTTCATTATGTCAAAGATTTAGTGCATCATGCGTGTTGAGCTAATATGTTGATGTAGCATTCAAGATCTATCAAAGGCATTGTTTGATATCAAGTTTCATGATCAAGATCTACATTTATTGAGGCCACTTCATGCTAGATTGTAGATTTATCCAAGGTTTCAACTAAGGTGTAGTGAGTTGTGACATTGTATTTGTCCGTTCACCATTCCTTTAATGCATTACTTCATTTCAAGGTTTAATTACCAAAACAGGGTTTGATCAAGGCAAAACCCTATTCCCTAACAAACAACATTTTTCTCTCCTTTGATGTGTGATTGCAAATTTTAGGTTGAAGATATTTTAGAGAGAAAAATTGCAAAAGTTATCAAAGTTGCTAAGAAGGTTGTCAAATCACTGAAACTGAGCTACAAGATTTATTTCCAGCGTTCTGACAGTTCTCGACTCAGATCTGGGAGTGCATATTGATAAGAATAGAACCCAGAAATTGATTAACCAGAGCCTTAGCTGGGACCGAATGAATCCTCAATGAGGTCCAAAAAAACACTTTTTGCAACAGTACACAACATTTGACCCTCTTAAAACTTGTCTTTTTACTGATATTTGGGTTAAGTTTGATATTTGTTACTCATTTACACATTATTGCAAACATATTGAATGAAATATATAGAAATAGAAGGTTCATCATTTTGATTTCATTTTGGTGGACCCCCATTTTTCTATGTTTCAATATATAGAATGAAAAATCCAATTATTTTCATTAAAAAAAATTAATGTCCATCCTAACAACTGCTCAGATCCCATGAGCTCTCGTACACCACATTAAAGCCCTAATTTTATTCTGTGACAGCAAACAACTTCACTGCAAATTGCAACTCACATTTATGACTCACACCACCATTTTCCAATCAAAAAACTTGTAGTAAATCTATGAGATAAAAGCCCATGTTCGTCGTCATGCCACAGATCTATTTACCTATCTGTATAAATCATGCAATCAAAATCTCAAATTAAAAATCAAGCTACCCAATGAGTAAAGCGCCGTTTCAGAAAATAATTGATTTGTTTCAGTTACAGTATACCAACTTACAGTGGCATCAAATGCATTGATTTATATCATTTAATATTCTCGACAGCCAGAACGAAATATGCTCAGAGTTTCTCAGAGTTTTCACGTGTCACACATGCCGCAGGCACCCACGTTATGCTCTATGGAGCCTGCCATTCGGTGCCGCCACATTAACTTTGAATGCCAAGATGCTCTGCAACTTTCATTAACAACTCAAAGCCACACATACGATCACAATAAATATATCACATCGTTCTAATCTTTATTCCTCGACCTGGCTTACAAAATTTGTACGGCCAAATCTTGCTGTCTATTTTTCACCCACAAGGCCAGCACGATCTGGTTTTACCTCTGGATACTTTTAAAGCCTCGTCCTCTGCGGAATCTGGTTATAGATTTTGATGATATGGGTCAACGGATCACTCGAATTTCCAGGAGAATATGGGTCGAATATGATTTGGATTTATTGGTGAAAAATGAAAAAGGATGGTAGCTTTTTGTAGGTATACGGAGAGAATGATGAATGGTGATATTACAGGTAGAGGCAAAGGCAATGATGATGTCTGGAGCTGTTGCACAGATAGATTATATTATCGTTTGTCAATGATAATATCAGCCACTAACCAGATCATCAAAAGAATCGACTTTCCACGGAATCCAACTTTTTTCTGCCTTTTTTCCATGGATTTTATGCTGTATTAGAAGGGAATCTAATGAAAATGTTTTCTATAATTCTGGTTGAAATCACATAATGGCATAGGGCTTAGCAATAATCTTGGAGTGAAATTTCAAATTGTGATCAATTATTTAAAAGGTTTTAAGTATTGATTTGGTTTTGGTATTAATATGTAGTTACATTAGATATGTCTTTGTCGAATTGTTCAATAATGTTTTAAAAAGGTAGATTGAATCATGTGTATTAAGGTATGTATTATTGACATATTATATGTCACTATATAATTGATTGATGTTAGATGTGACTAGAGAAATGACTATTTTTTTGTCCACTTTTTAATTACAATCATAGCAAAGTTCTAATAGTCTTTTAACTTTTTATATAATGAGTAAAAGTGAAAAAATATAGATCCCTCGATAGCACCATAATGATCATGGAGGTGAGCGTATATCAAATCATCTTCCCTAGTGTTTATGTAAATTGTGTTTGTTTGAAGTAAAAAGTGAAGAATATCTTGTACTAAGATGTTCTATTTATCATGGGATTCATGGATCATGTTAGTATATTATTTAGGGATTTTCATGACTCATTAGGATCTTCACTTTAGATTAATGATGATTACTTTTGCTTATTTATAAAATGTTTTAACTTGAATAAAAGAATACTTAAATTGAAGTTTTTACATATAAATAATCTTTGTACTATTGGATTCCTACTTCTAAATATAGAATCAAAAGGGAGCACACATCTACACAATATTGGATCCATTAAAGTAACATTTAGAACCTAACCTTCAAATACTAGAATATATTCTCTTCATTAAATTTTCATGTTTATTAAAAACATTCATTTTTTTGTTATGTTTTTCTTTTTTTTTAAAGAGTGTTTTAATAGTATAAAAAATCAAAATTATATAAGAAACAACCCCATAAAATCGGAGAGCACAAAAGGACAGGTGCACAAAGATTAAGCCAGATCAACAAGTAGGCTCACCAATAAGCCTCTTGATTTGAACCTCAATGTTTAATAGATTTTTTTTTCTTTGATTGTTGATTCCAGGGTTGATTTTTTTGCTTGAAAATATGGTTTTAGAAGCCTCTTTGAATCTAATTTTTGCATCACTCTTTCTTCCCTTAGCTTTTGGCTAGTGATAGGAGAAGGAAAGGGAACACCATCTTCTATCATTTTATTATCTTTTGGAGTAGGTGCCAAACATCTAACTTCAATATTCTCTTTGACTAGTGATGTATTATCTTTAGGTTGTGTCACCTCTCTTGAAACTTTCACCTCTTCAGAGACCAAGTACATTGGAACACCTAAATTTTTCATAAGATCTACATTTAAAGACATGACATTAGGGGGATTGAAAAAAGAGGTGTATTTAATAGAAGCATTCAAATTTTCTTTGGCCCAATTACTTTTTTTAGTATCCTTTCAAAATTCTTCTTTTTGAGCTTCATTAGATTTAGACTTTTTAGTGCAATTTCTTTGAAAAATGCCCATACTAATGGCAAGAATTGCATTTGAATGATATATATTTATATTCAATATTTTGAATGTAAAAAAAATTAGTTATAATGATGAATTCAAAAATCTCACTAAGAAAATCAACTTCCACTTAAATACAAGCAAGTAGATAATTATTTCCTTTGGGTGGTGTCCATGTCTTATATTTTTCAATAGCATTTCATATTGTCTTTAAATATTCACAATTCCATTAAAATAAAGGAAGAATCAAGAGTCTTACAAGTGAGTTTCTTCCACTTGATTAAACATAGATGTCGAATAATCCAAGTACAAATATTGAGCCTAAAAATCAATGTCCATTTCGAAAAATCAAATATCTCTCCTCTTTAACATAATGAAAACCCCTCCCACAAAATGCAATGTCAATATCCCCTTTAATATCTAATTTTATTTATCTATTCACTCAATTTATCAACAATGACCCAACACCAATAAAATTACCTACCAAAATATACTCAAAATATTTATAGGTCAGATTTTATAATTTGCTATACATAATGTCCATAAAAGATATGTCAAGACTTTCATTGCCCTACTCAAAATGATGTCATCTACAATAAAGAACAAATACATTGAAATCTAAAGATGGTTTCACCCTAGTGTCCATTCCAACATCTTTATATTAAACTACTGGTGAAAATAAAAAGAAATTACATTTAAAATTAGTAAAAATCAAATGAAATTATTTTTATAATTATTAAAATTTATATGTTGAAATCTAAACATCTTTATATTAAACTACTAGTGAAAATCAAAAGAAACTACATTTAAAATTAGTAAAAATCAAAAGAAATTATATATATAATGAATAAAATTTATGTAAAGTATTATTAATTAAGGTAAATTTTATCTTATTGATACATTATAATTTTTTATGAATAAATTAATTGATTTTTTATTAAATTACAACAATAATAATATATAATTTTAAACAATGGACAATATAAAGACACGTCTTCAAAATCTAAACATGTTAAAAACAAAATCAAATAATATTAAGCAGCTAAAATAGTTCCAATAGAAATAGATTTGATTTTAAATAACATTAATCAATTAAAATAGGTAGCCAAATTTTTTATTTTTTTTATTGAGAAAATGCAATGTAAAAGAGGTAAAATGCAGTTAGAAACTGCAGAAACATTAATCAATCAAAATAGGTAACCAGTACTTTTGACGGTATTTATTAATTAGTCGAATATAAAATATCTATTATATTATATTTTCAATTAATTAATAGATTAAAACTGCATTCTCGGACTGGATAGACATAGACAATAGTGCTAAAACAGTCCCAATAGAAATAAAATTGATTTTAAAATGGACCCAGATGAAAAAAAATTCACAGAGTTGAAGTGTCTGCCAAAACATTTCTGCAAACTGATATTTAATATTCTACCATGCATACTTTGATTAATCATGGAAAAGCTACAATATTTTTCTCTGTACAATTTTTTCCCTTAAAGCCCAATTCGCCCACAACTGTCCTGGTCGGAGAAAAAGGAAAACAGTTGTTTTCTGTACAAATTCTCTGTAATGGCTTCCCATTGACACGTTGAAACACAGTTTGAAAAACACAATAGGCCAAAAGATTTGGCAGAAGATTGTCCATCCACTACTCCATAACATAATGGAAGTGGTCATTCAAGAATGCAAGGACAAGACTTTTGCAATGTACGGCCATTCGCTGGATCGACTCTTCTATCCAAACTATCATCAACCCATTGACTTCATTCGCCCACGCATTAAAAAAAACCCCATCACTATGAAAAGATCCATGCCCACATTCAATCCAAAATTGCACATAAAATCAGAAGATCAGATCTGTAGAATAAGAATGGCAGAAATCTCAAGCAAATCTATAGAAAAATTTTCATAAACATATATATTATATTAATAGTATGAAGTTTGCATAGTCCATGATCAATTAGTACTGAGATTTCTGGATTGTAACTGTGTATAATCTTTTACCTATCAACCTTTCCGATCATACTCTATGATCCATCATCATACTTTCTATGCTCAACATCTTGATGATAGATCATGGAATATGATCCGAAATGTTGTTGAAAACAAATTTTACACACTTATAATCCAAAAATTTCAGCACTAATATATATTATAATCTTACAGTATGAAATACACAAGAAAACTGCTGTCTTTACTTGTTTTAACCAGATGGGGTTGCCTGAAAACGCCTGGCAGAGCTTACTTGGCACACTGCCCACCTCCATAAAAGCAGACTGTTCCGCCATTAAAATGGAGGTGGACAGAATGCCAGCACACTCTGCAAGAAGTTTTATGGCAACAGCATCCGGATCGTTCCATAACTGCTTCCACCACTTGCCCAAGTTTAAAGCCGGGTACTTGATGAAGATCCCAAGCTCAAGGAAAATAACTCCACCCACTAATCCCGTGCCAGGGGAACCAAAGAGGGAGATACTCATTTAATATACACCCATGACAGACATGCACATTAACTGTGTATATATAGCCATTCTCTCTGCCTTTAGCTCTTATTCTGCACGAGAGCCTCTGTGGTACCTACACGCCGACGGTTGGGTTCCACTGAAACCAGGATTTGCAAATAAAATTATCTGTAAACTTCAGTTACAAGCCTAACCCAAGTATTTAATGTTCTTAGAGCCCTCATTATGTACATTTAAACCAAGAAAACTGAAGCTATCAGACACTGCTATGATTCTACTCACTGGATAACTCGTAGCCATTATGATTTTCTCTGCTACTGTGCCTTTTTTGGGTAAGATCATATCGAGCCTCGAATCATATATTTCTTTATCTGGAACACACAGATTTCATTCCACACAATAGAGCAGAAAAGCCAAGGTCAACTTTGAATGAAAGCTAGGCCTCTGTGGAGCATGCCCTATTAGGAAGCTCTTAGCATCCTATGCATATATAATAGCAGAAGCAGATGTAGCTTTAATAGATATAATATATTCACATTGTATAAAAGTTTTTTATTTTAATTTTAATAAGAAAAAGTTTTTAGGATTATACTTCATGATTTATTAGAAAGAAAAAAAACTTAAGTAGGTAAATTGTAGAACTTTTTTCTTGAAAACGAGAGGTGGGAGAGAGAACAAGAAAGTGATGAAAAAGAATCCAAAACCTAACAATGTTGAAAACTTTTGAAAATAAAGAACGACTATTAAATTTTGAAAATAAAGAATGGCTATCAAATTACATAAATACACGATAATCCTATCAAATATTGAAATTATTAGATTTAGAAAATATGAAGGCCGGTCGAGAAAGTATGACACAAAAACTTCTATATAGACAATGTTTTCTATTTTGTAAGGATAAACATCAATTGATATTCGGTGTTTTAGGTATATCAATATTCGACTTCCTTCTTATTAGTATCAAGAATTAAGAAAGATATATTCAACCAAACGTATCCATAACATTAATCTCATCCCTTTAAAACATAAAATATTTGCGTTAATCAAAATTTGATTCTTCTAAACTATTCAACTTCATTAATAAACCAGAAACTATTTTTACTATTATAAACCTACTATAAAAATTTAAAGATGTACTTGATGTGTTCATTTTTTTTAATTATAAACCTGTTGTTGACAAGTCAGTACCCCATAATCATAAGATGTAGAATTCAGGCAGCCCCACCAGGTTTACATGCCAAGAAAACACCTTTATGAATATGTTAATGTAATAGAAAAGAAGAGAAAGAGAATGTGTGTGAACTTTTTATCATTACACTTTTCTCTGAACTTTGTCAACCAATAAACCTTTTCATCAAAAGATGATATCGCTGACTATTATGGAATTAGTTCATGAAGCCTAAGTTGCACATGGGTTTCTGATTAAAACAATCAATGCCGAATCTTGTCATAATTGTTAGTCTGCCTCACATTTTTTTTAACTAGTGGGAATGCTCGTTATAACTCTAACGGTGACATTTAGACTCTACCTTTGAAAATTCAGTCATCTGTATTTTTAACTGTAAAATATCCACAAAATTTGACAGCCCCGTTTTCTTTGTAATATATGTATTTGTAAAATACCAATTCTTAGTCTAAATTAAAAAAGTATTTTCTGATAGTTTATAAATATGGTTTATATTTGAGTTAACAAATATTAATATTTAACTTTTTAATATTAAATATAGTTCAGCTAATTAATATTAATATTTGTTTAAGAGATTTGAATTAGGATTTTCATGAGGGAACTTCAATCTTTTAATCATTTGATCTCAATTCTTTAAATGATCTTTTATATTTTTTAAATATTATTATTGATTATATATTAAAATAAATCATGCTCACTCATTCTCTCTCTCTCCCCCCCTCTCTCTCACACACATGCGCGCGCGTGAATGTGCGCCCATGCGCACACACATGCACGTGCACATGCACATGCATGTGCATGTTCACTCACACAAATAGTTATTAGAATTAAAAGTTTATAACTCAAAGCTATCTATTATTAAATATGGATTGATTAAGATTGACTAAAAAATGTGCAATTGAATCTCAATGAATCATCATATATAGTTTGATGTGTGAAAACACCAATTACATGAAATGAACCAGCTAGGGGGCTATGTAAGAATTATTCATAAGGCACAACATCATTGAAGGTTTTGCAAATATGATAACAAGCTAAGTGAGCTTGATTGTAAGGGTGTGCTTGAGCTAGAATAATATTGACATGGGTTCATTCATGATTATCAAAATTTAATTTTTAAGTTTGACTCAAAATTACATAATCTAGTCTCAACAAATCATCATTAATTGTTTTCCTTTTAATTTTATAAATAGTGTAACATGCAACGTGAGAGTCCATCCTAAAATTCTAATTGTCACTTATAAACTATGTGACAACCATAATTGATTGTCAAATCTATAACATTGTTAGTGCTAATATGTGTAAGGAATAAAAATATAAGTGTCACTTACAAATTACGTGACAACTATAAGTGGCTATCAAACCTATAACATTGTTAGTGTTAAAATGTGTAAGGGATAAAAGTGCACACCCTTCCCTTTACTATTTTGTTTTACACCTAATTTTGGTTTTATTTACAAAATACATTATTGTAATGTTCAATTTGTCTTATTTCACACATGAATTGACTCTAGCCTTAAATTTATCAACCAATCATCAATTGCCAGCTCTCCAGTGGTCCTTTACAATAACCCCCCTTGAACTATATTATAGGTGTGATGTCACATATATTGTATCACGTCATGATCTAGTTCTCTCTTTTTGGAATCTTATTTTCTCACTCCCCAAGTTGATCCATTCAAAATTCATCTACCATACCAAAACACCTTGAAGATCGAGCATCTAGGATCTTGTATTTATATATGTACAATCCTAGACTATAATTTAAAGATAATGTAAATTAATTTATTTTTTCTAAATTCTATTTATTTATTTTTTCTTTTTACATATTTATTATTTTTTTAATAAAGTATTTATACTTTTACTATTTTGTAATGAATAATATTTTTCATACTACATAATTTAAGCTACAATTTTTTTTTAAAAACATTATTTCTCAAATATACGTCCTCGACACTAATATTTGGTGCTTACATTTTTTATTGAATATTGAATATTATTATTTTTTAATTAAGAATAGTTCAAATTTAGACATAATTTCTAGGAAGACATTACTCTTCACATATGCCCAATTGATTCTTTCACTAAAATAAGGACATTGATATAAAGAGTCATGTATTATTTGATTTTTTGTCATAATTTATTATTTTTTAAATTGAAATTATAGTGGCCATTAATTTTTTTAATGTATCTATGTTGATTAGAAAATAGAAATTGATGTTATGTGTTTGTATTTAAAGGTGTTCATTGCATCCATTTCACATCTTCAAGTATATCTCTTACATCCTAGAAGCATTCAAGGAACAATTGATAAAAAAGCACTCCAACTTGGTGTATTAAAATGAGTAACATATCTAAATACATCAATCTAACACGCTTTCCTGTTGTCTTTTATCTTTTGTACACATTTTAAAGGATTTTCCTAGGTCAACATGTTCCATTGTGACATAATGACAATCCTTTAAAGGTATTCTAAATATTGTCAGTCTTAGATATATAAGAGTAGAGAAAATGAAAATTGATCATGTGAGTTGCAAGATAGAGGCACACATTGTGTATGGTCAAACTTATGCACAAATGATAGTATTCACAAACAAGACCCTAAACCACAAACTTGATGTCAAACATAATTCAAGTCCAATACAAAATCCAAAAAAATATAATAATAGAGAAAAAATATTTCAAATAAAAATATAATTCATAAATCAATACCACATATTTTCTTTTTTAAACATCAAACTAAATATCTTTATTTGTTATATTTATTTTTTATACTTTTAACATTTAATTTTAAAATCAAATTACATCAAATACTAAATTTATCTTTATATGCATTCATTTGATTAACTTAGAATAAACTTTATATTTACAATTACTTTTATTGAATTTTTAAAATATGATTTTATGCTTTAACTTAATCCTCAAATATATTTTTATTTACTTTTGTGTGTGGATTAGGTTGACTAGTTTACAGGGGCACCACCACAAAAAAACTCACATTCATGAGTAATTGTACTAAAACACCTTTTCTTTATTATTTATATTCACTTTTATTTAAAGAATAAAGAACACCTATTTAAGTGGAATATGACAATAAAATATATTATTGAAATCACACTTATACATATTAATTACTAGCACTTGAATTTAAAGGAGGTTCAAGGATTACGCTAATAGAAAACTAGATATGTATGTTAATATGCTAGAGAGCACGTGTTTGTGCATGAGTGTGTATGGGTGCCATATGCTATAAATTTTAGTTGTATGTGGTTAGATTAAAAAATTAAGAAATAAGTGCTAAATAATAGAATGAGATAAACTTAGACAAATCTAGATTGTTTCCTTAAAGAAATTAAGTATTATTTGATTTTGAAATATTTGCATACAAATTTAAAATATAAAGCAATGCAAATTAAGAAAGAAATTTTCCATCAAATTGATAAAAAACATTGCAAACAAAAATAGAATGTTCCCATCTAGTTCAAAAATCAACACTTATCTAGCTTTTACATGATAAGTGAGATTTTGGAGGCTTTTACCATTAAATGGTAGTTGGTTTACCATTAAACGACACCTCAAACTTGTTTTTTGATGACTCAACAATGGTTGCAGGCATGAGACTTGTTTCAGGCTCAAATCTCACACTGTATGTAGTCTGTTGGCTAAATATTTAATAGTTAATAGACTTTATGATGATACAATGAATGTTGAACTTGAGATGAAGTTAAGCGGACATACATAGGGTGAAGAAAATGAAGACCTGACTCAGAGTCAAGATGGCTTTCAATCTCATCATCAAAGTGAGAACCAAGACGTGATTTGGAAAATGGAAGTGATTTAGCAGTTTTTAGGTATTTATATTGCATTTCATGAATTATATTCCAAACTGTAGTTGATGATATTTTATAGTGTATTCCATGAAATTTTAAATTATGAATCAGATTGAATAAATTAACATATTATTAATAATTTCATGTTTTAATTATGTCATACTGATAAGTTTTACATGTACTCAGTGATTCATCATTCAACTCAATGCTTAATAACATATTAATAACAGTAGTGTTTGTTTTTCCAACTAATTATCTTTGATGAATAATTGAAAGCAATATTACTCCATTCCTTGAACAGAAGCTAACAATTCAACATCCATAACACATGAAGTGATATGAGAACTTTTATTATTTTGAGTCAAAAGATAGTGAATACAATACTGGAGAGAAAGATAGGTTGATATTCAAAATTAAAGAAATACATTGAGTATTTGAGTCATTTTTTGTTATTACAGAGAAAAATTACAGTATTTCCTATTTGTGTTATCAAATAGAAAAAATTATAAAATCTCCAAGAGTTACTTGGCATCATGTCTAGTTAAGACCTTTCTAACAACCAAAATCTTAGACAAGAGGCATAGGAATAAATACATGGAACAACTCACAGGTTGTATAAAAAATTATACTTTTCATTCCTTGCCTTAAAAAACAAACATACTCTTAGAAGGCTAGTCATGAGCTAAGAGCACTTGGCCAAGTTTGAATGTGGACCGTTGATCCCAAGATCGATGCTCATCACACATATTTGAATTTTCCTTTGCGAAGTGAAATCCTCATTTTTTTCATTATGCGGATAAGTGTCACCATTTTGTGGACTCACAAAGGTATGACAAGACAAAAATATACCCCCCAAGAAGGAAGGGCCTTTGTGAAGTGTTGTGACATTGACGCTTGTCATCATCTCGCAAATTCATAGCAACAAAAGATCGATGCCACCATGGCTCCATGAAGGCCTAAGCATTCGTGATAGGAATTAGCACATGGTATAATACATGTCAAGATTTCACTATTTTGTGAGGAAGAATGTGTTAGAATGTTAGAGCTTCGTGAAGAGAATGGCCTTCGTGAAATATATGTGCTTAATTCAACAACTTAAAGTGACTAGGAAAAAGAGGGGCCAATCATGGATGAGAAATAGGGCTCAGCAGAGTGTAAATTTTAAACCATTATATAAAAACATTAGCCCATTGAAAATTTTGGACACACATCATGTTTTTGGGGTTTTGCAAGGCTAAAAAACAATAAAACCAAAGCCTCTGTGAACCATAGAGACAATGCAAAATGTCGACACATGTCCAGAGCACTTGGGGAACATAATACTTTAGGAAGGTAAATATTTAGGTTTAATAAATTTAAAAGGGACACTTCCTAATAAGAGGGGGACGCAAACACACATGATACTAATGCCCTCAAGTTGTAACTTAAAGACTTGGTGAAAAGTGCAGCATGTCAATAACAAAATAGAAGGATACTAGGGTTTTAGCATATGAGGGCTTTAGAAATCCCTAGCTTTTAGAACCTAAAACCCTAATTCAAAACAATTGAGGAATTTCAAGATTTCCACACACCAAACAACACAAAATTTATTAAATTTCGCAAGCTCCACCAGAAGTGATTTAGCAATTTTTAGGTATTTATACTACATTTCATGAATCATATTCCAAACTGTAGTTGATGATGTTTTATATTGTATTCCATGAAATTTCAAATTATGAATCAAATTGAATAAATTAAAATATTAATAATAATTTGATATTTTAGTTGTGTCATACTAATAAGTAACAAGTTTTACATGTACTCAATGATTCATCACTCAACTCAATACTTAATAACATATTAACAACACTAGAATTTACAAAAATGAACATAAATAATCAGTTAATGTGTATCTAGCAGTAGAAAGTAGAGTTTTTCTTCAATTGAGAAAATAAATAATACAGATAATTGAACATATTATTGAATTTGACTTTTTATTGATTTTGAATGTTTCAAATGAAGGATTACATTGAGGCAATGCAAAATCTTGCTCAAAGGATACTCTGCTCAAAGTTCAATTGGAAACTCATATTATTAAATCATTCTATCAATTTTTGTAGCAAGCTCCACTGTTTAGTTGATGGAACTTTCATTTGTTCTAACTGATAGTGTCTAACTTGAAAATTTATTAACAATTCATGATTGAAAATGGAACTTGACTTGAATGTTTTATTCAAAGTTGCATTCAAGGTTATCAGTGGTTTGATGGAATCCAAATAGTTCACCTCATCTAGGTTTTGAGAAAACTAGTCCAAATCAATCTTCCTTGTATCCCCCATCTTCTTTTTGAAATTATCATTTGCAATGAATTGCTCAGTTGTGTCAAAATCATTTGGCAAACCAAGCTCTATCAAGTTGCTTACCTTTTTATCTAGCTTCTTCATCTTTTTTACAGCCTGATCTAAAAATTCCTTTGGTTCATGTATTCTCAAACACTTTTGAATGATAGATGACAACTTCATTGAGGCATCAATACAATTATTAATTCCTTTTGATTTCAATTCATTGTCTCTAGCTTTGTAGATTGTTTGTCGAATTTGATTTGCATTTTTTCTATTGAAATCAATTTTTGTTCTCCCCTATATATTTCATGAGCTTCCTATTATGTACTATCATATCATCAAAGAAGTGAAAAAATTCACACAAATGATCAATCCTCTGCATTATTTCCTCACAGATCTTTTCTTTCATATGCCTCATTATTTATCTACAAAATGCAATTAACTTATTTTGACAAGAGTTTATTTCATTTCTTGTTTCCCTTAGCTCTACGGCCAATCTTTCAATTTTTCTTCTCTCTTCCTCCAATTTTTGTTCCAACCACTGTTTTTCTTTCGCCAGGCTTTGTTTTCATTTTTCTGAAGTGAATTTTTCCTCATCATATTTATTTTTTCTCTCATCTAACCTTTGCTCCAGTTCATTCAATTCCACCTCTATTTTTTTATCCTCTTTGCTTGTCGACGTAGAGGCAAATTTTTTTATTCTTTTTTCTAATTCATTGCTCTTGTTATCTACTACTTTCCTCTTTACTTTCTCATTTTCTAGGTCTACTTGTAAATTTTATATTTGAATTTGTAACCTTTTTTTCTATCTTACTTTAGCAATGATGTGTACAATTCTTTTTTCTTCTTTGATACATTAATTTTTTGAGAGCTTTTGTATCCAAAAAAATCTAATTGGAAACTGCTCACCTGAAACTCGGAGTAATTCATTTGATTCTCTAGTTTATTTTGAACTGTGGGAACAACAAACATGTACTCTATGATTTCTTTATTTGGGTAAAATGTGGGTAATACCTTGGTTGTTGCAAGCTCTAAAGTTACAATAGACGAACTCTTTATTAGTTGCTTCCTTTCTTTCTTATACATTTCTGATTTTTTTTTAAACTCATTAATGTAATCAAAACTCAAGGATGCAGAAATAATGGAATGCTTGAATAGTGAAGGAGTACTTTTAGTTGCTAATGTTGTTGCAACCACACTAACTACAGGAGTTCCTAGAAAAAACTCCTTTGGTTTGGAACTAGAAATTAAGGTAGTGATATTGATACTAGTAGTTGGACTTTGACCTATCATAATCCTTGGCCTCTTCAGTATGCCTTGATCACTGGGTGTTTGTGTAGTTCCTTGTATTGTTGGCCTCTTGTGTGTAATTTTGTATTTTATCAAATTTTGACCACTACTAGTACTACTACCCATATCATCACCACCAGTGCCAGTTGCACTAGTTTCTCCACCATGGGCATGTCCTAGTTGTGATTGTATCTAACCCTGAGGATTAGGATTTGAAGCTGCAACAAAATAAATTGTTTGAGTTGTTCTTGTATTCCCTTGGGATATTTTATTAGCTCTAAGGCCTCTCTTATCAAAAAAATTCTATGGTCTACATCTATTGTTGCACAAATTCCTTGTCCTTGGGACCCCAAACCACCACCTTCATAACCCATTTTTTTTTACTATGGCTACTCCTAAAGTATATGTTTGTTTTGTGGTCTCACTTAAACTAGATTTGACTTTTATTGCATATTGTACACTTTGTTCTTCCCTATCATCATCACATTCATCATCAATTTATTCATGTTCATAGGGATGCTCTTTATTCCACAAATTTCTAAACTCAAAATTTTCTTCAATATCTTCAAACTCTGCACTAGTTTTTGGTTCACCTAGATCCTTCCTCATAGACCAAAAGGTAATAAATTTTTATTGTGACCATTTTTTTCTATGCAAGCCATTTTTTAGAGAATCTAGTATTTTTACTTTAGTAGATGGTAGATCACTTTTTTATAAAAATTGTCATACCTCCTAATTTGCTTCGTTGCTTCTCTCTGTTGGAGCAATGCCATATTTTTTGTTGATAATTGTTAAAAAGAAATACCTTTCTCAACAAAAATTTTCTTAATTGCTATTTTGACCTCATCCCAAGAATCCTTGTTTCTCAAGTTTTTAAGCAAGGGTTTACTTTGATGTTGAATTCTACATGCAACATTCTTATTGACCACAATCCTTAATTTAATGGTGTCACATGGATCATACTGCCAATGAGAGATAACATCAATTTGAAAAAAATTTAAAAGATCATGTACCACAATAAATGCTTTTCTCTCGAATGTGAACCCTCCACATGAAAAAGGTAAAGAAGGAAATATGGTCTTCTTTTACTAACTGACAAAGTATAGTTGATCATTACTCTCCATCTGCCTTATATATTCCGATGCAAAAACCTTTTCTGTCACATGTATTGGAAGTTTGTATGGCTCTACTCTTGATCCATAAAATCTCAGCACAATATATTCTTCCATTAAGTACCAATCAACCAATTGTATTTATTTTCCTAGTTGAATGTAATTTCTACAAGACATAGGCAATCTAAGCATTGGAGTATTTGTAATTTCTTAATACAATGGATCTAAAAAGTAGTCTAAAAAATGATTGTAGTTCCTTCAAGAATCATGCATCCTTATCTTAGTGGTCCAATCATATATTGGAGCCATTTTTTTGCTCAACATTCGTATAGGGCTAAATCTGAAGCTTGTTGGTCTGAAACATTCCACTAAATTTGAATAGAAAAAAATAGTACAAGTAGGTTGTGAACCTAAATGCCTTAGTGGAACCTCCTTTAATCATTAAAAATTATTTATGCATGGATTATACAATGTGCTCAAGAAAGTCATATTTGACAGCTTGTTTAGTATAATGGATATTAAATACCATTTCAAGGAGGCTTGTACCCACTTCTCGATTGCTATCCAGTCTGAGAGAAAATGCTAGCATGGAAATAGTATCTTGAACCCATGGTTTAAAAACTCCCAAATCATAAGGAGGTTTATGATTATTTTTCAATATTTTTCTAGACTAAACTATTTTAATTAGAAAGGTATTTTTCCCCCTTTCATCAGCTGCTTCATAATCATTAGCAAGCTTTTCTAGGTCAATGTGGATGTTTCCAAATTCTTTAGTTGTAAACCCTAACACTTTTCTAAATTCTTCTGCAGTAATGGATAAAATTTCTTCTTTGCTATCTTTATTAACAATTGTTTTTTGTTATCATCATAATTATGGGTGCGGGCCATGATAAATTATGAGCAATGGAAAACCTCATGTAATATCATGCACCCCAATCCAACTACCCATGGTGCAATGATACTATTAATTGGAATTTTTTTACTACTTTGCATTTGCTTTACAACCTTATTCTCACATGAAAATCTAAATTCTAAGGTAAGCCTACCATAGATTTCAGGATCATAAATATCATGGTATTCATCTGTGAAACCTAAGATTTTAAGCACTCCAACATAATCTATTTTTCTATTTGATTTTGATTTTCCTTTCCCAACAACTGGTTTGGGAGTTGTGGTAGACATTCTTGTATAGTGTGAAGTCCCTCTTAAGTCCTTAATTTTTCTTAAGGCTCTTAAGTTCTCAAACCTAAACCCAAAGTTTGAAAAAATAAGAATTTAAGAAATAATGAAGGATAGGATTTCTATCTTTCACTTACCCATATTTTGATTCTTGAAAAGATTAACATAGAGACACTGAAAGGAGTGGACTGGCTATGCTAGAATCCAAAATCTCTTTGGTGTACTACAATGAGCAATCTGAAATCCCCTTGTGTGATGACCCTCTCACTTAAAAATAAAATCACTTAGTAGTAGAAAGTTCACTTTTTTTTTCTTTTTTTTGAATATTAAAGTGAATGAAATGTCAACATGTTACCTTCAGACTACACAATTAGTACATTACATTTCTATATAGACACAGTTTTCCTGCATTTTTGTACCATTTATTAATTGATCACTTTCATCAATAGTTGTTGTCATTCAAATTTTCCATCTCAAAAAAATTCTCCACCATTGATCTTTGTAAATCTAACAGTTATAGGGTGATTCTGGAGGTTTCAGTTTGCAAGCCTAGCACTCCATACATTTCATTCTGGAATATAACTACAGCCATCCATCAAACAATCGAGTAATTTATGATATAAACATGTGTTTTAAAGTTTTTTAAAACTTTAGTACTCTAGGATACACAATCCTCATGAGATTTTCCTTCAATAGAAAACATGTTAGAGACATTGAGAACCAAGATGAGTCTGTGTGTCCATTCTATGGTTCTATGAACCACATATAGATTTTCTTGAATCATCATGCGGACTCATGGAATCCCTTTAAAAGTAAGACATTTATTGACACCTGTGGCATTGATTAACACTTGTCCCCTTTCTACAGTTCCATGATGATTATGTTAACCTTTATAAAACTATTCACAAACTCGGGAAACCATAAAGTGTGAGCTTAGTGCTCACTTAATCCATTTAATTAAGCACATGTGGAATCTTCTTCTTAAGCGAGTGCTAGGAGAGCATCAAGGTGCTAGTAACTTAACATTGCAAAGGACTTAATAAAATAACTAATGACACCAGTAACCAGGGGAGCAGGTCAATGACAAATTAGAAATAACATTTCAACAAAGCCTAGCAAGAGTGACAACATTTTACCAAACCCTAGCAAGAGTGACATTTTTAGTGTTTTTTGTCAATTTGATGGCAACATTCTTTTTTCATTTGTATTGCTTTATGTTTTAAATTTGCATACAAATATTTTATAAATAGATAATACTTATTTTGTTGAAGGAAAAAAATCTGATTTGTCTAAGTTTATTTGTGAAATTTTTAGTGTTTTTTGCAATTTGATGGCAACTTTATTTTTTCATTTGTATAACTTTATATTTTAAATCTACATATAAATATTTCATAAATATATAATACATAATTTCTTGAAGGAAAAAAATATGATTTTTCTAAGTTTATTTCATTCCATTATTTAGCACTTATTATTAATTGTTTAATCCAACTACATGCAACTAGAATTTTCAACTTGCAGCCTATGCATGCACAAACACATACTCTGTAACCTATTAACATACATATAGTTTTTTATCAATGTAATCATTGAACCTCCTTTAAATTTTATGTGCAAGTGCTACTGCTAGAAACATTAATGCTAACTACTCGTATAATTTGAATAGGCAATGAACACACAAAATAATTCCTTACTGTAAATGAATAATGAAGAGTAATAGAAGCATTTATTTTATTACAACTAAATTACAATGTTACATTCTTACATAGATTTTTAAAGATGATTAGAGCATGCAAGATCTTGTTTTGTATAAATAACATGCCACTTTACATTAGACACAATTGATTCCAAGCTGGTAGTGGTGTTATGGGATACAAACCATATTCTCAAATGACGAGGCTTTTCGACCATGCTTGGGATCTTGGGATCTCAAATGATAGCTCCAAGCAGCGACTATGGTTCTGCATTTATAGAAAATTATGTACCTTGGTTCTACATCCCACTATGGTGAAGCACGAGCTTATAGTTAAAATATTTAATACAAATGATATTGCATAATATGCTCAATTTGACCCACCAGAAGTATTGCAAAGGCGATTATCGTTGCACCAAAAGATTGACCTGTTGATGCTTAATACAACTGCTAGAGTTAATGAATCCATGGGGGGTGATTAAGCCATGTCACGAACCTGAGAACTTTGTTGCAAAGTACAAGGAGACCAAGGGTGTACACCTTGCAACAATCCCCCCCAATGCAAGTGAGGGGTTTGAACTCATGACCCAAGCTCATAAAATTGTTACAAAGACAGTTATCATTGCACCAAAATGTCGACCTATTAATTCCCAATACATCGGATAGAGTTAATGAATCCACAAGAGGTGATTAAGCCATGTCATGAACCCAAGCACTACACTACACAACACAAGGAGACTAAGGGTGCATACCTTGCAACAAGAACAACCCAAAATGACTATGAAAATCCATAGGGCTTGCCTACCATGCTAGGAAAATGGGAGTTGTAAATATAGAAAATGTACCTATCCTAGTTACCAATTGGAGTTATGCAGAAGATAAGGGGTAGTAAATTTTCTACCACCATCTTTGAGCAGCTCCAAGGCACCAAGAAAGCACAAAATAAATTTGAAAGTTTGTAATTCCTCTTTGAGGGTCTCTGTCAAAATGGAGTATGAAAAATCAACGGTTTTCATTGTAAACAAGATTAAAATATTTATGTAACCACACACTTTGTGAAAGCACTTATCTCTATCAAAGCTCCTCATCCTCGTTCAAAATTTGGCTCAAAATCTAGGTAAACCAAATCAACTACTTTCCAATTCCACCTATTCTCAATTTGAAGGACATTGGTATTTTACAGTTTTGTAACTACATAACTGGAGGCAGGAGAATTTAAAGTATCCCTAATAATACCACATCATCTTATTCCATATTAACCTTGCAAAATGAACACACTTATCAAAATTAAAAATATTGCACTAGCACTCAATCGTAAAGCCTTCTACGAATGATTTTAGTTGTGCTCACTATCCCTATTTATGGGCCATTTATAACTTATGAGCTCACCATGCCTATTTACTCATGATTGGTGTCTTTTATAAAAAAAATTGCACTCACCAAGATCCAACTTTAATTGTGTGAGGTATAATGGTTTCTTGATTGACATCTAGCTGAATACTGACAAGCATGCCACTCAAACGATATGAAATCTATTATAAATCTTATTTCAATTGATAACTAGATTGGTGACATCATCATGTGTAATACATCGTGCATTTTTCAATATCAAGATATCCAATCGCTTCCTTCGGGTGTACATATGTCATTAATCTGTGATTTTGCAACCCCATTTTCTTCAATGAACAATAATCTCATGGAATTATGGAAATCAATAAAAATAAAACACGTGTCATACTTTCTACCATTTTCAGTATCAAGTTATCAAATCAATCATTATGCTCACTTCAAATTAGAAGAGGAACTTAATTCTGAATCTTTTAAATATTTCCTAGGTACATATGGTGTTAATCCACGATTCTACAACAACAAAAAAATTCAATGAATGATAATCCCATGGAATTGCAAAAATTGATAAAAAGATGGAGAATTAAATGGCAGGCAGAGTAGAGAGTACTTCAAAGCACTGAAAAGATAGAGAATTAAATGGATTGTCGTAGCTTAATCATTATCAATGTCCACTAATAAGCCACAATAAATTTTGCTCAATGTCCACTAATAAGTCACAATAAAGGCACCGTGACAAAAACAAGTCATAAAATACATATTACAAGAGCTATACAATAAAATATAGACACAATTCATTACAAAAAATTATTTACCATTAGTAGAGGCCCTTAACTGGGTGTTTGAGAAGGAGGTGAATTGAATTGAACAAAGTAAGAGTAGAGAAGAAATGGACATCACCCAAATCCTTCCTCTAAAATTCCAAAATCTACAATGATTTATTTTTCATATCATAGACCAGACCACACCTCATAACAACTAGGGAAAGATCTTGCATTGTAGAAGCAACCATTTCAACTTTGGGGAAGATTCCACCAATAGGCGCTAACCCAAATTTAGAATTATAATGATCAAGTGCCAACTCCAAGGAAGAAAAAGAGTAAATGAAAGGCTGAAAATAATGTATTTCCAACATCCTCACCACACCTATCCATTTTTTGAGGACTTCTATAGCAATCACAATCAGACATCGCCAAGACCCCTACAGGGCAGAATGGGGCAAAGATCTCCTAAGGTGTTCTTTATCCAACAAAATTTCCATGCAATTGGACAAGAAAGCATAAGCTATATCATAAAATAGAGCATGAGGGTTGTTCTAAAGCTATTTTCTATCCAGAATTATTCTTATAGCCTCCTCAACCTACACGCAATGAATAGTGAAAACTATACCCAACTTTCATCTATCATATGTATTGTTTCTTTTTTTCTCCCAAAAACATTTGGGTAGCATGATATGCCATGAAGACTCCATAATATCACAATGAAATTGTGAATAGAGAAGAGAAAAAGAAAATATGTTATAAATTATATGAAGAACATCAAGTTGGATCGATACTCAACACTTGAGCATTTAATTCACCACAAGGCACACACGTTGATATGAATATTACTTCATAAAAAATTGAGTCATGACTTTAAGTGATTTAATAAGTAATAACAGGTCAACCATTGATATTTGCAAATCTAACAATTCTAGGATTATTCTAGAGGCTTGAATTCACAAGTCTAGTGCTTTGAACATTTTCTTTCGAAACACAACTACAATTGTCCATTGAACATTCATCAAACGGTTATATTAAATTTTTGAGTATATTAATGTTTGACACTTGTCATCATCTCACAACTTTGTAGCAAAAAAATATCAATCCCACCATGGCTCCACGAAGCCTAAGCATCCATGATAGGAAGTAGCACATGGTATAATACATGTCAAGATTCAATTGTTTTGCAAGGAAGAATGTGTCAAAATGTCAAAGCTCTGCAAAGAGAATGGCCTCCGTGAAACACACATGATTAATTCAACAACTTAAAGTGACTAGGAAAAAGGGGGATTGGTCATGGATGAGATAATAGGGCTCAACAATGTGTAATTAAAACATTACATAAAAACATTAGCCCATTTAAAAATTTGGATGTGTGTCATGTTTTTTGAGGTTTTGTGAGGCTAGAAAATGATAAAACCAAAGCCTCCGTGAACCATAGAGACAATGTGAAACTTCGACATGTGTCCAAAGTGTTTGGGGAACATAATACTTTAGGAAGGTAAATAATTACATAATTCCAAGGTTATTCTGGAGGTTTAAATTCACGAGTCTAGTGCTTCAAAAAATTTCTTTCAGAATGCAACTATAGTTGTCCATTGAACATTCATCGAATGGTTATATTAGTTTTCTGAGTATATTAATATTATATTAACTTATTAAATAATATAACTCATAGTCATAGTTAATTGTCATTAAGTTGCACTAACATCTAGCTTCAGACATAGTACTTTGCTCAGTGGCTCACTTTTGATAAGAACTTATAATATGATGACACTTGTCTCCATTCTAGAGACTTTATGAAGAAATTTGGGTGTGTGGAAATTTTTTCTTGGAATAGAACAATATATAGCATTTGATATTTTCACCACCCACGCTATGATTTTTTATTGGCATACCAGTTTAATTCACCAATGAAAATTTTTTATTGGTATGAAAATAGGTTTAATTCGCCAATGAAAATATTTTTTTTGGTTTGAAAACAAGTTTTAATCTCCAGCAAAAATATTTTTTGGTTTGCAAACAAGATTTAATTCGCCCACAGAAATATTTTTTTGGTTTCAAAACAGGTTTAACTCTCCAATGGAATTTTTTTATTGGTTTGAAAAAGGGTTTTAACTACCAATGAAAATATTTTTTTGGTTTAAAAAAAACTATAATTTGCCAGGATTGTCTACAAACTTCTAGTGATTACAAAAAATTCGTGAATTGAGATTATTATTTTCCTCAAGAAAAGAAAAAAATCACCAATAAAATTAATATTTTTTGGGGGAAGTATACAAGATTCACTAGGTTTTTACTCCTTTTCCAAGGGGGGTTCTTAAAGTTATCCCTGATTTACTCTATCATCATTCCATGTTTGGAAACATTTCTTATGTTCATCTTCACTTATTTATAATTTGGATTCACTCTATAATTGTTATGGATCATTGTATCAACAAATATTGATCTGTTATGCCCATCAAACAAGAACCTTCTTCTACAAGTAATAGCACACTAATATTCTTGTCATGGAATTTAAAAGGATTCCACAAACACATGAATTTGATATAGAAATCATTTTCTTTCGCATGTTCATGTGGATTACTTCAATCCAATGTGCCTATATTAGGTACACCCTCTAGACACATTACTAAATTATCATGTATTAAGGATATATATTGCTACTCTTTTCTACAATAATATAATACAATATTATTAAAGCTACACATTAAATTTTGTAAAAATCATGCAATACTATTTACAACCATATGTGTTTTAACTAAATACCTTGACCTTAGGTCTCTTCCTTGAAAATGCTTGAAGATGATTTCATGATGATTGCTTTTGGAACAATGTTCCATGTACATAGTGACAATATGGATGTACTTAAAAAAAAAACTTATTCTCAATATATATGCATCTCTTGAATCTATTGAGGCATGCATTAGCATTGGTAGATGGAGATGAAAGCATTTTTATTAGCCAAATTTAAATTCATATAAAAGTTAGGGCATCCTAATCGTGTTATCATATCTAGACATTTGTTCTTTTATGTTTGTTAAAATAATACTTAGTTCCTCACTATTTAGATCCATAACACATCACTTGATTAGGTCAAAAATTATTAAAAAATTATCTACAAAAATTGTACCAAATATGTTATTATTGTAGGTACACCATCTTCTACATTGTTTACAAATACTACTATTGTAGCCTAGCTTCATTGTCATAGCATAATTCAACAAAATGTGGTAATCTAGGGTGGCTTCAAATTCTTTTATCATAATACCTCAAGAGATGTAATGTATACTTATGCATATGGACACTCTTGGTGCATGGTTGTAACCATTCTACTTTACGAGTAGGAAATAGAGTAGATAATTCCATGTCAAATAATTTTTTAGAGCTTATTCTAAACTTGATCTATAAGATATTTTCATTATTCATTTGAGTTTATCTTTTCTATTAAAGGAATTCCCAAATAAATAGTTGGAAGCTTCTAAATTCCAAACCCAAAAAAATGTTGAATAGCCAAAAAAAACACCACAAACCTCTTTTAAAAAGAAAATCCATGTTGGCATTAATTTTCTAACCAACCACTTTTTCATAAAAATCCAACACCCTTTTGAAGAAATTGGCTTCCCTTGATATTGTTTCCCTAAACATTAAGGTATCATCAATAAATTAAAGATGAGAGATATTATCTACTCATTAATGTTATGATTTGGTGTTGTACACCATTTCATAAATTGATTGATTATAATGTTGTAATTAAATAATTATTTAGTTGTGGTGCACCTAGGAGGTGTGTTTAGCCACATTAGATAATTATTTGGGATCACTTATAAAGTTGTATTATAACATTGATTTTTTTATTAATGTGTAGTATATATAGGATAATAATTTAATATTTGGGGAAAGAATTTAATAAAGTGAAAAGCTTAGTACCCAATATTAAATGAGGTGTCAATGGTTTTGTGTTCACATGGTTTTATCTTACCACTTGGTTGTGTTTGTGTGAGCTTGTATCTATAAAAGCAAACAAATGTTTAGTGGTTAATGTTGGTTGGGTGAGTGGACTATCATTTTTTAGTCTTTTTGAGTAGTGCATATGTGAAGCAAGACATGAGATGTGTGGATTCATGCTTGGACACATGGAGTTGATGCTTCAAAATTATTCATGGTAACTCTATAAGTGCATGTATTATTTTATTGTTGAATAACAAATGGAGTATGGATAATTTTGGAGGCTGGGTTTTTCCCTCTTGAGGATTTTTCCAGGATATATCTTGTGTTATCTTGTGGCTTGTCTATTTTGATCTATGCATTATGGTTATTTTGTAAGCTTGTATGCATGCTTTTCTCTCATGGGGCTATGTATAAAATGGATTAAATCAATGTGGGTATTATACATTATTTCTATTAGCAAGAGGAAATGGGGTGTTACAATCCAAAGATATGTACCCTAGTATCCCTTATGTATTTAGTTTATACCCCTGAGGGTGCAGTGATAGAAGAGAGTAAGTATGATAAAAACTATATCAAGCAATGACTTAATCATAACTCAAATAATAATAGCAATCATTCATAACACATATATCCATTGAATCCTTATAACTCCTTATATAGATATATATTTAGATAATCATTACATTAGTAGGTCTTAGTCTCTACTTTATATTTACAGTCCTCTTTATTCATATATTCTCCTCTATCTTCCTACTCTGTTATCTATTGCATACATATATTAGTGCTTAGTCTCTTATAGAGACATGACCCTTATAGGGAATCCCTTAATATATCTTCCTTATAGGCCCGGTGCTCTGCACATGCTTTGCAGTGAGTTGTGGTAGCTTCTCCTCTATGCCCTATACCCTAATAACATCATCCCCCCTTTCAAAATTATGTTTTGTCCCCAAGACATGATTTTCAGTTACCTAAGAGAATTTCCTTATAAATGACCTTTAGTTGCACAAGTGTGGTATCCCACTATTGTTTGGCTTATTGTAGTACCTTTATATAGCCTTTTCTTCCTATTAGGGTAGCTTCTACCTTCACAAGATTTTGAGGAATCTAAATTTTGTTAGAATTATGAAAAACATGAGCCACAAGATCAAACAACAAACAAAGAAACCTTCCACACAAGAGATCTGCAAACAAAGATATGGTATATTCCGAGCAACAAGAAAAATCTACAAAATAAACCTAAAGAATCTTCAAGAAAAATAAGTCCACAAAGGTTGAGAGTTTGAGTGAAGAGAGATAATACAATGAGGGTTGAGTTATATATAGGAGAAACCCTAAATGATAAATGCATTAGATCAGGACAAGTGTCAACATCACATGCGATGAGACAGAATGATCTAATAATAGCTCACTTTAGTTAACATAGAAAAACACTTAGTTAACTGAATAAAGAACTCCTAGGTTTATCTTAAGTGCATGAGAATAAATTAGACTAATAATTAATTAAAGATTAATTAATTATTAGATAATGCATGATTACTCTAACACCCCCCTTAAGATGAACTTAGGGAGTAGCTAAAACCCCTAAAAAGAGAATGCATGATGCATCCTAACAAACAAGGCCTAGTGAGGTACCCATGTACAAACAAAAGATCTCTCAAAATTGGAGAAAAGGAGAAAACACCAATGGGAGAAAAATCCTCTCCAAAAGAGAGAAAGGAGAATGAAGGACTGAAAAAGCCTCCAAATCAAGGTGTGAAGGACTAAGAAGCCTCCAACCAAAAAAATGTCCCAAAAAAGAAGAACATGTAGAACATTACTAAATCATGAAGAAGTTGTAAACTATTGTCGAAAGATGATTGATATGGTGCTGAAAATTAAGAACCTCCTTTGAAAAAAATGATGATCAAGATCAAGGTAACAATAATTTGCATGAGTTCCCACACCGACACTACTTGAATCAAATGGAAAACAAAGGTAAACATCTCATAAATTAAAGATACAAATGTCAAGATCAAGGATACTATAATCTGCATGAGTGCCCCCAATGACACTAATCAAATCAGATGGAAAACAAGGAAAAACATCTAAAATTCAGAGATACATATGGTACATGAATCTGCATGAATGACCCCAATGACACTACTCAATATGCAATGATGTAGGAGCATCCATGACATAGTGGCTATCTTGTGTCAATAAAATATGTTTTATTTATTTTTTTGCAATTTTTGGTGTGAGTTGAATTTGATATTTTGTCTTGTGAAATTCATATTTTGATGTGCATTTGGATGTTATGCCATGTTGAAAATTCAAATTTTAAATTTGGAGTAAATTTGAAGAAGACGAGATAAGAGGAGATAGTGGAGAATCTACCTTGAAAGAAAAAAATCCAAAAAAAGCAATGGAGGCATGGGTTTTTGGGAGACCTTCAAATTGACTTGCAACTCCAAATTTTGAATTCCACAAATCCTAAAAAATAGGGATCTTGAAGGTGGATGCCAAGATTGGAAAAAAACTGATTTTTGCTTTATTCATGAAAGCAAGAAAGCCATTAAAGCATTGTCTTCCATATTTGACAGCTCTGGAGGTTTGAAAAGATTATTTTATTCATTTTAATTGATGAATTTTAATTTCATTGGATATTCCTTGAGTTGGGTGTTGATTTTCCTGAGAGTGGGTTGGAATGAAAGGAAATTAAAACTAAATGAATTCACATTTCATCTCATTTATATGACAACTTGTGTAAAATAAACATTTTTTAATGAAGTTTTCCTGATTACAGAGGAAGACACAGAGAGGGCATAGCATACCTCTAGGAAGGATTTTTATGGTGTTTTTGAAGATTGGAAAATGTTTGGAGTGGTATAAACATCACCAGTAGTTGCAGATTGAAGAGTTGTGATTGTTGAGAGTGGTTTTGTTGTTGCAAGTATTGGAGAGAATTTTTTTTGTACAAAGCTTTGATTTACTGGTTGCAAATCACTTTTATTGTGATTACCAAGAGTCTTGTAAGGGCTTGTTGCAGCCCATTTTCCTTTTGGACTAATTGTAATTCCATCTACAAGATTATTTGAACTGGAAGTTGTTGGTTGCAAGTTGCAAACAAGAGGTTCAATATTTGTTGCAAGATTCAATTGTGTGAGCTAATTAAATTTATTTTTAACTGAATATTCTAATTTATTTAGCTCCATATATTATGCAAGTTGCAAGTAAAAAATACAAGTACCAATAGTCTGAAGAACACTGATCAGGAGAGAGACAATAATCTACATGAGTGTCCCCAACGACACTACTCAAATCAGATGGAAAACACCTAGAACTCGAAGATACAAATGGCACAAGTACGAAAAGTATCTGATCAAATGAAAATGGAAGGTCACCTCTAGATAATAGGAATGAAAGAGTGTCCATATGGTAAGTGATCCATCTCACTGAAATGCGTGTAACTAGCCGCTAATGTGCGCTACATTTGAAAGTACATAGGAACAAGAACTAGATACATAGATCACTCAAACGCAAAACCAAAGAATCATTACCACCAATAGTAGAAACCCTCCCATAATGTTGAAAAGGGAGAGCCAAGACAAGTACATTGAAATTGTGTGAAACCAAGAAGTGCATGTAAGATAAACAAGCTACAAATAAAAGTCATTGGAAAAAATTGCAGGTACCAAAAAATTTGTAACTCTACTAGAAATTTTTTCTCTCACCAGTAAAGTTTTTCTAAGCGTCAGTTTTTTATTTTGTAACCAGACAGCATAAATGAGGTCGTCATCGGTAGGGTGGATATTGTTGAGCAGCTAAAAATTAGTTAATGAATAGTACCTTTTGTGCAGCAAGGTACAGGGCCCGTAGAAAAAAAAATCCACCCCCTAAAAAATTTAAACCTCCACTACCTTTTAAAAGGATTTTTCATTTTTTTTATTTTTTATAAAATAATTATAAAAGAAAGATTTTTTTTTAAAAGCCAACCTTTGTTTTTCTATTTTCATGCACAAGGGGCCATATAGGCCCCTATGCAAAAAAAAATTGCCTCAAAATCTCCTAATGGGAAATATAGACAAATTTATAGTCAAATCTCATGAAATCAACCTCTTGAATCCAACGGCAAGGTCCTTTTTTGCACGAAAATCACAGCTACCCTTTGGATCTAGAAAAAAAATCACTTCAAACACTCATAGATCTGACCTGAATAGTCCAAATCAAGCCAAACAAAAGCCAAATATGACTTTCTCGACAACTCTAAATCCAATGGAAGACTCTATTTTGATCCTAGATGCACCAAAATTTTCCCACCTCCAAAATTTGCAAAAAAAAACAAAGGGGATTTAGATCTGAACCTATAACCCTTGTTGAAGAAAAAAAGCCTCCTAAATCGATAAGGGGTTTGCTAAATCCATGCTCGAATACCATGTTAGAATTGTGAAAAACATGAGCCATGAGATCAAACAATGAACAAAGACACCTTCCACGCAAGAGATATGCAAACAAAGAATTGCTATATTCCTCAACAAGAAAAAGCTACATGATGAAGCTCAAGAATCTTCAAGAAAAACAAGAGTCCTTGATGGTTGAGAGTTTCAGAGACTAGAAGAGAGATAATACAATGAGGGTTGAGTGTTATGTAGGAGCAACCCTAAATGATAAAGGCATTAGATAAGGACAAGTGCCAACATCACATGCGATGAGAAAGAATGATCTAATAATAGCTCACTTTAGTTAACATGGAAAAGCACTTAGTTAACTGAATAAAGGAATCCGAAGTTTAACTTAAGTGCATGAGAGTAAATTAGACTAATAATTAGTTAAATATTAATTAATTATTAGCTAATTTATGATTACTCTAACAAATTTGTTGAGTTATAGTCTTGGCCTCCCTTAATACTCCGCATAAGTGGGCTATTTTTATGTTGACTATTTCCTAGAGTTACTTTACTTGCATATGTATGTTCTCCCTTTGCTCTTGTAGTTGTTGCAGCTGAGTATGTGTATTTTCCAATTGTAACCTTATTATGTCATCCATATCTTTCAATGGATCATATGATGAGGTAGCTTGCACTATCTGAGCTTCCAATTGTGATATCAGGTCCATTAGTGTCTTTGTGAGGGTGGGCTATTAAAGACAAAATTGGTACAATACATTAGCTTCTTCTCTAATTTACTCCACATTCTTCAATTTATTTTCTAACTATGAATGGGCTATCGTACACATTTTTGTGGCCTCCTCTATTCTCTTCTTTAACACTTCCTATTGAGCTTCTTGTCTTATCTTATCCTTTTGTTCTTTGAGATCTGATTGTAGGCTATCCACTAATTGCTTGAGTTGTTACGATAGCAGAAGGGAAGTGTCTCTTTGCATATGTGGAAGAGAGTTTTGTAATTTTTTCCTCTTCTAACTACTATGCATTTTCCACATGTTGTAGTATAGATCCTCCCTAGAAATAGCATGGAAAATATCTCCTAGTTGTACCTTTTTGTAGTGGAGAGATTTTTATCATATTTACCTGGGATCTCATCATTGGTAATTGTACGAGTTGAGTAGTGGGTGTTGGTTGTAATTTCTTTTTTTGTGCCAGGAAATCCTTGATTGATTTTATTGGTGACACTGATGTGGTCATTTCCTCCATCTCTTGCTCTTGTTCCTCTTCCCCTTGCATGCTTGGTGGGTGTTAGCAGAGGAAATGGGGAGACTACAATCTGAAGATCTATACCCTAGTATCCCTGATATAGTCAATTTATAACCCAAAGGGTACAGTGGTAGAAGTGAGTTAGAGCGGTAAGGAATTCTTGTCTAACACTAGTTTATATAAGAATTAAACACACATAAGATGCATCCATAACACATATATCCATTGAATCCTTATAACTCTATATCTATATATATAATAGTCATTATATAAGGTCTTAGTCTTTACTTTGTATTGCAGTCCTTTCTCTATCTATCTCTATGATCTCTGATCTATCATATATAATATATTCTATCATCTATTCAATACATATATTATCTCCTAGTCTCTTATAAAGATGTGACCCTTATAGGGCACACTGTAACCTATCTTAATTTTTGGTCAAATACTCCACACTTGCTTTGTGGTAAGTTGTGGTAGTTCTACTTTGTGTCATGTACCCTACCAACATCATCCCCCTTTTCAAAATTATGTCTCATCCTCAAGACATGCTTTAGCTTCTTAGGAGAATATGTTTGTAGATGATCTTTAGTTTCCCTAGTGTAGTGTCCCATTGTTTTTTATCTTTTTACAATACTTTTATGTTCCCTTGTGTATTGGTTATAGTATTCTCTACCTTCACAAGATTTGAAGGGATCTATATTTGTTGTGTGGCAGCTTTGGCCTCTCTTATGACTCCATAGAGGTGTGTAATTTTGATGCTCACTATTTATCTTAGTTGTTTTACTTGCAGCTTTATGCTTTCCCTCTATTCTTTCATTTGTTGTAGCTCAGTATGTGTATTCTCCAACTGGGCCCTTATTCCTCCATCCATATATCTTTCAATGGATCATATGAGCTTGTAGCTTGTGTTATATGACCCTCCAATTGTGATATTTGGTCTTTGAGTGCCTTTTTGAGGGTAGGCCATTAAAGAAAAAACTGGTAGAGGACATTAGCCTCCACTATACTATTCTCCACATTCTTTATTTGTTTCTCCAATTTTGAGTGAGTTACCACACATTTCTTTGTAGCTTCTTCTATTTTCTTTTTCACAATTTCTTCTTGGGCTTCTTGTTTGATTTTGTATCTTTGAGCTCTTAGGTATGTTTAGAATTCATTGTTGAGTGGTTTTGAGAGGGGGAGGTATCCCTTTACATCTACAAAAGGTATTTTTGCAAAGTCTGTGCTACTTCTTCCAATTATTTTGCATTGTCTACATGTTGTTGTAGAATTTTTTCCCTTGCACTAGCAAGGAAGATGTCTCCTAGTTGTAACTTTTCTAATGGTGAGATGTTGGCTAGATTTACTTGTGACCCCATTACTGGAAGTCACATCAATTAGAGAATGGGTGTTGCTTGAAGCTACTTTTGTTGTGCTAGAAAATATTTGATGGATTGAATGGGAGAGACAGATGCATTTGCTTCCTCCCCCTCTTCTTGTGTTTGTTCTTGTATTTGTTCCTCTTTAGCATAGATATGTGGTAGAATTCTTGTTGAGGATGGTAATGTATTTTTATTTGTTTTTTCTTCTTCTAGAATTGAGTCCATGAGTGTCTTTGTAATTTCTATTATCTCCTCTTGTAACTTAGTTATCTCTTCCTGTTGTCCTCCCATTAGAGTATCTACCCTCTGCTTAGTGTGCAGCTCTTGTGAGTTGTTCCTTCTAATCTGTGGTAAGATAAAACCATAGCTTTGTGATTACTTTTTCTCTTATCTCCTCTTCTTCTTTGAGGGCTTTATCCCTTCTTTCCCATATTGTGGTAACAATCAATTGGGAAAGTCTTTAATGAATTCCTCTAAGATTTTATCAAACTTCCTTATGTATAATATCAGGCTTTGGATTATCCTATATTTTTTATCATTGTTTACATCACCATACATATCCAAGACTTACAAAAGCATACCATGATAGATGATGGTGTTGGTAGTCGTCATCACATCAATTAGAGGTTGTGGTTGCTCCTCTACTTTTGGTTGTGGTATCTGCACAATGTGTTCCTTCTTTCTCTTCTATGGAGGCTATTGTACTCATTCCACCTCTTCTTCTTCCTCCTCTATCACATAAGTGATGATTTTTATTTTTACCACTTGTTTAGGTCTTCCTTTGTGGACTTTTTTTCTACTCTCATTTGTACTAGTGCCTATGTCACCTCTTGGACCTCCTGATCCTTCAGGGTCATGACTGTTTGAGATGAGGATGATGGGCCCTCTAATTAAGTACATATGGTAGCATGCAATCTATCAAATATCCTTGCAATAGGTATGCATGTTTTCGAAGCTGGTGTTGAGGAGGATGGTTTTGCAATATCTTATGGTGGGATACCCCATTTATTTTGTAGTTTCTCCTTATTCTTCTTAAATTTTTCCTTTGTGTTCTTCTTATGGATCTAGTCCATAACTTCCTTATAGGTACCAAATCTCTCCACGTTTGGTTCCTTTGGCTTGCTTAGGATTTTTGCAACATAAGAATTCACCTCCTTTTGAGAAACTTCATATAGGAGCTTAGGAATCCAATTTGTATATGGCTCCACCGCCTCTAAGTCCATATAGGTGTAATATTTATCTACTCAGAACATGATTGTATTTATATATTGCTTGATGAACTCATAGGGAATCCATTCTCATGCTTGCATCTTCTATTGGAAATTCTTGAAGAAGCCCCGGTATGCAACAATTTAGGTTTGCTTATCCAGAAACTGGTGGGTATGTATGTTTTATTTGGGAAGCTATTGGTATGTGTGCTTTCCATGATTTTCCTTTGAATCTCAATAGCTCACTGAAGAAGTAGAAGGCTAGGAATATCAAGAGTGTGCAATAGCAAAAATTGTAGTAGGATATCTTATCTTTTGTAAATTTTCCATCAATTATTCACATAATACCTCACAAAGATCGAAATCCTTCCCCTCTACCACCATTTGATATGTGGTATGGATTTTCATGGCAGTGGTGGAGTCCTCTTTGTTTGCATAGTACACATTATATGTGATGCCCATGGTTGTGTACCATACTCTAGGGTTTGTGATCGCTCAAATGCTTAGTTTGTGTCCATTTGGTGTTACACCTATGACTTGGGTGATGAAGTAATTCTACAAATTTCTTTGTTGGGACCTCCCAAACCATGCTCGATCCTATTACCATTTGTATTACTTCCTTTGTTATGTGGTAAGACCTGTCCAAATAGATAAAAAATTTGTGGACTCTGCTTAAAACCAACCAAACCTAGTCATGTTCATTACAAAATTCTAGGTAATCCTTCCATCCATTGAGGTGCTTCCACCTATCTCTTGGTATTGTGGTAGATAAGAGCTTTGATCTAAGACAAATAGATTTTGTCTTTGCTCCTTAAATTTTGTATGGTTTATTCCAGCTATCAGTTCATGGATATATTTCCTTATGTCTTTTGTGTATACCACATCAATTGGAACACTAGAAAATGTGCCATCTTTATCGACCTTAATGGCTTTGAATGGGTAGTTTTTATAATTGGGTTAAGGTTTTTTGTGACATATACAAGAGTTGGGGTTGTCATTGATAATAATTGTGTGGATTTTGTAAAAGAGCTCAAATTAGCACAAGTGTTTAAAATGAAAAGTGAATCTAGTGGATTTGTATGGGTTTAAATAGCCTTGTGGCCACATTGATATTATTTTCTCATTGTCTTTCATAGGTTTTTGTAGCCATTTGAAGTTTCATGTCTACTAATGGTTTGATTTTTATGTTTTAAAGTTCTATATTACATATGTTTTTTATTAAGGGTAAAAAATAGGTTTTGATGGGACCCCAGAACCTAGTACAAGTAGTTTTAATGGGATCTGAAACCAAATCCAAAGAGGGCAAGCTACTAACAAAAAATAATTAGTAAATCATCAACAACCAAACATCAACATCCATCAAAGATCAGCAATACAACTCAAGCTGCAAATAAAAAGAACCAAAGAGAGGGGGCCTTAAACCCTTTTACAAGCAAGTCTTGACATGAGCCTTAAACCCATAGATAAACTTGAGCCCCGCCTGAGTCAGCTAGATGTCAATAAACCAACTGCTCAGAATATTCATTTTTTATCCCAGAAAAATAGAGAGCATCGCCTAAATCAACCAAGTGTTAGCAAACCAAATACTCAAAATATCCATTTCAGATCCAAGAGAAAAAGAGAACAAAATGGTGTAAAACACAAACTGGAACATGTTTCTCAACAAAACCAAAATATCCCCACACCCCACCTCAATAGGGGCTTTGGGAAACACAATAGAAAACTGTAAGAACTCAACTTCCCTATAGCAAAAAACACCTGGTACCAGAAAACCAACTCATTCTCCACCTCTAAAGGATAGAGCTCCCCTCTAATGAAGAGGATGTCATGACCAACTAATCCACCACCAGCTAAGATCTCTAGCCCCCTCAACCTCCACCTCCATAGGAGAAGCATCCACCTCAATAGGATAAGCAACTGAGGAAACCAAAACCCATCACCTCCCATCTCCACCTCAAAAGGAGAGGAATCCACCTCCATAAGATCCGAGGAGAAAACCATCACAACAACCAAACAAGTGATTAGAGCATCCTTCAGTAAATGCAGCAACAAGACCATACTGTGGACCAAGATAATAAGATTGAATGACAGCCATAGAGCCACCATAACAACTTTTAGGCTAAAACTCATATGGGTTTTCAATAAAAGCTTGAAGAAAAGCCCAACCATAAGCCAATAAACAACAACAAGAGGAAACAACATCTGGGATCTAGGAAAAATGCTAGAAAAAAACCTAGCCAAGAGAACATAATCTAGAAACAACCCAAACAAAGAACCAGACCAATAGCTACTCAAAATATTTGAACCCAAAGAGAGCAAAAGCAAACAAGACCCAAGAGGGAAAAGGGAACAACCCATATAAGAAGGAAACTAAGAGATAGCCAAACCATTAAACACCCAAGCAACCCCAACATGCCAGTTAGAGCCAAAGATAGGCCAAAACTCCATAGTTCCAACCAATGGGAAGCATCGCTAGACCACAAGAGGGAAATCAACAGCAACCACAAAACACCCAAGGCAAAAGTCGCTAAAAACTTGTCACCAAATAGACAACGGAGAGGGGCTAAGGGAATCCAAGAAGAAATCCAAAAGAGAGTAGGACAAAAAAGAGCACCCAAGCCACCCCATTACAGCTAATAGGACCAGAAATAATCCCATCCTCCAACAAAACCTCCTCAGAAAACTCAAATCACACACTCACCAGCTATAAGGAAAAACAAGCACTCCCCACAAAGGCCATAGCCAAAACCCTCAAGAAGAAATGCAAAGAGTGGGCCAAAAAGTAGACAAAAACCAGAGGAACAACAACATCCTCCATCTCATTCCAATGAAGAAGAAAATATGTCACCTCCCAACTGGATGACAACAGCTTGCTCTGCACCACCACAACCCAACTGGAAGAAGGAATCAAATAGCACAAATCCATTGCAACCTAATAGCGAGAGCCTCTAAAAAGGTGCCACCAAACAAACAGCAAAGAGGGGTTGAGGGAAGCCAAGAAGAAACCAAAAAGAGAGCAGGTAATGAAAAGAGCACCTAAGCCATCCCATTACTCCCAATAGGACCAAAAATAAGCCCATCCTCCAACCAAACCTCCTCAGAAAATCCAAAGCACACACTCACCAACCATAAGGAAAAACAAGCGCACCCCACAAAGGCCACAGCCAAAACCCTCAAGAAGAAATGCAAAGGGTAGGCCAAAAAGCAGAAAAAAACTAGAGGAATAGCAACATCCTCCATCCCATCCCAACAAAGAAGAAAATTTGTCACCTCCCAACTGGACGACAACAGTTTGCTCTACACCACCACCACTTGAATGGAAGAAGGAAGCAAACATCATGAAGTTGTCGCAACCCAACAACACAACCAATCCAACCACAAGTTGTCATCACCTCCTAGCAGAGATCCATCTGCGTCCTATGCATCCTCTCCATCTTCGTCGCTAACGCCTCCCAGTAGTGATCCATCTGCGTCCTCTACATCCTCTCCTTCTCCATCTAAATCATCTCCATAATTCAAATTTCCCCCTCCTCTCCTCTTCCCGCTCCTCTCCATTCCAAAGAGTTTCATGTTAATATATTACATATGTTACACACTATACAGTATTTTTCTTTTCAAAATTTATGGTTTCATCCCTTGGGCATGTGGTAATGTTTAAGTTTGGTGTCATTCACAGACCTTGTGATGTGATTGTCATCTAATATTTTTGCACCATGATAAATGTAGAGTCTAAGCTAATGTATTGTAAACTTGGTAGAACCTACTCAAATCATAGGTTTAACTAGTTGAACAATCCACTTTACATTGCTTAAGACCACATTAAATTATCAACCCAAGGCTCGTAAGCTTATGATGGTACAACATTATGTATGCCTTCATGGACTTTAAGCTATCTAAATTACCCTACTTAAGTTATCCTATTTTTTGGAAATTCATAGAACTGTAAAACAATAAAAACATAAACCATAAATAGTTGCTACGGGTACCTACAACAAAGACTATAGCTAAACTGCTGCTAATAAATTAATACTGCATCAATTGAAATCTTTAAAAAAACTAATGACTCAAATGGACTATCCTCTGAAGTACTACTATTAACTCTTACATGCATATTCACAAGCATTCATTCATAATAAGCAAGAGATGAAATTATAATTAACTTGCATATGATTCATGAACAATGATAAACTAATAACAGCTATTTGAACAAAAATAAATAACTGAAAAATGAAGTGAAGAACAATACCTTGAGTGGCCTACTGAAGTAATTGTTCCCACTTTAACTGAACTCAAATCTAGCTAATAGATTTTATGCATCCCATAAGATTAACTCCATTCATTGCGTATCATAAAAGATTACAAAAGATCTTTCCACATATTTGACTCAATCATTCAGAATATTTTTTTTCTTGAAACTAGAAAGTAATTGGTAACATAAAAATAAGAAAAACCAACTAACTATCCTATGGATTCAGCCAATAGCTATATACAAGCTAAGGGAATCTTTATTGAAAGTAACAAATAACCAAAATCATTAACTCCACTTCCAAATAATAGAGTGTATAATTAAGACTTGAATTATTCAACCTATAACTAAAAAGGAAAGAGAATCCTATTAGAACTAGAACTCTATCAAAATAGAATTGTATGAAAACATACAACCACTTGTCAAAATTCCATAAGTGAAGGAGACCTCTTCTTTAGCGTTTATTAAATTGGTTATAATAATGCACGTCCAATCTTCATTAAGAGCTTTTGATCAACGATCACCATGTTCAACTTAACCTCGAGCTTCCCCTACTTCAATGTCTAGTCATTCCTTTTGCTACAGGTTCATCCCGCAACTGTTGTGTAATGGTTCCTCTTCAACTGCAAACAAGTTAATTCCACAAAACATATACACAAGGATAACTATCACGATTAACTCATAGCATTCCATCAACATTTCATATATTTATTCATATAAACCATATAATACTAATATATTATAACCATAATTCCATCATCATAATTAAGGTTTAAGTCTGCATAATGGATATGAAAAGATAGGATAGTGTAGGAATATTGTCAGGAGAATATGTTTAAAAGTATCTTAAAACATGTATAAAAACAATAGAAAATAAGCCATTATCTAGACCTATCATCTCCCCCCACCTAGACTTTTACTTATCCTCAAGAAAAACATTAGGGATCTTGATTGTACTGTAGAGAAATTTATCTTAGGTCCATGACTGTGCTAACCCCCTAAATTTGTCTTATATAAAAACCTTGATACTCTGCAAGCTGCCTCATTCTGATATTTCCTGACCTCTCACATTCCTCCCCCTTCTCTCTAGTCCAATGTGGGATTGAATAGAGAAGAAAAGGTGGATGAAAGGTGAGCGGTACCCAATGAACTCCTTTGTTGACACTAATTTCCATATACTATCGCGCCCTCTGAAGCATAGTAGTAAAATTATATACAAAATGAGGCTCCTTCTGCAATTCAGGTGTTAAAACATTCAATATATTTTGTACATGTTTATAACATTATTTTCCAATACCTATAGCCAAACATTTCATCCTTTCATATTCTACCTCCTTGAGCTTCATGATTTTCTTACCTACTCCCTTATACAAAAGAAGCTTCAACCATTCATCAATGATTGTATATGGATCCTTGGTCTCTCTCCTAATTGGAAGTGCAATATATTTTTCTTTCTCTTCATATTCTTCCATAATCTCACCTTTGAGTTCATTCCTATAGTAAGAGAAAAGAGCCCTGATCTAAAGATCCCCCACAAATATTAAAGGGTTCCATTCTATTTCATCAGGTATTACATAGTTGTGCAAATAAATTCACACAACTGATCATGATCTTCAAGTGTGGAAGTAGCAAAAATTTCAAGAAACTCATAAGTTTGACTCATACTAATTGAATGCTTGATAACTAATCTACTAAACTAAAAACATAAAAACCTTTCTTGTAAAAATAATGCGTAAGTTCTTGGTGGAGGCCTACACCTAACTATTTGTGTAGCCTTTTCTACTATCTCCTCCAACTGAACTCCTATCCTATTTAATTCCATCTCTCTTTTCTCCAATTTCTTCACATATTCTTCTTTTTCCTTTCTCCACTTCTCCTTTTCCTATGAAAACTTTGCAATTACCTTCCATAAATGGTAACCCAAGCAAGAAGGTTGTGTGATAATTAGGAGTTTTAAGAGGAGGGGGTCTCTCATGTGGCACTGCTAGTTCATTGTCCCCTATTTTAGTAACAACCAACTATACCAACACATCAAGTTTAGTGTCATGACCATATCGCTACAATTTTTCCTCCATATCCTAGATTTTTGCTTCTCTTTCATTATCCTTCTACTCATAATTCTGCACCAATTCCCCAGGTGTTTAAATATGTCCAATGCATGTTGGAGTTCCTTTCTTACATCTATGCCTTCAATGTAAGCTTCCTCTACATTTTCAAATTTCTCATTACTTTCTTCATAATCTCCAAGAATGTGAAAGGTTTATGTCCAAAATTTCTTGGCATCAGATATGTCTTCTGATTTAGAATCAAAAGTGGTCACTACATACCTTCTCTTTTCACTGGTATATTCTCAATACCAGAAACATTCCCCTTCAATTCAAAGTCAATTTCTACAAGCATGACATTTTCATGAGGTTGTTCTTCCCCTATATTTTCTTTTGTAGCACTTTGTTTCACCAGAGCGTCTAGGTGTGATGACTTCTTCCTTAATTTTCCTTTTTCCCTTTTTGACACTCTTTTTCTTTTTCAAAACATCCTCCTTTTTCTACTTTTGAGTATCCCTTTTCTCCTTTGAAACTTCTTCATTTGGTTTGGAGGGTGCAGAGGAGGTAGATACACTACCTCTCTAGCTCTTAGATTTCCATGAGTTAGAAGAAGAAGGTAATTCCTCATTTATGGGTTGCCTAGACTCTGGTTCTATAGGTTCCTCATGCTCACTTTGGCTACGGGTAGGTGAGACCATAGGTGAAACATGAGGGATTTCCTCTTTAGGCTCATTTTGGTTTTTTGTATCTGCGGACACTATGGGTGCATCCAATTGTGGACACAAAAAAAGTAACCCTTCTACTTTTTCTCATGTTCAGGCCCTCCTAGTGGACTTTGGCTTGATTTTTCCTAGATTTGATGTTGTAATGTGGTCAATGATTCACATTAGGTCTTGGACCCTTGTGAATCATTAAGACTTCTAGGATGTCTTGTAAAGGTGTTGTGAAGTGTTGTAACCCACTTTCACACTTTTCTAGGACTCTTTCATCATAATTCACCTAAATAGCTCCTTTTTGTCACTTACCAAGTCTTATTTCAAAGTGTTGTAAAGTGTTGTAACCCACTTTCATGCTTTTCTAGACTTGTCAGCACTAATTCAACCCTTTCTCATGTTTAAATGACCCCTTAATACACTTTCCGACCCCCCTTAAGTGTTTTTTTAGGATATTCCCATTGGAAAATATTTAATTCCTTGTAATTACCGACACCCACTTAATTTTCTTAAGTGGGACTAAGTCGCCAATAGGGGCGACTTAGTCCTTTTTGGCACAAAACTCAAAATTATTTCAAATTTCTAGTAGGATTTCATTCTCTAACTCTTGAGGTCGGCCTGTGATGTGTTATTTTTGAGAAATTTAGTAAGAAGTATAAATAAGGGTTTTTCCTCTCATTTTAACATATATTCATTCAAGCATTCACTCAAGCAATTAACTTAATCATTCTCAAGTATTCAAGCACTCTAAGAATAATCAAGTCATCCATTGGAGCACTTCATTGCATATCTTCATATTTTTACATCAAGGGTTTGGTAGGTATATGACATTGCATGTTGTTTATTTATCATGCTCTTTCCATTTCATTTCATTTCATAGGGTTTGATTACCAAAGTGGGATTTGACCAAGGCAAATCCCTATACTCTAACCCTTAACCATTTTTCCCTCTTTACATGTGTGTTTGCAGACTTTGTAGGCAGATTTGTGAAAGAAATAGGTGTTGAAAAGTGGTCAATAAGTCATCAAATCTATTCAAGTCAACATAACCCTAATTCAAGCTTGGAGACCCTTTTTGTCCTATTTTCTGCATAATCAAGATCAGACCCCTGTCAAAAAAGCAAGTGCAGACCTGAAGCTATAGGATCCTTTCCTAAGATTTCCAAAATCCATAGGTGGACTAAGTCACCACTAGTGGTGAATTAATCCCACTTCTAGGCCTGAAAAGTGGTTTCTTCATTTTTGGATAACCATTTGGTAGATCCCTGTTTCGGCAAGTTTTTCCTGAAATTGCGACTAAGTCACCCAGCCTGGCGTAAGTGTCCCAATCAACATTTTCAGTCAATTTTTTTAAGATTCCAGAATCTCTCCACATCAAAATTCAGATTCCAAGTGCACCTCTCCAATTTTGTTCAGTTATTTCATCATTTACATGCATTTTTAAGTGTTTTTGCATATCACAACGTGTTTTCCAACACTTCACATTTCTTAGGTTTTGCATTATTAAATCATTTTCTTTTCAAATCAGTGCATTATTACATCATAATTAGACATATTACATCCCATTTACATTGATATTTAGTGTATACATTTGCATTTTGGACCCCATTCCTTTCTCCTTTTAGGTGAAAAACTGTAGAAGGAGCTAAAGCAGTTGGGCAATCCAAAATCATTGTCCACATTTTGGTGAAACCAATGTTTGAACATATTTTCTTCTGCTTTTAAGTGCATCCTATGTTTCATTTACATTGCATTAGATATTGCATTGATTAAATTGCATCCTAGGGTTTTCAAAATTGCATTAGTGAAAAGCTCAAATAACTTGCATTTTTGCATCATTTTTGCTTTGAAAATCACCAAAATTCTACATTTTCATACTGTAATTGCATCTGCGCATCTGAAAGACATAAAATTGCATTAAAAATTTTTGAAATATTTCAAAAAAATCATCACTGGGACTAGTTCACCACATTGGACGACTTAGTCCTCCTACACATTTTGCACTATAATTTTTGGTAATTTCTGGGTATTTTTTGTACTTCTATTTTCTAGTAGTGCATTCCTATTTCAATTTATATAATTTCTATTATTTTTTATTTTATTATTCCTAGATTGCATTGCATTTGCATCCATCCCACCTCTTGTGGTATTTGTATGAGAGTTTGGTGCCCTATTGATAATACTTTAGTGAGAAGAAGTTCCCGACTCATGGCATCCCACGATAACACACTCGTTGTGGACCTTGGGTTGTCTCGAGCTCCTACTCCTAGTATGGAAAATGGTGCATTAGGCATGGATACTACCACTATTACACCTTTACCTTCACATACAATGCATGTTGACACATCCAATGCTCACATTCTGTAAGATAAAGTCATTAACATTCATGAGGATTTAGCACATTTGCAATAAAACTTGTGTCTTGAAAACATTTCAACCACTACAATTTTGGCTATAGACAACATCCATCGAATGCTTGAAAGTGATGAGGGCTTAGATGTTATGAAACAAATTGTTGAGATATACCAAAAACATGCTTCTTCCACCTCTAGCACAACAAACACTATGGTTAGCTAAGGAGGATCTCACATTCCTCCTCCTTCAACTGTAGCATCCATACCTACCTATACCACTCCTCAAGTTACAACAACCATGCAACAAGTTAGTCAGGTGACTCCTTCTTTCGCTATTCCAACTAGCATTCCTAGTTCTTTTGTGGCATCGAATGTTCCATCCTCCACCACTTTCACCCCTCTTAGTTTCTTGTTCACTTATCCCAACATTACATACACTCCATCACCATTCTCTCTTCCACCTCATACCACTTACACTGACCCTCTCATTACACAACTCTTTCAAACTATTTCTTCCATGCAACAACAAATATGTACCATAAACCAAAACCAAACCACACCACCCACCTACTATGTCTGTAGTAGCCCATTATCTTTAGAAATCTTATGAACACAGATGCCACAAGGAATTGAGATGCCTAGGTTTGAGAAGTACAAAGGTAAAGGAGACCCTACTAATCATGCTAATGCCTATACAGCCTTATGTAGTGATTTTGTCCTTGATGATAAACTGTTAGCCAAATTATTTCCTAGGACCTTAAAGGACACTGACTTGGAGTGGTTTTCAAACTTACCCAATCATTCAATTCAATCATTTAATGAACTTGTTTCCTTTATAAGTCATTTCCAAGTCCATATGACTCCCAAAAATATAATGGCTTATTTAATGTGATGTTAACAAAATACGAATGAAAAAGTAACTGATTTCATTTCACGCTATCAGTCATTATACGCTCAAGTAGATGTCAATTTTCCTGATTCACACCTCCAAAAGATGTTTATCGAAAACTTACAAACTCACATTTAGGATAAATTGACCATGATGAAATTTCCTTCTTTCATGCACTTATGCACAACCCTTTGTGATGATCACAATTTGGTTAGTAGTCATGATGCAAAGTCCATTGCCAATCGAACTGAGAAATATGAACCTAGCACTTCAAACAACTCGCAACCATTTTACAAACAAAACAAAGGGTTTTTACAATTCAATCTCCCTCCTCAACAACCACCTCAACCTTTCAACAACCAATTATAAGTTCTTAAAGCCGTAATACCTTACAGTTATGGAGATCCAAAATGAAAATTTGCACCATTACCAAAAACTCTTCATAACACCATGACCCAACTTATACAGCAACAAATGATCTCTTTACCTCTTGTTAAACCATTAGATACAACCAAACCTTTGTCGCCAACCTTCCAACCTAACGCTTATTGCCATTATCATAGAAAAAATGGACATGACACAAAGCAATGTAAGCATCTCAAACACATAGTGCAAGACCTCATTGATTCTAGCCATCTATCTGTTTCAAATGTTAATGCAAAAGGAAATACATCTGTTGCCCCACCCAATCAAAATTTGCAAATTTTACCAATCCCATGACTAAACATAATGTGTCATTCATCAAATCCAATGAAACTCAAAACAATGATGTGATGATTGTTCATGAAGAGACTGAACATCCCGATCTTATTCCACGTACACCCTCTATTAATCCTATGGATGAAATGGTAGGAGCGATAGACATTATCCCTCGTAAGAGCCAACCTAAGAAAAATTTTGATATTACTTTCACTTCTAAAGATATTCTTCCAAATATTCTCGATGGTCCTCTCTACCTAGCTGGAGATATTTATGATAAGCCCACTAATGGGATACTCATAGATCCTTCTTGTGGCAAGAATGTGATCAGTGACAAATTTTTGGTCTTACATGATCTTTATCAATATAACTATGAAAAACCAAGAGCGTGGATGAAAACACATAATGGTTTCACGTGCCCTATGATCGGATAGATTGTTCTTCCGTTACAAATAGGACCTAAAATAGTGGATGTTACATTCTCTATCATTCCATAATTGGATCAGTTTCGTCTATGGCTGGGCTATCCATGGCTTCGCTCGATGAAAGTTGTTCCTTCAGTTATACACAAAATGTTTAAAGTTTCTGCATGACAATGACATATTCACTATCCACCATAGTGGCTTTAACCCTTTGTCTTCTAGAGGAAATTTCACCTTAAAATCCTTTTGGCTAAAGCCCATGGAGCCCATCACACCTTACAAGGATTTCTTTTTCATTGCTTATCAAAAGTTTAAAGCAAAGAAAATTGTTGAATTGTCCCTCTGCAATCAATCCCCATCTGCTTCTTCCATCCCAATCCTTGATGAGACAATGCTTCAACCTAAACCTAAAACAAAAAACTTAGATCAACCAACAATAAACACTTCCCCCTCTTCCTCCAAATGTCCATGCAATAATGAAACCAACCCTGTCATGCCCCCTCGCATAAAACAAGTGTATAAAGCAAAAGAGAAAGTGATTGACCCATATCTTTTGGTTCCCTCTGTTCTTCCCCCCCGGGAAGGAAAGGAGCCTATGGTGGATCAACCCATTCTTACACCCACATAGCTTCAAAATAGAATCAAAAGAAACCGTAGTGCTAGGGAGCATAGGCATCGACATCGTCTACTTGCTCATCAATTGCAAATCAAAAACAACAAATAAAATCAACCTCCTCCTTTGACAAAAGTAATACCTAATCACCCTCCTCCTCCTGACTCACCACAAGATAGTACGTTACAACCATCACAACAAAATGATCAAATACAAAAACCCCAACTCCTAATACACCCTTCATTGTAAATTACCATCCATCCTCTCTTCGTGATTAATCTGGATGATGAGGAGGAGGAGATCTCTAAAATAGATGAAGAGGTGCATAATGATCTAAATTCTTTATTTTCCTCTTCCATGAGCTTAAATGATAAATCTCTCACACCAAGTGAAGAACCTAGCACTTCCCCTAGTTTGACACTTGCAATTCTTCCTTTGGGCAGTCAACTGCCCTCACAATACATTGAACATGATTGGGAGGCGGATGACTTGTTAGATAGTTTATTTGCATCCACTTCGCTAACCTTTTGCATTTTTCTTTTATTTGCTTTTTCTTCTTTTCTATATGTGTGTATCGTGTTCCTCCATGATGTGACATTTGATAGTCTATCTCTCTTTGTGCCCTTCCTCTATTTGTACCTCTATTCTTATATATGTCATATATTTTCATTTTCTTTGTCGCTTTTGTTTTGTGTTTTCCTTTTGGGGATGACACAAAGCATTGAGACAACCTATGTCTCTTCCATGTTGACCCAAATGGTCCCTTTCCCTTTTTCTTTTGTTTTGTGTTTTCCTTTTGGGGATGACACAAAGTGTTGAGACTGCAATGTCTCTTCCATGTTGACCTAATTAGTCCTTTTACTTTCCTTTTTCACTTTTGTTTTGTGTTTTTCCTTTTGGGGATGACGCAAGGCATTGAGACCGAAATGTCTCCTTCATGTTGATCCAAAATCCTTTTCCTTTTATTTTTCCTTTTCATTTTCTTTTCGCTTGTGTTTTTCCTTTTGGGGGCGATACAAAGCGTTGAGATTGCAATGTCTCTTCCATGTTGACCCAAAACAGACTTTTATTTTTCTTTTGTTTTCACTCTCTTTGTGTCATTCTTCCAATTCTATGTATTTGGGGAATGATGACAGTTCTAAGCTCTTTCATAAAATAATATTGCAGCAACGAACATACTAACCCCAAATCCATAGATCCCTTATGTGTTTGGTGTGTTCCTTTTTGGGGGAAACCCCTCTTTCTTTTGTTTGTTCCTTCTTCTTTCACATGACACAGCCTTTCTCAAAAATGTATGACTTGACATAGATGCTTTCCAAGTTGGCTCTCATGTCTTGTTTTTTGCATTTTTCATTTTTCTACTTTAAAGTAATTGCTCATAGCATAGTGTGTAGCAATTCCTTTAAAGTGGGGCATACATTGGCATTATTCATTTGTATTTTTCTTGGTTTTTAGTGTATCCTTGTTACTTCATATGATGTGTTTGTTACTTTATGGATGACATTGGATATGATGTCCTTCATAAGTGTTATCTATCTTATCATATTACATTCCTCTTGGTGGCCTAATGCAACGCACTACATCCCCTAAGTTATGAATATTATATTTTTTGCTTGGTCATCTCTTGGACACATTAGACACAATGTTCCCTAAGTTATAGACCTCACATGAACTTAACAAGACTCATTTAAACATTTTATTTGCATGTTACATTTTTCATTTACATGGCCACCTTGCATAACACAGCTTGCATGCCTGTGGTGCCTTTGCATTTGTTCATGAGTTCTAAGCATACAAAGCTTTGCTTGTCTCATGAAGCACGAAATGACATTATCCTTTGTGGAACCTTATTAAAGTTATCAGGAGGTATAACTTTGATATGGTTGAGTGGGAAAGACCATTCCGAGGCACGAATTTTCCCCATAGCCACCTACTTGTGTGAGTACATACCAACTAGGCGTATGTTTTCTCACCTTTTCGGCCTTCTCACCCCGTAGACAACCAAAAGTTTTGTGGCCCCAGAGTGAGTATACTTGGGCTTTCTCACCCAATATAAAACCATAAGTTCTGTCACCCCAAAGTGAGTAAACATTTCTTTTTTTTCTCTCAAACAAACAGCCTAGATCTAATCCACAATAAGTTGGACAGACGATTGAAGCTTTCTCTCATCCTTTCTCATCATCATGTGTATTCCTTTGTGTTCATGTTTGATTTGCCACGGGATTGTGATCCTGCGGGCTTGATCATCCCTCTTGATTATTGTTATCTCATCTCATAAAGCATCAGTGCATTTAGACCCCTCTTGGTTGCATGATCGGCTACTTTAGTGTGAGTTTGAAGCAGGTTCATCCTCTCACTAAAGTGGGGGCTAACTGTGGACACAGAGAAAGTAACCCTTCTATTTTTTCTCATGTCCAGGCCCTCCTAGTGGACTTTGGCTTGATTTTCCCTAGATTTAATGTTGTAATGTGGTCAACACATTCACATTAGGTCTTGGACCCTTGTGAATCATTAAGACTTCTAGGATGTCTTGTAAAGGTGTTGTGAAGTGTTGTAACCCACTTTCACACTTTTCTAGGACTCTTTCATCATAATTCACCTAAATAATTCCTTTTTATCACTTACCAAGTCTTATTTCAAAGTGTTGTGACCCACGTTCACGCTTTTCTAGACTTGTCATCACTAATTCAACCCTTTCTCATGCTTAAATGACACCTTAATACACTTTTTGGCCCCCCTTAAATGTGTTTCTGAGGATATTCTCGTTGGACAACATTTAATGCCCTATAATTCCCGACACCCACTTAATTTTCTTAAGTGGGACTAAGTTTCCAATAGGGACAACTTAGTCCTTTTTGGCACAAAACTCAAAATTATTTCAATTTTTTGGCAGGATTTCATTCTCTAACCCTTGAGGTCGGCCTAGTGATGTGTTATTTTTGGGAAATTTAGTAAGATCAAGTATAAATAAGGGTTTTTCCTCTCATTTTAACACCTAGTCATTCAAGCATTCACTCAAGCAATTAATTTAATCATTCTCAAGTATTCAAGCATAATCAAGTCATCCATTGGAGCACTTCATTGCATATCTTCAGATTTCTACATCAAGGGTTTGGTAAATATATAACATTGTATGATGTTTATTTATCATTCTCTTTCCATTTCATTTCATTTCATAGGGTTTGATTACCAAAGTGGGATTTGACCAATTCAAATCCCTATACTCTAACCTTTAACCATTTTTCCCTCTTTGCATATGTGTTTGCAGACTTTGTAGGTAGATTTTTCAAAGAAATGGGTGTTGAAAAGTGGTCAAGAAGTCATCAAAGCTATTCAAATCAACATAACCCTAATTCAAGCTTGGAGACCCTTTTTATCTCATTTTCTACAGAATCAAGATCAGACACCTATTAGAAAAGAAAGTGTAGACCTAAAGCTACAAAATCCTTTCCTAAGATTTCTGAAATTTGCAAGTGGACTAAGTCACCACCAATGGCGAATTAGTCCCACTACCATGCCTGAAAAGTGGTTTCTGCATTTTTGGATACCCATTTGGCAAATTCCTGTTTCGGAAAGTTTTTTCCCAAAACTGGGACTAGGTCGCCCAACCTGGCGTAAGTGTCCCAGTCAGCATTTTCAGTCAAGTTTTTAGGATTCCAAAATCTCTCCACATTAGAATTCAGATTCCAGGTGCACCTCTCCAATTTTGTTCAGTTATTTCTAATGGAACTCTCAAATTTTGCAAATTTGAGATGCCCATTTCAAAATTTTGCCTCTACACTTTCAGAAGTGCACTTGAAGAATTTGCCTAAGTGGCCCACTTTGGAGGGTCATGATTTGATGCCTATTGATTTTCATGAAAAATCCCTTTTTGATCCCACTCATGTGTCCTATGTGAGTCTGCATGTCAATTTTCAGCTTCCCACAATGAGTTTTGTCAGGGTTTTAAAAGTGAAGTTGGAGGGTTTTGGAACTTTTCTGTTGTTTGCAAACTTTTAGTTTTGCAAAAAAGCCTCCCATTCGACCTTGCATTTTGCAACCAGATGAATTTCAAGAGAAAATTATTGTTGTCATCAATTCTCCATGTGAATATGAGCTCACATGTCCAGTTTCAGAGCCTTATGATTTGATTTGATATTTTTACCAGGTCAAAACCTAATGCAATTTATTCAGTTTTGCACCTGCATTTTATAAAACATTTATGAGAGGTCAACTTTGGCTGTCAATATCTTTTGATGGGAGATAATTCAAGAAAATCCCTCTTGCACACATGCTCACTATCCCAAAATGAGTTACTGTGTCCAGTGGCAGCTCGTCGGGAGTTGATTTGATATTTTTTCAATGAGGTGATTTGGTCAGTTTTAATTGGTTTTGAATAGACTGTTGTTGCAGAAAGTTCGAGTAAGCAACTTTGACAGTGAATATCTTTCATCTCATGACTCCTTTTTCCAAGCCATCTATTGCACTCCATTCTTGGGTCAGATGTCTACATGCCTTCAAGTTTTCATGACTTCATGAGGTCATTTGACTAGTTTTCAAAAGTGATTCCAAAGCCAACTTTGCTAGTTTTTCTCATTGTTCAAATGTGCCAGAAAATAGATTTCAACGACAACCCATTTCAAATCTTCATGCCAAATGCATTCAGAAGTTGTCTCACAACAATTTAAGCCTGAAATTTATTTAAAAACAAAAAAAAAATAGGCCACATAGGGCCCGACATGCTTTACACAATCACGAGGTTGTAAATGTTGCATTGTAGTCTGTTGAAGGATATTCTAATTAGGAAAGGCATGAAATGCAAGATGTTCCATCAATATATTTTTAGTTGTTATTGATATGAGTTTCTTCAATTGACTCAAAGGAGACACTGATGTCCACTTGAGTTTTTATGGGACAAAGTCACATTACTATTCAATTTTGCTATGTTGTCCAAAAAATTACAAGATGCTGAAAAGACAAATCTTTTATTAGGTTTATATGGCTTGCAGTTGTGAATTTGATTTGAAATGTGATCCAGGTTTAAAGATTCCTATTCTCTCCCAAATCAATGGCATTGAAGTTGACACCTTGCTTGATACTCATATTAAGGACATGGTCAAGTATGAGCCATTTATGGACAAAATGTCAAAAACAAATTCTGATTGTTCTATAAGAAAAGATTAGAATCTAAAATCAATACTCACAGACCAATAAAGCAATACTTTCTCATCAAAATATTGGAGAGAAGTGTTGAAACAAAGTATAACATGAATTGCTTAAGGACTGTTATACCTCAAGAACATGAGGAAGTATGGAAATAAGCAGTTGTTTGGGCTTGTTGAGAAGAGTTCAAAGCATAGCAAAGATGGTTGCAGCGCAATTTTGGAGGGCTATAAAATAACATTGGAAAATGAATTCAAAGCATTTTCTGATAAACTATCAGATGCCTTGAAAAGGGACAATGACAATATCACTTAGTGAAATGTATTGCAAACTTGGTGTGTAAGGAGGAATAGAGAAAATAGTTTGCTTTGGGTAGGGGCATTGGAATAGGACACCAATTCATTTAAGTTTTTGGTGCATAGACATTCAGATATTAGCAAATATAAATGGCAACGCCTTTCAGGAAGGCTCCCAACAACAAGGCACGGGCCCTAGAGGAGATTAGAGGAACCAATGGAAAATGTATCACTGCAAATACCATCCTACTACACCAACATAATGCAAAATGTATTTGTTGAAAATGCCTCAAAAAGAAGGCAATGCATAGACAGAGCATGTGAGCTATTTTATTTGAAAAATATTTGTTAAATATAGTCTCATGGAATGCCATGTTGGCGGCTTGATAAAGGAGATCTATTGAAAATTCTTTTGAAACTTTAACCAAATGCAATTTGCTTGCGTTGGGAGGCGAAAGGCATGCAAATCCATTTGATAAAATGCCTTTAGTAAATATGATCTCATCGAAACTCTAGGGTGCATAGCCTTCACATACAAATAGATGTTAAAAAGACTTTAAAAAGCTTTCAAACAAATGCAACTGGCATATGTGAAGCGCTAGTGTTGCAGTGAATGGAGATGGCAGCATACAAACAGAATATGAAACTGTTGAGAAGAATTTAGAAACTAAAAAACCACGCATAATAGCATGTTGGCCATGCACCATTGAATGGGGTCGATGGAAATATGTGATATGAATGCTTGATCGTGGGAGAAAGGAATGGGCACCCATCAAAGCATAAAAAACAAATACCAAAAAAATGTTGATGGGGATGGTGCAACCTCTTTGCTAATTAGGAAGGCATGTGAATTAATTTAATGAATACTTCTTCTAAATGTAGTCTCAGGGAAGCCTCACAACACAGGAAAGTATCAGCAACATTCATTGAATCATAGAGAATGCAAAGAGAAAGGCCTCATTCAATATGATCCTCAAGAGTAAACCTGCACCAGAGAAGGTTTATGGACATCTATCAAAGGCACCAGCAATGGAGGAGCTTCAAGTAGAACACCAAGAAAAGTGAAGTTAGGGTAAAACTTGCCACCATGGCCAGATAGAGAATAGTTGCAAAACGAGAAGAACAAGAGATTAGGGCAAGTGAAAAGATCCAGATGAGATCAACAGTGGAGAACAAAGATGAAAATACAGCCTCATCCTGGCCTTTCCCTGTTGTCTCGTAGGTTGAAACCGCTCATGGGTTAATTCCCGCGGGATGAGCAACAAGTTGCCATGTGGTATAGGTGGGCCCAAGAAATGTTGAAAACGGGCAAAAGGTTTTGATGTACCCGATCAAAAAATTAAAAAGGCCCTATGGAATATTTAAAATACCAATATATTTTTAAATGGTGAGGGGGATTTAATATGCCTTGATAATTTAATGAAAGAGATATGTGGGTAAATCCCCACCACTCCACATTGCTTCACAGGGGTAAAATGGAGACCATTATTTCTCGCGGGATTAGCGAGAATGTGCTGAGAGAGGAAGGTGGGCCCATGGGACATTTTAAAATTTTGAAATTGTTTTAAAATCTTTCTTCCACCATGAAAATGTGAAATGTGGTGGGATTTTCACATTTTAAAATGGATTTTCTTAAACTGTGAAATGTGGTGGGTGAAATTTAATTTTCCCGATGGTTTTTCTTTAAAGAGGGTTTTCACTATTGTAAAGTGAAATAAAATGAAAAGGAAAATATTTTAATGGCACGTGAAAGTGCACGAGTAAAGTGAATTTTATATTCACTTTATGTTTGGAGGCTATTATTTGGTGCAAATATTTGTAGCCAAAACAAAGAACAAAAGGGTAGAACTGAGTTGTCACGGAAGATATTTTCAGCAGCTGGATAAATTGGAGATGGAAACTCCTCACATGGGCTAATTTTTTGTTGCTCAACAACTCACAACAAAGGAAAATTGGTGGAAAAAAATTTTGTTGAAGAGATATGAGAGAAGCTTTGCAATTTGGCAATCAATGGGAATGGAGCTGCTAGATGGAATTTACAGATCTTCTAGAATCTTCTATTTTTCTATTTCTTCTCTTCTTCTCTCATTATTCTAAGTTCAGAATTCTTCTATGGGGCTGGGTAGATAGAAAATTTTAAGTTCAGAGTCATTGAGTGAGTCTATAAGCTGTAAATTCTAATTTCATGAGCAAATATTAGCTAGTTTGTGCAAATAAATCATGAATGTCTTCAAAGTGTTTCCACATTCATGAATGTCTTCAAATTGTCTCCATATTTGTACACATTTAGTCATATGAATTCAATAATACAGAGTATCTTTGAGTTTGTCATCTCAAATTTTATGAGATTGTTTTGTTTGTTCATTATTCTATTTCAATGAAATGGTTAAATGCTTTGAGCAGATAATTGTGATTGAAGTGTGTAGGTTTTATCTGATAAGAAGAATTTGATTGACAACAGAAGAGGATATGTTGATGTAATACATTAACAGTTGTGAATCCATTGGTTGAAGTTTGTTTGTTGATGAATTCATTTTGTGTGTTTGACTCCATGGCCCAGAACTAGGCACTGATCTGTTGTTCAGCCTAATGCAACTCAAAAACAAGTTTAAATTCAAAATCATTTTAAATCCTTGTTGTTTGGTTGAAGTTTAGTGTTTTCCTTCCCAATTGTTGAGTAATGTTGATTTACCAAGAATGTAGCCAGATTTGAGGTTGTCAATGTTCTTAGTTTATTGTCATTGGGAATTATCTGCTATAAAAAGCAATGTCTATGTATAAGTGAATTAAGTTTTTAGGCATTGAATAGGTTGACCCACCTTGGTCCTGCAGAGCTAGGAGTGTAGAAGATCTCAATCTTAGACTGAATCTTGTCAGTTAGCCAAATCAACCTTTGAGTCTGAGCATAAGACATTGGCTAAGTCTTTAGGATTCAATTGATTTGTTGATATTTGGAACACCAACAATTTCATCATTTACTTGCATTTTTAGGTGTTTTTGCATATCATAGTGTGTTTTTACAACACTTCACATTTCTTAGGTTTTGCATCATTAAATCATTTTATTTTCAAATCAGTGCATTAGTACATCATAATTAGACATATTACATTCCATTTACATTGATCTTGAGTGTATACATTTCCATTTTGGACCCAATTCCTTTCTCCTTTTAGGTGAAAAACCCTATAAGGAGCTAAAGCAGTTGGGCAATCCATAATCATTGTCCACACCACCAAACTTTTAATGTTATGCATTCCTCAACCCTAAAATCCTCTCACTTAACTTGTGGGTATTGAATTCTTAGACTCCTTTTTATCAATAAAGTAACTAAGCAGTGATGAGAGAGGGAAGTGTCACTTTTCCTTTTCTAGTACTCTAAGGCCATTCATGTCAACAAGTTGTAAAGAAAATTTTGTAGATTTACTACCCTATTATGCCTAAGATGACTTAACAATTTGAAATGTGTCGTATACAAAAGTTTTTGTCTACCATCATAGGTAATGTATCTAATAATATAAGAGGCACATCTTTCCCACAACTAGTGGAGAGAAAGTCTCTTCATACCTTGTGCTGAGGAATCTAATTCCTCTCCTTGTATGCAGAATTCTTCCCAAGTTGTAACTACATCAAACCGAGCTAGGAGTTTTGTTCCTATCCTTGTTAGTATTTTAACCTGTGAAATGGCAATTTCAAATGCATCTACAAAAAGGCCCTTTACTATGGGTTCATCGTATTGAAGTTTTACAAATCTTCTTGTTAAGTCATTACTGAATTCTATCAATTTCAAAAATTAATTGATCCAACCAACCCTTTTAAAGATAGGTAGAATTTTTGCATCCTCCAGAATTTGTTGGTGAGCCACTGGCTCTCTTCATATAACATCTCCTTCCATCCTTGCTTACTTTTCTTCTCAATATACTGAATCAGCTCTAAAAATTCAATTCAATCATTTCCACCACCTTTGAACTATTCCACCACTTCAAAACCTATATTTCCTCATATATTCTTACTACTATACCATACTACAACTACAAATTCCCTTTTAAGTTCAACTCTTAGTACTAAACTAGGCTAAAATTTTCATAAGTTCTCAGGGCTCAAGTTTAGCAATTTTTTTAAGGCAGCGGAAATAGCAGCAAAACAATAAAACAAAACTAAGGGTTTTCCATGTCATAATATTCATTAAATTCAATTTGGGTGGAAAATTCGAAAGGATTGGTGAAAAGACCGAATAAGGTGTACCCTCCCTCCAACTTAATTGGTGAAGTGACCTCACTTCACATTTATGATTTGGAGGTGGCTTAATTCAAAATGATAGAAATTAGTGATATAATATTGCGTATGCATGCAATAAAAGAAAAAAATGCATAAAAGTTTAAAGAAAACTAGAATAATCATTTCAGTGTACTTGAAGTACTACCTTGGAAAAATAACCATTCATCGCACGAGGGAAATGAAAAGAATATATTTTTCTAGTGATTTGATGTGACAGATATTAATGGCAAGGTAATGAATAGTGGTTGGCTAGTGGATATGATGGGACGGGAATGATGGGTATGAGCTGGCAATTTGATAGCTCAAATAATTGGAATGAGAGTGGGTAATAAAAGAATTATGTCACCTTATTTTGTATGAAATGATGGATAGGATACGCGAATATATTTGAAATGAATATGCATGGTCATGTAGTAAATATGGCGCTAAGTGAGTTGAATATTATTTTCAGCTGCCAAACATTGCTACGGGCACCTGCAATCTCAGGACCCATTTTGAACGTTGATAGTATGAAGCTACATGTCCCTTAGGCATCATGACCCTTTGTGGATATTGATAATAGGTACCTTTGAAGATATTTCAGACATTATTATAACGTGCAGTGTTTGTGAGGAAAAAAACATAAAAAGTTAGTACCATGGAAGCTCAAGAACCAAGTTGTGTAACTCAATCATTGAGCCACCAGAAGTGCTAGGTATGTCACGTATAACTAAAGTAGGACTCGGTGTATCAAATTCTATATCAGGTTCACTAAGAGCACCATATTGTTGGAGCAATGAAAATATGAATTCATCCTTTTGTAATCATTTCATGTATAACTTCAATCTATGGCCATTAATAAGAAGGGAAAACTAGACTACATCAATGGTGTGTAATTGTACTACCCCATTAGGGTAAACTTTGCTAATCTCATAGGGACTTAGCCATCTAGACTAAAATTTACCCTTAAAATCTTTATATCATGAATCATACAATAGGGCCCAGTCCCCCACAATGAACTCTTTTGTTTTAATATACTGATCATGTCACTTCATCCTCTATTGTTGTACTACCTCTATATCATGTATTGCTTCCATTCTTATCTCATCTAACCCATTTAACGAATGTAGCCTTTCCTTCTATGCATCTGTTAAATCCATTTCCAGCTCCACTATTATCCTTAGTGTTTTATATCCAAATTCAATAAGAAGGACTGTTGTCTTTCCATAGACTAACTCATAGGGTGTAAATCCAGTGGTAGTTTTCCATGTAATTTTGTATTCCCATACTACTTTAGGTAACCTTTACACCCAATCTTTTCTATGCAGTTGCACTGTCTTGGTGAGAATGCTTTCAACCTCCCTATTAGTGACTTCTACCTAACCATTAGCTTGTGGGTGGTAGGGTGTTGATTTCTTATGTCTTATCTGGTATTCTTCAACGAACTTGGCAATCAGATCAAAAGTAAATTGGGGCCCTTGATCAGTGACTATTTCCCTAGGCACTCCATACCTAGTAAAAATATCTCCATATAGGAACTTAGCCACATTACCATCTCTAAAAAATTGCAAGGCCTTAACTTCCACCCATTTTATCAAGTAGTCAGTGCAAACAAGGATATATTCCTTGTTAGATGTTGGAGAGATTGGCCCAATGAAGTCTAAACCCCATTTTTTAAAAGGTCTCGATGTCAACTAAGGTTGTAAGGGTATCTCATCACTCTTGGTTGGCCTTCCCATCCTTTGACACCTATCACAATTTCTTGTGTATTTAATAACATCTTTATGCAAAGTAGGCTAATAATAGCCAGTTGTGAGGATCTTAAAGGTTAGTCTCTTTGCTGCAAAATGACCTCCACGTGGCTCATCTTGACATTCCTTTATAATGTCAAAGATCTCATCCTCCCTAATACATCTTCTCATGATGTTATCAAATCCAATATAAAATAGATAATTGGATACCCAGGAGTATGGAAAACTTTTATGAACCCGCTATCTTTTCTCCCTTGGTGAAATATGTAGTGGAATTTTCCATGTGACCAATTAGTTAGAAATATCTGCATACCAAGGTATTTGTACTTGTAAGGAAAACAAGTGTTCATCTGGAAATGAATCATCCACCACTCCTTTAGTTGATTTTTTTGTCAATCTTGATAAGAAATCTTCCACTATGTTTGCTTTACCAGGTTTATCTATTATGGTAATGTCAAATTCTTGTAAGAGAAGTATCCAACTTACCAATCCACCTCCAACTACTGGCTTATTCATCAAATACCTGATTGTTGTGTGATTTGTATGGACAAAGACTGAATAGCCAGTAATATAGTGTCTGAATTTATCAATAGCATAGACTACAACAAGGATCTCTTTTTCTATTACAGTGTAGTTTAATTCTCCCCCTTGAAGATTCTTTTTGATATAATAAATTGCATACTCTGTGTTTCCATCCTTCTAACCCAAGACTTCTCCAATGGAAAAATATGAAGCATCTATATGTATGTGAAATGGGAGAGTCCAATTAGGCCCTCTCAACACTGGTGCTTGAGTCATATATTTCTTTAATTCATCAAAGGAGTGTTGACACTCGGAGGTCCATTCAAATTCAATGTCCTTACTCAACAAAACAAATAAAGGTGCAACAATCATACTAAAATCTTTAATAAACTGCCTGTAGTAGCTTGCATGACCAAGGAAGCTCCTGATATCTCTTTGTTTCTGAGGAAAAAGTAAGGTAGATATTATCTCTATTTTGTGTGGATCAACCTAAATTCCTCCATTGAATATAAAGTTTCCCAACACAATTCCCTGTGTCATCAACATGAAACACTTCTCATTTTTGAGTGATAGGTTGTGTTCTTTACCCATTTTTAGTACTTTTTCTAGATTATTGAGATCTTCCCCATAACTTTCACCATAAGTGGTGAATTCATCCATGTATATCTCTATGCAATCATGTGTATAATCAGAAAATATGCAAGTACTGCTCTTTAAAAGGTAGCAGGAGCAGCATCATAATCCAAAAGGAAGGATAGAGTAAGCATAAGTCCCCCAAGGAGATGTAAATGTAGTCTTGTCCTATTAATCTAGTTATAACCACTAAAACCATCAAGAAATGAGTACTTCTTCCTAGCTAGAGAATCAAGTACCTAATCTATGAAGGGTAGAGGAAAGTGATATTTCCTAGTGGTTGTATTCAATTCCTTGTAGTCTACATAGACTCTCCATTTCCCACCTTTCTTAGGAGCAATTACCAAAGGTGAGACCCATTCATTATCTGATATTAGATAGATAAAACCTACATCAAGGAGCTTTTGTAGCTCAGCTTTCACTATCTCCCTGAGAGCAGGACTCATATGCCTTTGTGGTTTCAGAATGGGTCTATAGCCATAATTAATATAAATCGGGTTATATGCCTTTCATATCATGGTAATCCCATGCATATGTAGTTGAATGTTCTTGTAGCATTGATTACAGTGAATTATGTTGTTCCTCTATCAAGGAAATATTGATATTTAATTTCCTTCCTAGCATGATTTCCAACTCCTTTGATTACTCTTGAACTAATGAGAGATCAAGGTTTGGTATGATGGGAAAAAATTGTTGAGGTAGTAATGAATGAAATAGTTGTGATATCTCTTCTGTAGAATTGGTGTGTATGATACTTTGCAAGGGGTCTTGTAGGCATATAAGGTAGTCCTATTGTTATGGGATCCCACCACAGTCATTTTGGATTATGTGAGCAATAAGCTCATCTTCATCGAGGTCAACCAAGAAGGGGCTACGCTCTATAGTCATCTGTGTCTACAAAGAATAGTTATCTTCCTAGTCCTCACCCAAATTGGGCTAAACGGTTTGCTCAAGGTCTCCATATGGTTGGACTGGTGGATAAAGAACCAAGTTCTTTGTAACTGTCCCATTAGATATTATCATTTTACCAAACCTACAGCCTATAAATGCATTGGTTGTAGCTAACCAAGGCTTTCCTAGGATAAGTGGGTAACCTGCAAGATTAACTTTGGGTTGTAGCACTACGAAATCTGTAGGGTATTCCCAAGAATCCAATACAATGACTAGGTCTTTAATAATCCCCTCAGACTTGACCATTGACCTATCAGCTAACTATAAAATAGTTTGTGTGGACCTGAGGTTGACCAACTAAAGCAACTACATTGTTTCTTTTGTCATGACATTGATGGTTGCCCCCAAGTCTATCAAAGTATTCTTAATGAAGGTGCCATTAATCTTAATGTCCACAACTGGACTACTAGGGTTTGTATACTTAGGGACTGTAATGTTCCCTAACATGATGTCTGCAATATTTCCCAAGACATGGACTATTTGAGGATCTTTGAGGATCTTTTATTTTCCTACCTGGTTTCTTAAGATAGAGATCCCTTATAGTTTTGGTGTAGGTAGGGATGTCTTTGATAGCTTGGATAAGTGGAATCTTGATGCTCACATCTTTTAATTGTCCTACAAGATCTATCTCGGCATGTGTCTGATGCTTTTGTATAGCTAGGTGTTCAAGAAAAGGTGGCTTAGGACTTGGGGTGGTTTGGTGTACCTGATTTGGTTCAGGTTTCAAAGATGGTTTTTCAAAAGCCTTAACTGCAAGTTCCTTATCCTCCATTTCTATAATTAGGGTGGGATGAAGGTCCAACAAGTTGTTTCCCTGATCTAAGGTGGACATCACTCACCTCTACCCCATAAGTGGGGTATTGCATAGCTTCGTTAGTATAAGCCTATTGAACATGCTTAGTGTTAGGGTTAGGTGCAGGTTCGGCAGGTATTTTCTACTACTTGGGTGGTTGGGATGCAAGATTTGATGGAGGAATTAGAGCTTTTTGATGTTGTGGAGGAGGAAGAATAGGTTGTTGATAGTTTATATTTTGTTGTTGCCATTGTTGGCCCTTTTGCCACTTAGGCTATCACTAATTCTGTTGGGTTGGCCATTGTGGATTATAACTAGAAACCTAAAAAAATTTGTTGTGGCCAAGGATTTGGCTTTTGGTTCCAATTAGGCTGAGCTTGTGGCCATTATTGAGGGTTCTTCCTCTAGTTTTGGTTTTCTTACTAGGGTTGAGAGTTCCAAGCAAAAAATTTGTTATTCCCGATAGGAAAGGATGAATTAAAGCTAAGGGGGTCTTGTGGCATACCTTGTCTTTACTTCCATGGCCTCCTTTGTGCTATATAAAATATTTTTCCATCATCTCCTTCAATTGGCTGAAAGTCAAGTTTCTCAACTTTATCTTCTTTAATACTTGCAATTCTTTTCCATTTACAATTTGCTTTTCTTTGCCTACAGCTTGGACAATATTCAGTAAGCATAGCCTCAGCTTCCTCCTACTTTTTCTTAATATGGAGTGTATCCAACTAAATTTCCAAATGGTTGAAGATATCCTCCTTCATGTTGGATAACAGGTTGCTCAGCTCTATTTTTAAAACCCCCATGGATGATTTGCCAATAACTGATGTTCTATCTCCTCATGGCCTTTTAGTAAAGGGCCTAGAGTAATTCCTATAGACCTTACAAATTTCTAAAAATGGGATATGAGAAATATCTCCCTGGCCAATGAGGTTCAAGGAATCCATACAGTCTTCATTGAATCCCCTCAAAAATACTAACTTGAGAGACTCTTCTGACAACTTGTTTTGTGGATTTTTCTTTAGAGAAAACTGAAATCTCTCTACATAATCTTCTAAGGGCTCATCATCCTTTTATGTCATTTTGAATATATCATCTTTCCTCCTATCAGGTCCTCTACAATATTCTTGATACTTTTCCAAAAACATTGTCTTCATGGTGTTCCAATCAAGAACAACATCCTTACCTAATCCCATGAACCATCTCAAAGATGCATCTTTCAAGGTGGTAGGGAAAAGCTTTAGTCTATGTGTATCAGAAGTATAGTCATAACTTCTGCATAGGACATCAAATTCAAAGAGAAATGTATTTGGGTCCTCAGTCATTAACCCATAGAAGACTGGTAATGTTGGAGGAGGAATGTTCTTCAGCACTATAGCCCTCTACTAGTCAATGACGGGGAACTCAAATGTTGGTCGATCAACATCATCATCTGTTGCATCACCCATGGTGTGATATGTTCTTTTTGTATGTGTGACAGATGTTGGTGAGAAGGAATTTTCTTCTTCAATGGTACCTTCACTTTGAGTACTATAGTCACCAATCCTTGATATGCTTCCTAGCATGTGGAGGGAAGGAACCTACCCAAGGAATCTCTCTGCCACTACATACATAAAATGTGCTTTAGATTAAGCGGTCCTCCACAATGTTAGTATATCTCCGATGTTGAAAAAGATGGTATCTAATAGTCCCAATTCTTAAAAAGAAAAATTAACTATGAAAACTATAAAAACTAGTCAATGAAGATAGCACCATCCCTGAAAACGGTGACAAAAATGTAGAGTCTAAGCTAATGTATAGTAAAATTGGTAGAGCCTACTCAATTCAGAGGTTTAACTGGATGAACAATCCACTTTACACTACTTAAGACCACATTAAATTATCAACCCAAGGCTCATAATATTATATGGTGTAGCATTATGTATCCCTTCATGGACTTTAAGCTATCTAAATTACCCTACTTAAGTTATCCTATTTGCTGAAAATTCACATAATTGCAAAATAGTAAAAGCATAAACCAGAACTAGTTGTTACAGGTACCTACAGCAAACACTGTAACTAAATTGTTGCTAATAAATTAATACCACATCAACTAAAAACATAATAGAAACTAATGACTCAGTTGAACTATCCTCCGGAGTACTAATAGTAACTCTTACATGCATATTCACAAGCATTCATTCATAATAAGAAAGAGATGAAAATATAATGAACTTGCATATGATTCATGAACAATGATAAACTAATAACAACTATTTGAACAAAAAAAAAGGCTAAAAAATGAAGTGAAGAACAATGCCTTGAGTGGCTTGCTCAAGTAATTTTTCTCACTTTAACTAAAGTCAAATCTAGCTAATAGATTCTACTCATCCCATAAGATTAACTCCATTCATTACGTATCATTAAATATTACAAAAGATCTTTCCATGGATTAGACTCAATCATTCAAAATATTTTTCATGTTTTGAAACTGGAAAGTAAGTGATAACATAAAATTGAGAAAAACCAACTAACTATCCTATGGATTCAACCAACAACTATATACAAGCTGAGGGAATCTTTATTGAAAGCAACAAATAACCAAAGTCATTAACTCCACTCCCAGATAATAGAGCTTACAATTAAGACTTGAATTATTCAACCTATAATTGTTTGCTCTATTTGCTCTATCCTGAAGATGGATCATGGAATTTGATCTGAAACATCAATTTTAAAAAATCGTACATAGTTTTATCCAGAAATCTCAACATAAAGAGAATCCTATTAGAACTAGAACTCTATCAAAATAGAACTATATGAAAACATACAACCACTTGTCAAAATTCCATAAGTGAAGGAGACCTCATCTTCGACATTTATTAAATGGTTATAATAACGCATGTCTAATCTTCATTAAGAGATTTTGATCAGCGATCACCACATTCAACTTAACCTAGAGCTTCCCCTATTTCGGTGTCCAGTCATTCCTTTTGTTATGGGCTCATCCTACAACTGCTACACCATGGTTCCTCTTCAACTGCAAACAAGTTAATTTTGCAAAACATATACACGAGGATAACTATCACAATTAACTCATAGAATTTCATCAATATTTCATACATTTATTCATATAAACCATATAATACTGATATATTATAACCATAATTCCATCATCATAATTAAGGTTTAAGTTTACATAATGGATATGAAAAGATAGTATAGTGTAGGAACATTGTTTGGAGAATATGTTTAAAAGTATCTTAAAACATGTATAAAAATAATAAAAACTAAGCCATTATCTAGACCTATCAATAAATTGTCACCCTTGATAATTTCAGTTTATGTTTTGTCCCCCTTAATTTACTAGACCTAATTAAGCACATAATTTCCTAAATTAGCCCATTTGCACCATTTTTTGAGAAATTACAAGCATTGAACAAATGCCTCTAAATGATATTTTTCCCCCAACAATTAATGTCTTGGAAAATAAGGCCTGGACCCATTTTCCCTAGGGTGTACGAGTCCCCCTATTTTTTGGGGGACCAATTTTGGATATGTTGGTATTAGCATTTTAACATTCAAAATTCAAATTGCAAATGTTGGCTTTTGGGATTTAATTTTTGAGAAATTAGAGAAATGCCTATAATACCTAGTTATAGCATCATTTGAAATCTAAGTGAAATGATCAAGCAATAAGTGAACATTGAGAGAACTATCAAACAAGTCAAGAGCAACATTTCAAAGATTTCTTACAGCAATTCAAGATCCTAACATCATGTCAAATCTTATGTGAGTTCATGTGTGTTTATGTTATCATTGTTTGTGAAGGCTAACCCTTGGTGTAGGTCTCCAAGCAATTCAATAATTTAAGTAATCAAGATCCAAGACCTTGAAGTGATGTACAAGACTTCAATCCTTCAAGGAAGACATTGAAGGTTGGTGAGCTGCAACACTTTGTTGATTCATCATTCCTTCCTATTATTTATCCATTTTTATCATTGACATTTCCATTGTCGAAGTGGAAACACTAACATGGGGTTTGACCAAGGCAAGACCCTAAATGGCATAACATTTTTATTCTCTTTTTGAATGTGTAGATTTTAGGTTTAGAGAGGATTGAAGGAAGCTTGAAGACAAATTGTTCATTGTTGCAATTAAAGCCTTACATCTTGTCAATTCATGAAAACTCACCAATAGAATTATCTGACAATGATCTGACAACTTTGCAAGTGGAAATGAAGGTCTCAAATCTACCTTCAAAGGACTACAAAAATAGATCAAAATAATCCTACAAGGACCCATATTCCCTTGGGAAACTTTGTCTAGGATATTCAAACCAGCAATAACTTTTTAGGACAAGTACATAGTCCCCTACCCTTCCCAAATCTACTTGTAATTCTCTATTTTTTTTCTATCAATTGTCAACATCTTGCAATTTACATATAGGTCACATAATCTAATTAGGGTAGTCAAGGAAAATTAATTCCAATCGATTCCAAGGCTCAATAAGATGTAGATCTAGGTCTGATTGGCTCACCTTCATGATTGAAAGTTAATCAAAAAACCTTAATGATCTCCATCTTACTGAAACATAAGAAAAACCCCACACACACACACATAAAATTTGAATCCTAGGTTTACACATAAACCTAAAGTTCTCCATTTTTATTTGTTTCATTTTGGTGAACTTGGCATGTTAACATTGCATGCCTTCTGAAAATTCATCCTAGATTCAAGTTTTGCATTGTTTTGCATTTCTCACTTAGGGTTTCACTTTTACATCATAAAAGACATAAAATTTTAAAAAAATGCATATTTTTTGCATCATAGGTTGCATTGTGGTTCATTTAAGTCACTTAGATTGGATCTACATTAAAAATTGTATTCATAATTATCATTTGCATTTTTATACATATGCATTAGAATCATATTATCTTAATTTGAGAAAATTCTGGAGAAATGGTGACTTTCATACCTGTTTGCACACACGAAATAGGGGACTTAGATAGTCTAATAAGCATTAACTTTTTTAGTTTTCATTCACCCTATCAAGGACTCAGATGCCCTTTGGTGCCTCTATCTTCCTACACTTGAATTAAAAAAATTACAAACTTCTCTATCTTTGTGTCTTCAATATGTTTATGCTTGCAAATCTCTATTTTGAAATTCTTAATTACATTCATTTTAGCATCTTTCATATAGCTCAGAAAAGGGAAAAAAGTGAAAAAAATTACATTGTCTTGTTTCAAATTGCATCAAAATCATCATTTTCAGATTTAGGCATCTTACAATTAGTCAATTCTTGCATTTTAGATCAAATAATTTCATTCAAAATTGTCATTTATTGTTCACACATTGTTACACACTTGCATTGGCATAAACTAAGAAAATTCTAGAAATAAATGTTGTCAAACTTGTCTACAACCAAGCCCAAAATCCTTAAACAAAATTACAAACAATCAGACTTTGAATTTCTGGAAAACCTTCCCAGGACACAAACATCCTTGAGCGCCTCTGTCCCCTTGCTCTTTTTGGCTTAAAATTTTTGTGGCAAAATCTTCTCAAGATCCTTTGTCCAATTTTTTTGTTTTTCTTCCAAAAACCTGTTACATAACATTTTGAACCTTAGTGAAACCATCATCATGATGGCTCAATTTTTTTCCCAAATCTTGACTTCTCTAAAATCCTTGGTTGATGTTTCAAGTTGTGTGTTTGGTGATGACCCTAAGTCCAATGAGAACATTAATTATCCTTAACTTACCAATGCATGTCCTCATGATATAGATATCTTTGGACAATATGAGGAGAGCATGAATGAATTCATGCATAATTCTTTACACAACCTTGAGAATAATGCAACCTTTTATCCTTCCATGGGATTGCCTAATCACCCAACACCACCTATCATTCCACCACTTGAAATGTTTTCCACATTTCATAAGGAAAGTGACTTGAAATTCATACCTCAAACAATGCACATTAGAGACACCTATCAATAACAATCACAAGGAAAGCACATCAACCAACCTCCCATCATATGATCATAAAAATACAAACACGCCCATTAACTTGGAACAAAGTTATGGACAAGGCTTTAAGATATTGACAAAACAAGGATGTGAAATAAAGCATGAACATAAGATCCATCACCTCTTGAAACAAACACCATCCAAAGATACTAAGGATTAGGTTACCAAGGTCCTCCACCTTTACATCAAACATTTGTCCCACCAAAAAAAAATACAAAGTCTACGGTCTTATTAAGAAGTTACAATTCCTACATCTTATAACCAAAATGAAACATGCATTAGACACACTTCTCAACTTAGGATACATTACATTACCACATATATGTGACTAAGGAGATAAGAAAGGAAAGAGTACAAATAAATCTTACAATGCATATCATAGAATACTTGGACATCTTACTGACGAATGTCGTGATTTAAAGAAAAAATTAATAAAATTTGATCCTTATGTGGTTCACATTGAACATGTGATAGATTAACATTCATGTGATGCACTCCTTGCCATGTGGTATTTGTAGTATTATAACATACTCACCACCATTCATGGGGGTATAAACTTGGCTTTATGCAATCATATTTTATCTTGCAAAGAGCAACATATCATCATCCATTTTTGGCTCACCTTTTTCCCTACACTTGGGGGACAAGAGGTTAGGTAACCTTGTGTTAGGTGCATTCCTTCTTTGGATCTCTTTATTTCTCCTTAAAACATTAGTGTAGCAAGTACACTAACATTTTAAGGGGGAGCATATAGTCCCTCGCTCATTGTTTTCATAGGAATGGTCCCTTTTTAGTGATGATAGCATACATCTTGTAGGAAGTGTGACCTTTTCAACCAAAGTGTGGCTTTCTTGATCTATGTGAGTGTCTCTTTGGTGGTGGTATTGGGCTTGATGTCCTCTAAGAGTCTGACCTTTTCTTGGTATATGATGTTCCCCTTTGTGATAATCCTATGGTTGGTATTCCCTAAGGTGTGATCTTTTATTCCTTGATTTGTCCTCTCTTAGTGGTGATGTCATGTGTGATATTCCCTAAGGTGTGATCTTTCATTATCGAACAAAATCCCCTTTGTTGTTTTTGTAAATCACCTTTTATGGTGGTGTTGTTATAACACCCCTTGAGGTTTTGTAATTACCTTGTCATGGTTTATGTGCCTCCTTAGGTGAGTTTATGCACCCCCTAAGGTGATTTTAGTTCGTCCCCATGACATTAAACTTTATGCACCCCATGAGGTGAGTTTTCTTCGTCCCTCATGACATTAAACTTTATGCACCCCTTGAGGTGAGTTTTGTTTGTATCTCATGATGTTAATCTTTTTGCACCCCCCAAGGTGAGTTTTATGCACTCCCTAAAGCAAGATCTTGCAAGATAGTTGATGGATTTAACATAACGGAGCTTGTTGGGTCATGAACTTGAGCACCTCTTTTTATCATGGCCACCGAGCATAACATAACTTGCTTGCTAGTAGAGCTATATGTTTCATGAGTGTATAGCATAACACACATTTCTAGCCTTATGGGACCCATCATATTGGATGGACATCAAACATAACATAGCTTGCTAGCCAATAGATCCATGTGGATCATGAGTGATGTAGCATAATACAACTTGCTAGTTCTCATGAGAGCATCCTCATGTATAACATGTATTTAATGGATGATTTTTGGTATTTGAGACAATTTAAGACTGAGGTCTCTTTGCCTTACTGACTTGGATCCCTTTAGTACTAACCTTGTGTTTTTTGTGTCTCTTTTGTGCATTTTCTTTGTGTTTGCATCATTTTGTGTTCATTTTATTGTTTTTATGTTATGCCATGTGTTTTCATCATGTATGCTTCATGTTTTTCCAACATGTATGTTTGAGCATGTTGTTTTGTTTCATTTTGTACATGTGTGTTCCTTTGTGCTTATGTTGGTTTTCCATACCCCTCTTGACATATTTTTCTAGTTTAGTGTGAGTCTAGGTGTAACTTCATACTCTCACTAAAGTGGGGGTTAAATGTGTTGGAAGTTGAAGATTGCATCAAATGGTTGTCATTGATGTCAACACAGTACTACATGTATGACTAGTTTAACGAAAGTTATTTCACATTGAAGTTGACCATTATATGTGGTTTGGAATGTTGGTTTTTGGTTTGGTTCCTACTGTGTGACAAACTATGATTTAGATATTTCAATATCTTGGCCAACTAGGCGTATGCAATACTTTATGGATATTTTTGGCCACCCTAGTCGATGTGTAAGATATGTATATCCATATGTGTCTCTGAAAAGTAAGAGAGAAGGATGCGAGATGCGAGGTTATAAAAGAAGAACACAAAGTCAGAAAAGTGTGTGGTTGCAACAAATTTTAATAAGTGAATTAGGCGAAGACAAAAGTATGTAATTAGAGCATAAGTATTGAGCGATTACTGAGCTCCATCTAGAACTGAATTTAGCACAAGAAAGGTGTAATTCATTAGTTCACTTTTGGCGGTAAGCCATAAATTTTGTATTCTGGCAGTGAGCCATCTTCTTTGTATCTTTGTGGTAGTAAGCCCTCTAGGTTGTATCCCTGTGGATAGTGAGTCCTTATTTCAGGCAGTGAGCCTTATCTCAGGAAATGAGCCTTTTTGTAATCGGTTTTGATATTATATATAGTGCGAGTTAATCCTCACCGTGGTTTTTTTCTCATTGGGTTTTCCACATAAATCTAGTGTTATTGTGTTTGTGGATCTGCATTTGATGGTTAATCATTGAATCATTTTATGTGTTAGTTCTGATAATTGAATTTAAGGTTATAATCTGTGACAACTAATTCACCCGCCCCCCTCTTAGTTGTCCTATCCAACAATTGGTATCAGAGAAAAGTCTTTTGGAATAAGTTTAACAGCTTGGAGGAGATCTTGGAAGGTTTAACTAAATGATGAATGGATCTGACTTAGATGAAGAATTGAGAGAAGAGACCTCAGAGTCTAAGAATGAATATCTAAAAGAAAATGTCAAGCAGGCAGGTGAATGTATTTAGAAACTAAGAAACCAGATCTAGAAATTTAAGATGAAACACAAAGAGTTTACCAGGAACTAAAAGAAGCAAAGGAGACTGCTAAAAATCTAAGGATGAAACTTGAAGAAAGAAAAATAATGGAAGAGAATATAAAATTGTAAATTGGACAAAGCAAAGAAATTATCAATCAAAAGACAAAAAAATGTGACAAGCTTGAACAAGAAGTAGCAATTCTTAAGTCTGATTTGGAAAGGGAAAAAAGTTTTGAAGACAAATTTAAGATGATTTCAGGAATTCTTGGTGAATTAATTTCATCTCAGAAGCCTACAAAGGATAAAGGTGGTCTAGGACTTGAAGAAGGACAAAGTTCAAAGACTAATCCAAGTCTCAACAAAATGAATAATCAAAGGATATTTCAAGGCAATACTTATCAAGGCAAGAATAGAAGGATCAATATTGAAAGGATACCCAGCTAATAACCTAATGATCAAAAGTACACATATTTTAATGGATTTTGTTACTCATGCAATAAATTTGGACATAAATCTATAGAATGTAGAAGAATGATGAACCAGAATAGATTCTTTGGTGGACAATGCTATGTTTGCAACAAGTTTGGGTATAAATCTATAAAATTTAGAAGTCAGATAATGATGAACATATTTAATACCCATAGAAGATTTCATTCTTTTCAAGGATACTTTTACACATGCAATATTTTTGGACACAAGGCTAATCATTGCAGGACAAAGATGAATACAAACTCTCTTGATCAAAGATTTGTTCTATGTCACTCTTGCAACAAATCTGGACATATCTCAAAAAAAAATAAGAGAAAAGTTGGGAAGAAATTGAATTTGGAACAAAAGAACAAGCTTAATCTAGAAGAAGTGAGGAGAGAAATGGAAAAATTCTAGAGAAAGAAAGAAGAACCAAAGAACAAGGAAAAATCAAATAATCATGTATCTGCATCTGGTGTAGATACCTCTTTTATGAACTAAATCTAGTAATAACCTCAGGGGGAGCAGTCACAGAAAAATATATCAAACCCCTGGTATAAGATATTTCATGCAATGACACAAGGATATGCGATGTAAATTTTCATTCTAAAGGAAATGAAGAAAATTTCAGTAGAAAACAAGCATTACAAAATATTTGCGAAACCTATTTTTTTTGTGTGTGCATTTCACAAATTGACTGACAGCTTAGGCAGAAGGAGAATCTGATAGACTAAAGTAAAAATGATGATGTGGCAAGCAATAAATTATCATTTATGGTGAAACCCTAAAAGCGATAAGTCAAATAAGGAAGATTGAGTGGTCATTCTCATTTTGAAGTGAACGAGTGGAGAAACAAAGGGTTAGGGTTACTAGCAAGAAAAATTATGGAGAACAAGGAAGAAGCAATGGAGTTAAAGGAAATGGTGGTATTTAATCCATGCAGCAACAAATTGTAGAAATTAAGTTACAAATTGATGAATTTGATCATGAAAAGATTCAAAATCTTGAGACTTCTCTTTCAGTTGAGCAAATGCAAAAGGTCAAAGATTTAGGGCACAAGGGTTTAGACATTTGGAGTGAATTTCCATACTTTTCAAATGTGGACATTGTTCGGGTTATTTTAAGTAGAATTCAAGGTAATCAGATGATCTTTGACAAACCTTGTGAGATCATGAAGGAAGCAATTGCAACAATAACACGACAATGTGATGTTAGACTTGTTCCAATCAAGAAATTAGTAAAGAAAAAAGAGGTCAAAGCCCTAATTGGGGTAACAGGAGATCAAAGGGCACTTATAATTCACACCATAATTGACCCAGTGATAAGGTATGTGGCATATGGTATCTCATATAAGATTTATTTCAGGAATAGGGAAGGTTCTACCTCAGCAATTGTTGTTTATGTTGTGCATCAAATGGTTGAGAAAAAGGAGGATTTTGACTTGTGTGAGTTATTAAGAAATCAACAAATGGAAAATATAACTATGACAAAGAATGACAATTATCCTTTTCACTTCGAAACTTTGGTTATATGCTTGATGATATATTTTCTGAATTCATTACCATTGAAAGAAAATTTTGTGTGGAAGTCCACTATACCAGTTGGAAAGCAAGTTTATCAATATCTTAAATATCTAACAGAAAGGGAAAAGGTTTGCCCAAAGTATTTTGAAATCAAGATAAATGCATGGAATTCTAGTATGATTTTTAGTCTGATTATGATGTCTAAGGAAGGATCCTCCTCTGGAAAGAGGAAAACAAGGAAAATCAGTTCATGTCTCCCTTCAGAAATGAAGAAGTTGAAGAAAAAGGAGAAGGAAGAAGGAAAGGAAGCAAGAATTGTAGAAGCACTTGATCTGGTATCAACAGATGATGATGAAGAAGATGTTACTAAAGAAAAGGTGGTAAAGATTCTTGAGCAACCTGATGGGATAAAGAAGATTGGAGATATATGATTGTCTCGACCATCATATGAATAGGATGAGATTATAGACGCTCTAGCTATCTACATAATTCATAATGATGTTGATCTAAGTGAATTGACAAGTACCTTACCGGAAGTATTGATTGAACAGATTGAAGACAGATTAAGGGAACTGTCACCTAGTAAAAGAGCAGAAAAAGATGAAATTCAATTGGCCTTATAAGAAAGATGTAGAAATGAAAAAAGAGGTTGACTGAGAATATAAATGAACTGAGGAGTTGTATCAAAAGTGTAAATAACGTATATAGGTATTGTCTCCAATGGCCTACTGGGTGATCACACAATACTGGTTTATAATTTCTAGGAGATCCTATTTTTTGTTGAAAACAAATATTTTTAGAAAATATATGATTTAAGCCTTGAAAATTTCCATTTAGAGGATTCCAATTGAAGAAGGTTTGATCAAACCACCTTAGATCAAACCCCTTGGATAAAACCCTGCTAGTTTTAAACCATACCTATAATGGAATCTCCTTTATACTTATCAAAATGTTGATAAAAAACCACTTTTGATTTACCTTTTGGGGGATCAAATGAATTCATTTAAAATTTATTTTTTGTATGTAGTCCTTATTATAAGCTTCTAAAAAAGTATAATTTTAAATAAATTTAATTTTATTATTATATTTATTTTTTATTTCTTGTGAATGTAGGTTTTTCACCAAAAATCAAGCTCTTTGTTCTGCACATGTGGAAAAATAGCAGATTATAAAAAAAAATGAAAAATATCAATGCACTAGATATTCATGTCCCTGATCCAACAAAAAAAATTGAATTTTCATACATAGAAAAAAAGTTATATTTTAGCCAATAAATCATGTCTAAATTGTAACTAGTTTGACTCTGAAACTTAATTAAGAAAAAAAAAATTAATGAAATGCTATGAAACCAATTCCATGCACTAGATATTATAGTTACAAATCTAAATTCAAAAAAAATATAATTTTATCCTTCATATAAAAAGAGTTATGTGTTAGCCACTAACATCACTCTTTAAAAATGGTGTTTACTGTTAAAAACTAGTTTTCGAAGGAGATGGAAAAAGAAGTGTAACATGATTCCAAAAAAATTGAAAAGAATATATTTAGAATCTATAGACAAAATGTCACAAATCACTAGTTTGCATCATCTCCAAATTCCTCACACTTTAGCCACTATAGGTGCTCGAAAGTGAAGATTTGGTTAAAAAAATTCAATTCAATGTCTAGTTTGGCCAAAAATTGTAAACCAGTATTGTGGGATCACCCTACTGCTATTGGGAACTATAGAACAAAAATTGATACTATTGAGCATGAATTGAACTCTATTGGAAAAACATATGATGTTCTTAATGACAAGGATGGAACACAAAGGAAAAGGATCAATTCCTTACAATCTTATCTTGTAGTCATCATGGTACAAAGGCACAGTATTGTGAAGAACTTTTGGAAAGTCAAAGAGATAATTGAGTTAATATTGGAACAGCTTTTCGGTATCTTGGAGGATGTTGAGAAAAATGCACATAATATTGCCATTCCAGATACTCTTCTGGAAACAATTGATTCAATAGCAAAGAACCACAATATTTGTCTATACATCAAGCTGGAAGTGGATTCCTAGAAGAAATGTCTTCCAGAACTGAAAGAAAAAAATAAGGAAATATTTTGAAGAAAGAAGGATTGAGGTAAAGAATCATTTTTGATAAACTTTTTGTGAAAAATGAAAATTTTTGAAGCAAAGGGCCGATAGAACTTTTTTCAAAGGGGGGGAGAGAGCATGTGAAAAAGGGAGAGAGAAAGCATGTGAAAATAAAAATCATTTTGATGAAAATCATTTTTGGTTGTTGTTGGATTTTCACATCTTGTGTCGCCATCAATGACAAAGGGGGAGATTGTTGGAAGTTGAAGATTGCATCAAATGGTTGTCATTGATGTCAACACAGTACTGCATGTACAACTAGTTTACCAAAAGTTATTTCACATTGAAGTTGACCATTTTATGTGGTCTGACATGTTGGTTTTTGGTTCGGTTCCTACTGTGTGACAAACTATGATTCAGATATTTCAAGATATTAGCCAACTTGGCGTATGCAATATTCATGTGTCTCTGAAAAGTAAGAGAGAAGGATACGAGATGAGAGGTTATAAAAGAACATAAAGTCAAAAAAGTGTGTGGTTGCAGTTGATCAGAATAAGCGAATTAGGCGAAGAAAAAATTATGTAATCAAAGAAAAAGTATTGAGTGATTACTAAGCTTCATCCGGAACTGAATTCAACACAAGAAAGGTGTAATTCAGCAGTTCAATTTTGGCGATAAGCCGTAACTTTTTTATTTTGGTAGTGAGCCATCTTCTTTGTATCTTTGTGGCAATGATCCCTCTGAGTTGTAGCCCTGTGGACAGTGAGTCCTTATTTTGGGCAGTGAGCCTATCTTAGGCAATGAGCCTTTTTGTAATTGGTTTTGATATTCTTTATAGTATGAGTTAATCCTCACTATGGTTTTTCCCTCATTGGGTTTTCCACGTAAATCTAGAGTTATTGTGTTTATGGATCTGCATTTGATGGTTAATCACTTAATCAATTTATGTGTTAGTTTCAATAATTGAATTTAAGGTTATAATTTGTGACAACTGATTCACCCCCCCTCTCAGTTGTCCTATCCAAAAAAAAAACCATTATAAATTATCACCCTTGAAAATTTCACTTTGTATTTTTTCCCCCTTATTTTATTGGACCTAATTAAGCACCTAATTTCCTAAATTATGCATTATATAGCCCATTTTCACCATTTTCCAAGAAATTGCAAGCATTGAACAAATGCATCCAATTGATATTTTTCCCCCAACAATTAATGTCTTGGAAAATAGGGTTAGGACCCATTCACCCTAGGGCATATGGGTCCCCCTATTTTTTCAAGGACAAATTTTTGATATGTTGATGTCGGTATTTTAGCATTCAAAACTCAAATTGCAAATGTCAGCTTTTGGGATTTAATTTTTGGAAAATTAGAGAAATTCCTATAAATACCTAGTTATGGCATCATTTGAAATCTAAGTGAAATGATCAAGCAATAAGTGAACATTGAGAGCACTATCAAGCAAGTTAAGAGCATTATTTCAAAGCTCTATTGTAGCAATTCAAGATCCTAGCATCATGTCAAATCTTATGTAAGTTCACATGTGTTTATGTTATCATTGTTTCTGAAGGCTAACCCTTGTTGTAGGTCTCCAAGCAATTCAATCATTTAAGTAAGCAAGATCTAAGACCTTGAAGTGATGTGCATGACTTTAGTCCTTCAAGGAAGCCATTAAAGGGTGGTGAGTTATAGCACTTTGTTGGTTCATCATTCCTTCCTATCATTGATCCATTTTTATCATTGGCATTGCCATTGTGGAAGTGGAAAAACTAAAACGGGGTTTAACCAAGGCAAGCCCCTAAATGGCACAACATTTCTTCTCTTTGTGAATGTGCAGATTTTAGGTTTAGAGAGGATTGAAGGAAGCTTGAAGATAAATTGTTCATTATTGCAATTAAAGCCCTATATCTTTTCAATTCATGGAAACTCACCTATAGAAATATCTGACAGTGATCCAACAACTTTGCAAGTGGAAACGAAGGTCTCATATCTACCGTCAGAGGACTACAAAATCATAGCAGAAGAAGCCTACAAGAATCCATACTCCCCTGGGTGACTTTTTCCTTGTATTTAGACCAACAGAAACTTTTTAGGATAGGTACATAGTCTAGTACCCTTCCCAGATCTATCTACAATTCTCTGTTTTTTGCTATCAATTGTTGGTACCTTTCATTTTGCATATTAGGTCGCATAGTTTAATTAGGGTAGTTAAGGAAAATCAATTCCAATCCATTCCAAGGCTCCATAAGATGCAAATCCAAGTTTGATCGGCTCACCTTCATGGTTGAAATTCAATCGAAACACCTTGATGATCTCCATCTTAATGAAACATAAGAAAAACCCCACACACACACATACATAAAATTTGAATCCTAGGTTTACACATTAGACCTAGGGTTATCCATTTTTCTTTGTGTCACTTTTTAACCTCACTGCTCCTAAGTCTACAATCTCATAAATAGAGTATGGTTCTAGCCACGTCACTTTTAGTTTTTCTTTATTCTTTAATTTGTTTTCATAAAGTAATACCAAGTTCCCTATTTAAAAAAAAATTGTGCAGAGATTCACGTCATGCCAAGCCTTTTGTCTTTGTCACTCTACATTTTGATTATATACTGCAATGAATCTATCTTCATCCAATTTTTTGAGTTCTTCTATTTTTATGTGTAAAATATTTATCATACAACTGCAAACTTAGAACGGTAAAAAAAAATTGGATTATGAAATTCATTGGGACTACCGCATCAATCCCATAGACTAGTTGAAATGGTGAATTTAGTGGTCCTCTTATATGATGTGTAGTAAGCCCAAAGTATCACAAGTATTTTAATTTCCCAATCCAGCCTATTTCCTTCACACATTTTAGTCATGGTTGTCCCAATTAAATTATTTAAGGCCTTACTTTCTTTGTTGGCTTGTGGGTGGTAAGGGGAGCTTCTATTGTTTGTAATCATGAAGTTTTGCAATAGCTCCACAATGACTTTATTAACGAAGTGCTTTCCTTGATTACTTACAATAGTGAGTGGACAACCATATCTAGTGATTATGTTTTCATATAGAAACCTTGTTGTATTTTTATGGTACAATCCCTTTTGGGTTTGGCTTCCACCCATTTTTTCAAGTATTCAACTCCAATGATGATGAATCTTTCTTTAGAGTTCCTAGCCAGTGGATCCATTGGTCCTATGAAATATATAGCCCATTTTTCAAATGGGGTTTGTGCTAGGACTAGTTTTAATGGAATGTAATCTCTTGTGGTAGGTTTCCCCACCCTTTGGCATATGTCACAATTCCTAGTATATTTTTTAGCATCTTTGTGTAGTGTTGGCCAATGTAACCCATTTCATTTAATTTTCTTTGTTGTTGTATCTCTGTAATTATGCCTTCATTTTATTCCTTCAATGGATTCCTTTAGGATAGCCTCTCTTTCATGTTAAAATACCAATCTTCTTATTATTTCATCTTTCCCTATGCGATGTAACTCTCCTTCTATCAGTGTGTATGGTAGGGACTTTCGAACAAGTGATTCTTTAGCCTGTGATGAGATATCTAATGGGAATTCACCTTTTGATAAGAGTATAGCAATGTCGTTAAGCTCCATTGGTACCACATTTATTCTAAAAATGTATGTGCTAGGTAGGCCTTCTGGAAGGTCTTCTAGTTCCTCTCATGTTTCCATCCTAGATAAGTAGTATGGTCCCTAATTGTGTTTCCCAAGTTTCACCATTATTTTAAAATTGAATCCTTGAAATAGGAGTAGCCACCAACATATTCTTCCTTGTATAAAGGCCTATTGACTAGGTATGTTAGTGGTTCATGGTCTATGAAAAATGTAAATAGTGTTGATATCAGATAATTTCTAAACTTTTGTAATGCATAGACCATAGCTAATGCTTCTCTTTTGGTGGTGGTATAGTTCTTTTCTACCTTAGAGATTTTTCTACTTGCAAATGCTATAGGATGGTTCTTATTTCCTTTAGTCTGAGCTAATACTACACCTATAACAATTCTTAAGGCATCTGCATGTACATGGAAGGGTGTATTCCAGTCTGGGAATATGAGTATTGGGGCTTCCACAATCTTGTTTTTAGGATGTCAAATTCATGTTGATATTCGTCAATCAATTCAATGCTTTTATTTGATTTCCTTCTGAGTAATTCTTCCATAGGGGGCAGTTATTCTGACATTTCCTTTTATAAATTTTCAATGATATCATATGTATCCCAAAAAAAATTTGAATTCAAAAGGTGGTTTTGGTGGTGGTGGGGTCATTACTAATGCAACCTTCATAGGGTCCACAATTAATACTCCTTTGCATATAATATGACCTAGTAGTGTACCATATGGTCCCACAAATACACACTTCTTCAAGGAAATTTGCATACTATGACATCTAGTGAGCATCATTCTAAGTACTTGAATATGATCTTTAACCAACCCATAAATTTTCCAATCATCCAAATACACTTCTAAGAAGTCATGTATAAAATCCTTGCAGGAATTTATCATGATCCTATTGAATATCATAGGTGCATTCTTCAATCTAAATGGAATTATTTTATACATGTAGGATCCCCATTCCATTACAAATGTTGTTTTAGGTTGTTCTTCCTCACTTATTCTTACTTGGTGATATCCTAAAAACCCATTAGTAAAGTAGTATATCTCTCTGCCTGCTACTAACTCCAAAATCTCTTTTGTAAAAGGTGGAGGAAAAGGGTCATGGATACAAGCTTTATTTAGCTCCCTAAAATCAACAAGAATTCTTATTTCTCCTATATTTTTGTTCTAAATAATCATGGGACCCATTCTATATCTTCTACTGGTTTGATGATCCAAACCTCTAACATCTTTTCGAGTTTTTCCTTGACTAGTTTCTTCTTCATATTAGGGTTTAGACTATAGGTCCTTTTCCTTACTAGCCTAGCCCCATATTTCAACTAGATTTTCATAACTCCTAATTCTTCCTTGATGAATTTTAAGTTGGTAAAATTTATGGGAAAATTTATTCAAATTTTGATAGCATTTCTACAATTTCCACCACTAGTCTGTCATCCCATCAATCTCCTATCTTGGCTAGTTTGGAATCTCCCTCTTTAGCAATAGTTTCTTCCTTCAGTTTAATGGGTTATTATAGTATTTATTTTTAGCCTCAATGAGGGACTCTAGTTCTCTTTCCCCTTGTTGAATCTCTATGTCTATGCTTTTGAAGTATTCATCATCTTTGTTTGTTAGATAGCATATCCTTTCTGAATGTCTAATCTCTTTATCAAGCCATACTATATATTTCCATATGCCTTTTGATTTTGGTGGAGGTGTTTATGTTTGTGGTATTTCTACTTCATGAATATCCTCTTGTCTAAATACAAATTCCTTTATTCTGATGATTATTTTATGTATGTTTCTATTTTTGTTATAAAATGAGGTATGAAGGAGGTCTTTTGTAAGGTATGTCCAACTCTTTGTTTCACCTTTTCTTTCTTGGTTGATATGCCAAGATTGTGCTACTAGTGTCAATGTCCAATAAAATGGTTGAATGTATATTTGGTCATCATACTTAGTTTTATCCTTCCATGTGTCAATACAAATGGTAAGGTGTTCCTTTGGTGGGATTTATCCATTATATTTTTGTATTTTTTTATAACCCCCTCCCTCTAGAAGGTACCTGGTTTTGATCAATACTTTGAATATTCCCTAATGTGTCAGATATTCTTTTTGTGTGTTCTTCCAACATGCGGCATTACAGATAAGTTTGTGTCTCATTATGTCTAATCTTGTTTCATCTATTTGTAAAATTCTTTCTATTTGAGTGATAAATGTTATCAGGTACCCAACTCTTGAATATTTAGGTAATTTTATGTGTGAGATTCCTCAGGAATGTGGTTTACCTAGCGAGTGGTTTTAGTTGTAGCTTAGTATTCTACAACTATCGAGTAGTACATTTAAATTAATGTGGTAGAATGTAGAGCATTCTCTAATGACCTCCTAATCATAAATACTCTACAAAAGCTGATAATTCTCCTAGAATGGAGTTTTGGTTCTTCTTACATCTAGGCATCTATCACTTCCTCGCTATCTATGCTATATGTGGTCCTCTCAATGTCGAATTCTCCTTCTGAATTTGGATTTTCTAAGTTTTCATCTAGTGTTAATCTTGAAATTGTGTATAGGTTTTTATTATTGGTTTCATTATCTTCCTTCAGGTTTATTTCTTTTATGTAAGTTTCACTGGGACTTTTCCCTAGAGGGATGTGAACTATTCTACTTGTATCTGCAAATTATATCTATTCTTTGTGGAAATCTACAATCCCATTAACATTCACAAGCCACCTAAGTCCTAGCAGGACATTAAATGAGTCGAATGTTTCTTTAATCACAACTAATTCAAAATCCACTATTTTTTTTATGCCTTTAACATTAACTTCCACCTACTTCCATGTCCCTAATTTTTTCATTCCAGTTTCATCCACTAAGCTTATGTTATATGGTATTTACGCTAATTATGATTTTCATATCTTCTCTCCTACCCATTTTGAGATCATATTGGTGTTTGCTCCTAAATCTACCATGGCATTGGTTATCTTTTATGATTTATACTTATTGTGATCATGATTGGGTGGGTTTTCCACTGTCTATCCTCTTTATTCAAAGATCTAATTTGAGGTTCTTTCTATTATTTATTCCAATACTTACATAATTGTTGTGTTTATCTAATAGATTAGATTGACTAGTCATTTTGGTCAATTTTTTTAGTATTTGAACTTCTTGTTTGGAAAAATATTGATCTCTTTCTTCATTTTTTCTATCTTGTGACTACTTGTTTTGTTTCTTCCACTATCTTATCATGTTCTTTCTTAGTGGTGTGAAATGCCTCCTCATTTGTGGAGATTTCTTCCTCTGTTGTTCTTTGTTGATTAGCCACAGTGCCAGTTCCTCGTCAAGTTATCACCATTGCTTTATTATAGGTAGGGGGTTCTTTTTCAGAGTCCTTCACATTATCTTCTTTGTAGCCTCCTTGTTATATCTCGTCATCTTGTTTTGGAAATTTTTGTAGTAACCTTACCCCTCTATTTTGATTTATGTTTTTTAATTCATCACTTTTTTATTGGGAAGCCATATTTTTGTAGTAGGTGCAGGCTATATTATTGTTGAATACATCATGTTTTGTGTTACCATAAAATATGTAGGGTTTCCTTCTATCTCCCCAGCATTATGCCACAAAATGTCTAGGTTTACAACATTTAAAGAATGTAGCATCATTTTATCTTCTCCTACCTCTACCTTGGCCTCTATCCCCATGGAATTGACCTCTATCACTATAATTGTCTTGGTTTGGCTGGTTATGTATAGGATTAGAATTTTTTTGATTTTACCATGGTGGGATTTTATATCCATGATCATGTTTGTATAATGGTCCTTCTACTAAACCTTTAACATATACCATTATTTGTTGGTCTTTATTACTTTCTATGGTAGAATCTTCTCTTAACTAGAACAATGGTGATGGACAATCTTTGGTGTCATGGTCATCCCACTCTTCGCAAACACCACAATAGATTGTATTCACCCTTTTTGGTATTTCCCATAGGTCCATCTGTAATGCATTTTCTTTCTTTTTTCCTATCTCTTTGGGGCACTCATTTCTAATGTGACCTTCCCACTCGTAGTAGATGCACCATATATTGGGTCTTGGCACATATAATTCTCTTTTTTTGTGATGTCTTGTTGAATTCTTAATTGATCTACTTGTAGTTTAAGTTTCTCCAATTCCTTGTTTTCTCTTCCCCTATCTTGTTTGCACTAGGATTGACCTTTTCAATTCGGTATTGCCCATATAACTAGTTTTGAATATGTATTGAAATGTCATCCATCTAGTGTTATTCTACTTTCTAATAAGACTCTAGAGATGAACCATTCAATCTTATATTTGTCACTTAATGGTTCTTCTAGACATCTAGTAACTTATTTGAATATTTTATCAAATTATTTGATTGTTTCATCTTCATTTTTCATTAATTTTTGGAGTTTATTGACCCCTTATGTAGGTAAATCTGGGGTGGCAAAATTTTCTAGGAATTCTTTTTTTACTATTTCTCAGTCTTTTTTATTATCAAGATAGTTTTTTTTATACCATCTTAAAGTTTCATCGTGAAGTGATCCAACAAATTCAAATAGTTTAGTGTCATCTCTAGCTATGCATTTTCTTTGCCATAGAGACTCCAAGATAAACACATATTCGGTTGCTTCAATTGTATCTTTTTCAAACAAGGGTAATTTTGTAGTGATGTTCATGGTTTGTTCTTCTTCTAGTTCACTATTTGTATATCCTATATCAAAATTGTATCCACCCAATATTTCTATGTTGTTTATTTTTCCTTGTTGTTCACTTGTGCTTTGTTCTCCTAGGTTTTGTTCTACTTCCTCTGTAGAAATCCTTTTTTCTTTTAATGGCATTAAGGGTGACTCTTGGTCTAGGGGTTGTGTTTTTTCAAAGTTTATTTTCATTCTTGTAGATATACGTTTATTTATAAGTGTCATTTGGTTAATTGATTGTGACATTTTGTTATAGGGTGTTAATTTCATATAGTTCTCCTTATTTATTACTTCATCTTCACCTCTTATCTTCAATACACTTCTAGTTACTAATTCCTCCAAGTAATTTCCATCAAATGTTATGTTTAATAGGTGTTGTATGGTGGTTTCTAGTGGTAACCAATCTTCATTTATCTTTAATTAAATATTTTCCATTCCAAATGAACAATTGGTATTTTTTTTAAAGGAGGTGTCATAATTCTTACTACCACTTGTTCCATTTCTTTCCTATAATTCCCATATTCTTCAATTTCACCTTCTATGTTTTGAATAATTTGGTTTATTTTGTTTATGCTAGACCCTAATTGTAGAACCTTTTCTTTATCCTCTCCAACAGCACCCACAATGGTGCACTCTTCTCTTTCTTCTCTGGAAACACCCACAATGGAACACTTAGCAGCACCGTTAGTGACACACTCACCCTCTTTGTTGTTTTTTTCTTCTGTAACCTCTAATTCCTATTCTTTTTTCCTCTTGTTTTCCTCTTCTATTCTTTTTTGGTATCTTTCCTATCTTTCTTGAATTTGTTTTAACCTCCTTTCTTCTACATTTATCTCCATTCCCAACTTAATTCTTTTAGTTATCTCCCTTTTCCTTTTATTATCTCTTATTCCCATGGGTCTTTTGGTCCATACTTCCACTAGTCTTTATATATCCCATGGGTGATCTAGTATTGAACAGTTACATATTTTTAGGTATCTTTTCAGATCCCTCTCGGCTTCCCCTTTTCCATTTTTCATCCCTTAAGTGCCTACCCACCTCTCACAAGGGTAGTTACCTAAGAGAAGTGTCTATAAAAAAAATCTCTTTATTGGTTATCCTTTTCTACTGCCAATCTTTTCTACTCAAAATTTTTGCACTATCCTATCCAGGGTCCCAGCAACAGAACCAATGTTAGTAGAGGAAATGGGGAGACTATAGTCCAAAGACCTATACCCTAGTATCCCTGATGTAGTCATTTTATACCCTAGAGGATATAGTGGTAGAAGTGAGTAAGAGCAATAAATAATTATTATCTAACACTTGTTTTTACAAGAATTAAACATGCATAAGAGTCATCCATAACACATATATCCATTGAATCCTTATAACTCTGTATATATTAATATAATCATTATATATGCAAGTCTTGGTATTTTCTTTATAATACTGTAGAAACTAAAAATTGTCATAGGCCTACGACTCTTATTTTCTCTGTCATTTCCCCTTTCATTCTTTCATTCTTAATAATTAAATAATTTTTAATTATTTTCTAAAGTCATAAGTCTTCTATTAATTAAATAATTTTAATTATTTAATTAATGCATTTCTATCTTTATTCCTCCTGATTAATTAAATAAATTCTTATTTAATTTATATCCACTTTCCACTATAATTAAATAATTATTTTTAATTATTTAATTATTCATTAGCTTTTTCTCTCATAAATTAAATAAATTTTAATTAATTGGTCCACTCTCTTGAATATCCAATCTCAATCATTATTTAATTCAAATGATTCCTCCTATGTCACATTCTTTTATAATTAAATAATATATTTATTGTTTAATTATTCATTGGCCGCCTAAATTAAATAATTTTAATTATTTAATTTCTCCTATCACCTCTTTGTTCATGCCAATCTTATCCTCCACATCAAATCTTATCTCTTGACATCTCATTTAATCCTAGCCCTTGATTGAATTATCTCATAATTCAATCTCAACCCTTCATCCTTATCATTTGCCCTAATTTAGCCCTAACCCTATTTCATACTACAACTTTTAATATTGGCCATTAATTAAGACATCTTATTGACATCCAATCTCAACCATCAATCCAAATCTGTCATAAGCCATTTGGGGGTTGATTCTTCAAGCATCCTTATGCTGTCCAAATCATTCTTGAATCATCCATCCATTTCTATCTATCATCCTCCATCTATCATCTCCATCTTAATGTTATGCTATTGAATTAAGCAACCAACATATCAAATCAATTGACCAATTCATTCATCATTGCATCTATTTGATATATTAAAGATTTGGATCAGGTAATGCAAATTATTGTTTTATAATTTTTATTTTATCCAAATTTTTCATATACAATTACAATCCTTTCTTTATCTATATCTATGATATTTGGTCTATCATATATAATTTATTATGTCATATATTACATACATATATTATCGCCTAGTTTCTTATAGAGATGTGACCCTTATAGGGCACCCCTTAACCTATCTTCCTTGTTCACTAGATGCTCTGCACTTGCTTTGTGGTAAGTTACGATAGGTTCTGCTCTATTTCCTATACCCTGCCAATAGTGGGCTTTGTGTGGGGGATGGTATTGATTATTGTTTTTTCCTTTCTTCCTCCAACATTGAATCCATTATTTTTTTGGTTATTGTGGTATTCTCTTCTTGTATTTTTGAAATTTATTCTTGTTGGACCCTCATTAGAGTGTCTACCCTCTACTTTGTTTGGAGCTTGGGCCTATATAAGTTATTGCTTTTGATCTACAGCAAGGCTAGACCCTATGTCTATTATTGATTTTCTCTTATTTCTTCTTTATTTAATGCGTTCAGCCTCCTTTCCTGGATTTCTAAAATGATGGGATGTGGGAAGTATTTGATTATTTCCTCCAAACTTTTATCAAACTTCCTTATGTATATTATTAAACTTTGTATTATTTTGTCCTAATTATCATTATCTCAATTGTCATGCATGGATAGTACCTAGGGGAGCATACCATGGTAGATGATGATGTTTGCAGTCATCATAACATCGATAGGAGGTTGTGGTTTCTCTACTGCCTCCGGTTGTTGGATTTATACTATGTGTGCTTTCCTCTTCCTATTTTTGGAGGTTTCTACACTTCCTCTACTTCTTATTCTTCTTATTCCTCTTTTACAAAAGTAATTATCTTTCATTTCACTACTTTCTTAGGTCTTGAGTTGTGGCCTTTCTTCTCCACACTCATCTAAATTAATATTTTTGAGATTTCTTGCACATCTAGTGTTGTCATCATTTGGGAAGAGGATGTGGGGCCCTCAAATTATGTACTAGCAACTCCATGAAGTCTTTTGAACCTTCTTTCTATCAATGTGCATTTCTCTAGGGCTGGTACAAAGGATGAAGGTTGAGTGGATTCCTTTGGTGGAATTCCCCACTACTCCTATAGTTGCTCCTTGTTCTTTTCAAACTTCTCCTAAACATTCTTCTTATGGATTTGATCCATAATCTCTTTGTATGTGTTGAACCTCTCCATATTGGGGTATTTTAGTTTTCTTAGGATTTTTACGACATATACATCAACCTCCTTTTGAGAAATTTCATATGGGATTTTGGGGATCCAAGTTGTTTGTGGATCTACTACCTCCATGTATGTGTTATTTTTTATCCACCATAAATGTTATGGTGTTGATGTATTGCTTCATAGATTCGTATGGAATTTGTTTTTGTCCTTGTATTTGGTGTTGGAAGCTCTTAAATAACCCCTAGTAGGCTGCAATATAATCCTACTTGTCCAAGAATTGGTGGTGTTCATTTGGATTTGGAAAGCTACCAAAAGATTTGTCTGCCATACTTTTCCCTTGAACATTGGAAGCTCATTCAGAAAATAGAAGACCAAGAAAATAAGAAGTTTTCCATAATGGAAGTTGTACCAGGAGGTGTTTATTTTCTAAAGAATATCCATGAGTTTCTCTCACATCACCTCAAAGAGGTCAAAATATTTTCCCTCCACCACCATCTAATAGGAGGTGTGTATTGTCATTACCATTGCAGAGTCTTCTTTGTTTGCATAATAAATTTTATATGCACTTACCATGGTTGCATACCACACTCCAAGAATTTTTATGGATCATACACTCGAGATATTCCCATCTGGTGTTGTGCCAGTGATTTTAGTTACTACATCATTCTTTATTGCTTTCTTTGTTAGTACTTCTTTGACCATACTTAACCCGGTTACTACGTGAATTTATTCCTTTGTGATCCGGTAGGGTTTGTCAAGGTAGATGAATTTGTCATGCACTCTTCTAGTACTAGCCTAACCCAATCATTCTCATCACAAAATTCCAAGTAATATTTCCACATGTCTAGATGATTCGTTCCCACTTTCTGGTACTATGATTGATACATGCTTTGATTCGGTGTGAGTAAGATATATTGGAGGTCCTCAAATTTTGTATGATCAATTTTGGAATGGGTTTGTGGATATATTTTCTTATATCTTCGATGTACACATCTATGGGTATGCCTGAAAAATTCATGTAATTTTCTACCTCCATTTCTTTGAATGGGTATATCTTATACTTTGGTCATGACTTCTCTATAATATTCACCAAAGTTGGGGTTTCCATTGTTTGCAGCTATGTGTGAGATAGTAGAAGAGTTCAAATCACTTTTTATTAGATTGGATTTTTCGAATGCAAGTGAATGGAGTGACACTATGAGGAGGTTTAAATAGATTTGTGTTTGGTAGATGTATTGATGGCATTTTCCCATTAGATTTTGTGGGTTTTTCTAGCCATTTGAATCTTTGGACTGCTAAAGGTTTGATTTTGTTGTTTAGTAATTTATGTTACATATGTTACATAGTTTACACTTTTTTTCTTTTCAAACCTTATCATCACACCCCTTTCGTAAGTGGTAGTGTTCAAGTTTGGCTTCGTTCACATACCCTATGATGTGATTTCCATTCTCTTTAAACTCACAGCTTTTGATTCCATGATTTCATGAATAGAGTATGACCCTAGCCACCTTACCTTTAATTTTCATTGATTTTTGAATTTACTATCATATAGTAATACGAGATTTCATATCTGAAAATTTTTAGTGTGGAGGTTACTATCATGCTAGGCTTTTTGTCCTTTCTGCTCTACTTTGTGATTGTATAATGCTATAAATCTATTTTCATCCAATTTTTCTAGTTCCTATATCCTTTATGCTAAGGACTGATCATCATCCAACCACAAGGTTAGTGTGGTACATAGATTTAGGATTATAAAGTTCATTGGAAGTACCGCATCAATTTCATATACCAATTAAAATGGTGTAAACTTAGTGTTCCTCTTGTAAGATGTTTGGTAGGCCCAAAGTACTGTAGGTATCTTAATGTCCCAATCTAGCCTATTTCCTTCACACATTTTTATAATGGTTGTTCCAATTATCTTATTTAGAGCCTCACTTGCTCCATTTTCTTATGGGTGGTATGGTGAGATCTTATTATGTGTTATCATGAAGTTCTACAGAAGTTCCACAATTAATTTATTAACAAAGTGTTTGCCTTGATCACTTACTATAGTTAGTGGGCAGCCATACCTAGTGATTATATTTTTTGTATAGGAATCTTGCGGAAATTTTTGCAATGCATTCCCTAGTAGGTTCTCACTCTACCCATTTTGTTAAGTATTCAACTCTTGTTATGATGAATATTGCTTTTGAGTGTTTAGCAAGTGGGTCAATTGGTCCTATAAATTCTATTACCTAGTTTTCAAATGGTATTTATTCTAAGACTAGTTTTAATGGCATCTCATTACTTGTAGTAGGTTTCCCCGTCCTTTGAAATATATCGCATTTTCTTATATATTATTTGGCATCTTTGTATAGGGTTTGCCACCATAGTCCAACTAGTTTAACCATTTTTGATGTTTCGCCACAATTATGTCCCCTTGCTATTCCTTCATGTGATTCTTTTAGGATGGATTCTATTTCATGTTCAAATACAACTCTTTGGATAATTTCATCTCACCCTATGTGGTGCAACTCTTCTTCTATTAATGTGTAGGGTATATGCTTTCACACAAGAGATTCTTTAGCCTACAGTGAGAGATTTGTGGGAAATTCAACTTTGGATAGAAGTATAGTAATTTCATGTAGTTCCTATGGTACTGCATTTAGTCTAAACAAGTGTGCACTAGGTAGATCTTATGGCTGGTCTTCTCATTCCTCCCATGTTTCTATCCTTGATAAATAATCCAGTCCTTGATTGTGTTTTTTGGGTTTGACCATTATCTTAAAATAAAATTCCTAAAATAAGAGTAACCACTAACATATTCTTCCTTGTATGATAGGCCTATTGAGTAAGTATTTTAGTGGTTCATGATCTGTGAAAAATGTAAATGGTGTTCACAGTAGATAATTTCTAAATTTTTGTATTTCATAAACAATAGCTAGGTCTTCTCTCTTAGTATTATTGTAATTCTTCGCTACCTAAATATTTTTCTACTTGCAAAGGCTACTAGGTGATATTTATTACCTTTTTGTTGTGCTAATACTACTCCTATGGAAAATCCTAATGCATCTACATGTACATGGAAGAGTGTGTTCCAATCTGGGAAGATTAGTATTGGTGCTTGTGCAATTTTATTCTTAAGTGTATCAAATGTTTTTTGGAATTCCTCGGTCCGTTCAATGCTTCTACCAAACTTATTTTTCAATAGTTTTTCCATAGGTGTAGCTATTTTGGTGTACCCTTTTATGAATTTGTGGTGATATCCAATGTAGCCTAGAAAAAAAATTACTTCTGAAGGTGTTTTGAGTGGTGTTACTGTCATGATTAAAGTAACGTTCATCATGTCTACCATCAAACCTTCCTTGCATATGATATGTCCTAAAAATGTGCCATATGATACTGTAAACATGCACTTCAAATTTAGTACAATCTGCATGCTTCAACATCTATTGAGCATCATCCTCCTTAGTACTTGTATGTGGTCTTTGACTAAGACATATATCATCCAATCATCTAAATATAATTCCAAAAAGTCATGTATAAAGTCTTTAAAAGAATTTATCATGACCATGTTGAATACCGTAGGTGCATTTTTTTAGGTTGAATGGTACATTGTATACATGTAATATCCCCATTCTAACACAAATATTGTTTTTCACTGGTCTTCCTCACTTATTCTTACTTGATGATATCCTGAAAACCCATCAATAAAGGAGTATTTTTCTCTTCTTGCTACAAATTCCATCTTCTATGAATAGTGTAGGAAAAGGGTCATCGATGCAAGCTTTATTCAATTCTCTAAAGTCAACACAAATTTGTATTTCTCTTTTTTTCTTGTTTTGAATTACAATAGGGATAATCCACTATGTATCTTCTATTGGTTTTATTATCCTAGCTTCCAACATTTTATCTAATTTTTATTTGACTTTTTTCTTCATATTATGGTTTAGTTGGTAGGGTCTTTTCCTTACCGGTTTAGCTCATTTAATTATATCCTCATGACTCTTGATTCCTCCTTTATTCCTTTTAGGTCTATAAATTTCCTAGGGAAGAGTTCTTCAAATTCATATAACATCTCTGTAGCTTGTACCACTAGTCTATCACCACAATAGAACCCTATATTGGCCATTTTAGGATCTCCTTAGCAATTTTTTCTTCTTCTAGCTTAATTGGTTGATTGTAGCATTTTTGTTTGGATTCTATTGGGGATTCTACTTCTCTTTTCCCTTGTTGAACTTCTATATCTATGTTGTGTAAATCCTCATCATCTTGTTTGGTTAGGCAACATCTCGTCTCTAGTAATGTAGTTTATTTATCAATCTATTCTATGTATCTTCATATGCCTTCTGATTGTGGGGGTGGTGTAAAGATTTTTGGTACCACCATTTCCTGAATTTCCTTTGGTTTAAATTTTATCTTCTTCATTTTGATTAGTGTGGTATGTATGTGTGTTTTTTTATTGTAGAAGGAGAAGGTATGGTAAAATTCCTTTTTTAGTTTTGTCCAATTGTTGGTTTGTCCTCTTTGTTCTTGGTTGATGTACCAAGTCTATGCCACCAATGTCAATTTCCAATGGAGTAATTTTATATATATTCAGTCATCATATTCATTTCTATCTTTCCAGGTATTAGTATAAATGGTGAGATGTTCCTAGGGTGAAACATGTCCATTACACTTAGGTATTTCCTTATATTCCCCTTCTTTCAGTAGGTACCTTATCTTGATTAAGATTTTTCAAGATGTCTAGTCTCCTTTCCTCAGTTTGATTTTTTTTATTTTTGTGATAAATGATAGTAGGTATCTAATCCTTGAGTATTTAGGAAACTTAATGTGTGAAATCCCTTGCAAAATATGATTTATATAGCGATATTTCTCAGATGTAACTTTTGTTTTTTATTAGATAAGTAGGGAAAGGGCCCTGATCCCGTGGTAAAAAAGCCATAACAATAAATAGAGAAATAGGCTTGGAAGAATAGCACAAGCCCCCACCAGAAAATAGCATCAAAATGAAACATAGGTTAAGTAACCAAAAATGCAACCACATAACCATCATCAACATAATCAAAAACAATTACACATAAAATAGAGAAATAGGCTAGGAAGAACAACACCAACCCCCACCAAAAAACAACATCAAAATGGCATGCAGGCCGAGTAACCAAAAATGCAACCACATAACCATCATCAACATAATCAAAAACAATTATACATATATTTATCGGATATAACTTTTGTTGTGTCTTCTATCTTGTCACAATTATTTTGTGGTTCATCATGTACAAGTGTGGTAGAATGCAAAGCATTCTTTGGTATCTTCCTAATCATACATATGCTACAAAATCTAGTAATTCTCTAGGAATGGAGTTATGATTCCTCCTACATCCATGCATCTAACACCTCCTCACTGTTGATGCTATATGTGGTGCTTTCAATTTCAAATTATCCTTCTAAGTTTGGGTCTTCTAGATTGTCACTTGGTGGTAACCGTGAAATTGTGTATAGGATTTTGTGTTTAGATTCATTGGAATCTTCTAGGTTTACTTCTTTTATGTATGTTTCATTTAGAGTTTTCCCTAAGGGGATATTAACTATCTGTATTTATCAACAAAATATATCTCCTCCTTTAGAGAGTCTACAATTCCATTAGAATTTACAAACCACCTAAGTCCTAGTAGCACATTGAATGAATCAAAGGTTTCTTTTATTGCAACTACTTTGAAGTCTACTATTTTCTTTACACCCTTAACATTGACTTCCACCTATTTCCATGTTCCTATGGTTTTCATTCCTATCCCATCTGCTAGACTAATGTTATATGGTGTTTATTTTAGTCCTATCTTTCCTTTTTGTTCTCATACCCATTTTGGCAGCATGTTGATATCTGCTCCTAGATCCACCATAACATTAATTATCTTCTATGAATAAGAAAACACTCTCCTCTCTTACTAGAATCTCCAAAAATAAAAAATTTGAACAAGAATTTGAATCAAGGCAATATTATGACCATCTTTGAGGATTCAAAATTGTTTTAGGAGGAAAATGAAGAGGGGCTTGGTGGAGTTGCTAAAAGCAACACCAAAAAAGAGAAAACACTCTCCTCTCTTACTGGAATCTCCAAAAATAAAAAAAATTGAACAAGAATCTGAAGCAAGGCAATATTACCATCTTTGAGGATTCAGAAGGGTTTCAAAACAAGGATAATGAAGAGGGGCTTGGCAGTCATTTAAGAGGTGGCAGAAGATTGACAAGAGTGGTGAAGGCAGATTCCACTAAAAAAAAGGAAAAAGTTAAAGGAAAATCCATAGTTGTGGAGGAAGAGGCGCGGTTAACAATTAAGGAATTTGAACCTAAGATGGAAGAGGACAACGAGGGTATGGAGAGTGGTGACTTTTAAAATGAGTGGGAGGAAGATGATTTGGAGGAAGAGGAGGATAACAAGGAAGAGGAGGATATGGGAGGAGAGGAAGCTAATGGGGTCATTGGGATGGACAGCTGAGAGGAAAAAGATAATACCCATGTTGAAACTTCTACTGAAGATACTAACATTGATGTTTTCAAAAGAAAACCCACTTTTTTGCAAGTGCATGTGGAGGACATGGAGAAGGCTATTATCATGTTGATGAAGGTCACATATGGGATTATACAAAGAGTGGTGGTTAGTTCAGTTTCCAGACAGACCAAAATCCAAAAACAATTTAAGAAGATCAGAAAGGAGGAAACGAAGGACTTGTCTGATGACAGTGTTCCAGATTGGAGAGATTACATCTCCAAATTTGGGGATAATTGGGAGCTAATTTCCAATGCCAAATAATGGTTCCTTGCTCTATGGTTTTTGGTTTCTAGTTTCTAGCTACTAGGTTGTATGGTCTTTTGTATGTTACTAAACTCTAGACTTTTAATGATGCTCTTTTTGGACTACTTTATATATTTTTTTATCATATTATGGATGATTATGTGACCTACGAGCCTATGGTTTACTTTTATTCTGGCCTACACGCCCTTAAATGGGATAGTTTTAATTTAGTTTCTATTTTTTTTGTTATAATATGGATGGTTATGTGGCCTGCGAGCCTATGAAATACTTTAATTTTGGCCTACATGCCCTCATGTGGGATCCTTAACAATTACTTTTATGGGTGTGTTGTTTCTGTTAGTTTGGATGGTGTTGTTTCCTAGCCTGTTTCTTTGAAAAAAAATTAGCGCCTTTTTTGTTACTGATGGGATTAGGGCCCTTTCCCTTCTATTATAATCAAAAAAATTGGTTATCTTTTTATAGTTTATACTTATTGTAACCATAATTTAGTGTGCTTTCCATTGTCTATCTTCTTTGTTTACGGTTCTAATTTATGGTATCGTATGTTTTTCATTCCAATATTTACAAAATTTATGTAGTTTATCCAATAGGTTTGATTTTCTAGACATTTTTATTTTGTTTCAAAATTCTTACTTGTGTAGAAAAGTATTGGTTTGTTTCCTCACCTTGTTGTTTTGTGACTACTTTCTTTATTTCTTCCACTATGTGATCATGTTGGCTTTTAGTGGGGTGGAATGCCTCCCCATTTGTGGTATTTTCTTCCTTTGTTGTGTTTTTTCTATCATTTTTGGTATTGGCTCCTTGTCTTGTTATCACCACTACTTTGTTGTGGTTAGGAATTTCTCTATCAAAGTTACTAGTCTCTGCATTTTCTTCAGTATAGTTACCTTCATTCATTTCCTCAAAATATTTTGGTACTTTTCTTAGTAATATTTCCCCTCTTGATGAATTTAGTTTTTGGAGCTCATCTCTTTTTGATTGTGGAGTTGTATTCCTATAATAGGTTTGGGCTCTATCATAGTTAAATACATCATGTTCGGTACTACCGCAGAATCCACATGGTTTCTTCCTATCTCCCCAACATTCTATCACAAAGTGGCCTGGTTTACCACATTTAAAACATGTGGCATCTGTTTTCTCCTCCTTCCTTTGTCCCGGCCTTTGTCTCTGTGGAATTGTCCTTTATTACTATATGTGTCTTGATTTGGTTTATTTTGTATTGAATTGATATTCTTCTTGTTTTTCCATTGTGGTACTTTATATCCATGATCTTGTTGATATAGTGGTCTCTCTGTCAGTCCTTTAATAAATTCCAAATTTTGTTTTCACTATGGCTTGTTGTGGTAGGATCTTGTCTTAATTGAAATAACTATGAGGGATAGTCCTTCATTTCATTATTGTCCCATTCTTCGCAAGTGCCACAATAGATTGAATTTATCTTTTTTGGTAATGCCCGCAAGTATACTCATAACAAATAGGATTTGTTCTCTCCAATTTCCTTTGGGAACTCATTACTTATGCGTCCTCTTCCATTCAATAAGTACACCAGATATTGGGTCTTGGTACAAATATATCTTTCTTTGTGATTATGTCTTTTTCAGAATCTTAATTGTTCTATTCCTAGCTTTAGCTTCTCCAACTCCTTGTTCCTTTTTCCCTTTCTTGTTTCCGCCTAGATTGGTTTTCAATCCACCATACAAAAGTAACAAGTTCCAGGTAGGTATTAAAATTTCTCCCATCCAAAGCTATTCTAATTTCCGGTATCACTCCAAAGATTAAGCATTCAATCTTTTGTTAATCGCTCAATTATTCTTCTATTCTTTTGGTAATTTCTTTGAATTTGTTATCAAATTCTCTTATGGTTTCATCCTCATTTTGTGTAAGTTTCTGGAGTTTACCGACTCCTTCTGTAGATAGATCTAGAGTGTCAAAATTGGCTAAGAAATCTTGTTTCACTATTTCCAAATCTTTGTCACTATTAGGGTAGTTTTTCTAGTACTATTTAAGGGTATCTTTGTGGATTGGTCCAATGAATTCAAATAGTTTTGTATCATCTCTTGTTATATGTTGTCTTTTCCACATAGATTCTAGGATAAAGATATATTTTACTGGTTCATTTCTATCTTTTTTAAAGAGAGGAAATTTCCTAGGAGTATTCATATTTGTTTCTTCTTCAGATTCACTGTTTGTATATCCTATGTTAAAGTTGTATTCGTTCAGATTGTCTATATTGTTTTCCTCTCCTTCTTGTTCTCCCATGACTTTTTCTTCTAATTTGTGTTCTACTTCTTCCTCAAAAATCCTTCTTGCTTTTAATGACATTAAGGATGACTCGTGGTCTAGGGGTTATGTTTGTTCAAATATTCATTTCATCCTTGGAGATATTTGTTTGTTAGTAAGCGTCATTTTGTTATTTTATAACATGTTTTATTAGAGATTTTTGAACTCATATAATCTTCCTTATTTTATACCTCATCTCCTCCTCTTATTTTAAAAAAACTTCTAGTGACTAACTCATCCAAGTAATCGACATCAAATGTTATATTTTCAAGTTTTTGTATAGGGGTTTCCACTAGTAATTGGTCCTTATTTATCCTTAATCAAGAGTATTTTCCCAATATAGATGAGCAGTTAGTGTTTTGGTTAGTGGTATTATAATTCTTATCACTTCCTATTCCATTTCCTTTCTGGTATTTCTATAGCCTTCAATTTCTCCTTTTATATTTTCAACAATATAGTTTATTTCATCTATGCTAGAACCTAGTTGTGGAATCCTTTCTCTACATTCTCTAGTAGCACCCTCAATGGTGTGCTTTGCTTCTTCTCTAGCATCACCCACAGTGGAACGCTCAGCAACACCCTCAATGGCACGCTTAACCTCTTTGTTTTTATTTTGTTCTACAAATTTTTAGTCTTATTCCTCTTTTCTCTTTTTAGCTTCTTCCATTCTTCTGCAGTATCTTTCCTATCATTCTTGAATTTGTTTCAACCTCCTTACTTTTGTGTTTATTTCCATTCCCAACTTAATCCTTTCAATATTTTTTGTTTCTCTTTTGTTATCTCTTTTTCCCATGGGTTTTTCTAGTTTGGATTTTTATCAATCCTTATATCCTGTGGGTAGTTTAAAAGTTTGAACAATTACATCTTTTCAATAATATTTTCAAATTCCTCCCCCTTTCCATTTGTCATCCCTTAAGTTCCTACCCCGATCTCACAGAGGTAGTACCTAAGAGAGATATCCATAGAATTTTTTTCATTTTATTTTATTGATATCTCTTTCTATTGCTAATGTTTTATTATTTTACTCTAAATTTCTTCACTATCCTCTCTAGGCTCCCGACAATGAAACCAAATGTTAGCAAGAGGAAATGGGGAGTTATAGTCCAAATATTTGTACCTTAGTATCCCTTATGTAGTCAGTTTATACCCCAAAAGGCATAATGATAGAAGAGAGTAAGTACAGTAAGACACTATATCAAGCAATGGCTTAATCATAACTCAAATAAGAATAGAAATCATTCATAACACATATATCCATTGAATCCTTCTAACTCCTTATATAAATATATATTCAGATAATCATTACATCAATAGGTCTTAGTCTCAACTTTATATTTACAATCCTTCTCTATATTCCTATATTATCCTCTATCTTCCTATTATGTTATCTATTGCATACATATATTAATGCTTAGTCTCTTATAGAGGCGTGACCCTTATAGAGAATGCCTTAATTTAGCTTCTACTTTGTACCATGTACCCTTCTAAAAAATTTCTAGGAGGTTTGAGCTTCTAGGTTTTGTTATAACCCTTGTTTGAGTGGATTTGATGTAAAGTTGAATCCATGGCTATGTAGGATAGATATGAGGCATTACAAGATATGGAGCATACATGCAAGTGTTATTTTGTAGATTTGGGCTTTGGGAGTTTACAGATTTGTTGGGTTTATTGCAAATCTAAGGTTTCAAGAAATTAGGTCAAAAGGGTCTCTTGGGTTGTGCTTTCATATGAGGGATTTATAGAGGAAATTTCATACATGGCCTATTGACACAAAATAGACCTCACCATTGGATCCAAGATGGACGAGAAATGAAAATTCATATAAAATTTTCCTTATTTTGGCCACTTGAAAAAAAAATACAATTTTTTTACCCGTAGCCCTACCTATACAACCGTACAATTCGCCATCTACAAAAAAAAATTAAAATTAAAATTAAAATCATTTTAATAATCCTACAAATTAAAATTAAAATTTTAAAATAATTAAAAATTTGAAAATAATTAAAAATTTGAAAATAATTAAAAATTTGAAAATTTGAAAAAAGTTGTGGGGCGGGGGGTGGGGTCCACAGACTAGCACCCCCCCTCCCCAATACTGCCTAACAGGTGTGACAACATAGATAAGGGTACTATGATACCCTTTCCAGTAGCTATTAGCTTGCCCTAGCCAACGGGTTCCATCACAAATGGGGTTAAACCCTTGGCACAGGCCCCTAGTCCCATGGGGGGATTGTGGCCTAGCCCCCCTTGCAGGGCAAAAAATTTAATCTACCAATTTTAAATAGTTTTAAATCCTTTTTCAATTTTTCCACTCCCTTGTATCCATAGCACTGCTTGAGCGTTGCTAGGACACTGTCGCCACCACCAGGTCATCGGTGGCTTTGCCTGAGGGTTGCCAGCTAGCCACCAATAACCTAATTGGAGGACTTTTTTCAAAAGGGCATAACTTTTTCCCAAGATGTCGTATTTTCAACTTCCAATAATCGACGAAATATCTCCAAGAAATACTCAGCGGTATAGGCTTGGTTCCATTATTTTTCTATTCATATCAATTTTTGAGGCTTGGAAGATAAATGTTCTCTTGTACACGATTTTGGGCATAACTTTTACATACGAAATTGGATTTTTTGATTTCGAATAGGCGTTGGAGAGCATGTGCAATGTACTACACAATGGATTCGTCATATTTTTAGTTTGTGGTGTAGAGAGGATTGTACTTGTTTAATCACTTGTAGGTGTCTGAGATTAAAGGTGTGATTGTGTAAACATTTAGATGATTAAAGAGGTGAAACCTTGAGTAAGTACACATTTTTATATGATATTTATGATAGTATAGTTGATTATTAGTTTGTTGCTTCCTAGTATAGGTTTATAGGTTTTTTGAGAATTGGAATTTGATGGTGGAATTTGATGGTGATAGGTACACAGTTTGTCTTTTGTTTTGAGGACATGGGTCAACACGTGTAGATACTCGAAGTCTCATGTGGCTAATAGTTGAGTGCAAGTACAACATTGGTGATGATTATGGTGGCATGGATATTCAAGTACATTTGAGCATGGCACGACATGCTCATATATGTGGTTTTTTGGTGGTGATATGGTTTGGTGTTAGGAGGTTATTCTTATCTCCTAGATGTTTGATTGGTTCCTTGACTATGGTTACTCGTTTGTGGACATGTTTGGTGAATTAGATCTATGGTTGATTTAGTTTTTGAGTCTTGTTGTCTACGGGATTATCTTCTTTGATATATTAGTTTTTAGTTTACTGATGTGATGATGAGTTTGCATGATTCATTTTTTGGTATCTACAAGTTATGCAGTTGTATGGGCTGATCACCTATTTGGTTGCAGCGTGATGACTCGATGTGGACTGTCTATATCCATAAGATTAATTTAGTTTTGATTCAGACTTTGTTACTTGGCCTTGTCTATGGTCACTTGTGCATTGGTATGTTTCTTTTGGATGATGGGATGATTAGAGTACCTGATTAGTTGGTTGTTGGGACTTGTAACATGTGGTTTTATCAAGATATCATGATAGCTTGGTTACATTTCATTGGTTACATATTTCAATGGGATATTTTGACAGTGATAATTTGGCGGTGTAGGATTGATTCCTATTTTTTTTACAGTGGTTGTATCTTCTTGGCTTGGAGATATTGGTTTTTCTTCTTCTTTGGAGCTTCTAAGATTGTAGTTAAGTGTGTGTGGACCATGGGTGATATTCATTTGGGATATGGTTGTCACGATTTCATGTGTAGCTTGGTATCATGGTTCAATGGGAATTATTTCTAGTGACATGGATTCATCATTGGTGATGGATGATCTTCTTTAGTGTTTGTGGATGTCTTGGAAGAGCTCTTAGATCCTATTATTGTAGAAGAGTTCTATCACATTTACAGGTTCACTGTTAGGAGAGGGCTATCTTCATGTGATTGGGGATGTTGATTCTTAGTTTAGAGTGTGGTTTGATATTGTTTCATGGTTTCCTCTTGATACTAGCTTAAATTTTGACATGATACATGATCTCTTGAGACCAAGATGTATGCATTTTTACATGTGATCTCCAAGGAGGAGAGAGTTAGATCATGATGTCATGATGGTTATTTGATCCTACAATTCGAGCTTTGACATTGGTCTTGTTGGTTTTCTTAGTATTGAGTACATCAGTCATTTTCTTAGGAGCTTCATGTCGATGCAGTGTTTCATTTGGAGCTTAGCATGGATTGATTGGTTCTGGGTGCTCAGTACTCACAAAATAATGAACATAAAACATGAAACAAATCTTACATGATGCATTGCTAACATGAATCTTGATTGGCGAACATGCTATAAAATTATGCTTATTTTTCTCTTGAATTGCCTTGTTTGCTTTTTAGGATTCTCAATTCAAATTCAAATTGCCTAATTGTTTCAAATGGTGAAAAATACTTATATTTATATACATTTCTTCATTTCCTAAAATAATTATTTCGAGAAGCTAACAAATGAATTTAAATTTATAAATATAAAAATGCCAACAATAAAATATTAAAAGTTGGGCTAAAATAGGGTGATCAAGGGCAAGGGCGCCCTAGACAAGACCTATTTTGGGATTTAAGTTGTTAAATAAATAAATAATTTTAATTCCCAAATTTGTCTTTATTTTTTGAAAACAATAATAAAATGGGCATATAATAAACATAATTAGGTCCAAGCACATAAGATAGATCCAAACATAATGTGAAATTGCTAGGGTCAATAATTTACAATGCTACACATGTATTAAGGAAAACATGTAGTTGCATGGTTGCATTATGATTGGTTACGCTCCCTCATTGCATTTGATTATATTCTAATGGTTGAATTGTTACCTATTAATGATTTGTCTAATGCATTTTGGAAATCAAAAAATAAAAAATAAAAAAGGGGAAATTTCTATTTAGTGATGTTTCCTCTTGAGCATGTTTATGATATTTTTAGTCCATCATGTTTTTTGACATATGATAAGATGATTTATCATACATATTTATCATGTGTATTTTATGATGGTTATTCATATTGATTGGCATGTGTGTAATCCATACTCCCTTGTTTGGTGTGGGTGTGTTTATTGGCCCATGCAACTATATCATAGTAACATACGCTAGACGTACAAGGACCACATGGCTAGGTGGCACTCAACCATTATTGGGGACTATCAAATCCACTTGAGTGGCTTAAGATCACGTGCAAGATGGAGAAAATTTTCATATTTTTCTTGGTTATCTCATTTACAAAAACATGTAAAAATATATAATTTAAGATATTTAAGTCCTCTTGAGTAATTATAATAGTATATTGAGACCCACTAATTGGAAGGATTGAAAATTGACTACATAAGTGGTGACGGTGTGATTATTGTCTTTACCTTGTTTTGATATTGGTGTTGAACATTCATGTCATTTTGTAATATTTTCATCATTATTGTTATGTTGGTAAAATTAATTTACTGCACATTTGTATTTGGGCTTAAAATGAATGCATTGTGATAGAAAGCATTCAACTATGATATCATTGGAATATGTGTTGGTTTCATCATCCTAGTGTTGGGTTGTGCATTAGGATTTTCCACAAGTGATGTTTTGGTTCCCCTCATGATAAGAGGAAAATATGGAAGTGTGGAGAACATTTCTTTTCTACATGTTGTAGTCCTTTGAGATGTTGCAGTCCTCCATTTTATCGAATAGCAGGTACTTTTGAGCATTTTTTGTGGAAACTTTGTATAAAAAATGTGTTCCCCTTGGCCTTGTGAGTCTTCTGATGTTGTCAATTCATCAACAAGTGTTGTTATCTAAATTTAATACCATATTTTTCTTTAGGAAGTGTGTTCTTGCATGAGAGAAACTCATTTTCATTTCAATTAATGGAGGTTTTATACCTCCTAGTGGGCCAACCTCTTATGAAGGTTTGTCCCCTGTGTTATACTTCCTTGGATGGTATATGTCCCACATTGGTTTTGGTAAGTGAGTCTTGTTCCAAGAGAAATGGCAGTCATTTATTTAGTCAAGATGTGATATCTCCTAGTTATCCTTTCACTTATATAAGTTTATCTTGGTGTTGATACTATCAAGTGTTGTATAGGGAATGGCTTCAAGGTAGATGGTTCCCTCATCCCACCCTCATGTTGAGTTCACAAGAGAACATGACTATGGAATTGGACCCAATTTTTATTATGTTGTGGTTCCACTCTCTCATAGGTTCATTGTGATAGTTTCATCCCATGACTAGTAAGTCTTCCACTCGTGCCACCTTGCTTGGTGCAATGCTAATTTCTTGTAATTTTTGTCATTGTATAGCATTATTCATGAAATGAAGCATTGTCACAAGATCTAGTTATTTCTTGTGTATCATCGTGCTTGGAATGACACGTGTGTGTGTTTGTTTTGGTGTGTAATGCAACATGTCAATGTTGTATCTAATTATTAAGAGGTTTCATTTTGTTCTAAAAAAATGGTTTGACTAGTAATATCATGAGTGTGTGACTTGGACAATTACAAATTCACCACTCTACTACATGTCTAAGTTAGTGGTAACCACTCTAAAATGTATGCAAACAACTCCTTGGGACCTTGGAATCTCATATTTTCCCTCTATTCTTCATTTTTGAATGAATCTCTTAATCACTCGATCAATCCTTCAAGAATTCTACATTATTTTAAAACATGTTGGCACTCTCATGGATTACTCTCTCTCTCTCTCTCTCTCTCTCTCTCTCTCTCTCTCTCTCTCTCTCTCTCTCTCTCTCTCTCTCTTAGCATTATAAATATTCACATCAAACAAAACACAACACTTACTAGCATCCCATTGAAATTATTTGGAGTAATTTATATTCATCTTGGTCCTCAAAATTTATATATTTGTTGAGGTAATCTTATTCTTATTTCTTTGTAGATTTCACCTTTGCATTCTTGTTTGAGGTGATAGTAATTTTACCTTCTCTTTTTCTCATTTTCATCATTGTAAAATCCCTTGTAGTGTACTTGGCACCATTGGGTTTTCATGGGATTTTAACTACACATACATACATACTAGTTTATCACTCTTTGTAGACTTGAGAGTCTATCAATAGTTATGTCACTAATTTTAGTTTTGAGATGCATATAGTCTAAGAGCACACAATTTTATCTATCTTTTTGGCTACCCATGAAACTCAAAAGACCAAAATAGGGGCTTGATCATGTTTGTGGCAAGTTCCTAAGTAGCCCAATATCTCTTGTCCCAACTATAGATTTTATTGGGGCTCTTCATCATATAGGGGTTTGCACTTCTTTTTTTATGTTTATCATTTTCATTCTCTAAAATGCATAGATTAATTTATTTCTATTCATTTCCAATATCACCTGGAGTTGATGGCTTATAGTCCTTGTTTCTTGTGTGTGGTTAACCATAGATTTGGTAGGAAAAAAAGTATGTTTTACTAGTGTTTTTTGCTATAGAACTCATACGGGTTGTAGCATGTCGTGTGGACATATTAAGTAAAGACCTTTAAATTTTCACTCCAAGTTGTTTTCCATTATCCACTTTCTATTTTAAATTTATTTAATAAATTTATGTTTAAGTTTATAATGAATCGGTGTTTTCTTATTTAACACATTGTTTTAATTTACTGAAAAACATTTTTCAAATATTAAAACATTAAAAGATATTTTAGTAACATTTTTCTCTTTTTGCATTAAAAATTTAAAAAATATACTCATAATCTAAATTTATCCTATAGTAATTTAGTGGAAAATATTTGATTTGGAAAAAAATAAACATTTTAGATTAAACCATTGTTTCCTACATTATGGCTTGATCATTGGCTTTAACTATAATCACAACATCAACACACATTTGTGATTATTTATTGTTATTTGTACTTGATCATGCAAAAATAGACTACATGTATGTCATCAAGTTTATCATGTTCCACTTTACGAGGAATTTTAATTCTCATGTTCATGATTAAAAAATAAGATGCATATCTATTTTGAACATCCTTGATCTAACATGAGATCCAATTATGGTGAAAAAGAGAGAAACAGGTTTCAACCTCTATATCCAAAGTGGACAAAGAGTATTCCATATTACCTTCATCAATCCATAGGACTTACTTGAGCTTAAGAGTTGCTCTAAAGTGGTGGTGATTGGTTAATTTTTAATCCTATAAAATCTTCAACCAATCTGGGGGTTGTCAACTTGTATAATATTGAGTTTAACTATATTTTCATCAAAGCTCTATCAAATTGCCAATTCATGTAGTACACCTTTAGGTTCTGGTGATCTTAATTTGGTACCATGTGCATGTCTATAAAATCTACATTTACTAATCCCACTTGTATGAAGTGACCTACATGTGTAAGGTATGTTATGGTATTATATTGGGATGTTATGTCGGCCTATCTTTTGGTTGTATAAATGAATGGTGCATAAATATATTCCCTCTTGCTATATCATCCATTGATTATTTTCAAAAGATTCATGGAACGTAAGGAAAATATCTTTATGTCTAAGGGAATTATGATTTATCTTCATTTTTCATTATCTCTTATTATTTCATTTAGGTGTTGATTTAGGGTTATGTCACTTCATTCTTGATGTAGTATAGGTGTTCTCCTATGCAATTTTCCTATCTTATTACTACTCAATAATCTATAAGAAAGAATTTATAAATTCACTAAAGTTCTTAGGTTTATTTTCAATTCACTCTTTTACTTTCGAAATAAAAGATTTAGTCAAATTTAATTTTCCTTTTTTTCTCTATTTAGGTAAATTCATTCCTTAGTCATGTAATATAAAAAATATAATCACCTGTCATTTATTTTTATTGAGTTAACAATAATATGTCATGGCCTTCAAAATCAATATCATTTTATGGTCTATAATTTACTTCGTACATTAAATTTTGAGTATAAAGAACAAGTTAATATTTTATTAACCTATTCTACCCAAAATAAATGCAACACTCATGATTAGACAAAAAAGAAACTAACATAGATGAGAGCATGCAAATATTCCTCACCTAAGCCTCCTTGATGCACCAAGTTGTAATGGTTGTGTGCAAATATTTTAGATTGGATATGATGAGATGTGAATGACCTTTCCAATAACATAAAGTTACATTTCATGAAGTGATAAAAATGGCTTAGGATGAAACCATTTTATAGATTTTTGGCCCAAGGATTGAATGGCTAGGATCAAAAGTAGATATCAAGAGCTCAAATTGATTGAGACCATTGGGAATGTGAGAGGACAATTTTCCTCACATGATTAGTGATATTGGGAGTTTCCAAGATTGAAGAGATCAATGGTTGAGGATCCCCTTGGAAAAAGTGGATGGTAAAGATGAAAAGGGTAGTTGGAAGTAAAATTGAGGGATGGGAAAATTCTTTGACCCATGTGACATGGTACAAAAGACCCATGCTTTGTTTACAAAGGTAATACCTTTGTACACATGTGGGGATGTGCATGATTTGAGGGGGTTTGACTAGGATTAGGCAATGTAAGTGTACAATTAAGAGGCTAATTGATTTTGTCCCACATAATGAGAAATTGAGGAAAGAGGGATTAAACAAATATAAATATTTATTTCATTTTTGAAAAGAGAATGGGGAACTTAGGTTAAAAAAATATTTAAATTTATTTATCTAAGTTGGACTATAGAGGAAGATTGATTAAATGATCTAGGCTATAAATGGATGTAGGTGAATAGTGGTGAATAATGATTAATAGTGACTTTATTAATTAGATAATAAAACATTTTTTAATTAATAAGGGGATAAAAAAACTAGATAAATAGGAATTTATTCAATAAATTATAGAGGAAATGATCAATTTATTAGGTAATTGGTGATGTGCCAATTTTAGGTGTCTACTTTTTGCCCCTCTTTGAAGTGTTGTTGTGAAGTAACAATATTTCAAAAAAGAACAAAATTGATTAAAATAAAATGGTTAGGATAAAAAATGATGCCCCAATCATTCAAAGAAGTGACTAGGAGGAAGAATGGTAGGGATGATGATTCCCATTTGAGAGGATAGGTTGGTTCGGGAGAACATGAGTGTTCTCTCGAAAGAATACAAAGACACGAGATAGATTAGGAAAGTAAGGCTAGGAGATAGACAATGAAAAGAATGAAGAGATCATGGATGGAGGATGAAATTCCTAGTTATGTTGCATTATATTTAGCACTCTTAATTTAATATTAAGTATGAGATGTTATGCACCAAGGTATAAGGAACCAAGGTGAAGATGTGTCTCATGCATGAGAAAAAAAGTTGCATGCAACCTTGTGCCATATAGCACCATAAATGGAAGACCACGATATCGTTGTGGCTGATAGGTTACAAGGACCAATACAAATTCAATTAAATGATAATGCACACAAATAAGTAAGAAAGAATGCACAAAATGATACAAAAATTAAACATGATGTTGCCCCAATGAAGTTGAAAATTCAAGATTGATTGATGGATGAAGAGTGTTGTTCATGTGAGAATGATATATCCTAAAACAACACAAGGTTTGGGAAGGATACATCTTGATGATGATGATGATTTTGATCAAGGATGGTAGCAAGGTCACGAACAAGACCAAGGTTGTGATTGGATGATTTGCTTAGATTGCTTAGTTGAATTACATGGATTAAGATGTGGCTTGTGATTTTGGATTGCTAGTAGTGTTGGCTTGATGGTGGTTTTGTATTTGTTTGCATGAAGGGTAGTCTGAAAATAGATACTAATGAAAAGGGAAAGATCATGGATAGGGGCAAGGAATTGTGGTAATGATAATATGGAGGAAGATAAATGGATTTTGGATAGTGTACGAGGGTAGATGGGGGATTTATGATTGAGGGATGGAGAGGTTTGGATGAGTTTCAAACACTAAAACATGTAGGAAGAACATCTCTACTCTAGATATATCACATATAATGACGCACTAGGATTCTTAGGATAGTGCATGGTAGAGTAATGGTGGAGAGGGGATAGGGGATATGAAGGATAGTAGATAGGGTACATTTGGATGGGAAATTTATAGGAAGTGTGAGGATAAGGAGTATCAAAATTATGGGTGGACAAGGTGGAAAGATTGGTGGGGATGGAGGATGGGAATCCAAGGGGTCAAGCCAATAGAGTAGATATGGTGCATGTTAGGTGTAGTGCAAAGGATGGGCTGAAACGACTATGGGAGAGAAAAAAATTCATAGAACGTGGTAGGGTGAGATGGTGGGGATAGTTTGATTGTTGAAGGTAGTAAAATAGGTTTGAATGGAGGATATGAAGGATGGATGGATGGATGGTAAATAAAGTAAGGTTTATATTGTTCAAAGTATGTTTGGATTTTTTACCCATGTCCTTATCAAGATCAAAATGAGCGTGGAGGAATTGGAAAGGATAGGAAATGATGGATAGATATGGATAGGATGGATAAGGGGTTATGAGGAAGGAGGTAGGTAGGATGGGTATGGATGAACCTTGCCCCCAAGTGTAGGAGTGTAAGTGGATGGGAGATTATACATAATTCCCATTTTTTAGGTTGTCATCATGGTACTTTCCCAATGTTCCTATTTTCCAAGTTATCACCATTGGATGAATTATTTATTTGCTTCTTTTTTTCATTTTTTCCATTTTTTTGCTTTTTTGTTTTTTTGGTATTTTTTTATAGGAGGGAGATAGATGTATGGAGATGGAGGATAAGAAGGTGGATAAGTGATGATAAGATTGGGAAGATAATGGATGGGTGGAAGGACTCGAGCATCAAGTGTTTCTTATTGAAGCAAGAGAAGCCCATGGAGGATGATTGTTGAAGGTGGGTTGAACATTGTGGTTTAAAAGGTGTGCTTATCCAAGGTGCCTTTGGAGTGGGATGGTGAGAAGTGGATCATAAAAGGCAGGTATTAAAGGGATACGATGGGGGGTATATATGGGATAATGGATAGGATAATGAAAGCAAGGGGAGATGGAGGGGTAGTGAAAGGCCACGTGATTGAGGGGAACTAGAATTGGCATTTCCACATATCATGATGGACGAGGATTTGTGATAGATTGATGGGATGGTAGAGGTCATATAAGAGCATATTTTGAGATATAAGCACCCAAAATATATGTAGGAGATGGAATAGTATTAGATTGAAAGTGATGGGATTTAGGCATGGAGGAAGCTTTTGGAAGGGTGGATTTGGATGCCCTTTTGGATTTTACATTTGGATGCTTTGATTTGTTTTGTTGTTTGATCCACATGTTTTTTTCTTTTTCTCTTTTTTCTTGGTGGGCCTTTGTGGCCACTTTGATTTATTTTGATTTTGGATCAGATATTTCTTTTTTTTTCATGTCATTTTAAGGGGACATGGAAATCCTTGGATTTAAAATATTTATTTTGGCATCCAAATTTCTTCCAAAGACAACATAATGGATGTGTGTATAGATAGTGTATATAATACAAGGAAGGATAGGGGAGGGAATATGCTAGAAATGGTTCACAAATGTGTGTGCTTGTTGGTCCTAATGGGGGATTAGAAGGAAATAAGAGGTAGAATTTGGGAGGATGGATTTTGAGATGTAGGGACCCAAGATGAATGGGGCAGATGGGAGAAGTATTTTTTGGATATAGGGACCCAAATTGGATTTGGAATCTAGGGGAGGGATGGTGGCTTTCATTTTGGATCAAGAGAAGAGGAATGCCAATAAATGTTTTGGAGGAGTGATGGGTGGCACCTACTATGGGTTTGAAAGAAACAACCTTAGAAGAAACAAAGCTTGTACCAACATTTATGGATTGGGTGCCTCAGGATGTGGAGCTAAGGCCATGTGATCATGGATTTTCTTTGACATGAATGAGTTATATGATGCTTTTCTCATAAAGGCCTAAGCCCCAGTTCATTTTCTTAAGGATTTCAATGGTAATGGGATGGTTGTTGCTTTGGAAACAAGATGTGAGTCCATTTTAAGGTGGAGAGGAATAGGTGGTGGATATATGTTCTTCTTTAGTGAGAAGACTAGCACAAGTAAAGGTAAGGGAACCAAGAGGGTAGGTTGATGGTTGTGAGATGGTGTTGATATGAGGTGGTAAAGGAACATGAGGGGGATTTGATAGGATGGTAGGATCTTGATTTGGGAGAAGGGAAGATTCAATATTCTTTGGAACAGTTTTGTGACATGGTTGGGTTTGCATGAATGGTGTGATGCAGAGGTAGGGTTCATCATGGGGGATTGACTCCTCAAATTGGGTAGATGAAGGGATGGGGGATTCATGGTGTTCATAGGGTTGGGATTGGGTGGTTTCAATGGATTGAATTGGAATATAATTTTGGAGGGGATTGATAGGTGTTGGGGGAGTGATGACCTCATTAATGATGCTTTTAAGTGACATTGGATTAGTGAAGTGACATGAGTCCAAAACTTTGGAATTTTGGTTTAGTCCTTTTGCTAGGAATCTTTGGATGATATCTAAAAGGCATGATTTGGATGGTGTAGGATTAGGTAGACAATTAGGTTCAAGGATTGGGAAATAATAGGATATGGGTTTTGGATCAAGGGTGGAGATTATGGGGATCTCATAGAAAGATGGACATTAGGATATGGATGGAGGATGCAATTGGGGTATGCATATGGATGAAGGATAGAATGGAGATATGGATGGGGGATAAGACAAGATTCCCTTGTCAAATGTGTCATAAGGGTGACCAATAGATATGCATGTAGGTATGATGGTGGGATTGGTGGGAGTTCTTGGCGATTGAAGCTAGTTAGTGATGATTTCATCAAGGGGGTTAATTGTATACTCATCTTGATCAATAAGACTATCATCATTGGTTTCTAATGGATTTTTGGAATGGTCATGACAATGAGACTCATCAAAGAAAAATGCAGGCATGATGATTGTTTGATGAGTGGGATGAGCATGAAAGAGGAAAATGGATGGAAATAAATGTTGAAAGGATAGATGGGTCGAATTGGAAGAAATTGGAAGAAAATATCTTAAGATTTGTTTCAATATCAAAATACCTAAAGGTGGATTTACTAAAGCTTAGATTTGGATTTTGATTGACCTCATCATAAGGATAATATTGATTTTGGATTATTGGAAGAAGGAATTCCACATAAAGAAGCAGATATGCCAAAATAAGGTGTGGATGTCCTAAATTAAGTTTTGAATGCACTGAGGGATGTTGCAGATAAGTTGAAAGGTGACATGTTTTATCACGGAATCAAGCAGCGCTCGTTCCAAAGATAACCCCCCTACGAAACTTGTTTGTTTCCTAGGTTCGTGAAGTTCAAGCACGCAAAACAAGGCAATTTGCAATCCACCTTGAAGTGTGTTCCAAAGCCTCAAATAGTTTGTTTGAGTGTCCCTCTGTGTTTTCCTCACAAAGACCTTCAAAACGAGTACCTTCGTGCAATCTCACTGTTGAGACTTAGTGAAATAGTTAAAAGTGCAATTGCTCCAAAAAATAGCACTCTAACTCTTGATGAAAATTTGACTAAGTATCAAAAGTGCAGGGGCAAGCTTTTTCAGCACCCCTGCACTTAGGCGAGTTTATGTTTTGGTGCAAAGGCGCTGATTTTTAGTTCCCTTGCACTTTTCTTCCTTAGTCATTTTATGACTAGGGCTGTATTTTTTGGCTCATGTACACTTTTCATTGATTATGCCACTTTTTATGCCTCATTTTAATGGAACGACTTGAGTTAGTTTTTAACACTTCTAAATCACTTAAAAGTGATTATAGGTTACTCCACTTCATTCTTATCCTTTTTTTATCATTCCTCTTTGCTGGGCGCACATCTATCATCTAGAAAATGCATTTTTGTGAGGATCTAACTTTGGCTCGAGCTAAGTTTTCGTGTTTTCCCTTCCAAGTACACGTGTTTTTGTTTCTCCTTTATTTTTTTTGCTTTCGTTTGTATTTTCCACGCCTAGTTTGTAAATAACATTTAGATTTGATTCGGATTTTGGTTTCTTTGTTTTTGAAATTGTTTCCTTCTTTTCACACATTTTAACCTTAATCTTTCTTCAAGTTCACGCCTAGTTTTTCTCTCTTTCCTCCACGCATTTTGGCTTCAAATTGTACCCTCTTCTTCTAAGTTGTGCATCACTCTTACTTTCTCTTGGGATATTTGACTCGTTTTCATACACGTCCTTGCTTGTCTCATGTCATTCCTTGCAAACTCTTTCTTTTCACGAGTTCTATCCAAATGCCAAAGGAGAGAAAATATGTGCGGATTTGAAATTAAATCATTTCAAAATCATTCACAAATGTCATGGCGTTGAAATTTAACGTCATTACACCAAGTTTGTGCCTCATCAAATGTGAGAAAATCATTGAGAATGCTCAAGCAGGGTTTTTATGCTCCATTTCACCTTAAAAATTTCACTAACTCTTTCCAGGTGCAAGGGTGTTGAAAATCAGTGCCATTGCACCAAGTTGAACTTCCTCAAAGTGCAAGGGCACTGATTTTCAACGCCCTTACACTTTTTCCTGCTTTTTGTTTCTAACACTCCAAATTGCTCCAGCTTCGCTCCAAACCCCTTTTTTGGCTCCCGCATCATTTTTTGTGCTTCATCACCTATTTCATGCTTCCTCAACATCATTGCTCGCTTCACACATCCCAATGTTGTTTTACGACTAACGTTTGTTGATTCCACATCTTGCAGTTTCTTTTTAGATCTCATTAGAGGATCCTCGAAGTTTTTTCCTATTGATTCAATTTCTCTCATATGATAGCCAAGAAACCTCCATCATCTTCAAGGGCTAAAAACAAAATGAAATACAAGTATCAAGGTGTTTATCCGCCGACAATGGCAGTTTCAAAGGTGGATGAGATAAAAGACACCAAGGTCGGTCATTAGGATCTAGTTGATTTCATGGAAAGAACTGAGAAGAAGCCTCTTGAAGATTCTTTGAGAGCCATTGCACACAGTAATTTTCATTTGGTGTCCACGTTCCCTACTTCTACACATAATACAGAATTTGTCCTCCAAGTTGCATCCCATTACATCAGGGAAAGCAAAAGTGTGATTGATTATTCTGGGCATGAGATATTGAGACTTGACCCTGACTTCTTTGATATTGTTTTCAGAGTTCCACAAATGGAGTACACTAACATACAACAAGCATGGGAGATCTATGACTCAGATCCCAACAAGGCTATATACCTGATAAATAGTCAATGGTTGAAAGAACCTAGGCACACTATTTCAAGATGGCCGAAGCGACTTCCGCGAAGTGACTTCAAGGAAGATGTCAAAGATATGATCACACTTTTGAGCACAATGAAGGGATTGCCTGAATCATCGTATTGTCATGACTAGATGTATGAATACATCAGAATCATCAGGAGACAAAAGGTTCATATTGATTGGGGCAAACAGATTAGTCATGAAATACATGAACAATTGATCAATGTGCCAACCACCTTGAAGTTCTACATGACTTCTTACCTGGTGTATGTTGCAGCCGTTATGAGGCAATTTCAGGGTCTATCTACAAAAGGGAGTAGGCACACCGTACCTGTGTACAAATTTTTCTATCAACTGGAGCTGAAGGAAAGCCTTTACCATTTCAGGAGGATTATTGATGCCTTCTTCATGCCTCTATTTTCAACTTTGATCCGACTTTCGAAAAGAAGAGAGTATCTGATGAGGCCTACAAAGTGGTAAGTAAAGTTGGATGCATATATCTACAATTCCCAAATTTCACTTACCTAAGAGTAGGATGATATACTGGGTGCCCTTACATGTTTCCCAGATACCCCTCGGACAAGTGGATTCTCATGGAGTTGTGCAGACAGTTGATTTCAGTGCACAAAGAGCGAATGAATATTCACAAGTCGAGATTCAAGTTCCCATTGACAATCGGTAGGTATACCATCAGAAGTGTACAGAAGGCCAAATCGGTCTATGTAGAAATGCAGGTCATGACAATCAGGACTTATAGATACAGGTTTGATTTTGACTACCAAAATGTCAAGAAGAAGTTGAAAAAGGGTCGTCAGCACAAGTACCACTTTGAGGACATCTAAGCCGATTGCAGAGATGAAGAGGCCATTCGTAAGATGGATTATTTTAGGCTAACCATACAGCAGATCAGAGATCTTGGTGTTGTTGACTTACCAGAGAGCACAAGTGAACAAATCAAAAACACACACAAGAGAGACCCCCCCTTTTTCACTCAATCAAGAATCCCCCCCAACAAAAAAATATTTGGCACTTTATAAATTAGTGCGTTTACAATGTTGGAGTTATCTTCTAGAGTTTTACAAATGTCTAAAATAGACCCAAATACTAAAAGTGCAATCAAATCTTAGAATGAGAACCTCAAAATAGCACCAATGTGTAGTTCTCAGAAAAATATTCACTTTCAAAAAAATAATCACCTCGATCTGAGGTCGTATGTGAAAGTTACATCCGTTTGAAGTTCAAAAAAAATGAAGATTGTCCTTCAGATCATATGAGAAAACTGAATTTTTGGAAAACTGGAATCACTTGAACAAAAATAAATCATACCACTGTAAAGAGCGTGAAATTTTACCCCAAACCAAAAAAAATTGTGCTGAAAAATGCCTCCGTATGACTGAGATATCATGCTCCGAAGTTTAAGTGCAAAAGTGAAACCTCCAATGGAGAGGGGTCAAAAATTTGAAAATCAACACCTACGCCAAATTTAGCTGAGCTGCTGCTATATTTGAAGACCTTCCAATATAGTTGAACTGCCAAAAAATCTGCTAAAACTAAGGAGGGCACAAAGGCCAATGTAGCAGGTACGGGAGGAATTTTATATTGAATTTTAATAAAATTCAATTTTTATTTTTCAATTAAGAAAACCTTCAAGAAGGGATCAAACCCCTATGAAAGAAAATGCAGCCTTTCAAAAATGTGTACTTAGCCTTTAAGTTGTACGTACCTTTTAAAGGCAAGGAGTATTGATGATAGAGGCCTTGCGCAGGCACATTACCCTTGTACATTTTTACTTTTCAATTTGAATTTTTTTATTTTATTTTTTCTTTTCATAACACTTTTTCAATATTTAAAAAATTGCATATTTTAAAATCAAAAATTATATTTTTTCAAAATTTGTGTCGTATTGTGTACAGGGGTCATACGGCTCTGTCCGTTAAAAAAAAAAATTGCCTCGAAAATGACTTTCTTCAAAATTGACAAATTAACAGTCAATCTTTAGGTTTTGACACCTTTTGAGTGTGATGGCAAGGTATTTTTGGGCTGAAAATGCATCGATTTCATAGCTACCTTCTGGAACCTCTCTAAAAACTTTTGCTTCAATCCTTCACAGATCTCACACCCGATGTCCGATTTGGACAAAACAAAAGTCAATTCTAACTTTTCCAGCTGCTCTGAACTCAATGGTGAGCTCAAAGTGTCTCCAGGAAGCTCCTAAATACCTGCAACAAAATGCAATAAAAAATAACCCCCCTAAAAACTAAGATCTCTATCAACCGTTTTTGCTTCTTCAGATCATCGTCGGATGCAAGAGAAGATCATACTTTGCTTTCAAGAATGGATTGAGATATCTGCTAACCTACAACTCACAACCAGCTCTGATACCATGTTAGATTTGGTTGTGAAACCACCCAAGATCAAAGTGACTAAAGGAAAGCAAGACAAGAACCTAGAGATGAACAAAACTTAGCACTCTCCTAGCACTAAACTAGACTCACAATTTGAGCTAGTGTTCTCATTAGCATAGGGAGAGGTGAGGGCTTGTTTATATAGAAAAATATAGGCATATTAAACCAAGAGGAATAATAACTCCCCTTAATCCATAATAGGTGGGAGGTTTTACCTACTTGGTAAATGCCAAATACATGGTTATGCCAACTCAGGTAAAGACAGATAATGGTTATGGGGAGGTGGCAAATAGGTCCAAAAGAGGGTGTGACATTCAACTACCCAAAGGTGGGTGTGAATGACACATGTTATTGTAGGATTATGCCACATGTCCTCCTCCTAACCATTATAATATAACCTAAGCAAGCTTAATAATGTGTGTAGGAAAAATAAATATTCCCTAACATAAGGAAAATAAAAAACCTACACTAACACTGGTGACATCATGAACGCTGCCTACGATGAACAAGAAATCTCCAAGAGGCCTTTGCCTACAATTCAATGGTCTAGAAAGAAAAGTGTTTCCATCAGGGAGAGATTGGCACCAATTTTGTCTAACACTGCAGAGTGGTTACACAAGCATGGCTTTGAGATGAAAACTTTCAGAACAGATTATGAAGGAGAAGAATCTGGAGCAGGAGCCAGCTGGCAGCAAGAACTTCACATAAAAGATAAACCTGTGGCCATTCCCACTTCTTCGCGAAGAGGCCCTAGGATCAAGTTCACTATCGGCAAGGACACATGGGTCATCCTAGAAGGAGAAACTATGGAATCTGAACCATCTCGCTCCAAAGGAAAGGGGGTTGTTTTTGAGGAGATAGATTCCAACGAAGAAGAAAATTCAAGCGATCAATCTGCTGAGGAAGAAGATTCAGCAGAAGTAGACTCTGATGAGGAAGAAGATTCTGAAGGTGAACCAGAGTCAAAAGAACGAGAGGATGATCAATAGGATCTCGGGCATGATGAAGAAAGAACTATGTCTCCACTTGAGAATGTAGTTGAAGAATTTCTCAGTACATCATCACCTGTAACTTCAAATGTTCCTTGTAAACCTCCAAATCCGAACACTCCACCACCTGTTCCTACATCACCTATTCCCACATCTGTCATACCCACAGTGGATATTTCACCTACCCCTGCAACATCAACCATACTTGATACTCCTTCAGTGACAAGTATACACATATTTGATATTTCGAGTCGAGTCCTCTGTCATCCATTCCTAGCCTGTCTTCGCCATCATATGATATCACTTCAGAGACTAATTTTAATCGGTTCATGAATGAATCCATGCATGATCAACTCAATGTTGTAATGCCCCTATGTTTTCCTTGTCTCGACAGATTCTTGGATTTCATCTAGACTTTATGAGGTGGTTTATCTTGACTTGATGTTACTATTTGATAAACTTTATGACACTGTTGGATGTTACTTGGACATGGTGATATTTTGATGAGTTGATGTTGTGACTGATTATTTGTTTATAACATGTTTTCAGATTAGCATAGTTGCTATTTGAGTTAATATTGATGTATGCTCATTTATTAATTATTGATGTTTTAATTTCGTCAGTTGATGTGACATTGTATTGGTGAAGAGAACGGTATTGCATCACTTGTTGTGAGTGCCCTGTGATTTCCGTGATTCTCTCTTCACAGTGTGTATGAATTATTATTTGGATACATGTACGACAATTGCTTTGTTTGTAGGTTTGCAGGTACAGGACAACGGTTTCACCTAGTTTCACAAGTCTGAGCATGTCCACTACTCAATAGTAATATTGATTGGGAGATAGTAACGGGTTAACCTAGTCAAACCTTTACCCTAGTACAGTGTGTCGTCAGTTCGTGTTTTGGTCATGTTCTTTATCCATGTTAGTCTTGGTATTTTATTTATCGTGCAAGTTTAAATTGTAAGGATTAAATTATAAGTTGTGATTAAGTATTTAATTAATATGGAGACCTGATTATAAATAAATTAATTAATTTAATTTAAGTTATTATAAACTAATTTTAATTATTAGATTAAATGTGGATTTAAATAAATAAGTGATTTAAATGTGATTTGAATTAAATAAATTGTTTTTAATTTTAAATGCATATTTTGGGAAAAGATCTTAGAAATATCTTGGTTGTTAAAGAAAAAGATATTTGTTGTGTTAACTGGGAGTTAGAAGGTTTTGTTTTCTAATTGTCTTAAAATTGATTTCCGGAGAGATTGATTGAAATTTGTGAGAAAAGAGGAATTTGTTTTCACGAGAAAAAAGAGAGGTTTTTGGAAATGGGAGAATTGTTTTGTGGTTTGAAGAAATTGTAAATCTTAGAAGCTCTATGATAATTTTAGTAATCTAGTTTGTTGTATTCTTGGTTGTGGATTATTTATGTTCTCTGGGAAGTGGCAATTCTTCTGGAGGAAGCTTTGGCAGCTTTGGCAAATTGAAGATTAAAGGGAAGCTCGGCATTAATCTTTGAATCGTCTAATCTTCTGGAACATGTTTTTTATTACTTTGTTAATTTTAATTTGAAAGAGAAAAGTTAAATTATTATTGTATAGCAAATTGGAAAAGTTTAGAAGATGATCTCTTTCATTTTAGAAGCTTTTGTTTTTAAAAGAAATTGTCGTGATTGTTATAGCCTCTGTAGAAAAATAATTTAGATCTTCTGTGTAAATTGATTATTGAAATAGATTTATACAAAAGGAAATTATAGTGGAATTATAGAACCTCTATTGAATTTATATCAAAGCTTAGAAAACATCTTTCTTGAAAATTGAATTTATTCTTCTCTGTAGAAAATGTTAAATTTTTGTGAAAGATTTAGATCTTTGTAGGAAATGACTTTTAAACAATAGAAAAAATTCAAAATGAAATATTTGAGGATTTAGGAAACCTCTGTAAATTTGTCTACTTATTTGCCTGTAGAAAATTTAGTTTTAAAATTGTCTTTGGGCAATTGGTTTTGTTTGGTTCTACATACTTATTTATTTTGTTTTGAAATTGTCGTACTGCGAAATTTGTAGGGAAATGTTTAATAAAAAATTTATGAAAATGGTGGAGGTCGAGGCTACCACAGCCTCCCCACAAACGGATGCAAACTGTGGGCAGCACTCAGCGCTTCTCACAGGCTGCAGCCCTGTGGGGAAGGCTGCGTAGCAACCGACCCCCACACACAGGGAATAGCCTATGCGTTGCAACAATGGCTGCGATTTCGTAACTGTTGTTTTTAATATATATTTTATATATATACTATATATAATATATGTTACATATTTTTTATATATATCATATATTATATATAATATATATGTATATATATATATATATATATATTTGTGTATATATACTTTATGGTTGTAAATGTAATTTATTTTTAGATATTAAATAATATATTTATTATATATATATATAATTGTATGTATGTATATATATACATGATTATATATATATATATTTATTTATTTATTTATTTATTTATTTATTTAAATTGATTTTGTTATAAGAGATGTTTTTGGATGGCAAGTAGATGATTTTTAAATGAATATTGGAATAGAATAATTTAATTTTATAGTTTGATAATATAGATGTAAATTTATTTAAAGAATGTTTATTTAGGTGCATGCAAGCACGAGTTGTTAAATTGAAATGATTAATTATTTAATTGAGAAATGGAATTATTTGATTTTAGTAGTTGTGAAACTGAGGGTTAAACATGTAGTTTTATTTGGTTGTTGATTTATTAATTGGAATCATGCTTGAATGTTATATTTTCGTGTGAGATATTGATATATTGGATTTAGGAAATCCGAAAGGTAGCGCTTTTTAATTACATGAGATTCTTTATTTTAATTTCTAGTATTTTTGTAATTGGGTACTGTGGGGGATATTTGTTGTATAGAAAATATAAGTCTTTCAGATTGTAATTGTGAAAGGGTTGTCATTTCTGTTAATCGCCCTTGAGATTTCCTTGGGTAGTGCATGTATTTGGGATTCAGTATTTGACATCTGTAGGGATGTGTGAATTAGTTTGAACACCCGGTTACTATGAACGGGTTGTGTGATTTAATTTGAGCACCCAGTTACTACGAACGAGATGTGTTGTTCTTTGTAGAATGGTTGATATTTGTTATTGTATTTTGTGCATTGTTTACCCTTGGGTTGTGGAATATATTATTGTGTTTTCGATAGGGGAGTGGCTTTCAATGGGGGTCGGGACACAAAGGGGTCCCAAGACAACTCGTGTAAAATTCAGTTTAATCAAGTGGAAATTAAATAACCTATATTAGGGGAAAGAGTAGCTTAATACATTTAATCAGATAATTTAGCCTCACTCATTGGCTCAAGGGCTTGTGTGAGACTTGAAATGAGTCGGGAAGGCCTGGAATGGCAAGATCGTTATCTTGTCTTCTCAAAAGATAATCGATTTTGCACTGGTGTGCATGTGGGGCCGGAGTTCGTGAGAGGTTACCAAGATAACCCAGGATGGGGGCCGAGACCTAGGAAGATCTCCTTTGGATAACCAATGCAACCTTTGTGATGACACTCCTATGACAACAGTCGGTTTGGATTGTACAGTGGATGTATTTGATTCGGTGGTTCTGGAAGCAATGTAACCTTATGTTTTGTGTTTACTAGTACAATGTTGTTATGTGTTTACTGGTATAGTGTTGTTTTGTATATTGTATGTGTCTAGAGGTAGTAGGTTTGTCTTGGTTGCCTTTTACTATCTCCTAGCATGGGAGTTGGTCCTACAAGTACCACATGGCTGGGTGGCATGCACCTTACACTGTTGGGTTTTCTCTTCATGTTCGTGATGGCGGGATCTTCTAGTTCGAGGAGCTCGTGTGTTTCTATGGATTTGTACATCTCTTATATTCATTGTAATAGTGGGGAACTATATATTTGTATTCCTTATTTGTAATCAAGGAGGATTCCTTGAGTTGTAATTGTAACATTATGTATGATCTATTCATTGTTAGATTAAAGTGTATATATCGTTTTGAAGTGGTGTTGTATCTGTGGAAATATGTTCATTACATTTCCATGTTTAATTATTATGCAATGGGTTAATGCTTTGTTGTATGTTGTTATCATGAGTTAATTTCATATGCTATGTTTTAGAATAACTTTGTAAGTTTTTGAAATTCACATGTAGATGTGTTGTGTGGCCTAGAGGATGTATGTGTTAGAGTAGTTTACTTCACTCGTCATTGTTACTCTTTTTAAGGAAAAAAAAATTAGTTGTGCTTCCGCAGTGTTGCATCGTCCTCTAGGTTGCGGGACGGCGTTTTACAAATGTCCAGACTCCAGGAGCAGTTATGATAGACACTATGTCCATTGTCACAATTCTAGTCATTACTTCAAAAGTGACAGTGACAACAGAGTTGACGGTTAACCCAGAAGCTCGTACCTCCTCTCTTCCCCCTGGTTGATATCTCAAGTGTCGAATCAAAATAATCAAATGATTTCTCCAGAAGAACTCAACCTTGAAAAAATAGTCCCTCCAAAAGCGAAGGGGAAGAAAAAGGTGAAAGTGTATTCACCAATGAATGTTGACAAGACAGGTCATAAATATGCAGAAATTGGTGTACCACCTCAGGAGGAAGGAGATGTCAACATGGAGGATTACACAGTGACAAGGGTCCAGCTTGGCAAGGTCACAAATGAAAGTGTGAAAGCAGATGCGCTGGTGACTTTGAATATACTAGCTAGAAGACTGGAAAAAATGGAGCAAGCTCAAAACATGTACAAACAGAGGGCAAGGCATTATGCCACTGTTGTAAGGAAATTTGTAGGATCTTCAATTAATGCACAACTGTTAGCAATGCTAAGTGTTGAGGACCTAGTTGTCAAGAAAGTTGAGAAGTTTGCCTCCAAAGGCAGAGTGTTGTATGATTTCATCAAAAAGATAGTAGAACACGGTTCTCAAATTATAATTGTTGTGGATGAAAAAGCTACTCTGATAGCCAAGCTCAAAACAGAGCTTGATAAGGAGAGTGTACTTTCCCAAGAGTGCAAAGAGATGGAAAAATGCCTGTCATTGTGGTCACAGATGAAATAGGCAAAGCTCAGCAAATTGGTGGAAGTCGAGGTGGTTCCCGATAAGGAGAAATACATAGAGGTAAGAGAATCATTGAAGCATTGTATTCAATTAATTGAATCTCTTACAGAAGATCTCCACCAAGTATAGGAAGATGTCGAAGGGCATTGTGCTATTCTTGAAAGAGGAATCAAGGAGTTACCAGGGCAGCTTCTTGAGGAGAATTGTATCTTCCTTCCGACCACAAAACTATCCCAGATCTTCAAAGAAGCCATCATGAAGCTAGTAAACAGTGCAGACTTTTCAGAAGCCTCTTTGGATGTCATTTGTGATACAAGGCTTACACTTGATAACCTTAAGACGCATCTTGACAAGTGAAAAAAGGTTCACTCATCCACCATGAGATCGATCATGAGGATTCACACCATTGTGGATTACACCGTTGGTCTGGATGAGAAGTTCATGCAGGAGACCAGGAAGAAATATGAGGACTTCCGCACCCAAGCAAGGAACCATGAAGATTCTTGATCTCCAGTGTTAAAACTTTATGATGCTTTCCATTATGCATCTTGTAAATAGTTTTTGACATCTTAAATGTCTTTTCTCAATATGTAATTACACCAAAAATCAGAGATGTAATTTCTTGAAGACAAATTACACTTTGACTTTAGTCAAAGTTAGGTGAGATTTTCCTTAATTGACTCACCTAACTTAACTTTTCTCAACTAATTTCCTAATTTTGTTCATCCCTCTCCTTTATATATATGAGGGATTTCATTTGTAAGCTTACCTTTAGTATTTTGCAACGAAGTGTTGCCCTTTTTGAAGCGAAATTGTGAAACTTTTGTTCATGCTTTGTGAATGAAACTTGATCAATAAAGAAGACAATTGCAAACTAGACTTTGTGTTGGATTCAATATCTTATGAATTGATCTTATTTGGTGGTGATTAGTGGATGATATTTGAAGGGCTTCAAGTAATTTATGTAAACTTTGTGTTGCATTCCTTATTTGGATTTAAGTTTATGTTTGGATACTTTTGTTGAATGATCTACAAGAATTTGCGCTTGTAATCATTCATGCTATTCAAGGAATTGTTGCATCTAAGAAGACTTTGTGCTTCTAATGCAACAAATGACACGACTCTCACAGATCCATCATTGAAAAAGCTACGGAATGACTTTGTACCTTCGTGCGCTTTCCCTTTTCTTTTTACTTTTTTATTATTAATAACATATGGTACCTCTACGCTTTGCTTTGACAAGATAGAGGTATTGGCATTACTGCTCGTTGTTAGTTTAGAGTTATTATGAATTAAGAACTTCCAACAGTGAAGCATTGTAAACATCTCTGAAAAAAGAGAGAAGTATGAATGTGACACACACCCCCCATTTTGTAAGTATAATGTGTATTGTGTAAATACTTTAATCAGTTTTACTATAGCTTCTATTAGCAGTAAGAAGGGTACCTCCCCTTTCTGAGAGGGGAGAATTTTATCTCACATAGCTATGGATGAAGTCCTAGTTGTGTAATCTATTGAATAGAGGATTACATAATTTTCACCCAACAACATGGATACATCAAAGGGTGACATTGATATACCAAACTATTGGCTTAGCATAAATTTGATGGTTTTGGATGGAATTAGTTTGGATTTGTAGAGGTTTTAGACCTATGACCTTAGTATGGTGATTACAATTACATTTGATTATATAATTGTGATAGTATAAGTACCTAAGCAAGTATCATTTGGACTACCTACTTGATCTATAGGTTGAATTCTCAAGCAAACACTAGTTTGATTGATTTGATTTGATTTGATTTGGGTTTTGATTAGTGATGGGGGTTAACCTTGATTTAGGATGGATTATTGGATAGAAATGGTTTGGAAGGATGGGTCTAATTAAGGATTGGATTAGAATTAGATCATATGGAATGGGTAAGAAAAAAAATTGATATGAAGAAAGATTAGGATTAGATGAGATTGGGTGATTTAAATATGGTTAATGTCATTAAAAATTAAAGGATTGGGATTGATTAGGAATATTTGGAGATAAATAGGATGGATCAAAGGAAATGATTAGAGGAAAATTGGATGGTCAATAGACCCTATGAATAGGGAAATTTGGCTTATGTGAAGCACAATTATTGAACTATGTTACGAATACACCAATTTAGGATTCACATATGTTGATTCAAAGTTAAAGTTTTATGGACTATTTAAGTCAAAAATCGAATAGAGTAGATACATTGATCTATGGTTCGAATATTGGATAATGGATATGTTGATTTGGAGTTGGATCATTTAGGATGTTGGATTAGGTGAATTTGAGAAAGATCGGGTGGGATTGGATTGGATCGCAAATTTGAATTTGATGGGGAACTTGACCTTTGGCAATGTTTAAAAAGAATCAATAAACTAGCACTTAGAGGCATGCAAGTGATTTTGGAGTTGAGGGATTTGGATTAAAGGGGTTGCATGAGTTTTGACAATGAAGACACACCAAGCACAATAACAACCTATGATTATTCAAGCGAGTGTATCAATCCTTGCAGTTCCACATATATACCATCTATTGAATGATTGATAGCTAAGGAGTGTCAAATTACGTGGGATCCCTTACTATTGAAGGTATTAATGCCTTGCCTAAGCTAGATTCTACCTCTCAACACTCAAAAGCACGTTGTAATTTCTCAAGGATAACTCTTACCAATGCACTACAAGAATGGATGGCTAATTAGTTCCTATCTATGATGAATGATGGTTGTTAGGTGCATCTTAGTAGCTCAAGGGTACATGAAGCCAAATCCAAATATGAAAGGGAAAGCAAGTCAAAAAACCAAGAAAGGGGGGTAATCTACCCTTAAATTTCACTACCCCAAGGTATAAAGTTCTTGGGGGCTTAGTTTAAGTGACAGGATTCCACCTCCAAGAGGTGTGTATTTTGATTAACCCTCACTTTTACACTCCATCAAAATATTAGAGTTGGATTTATCCCATAGGGTGATCAAATCCTTAGGTAAACCCCCTAAAAGGATGATCTAATCAATTTTGGCCACCAAAGATCGCATAAAGTGAAAGAGGAGAGCATGAATAATTGGAGTCCTTGGGATAAAAGAAAAATGATGGTAACAAAGACCAAATATAAGCTTTGATCTCCAAAATCACTCGAAGGTGTGAAGAGAGCGAATAGGCTTAGAAGTGGTTACAAGCATAGAATACAACATTCATTCCCCTTAGAAAGTAAATGTGCCTAGATTAGTGATAAAATGTCGTTGACAATCGTAGATACAAACGATGTGAGTAGTTAAGGATTTTGTCTTTGACATGTAATTAGTTACACAAGCAAGGGCTTAGACAATAGAATGATCAAATAAGATGATTAGAAAGATGTGATTGGTGTCGACGAGCTGGAAAATTATGAAACAATTGAAACACAAGGCACATGCATTGAAAGCCGGATGCATATGTCGATAGATCAAAAATGAAAATTTACACCTGATGTAGAACCACTGAGTTATGTCACACATAAGTTGATTGAAGAGCACATATACAAAAACATCGAGCAAATATTTTTACTTCGATAGAGAATCGCCAAAATATAGCATAGATATGTCAATTTGAAATCAAATGCACCACAATATGATCCTTGTATAAAAATGGCAGATGTTGGATGAAAAATGATTTAAGGTTATTTAAAAGGATATTTTGGTAGCATATCCCCCTATAAAACTATTTTTTTGATAGAAAGCCAAATGTTGGTTTAATTAGAAATTAGTAGAAATATGTTTTAAATTGATAAAAATAAATATGCCAATTTCAAACAAAATTATTTAAACACGGGGTGGATCTATCAAAACGTGTTGAAGTTACAAAGATCTACATGAAACTGTTAAAGTTGCACTAATTAAAATTATGATCCAAATGGATAAATTAATGGCCTATAAAATTGATCTCCTATCAAAAAATTGAATGTTAAGAGCATTAAAAATCACTCGAAAAATGTGTTAGTGAGATCAAGATCAAATATGCTAAATTAGGTGGCACATATGCCAAAACATAGAGTGCATATGGTAAACTAAGACCTATAGGCCAAAAAATAGCTAAAAGCACAAGAAAAAAAATAGAAATAAGAACATGGGTCCCACCAAGTGTGCCAAAAATGTGTACATGAAATTTTGAGCATAAAACACAAATTAATATGATATTAACCTATGCTACCTAAAATAAATGTAACACTCATGATTAGACAAAAAAGAAACTAAAATAGACGAAAGCATACAAATATACCCTCACCCAAGCCTCCTTGATACACCACGCTATGGTGGTTGTGTCCAAGGATTTGAGATTAGATATGATGAGATGTGAGTGATCTTTCCTACAACATAAGGTTGCATTTTATGAAGTGATAAAAATGTCTTAGGATGAGACCACTTTATAGATTTTTGGCTCATGGATTGGATGGTTAGGATCAAACGTAAAGATCAAGGGCTCAAATTGGTTGACCCTTGGAAGGATGAGAAGAGGACAAGCATCCTCACATGATTGGTGAGATTGAGAAGTTCCCAGATTGAAGGGGAATCCATGGTTGAGGAACCCCTTAGAAAAAGTGGATGGTCAAGATGAAAAGGGTGCTTGGGAGTACCCTTCAGGGATGGGCAAGTCTTTGACCCAAGACCATGCCACATGTACAAAAGACTCATACTTCGTGTACACGTGGGGATGTGCATGATTTGAGTAGGTTTGAATAGTATTAATTTGTGCAAGTGTAGAATTTAGAGGCTAATTGATTTTAGTCTACTTAATGGAAAGTGGAAGAAACAAAGATTAAATAAATAAAAATATTTATTTGATTTTTGAAAAAGGAATGGAGAACTTAAGTAAACAAATATTTAAATTTATTTATCTATGGTAGATTATAGAGGAAATTTGATTAAATGATTTAGGCTAAAAATGGGCGCAGGTGAACAGTGATGAATAATGGATGGATAGTGACTTTATTAATTAAATTTATTAATATGGGAATAATTAATTGGATAAATGGAGATTTGTTCTATCCATTATAGAGGAAATAATCGAGTTATTAGATAATTGACAATGTGTAAATTTTAGGTGTATAGATACCCCTATAGAGTTATTATCTTTTCCACTTAATATACCTCTATACAAGTTCTTGTATTACAACCCCTCATGTCCAAATTATTTATCCATACTTATCATACACACCTTAATTACATCACCTCATGTAACATTAAACTTAGAAGATTGCACTTTTTGTAACTCATTAATCATAGGGTATATTTCCACTTTTTGTAATCTCCCTCTCATCTAAAGAATACTAGCCCATATTATTGGTTCAACTTCTTCCTCATTATTTTCCAATAACTTAGCAATGCAATCATTTTGAGACTCAACTTGTGCTCAATTTTTTTTTAGCTTATCTAGAAGTCTTTCCAACATGACATCACCATCAAAGCACACACCAAGCAAGTGTTCTTTGTCATCACCTTTGTTATCCAAACATCAACATTGTTATGAAATTTTTTCCCCAAAGTGAAAATAAAGTTATGAAAATATTAAAAGGAGATGAAGAATAAAGGACAATATGATCCTTTGGTTAAAAAGAGATTAATCAAGAATACTTATAAAACTCTTTTAAGAGAGGAATAATTATATTTGTTAAACAATAATTACAGGAAACACTTGTGAAAAGGTGTGATGATTTGAAAACCACCCCTTAAGGCTTATCTAAAGCATTTATGTAAGACTTGGAAAGGAGCATGGAGATCACTTAGGGAAGAAGGTGGCTTGATGGGCTATGGGCATTGGAGAAGGGGCACACAAAGTGTGTCCAACTTGAGATATAGATCACACTTGGAATTGTTAAACACCCAAAATATTGAGAGGGGGGTGAATCGGTATTCTCTAAAACCACATTAAACATTTAAACATTCATTGCACACTTGGAATTGTTAAACACCCAAAATATTGAGAGGGGGGTGAATCGGTATTCTCTAAAACCACATAAAACATTTAAACATTCATTGCACACTTGGAATTGTTAAACACCCAAAATATTGAGAGGGGGGTGAATCGGTATTCTCTAAAACGACATAAAACATTTAAACATTCATTCCACATAACATATTCAATTTGCAGTAAGAAGGGAAATCATGAAAGCAAACCATCAAAGCACATAACACATGAACACCACATTTTTAGAGTAGAAAATCCAAAATGGGAAAAACCACAGTGAAGATTAGCTCACAATATATTACAAGGTTATAAGATGACTCATTGCAGATGAACTCATTGTCCAACTGGACTCACTGCCCACTGAAAGAAGACAAGATAGAAGAGAGTGGTGGCACACAGCCAAGATTTGAATTGTTACAGTTGCATCTAACAAATGCATGAAGTGCAGTTCCATTGAAGCTCAATATACCAATTTCACACTTCATATTGATCTACACTAAAACTCTACTTTGCTTTGCATTTGCCTTATACTTACACAATTCGCATCAACCACGCTTTCTTAATTTTTAACATCATCATTCCAACATTGAAATGAACTCATACTTATACCGATTTCATCCCAACATCAATTAGGTCGGCCTAATTAGATGTATCATATAAAATATGCCTTGTCGACTCAACATACACATATACATACTTCGCGCCAAAATCCAAAACTCATAACAAATCAAAATAGGTCGGCACGGACCTATAATAGCTCCCACATAACAGATCAATACTTATTAAAATTCTACAATACACAAAACTTATTAGGTTGACACCAGTAATGACCTAATAACATGATTCACCAGTTGTACATAAAAAAACTCACACGGACTTCTAAACTTCATGCCACTTGGAATTCACACTCTATTGACACCTATCAATATCTCCATAAATCTGCAAAGCCAAAAACCTATCAACGAGGAAGTGTGGATTCACCAAAACATACATATTGTATTGGTACCACTATAACTGCCAAACCAGAACTTCTATCATTCATATCTTCAACACCAAAGATTGAAACACTATGAAACTCTGAATATAAACTCCTCTAACATCCATAAAAATTATACTAAAACTACAAAGCAAGATTCTACACATCTGACCAATGCGGACCAAAATATCGAACATCCTATACACTGAAAAACACTGTTTAGATACTTTGCCAATTTCTCTTTCATCTATCTTCACCGGATCAAACCTTCTTGCAAATGCCCACTGGATTACCATCTTCAAACATGTTCAAGTTGTACAAACTGATCTACATGATGATCTTCATACTGGAATACAATGTTGACACTGTAATATAATGCACTTATCCCTCATGCTCATGTTGTCGATAAGCATATCAATGACGATCTTCTTATTCTTCCAACGAGTATTATACTAGAAAGAGTTTTGATGCATAAGCATGGTGCATATAGGCACATTATATGTTTTTACATAGGGGCAAAAATATTTGCAACCCCAAAAGGATCCCCTAAGAAGATAGGTTTTTGACACTCTTTAACTGTCATGGTGTTTGATTGAAATGATATTATCATAAATTTAAGTGCTTAGCTTCTGCAATGCAATATTATTCAAGATATTGCATATCTTATGTTAAAATGACTCTTGTGTTTGAAAAACATAAAGTTAGCAAAGCATATGGATTCCAATCCAAGTTCAATAAATCCAAGATGCACTTCAAATTATTAAACTGGTCCCAATAAACCAAACCTAGTCATGGCAGCATAGCCGAAGGAGACCTCTGGTATAGTTGTATATGCTTACTCGATATAAGTAATCTACTTAAGGACATAGATGTCAATATCTGTGTAACCTGGTTGTATGCATCAAAAAAAAATCATAGCCAAGTTCTGTAGCATTCATCACATAGAAGCCAACTGTACTTTAGGCGATTCTGCCTTTGCTAACTTGAGCCAAACTACTATTGATAATTGATCATAAGGTATGAAGCTTTAAATGCAAATCTGTCAAGCGAAGCTCCAACCGTAAATGTCTGCAGCATCATACCCTTTATCAACTTTGTCAAGAAATATCAAGCATTGAAATGTCTCATTCAAATTTTTGAATGTAACTTATTATTCCCTTTTGCAAATTAGACGGCGCTCAAAGAATACTCCAATCATAAATGCTTGCAGCATTATACCCTTCATCAACTTTTTAAAAATACCTAGCATCAAAACGTCTCATTCAAAATTATGGATGTTACTTTTTCCCTTTTTGCAAATTCCGAGGTACTTAAAGAACATTTATTTTAGTCAGGCAAAAAAAAATTGCAGTCAACCCAAAAATATGCGTTTATACATCATGTTAAGGGGAATAACACTAAGGTTTTAAAAGCGCAAACAGAAAAGGATTTCGGTTTTGCAGAATATACATATAATTGCAGAAACATAAAGAAAAAGACCAACAATTAAGTCCTGGAGAATAATTCTCCTTCAGAGTACAATAATCAATGTTAGAAGCGATGACAATTCAAATAATCAATGTTAGAAGCAATGACAATTCAAATAATCACTTACAAATCTGTACTAGTTTTCTACATTTACACTTGTATACATGGGAAGACAAACCTAATGGATCATAGATCTTTAAAATTTGTTGTATCTGGGAGATGGGAATATGGTCATCATTTCAATTTGTTAGCTAAACATTGTTAGTTACAAAGAAAAATAATTATTTCCCCGATTGAAGATGAGATGTGATGCTTGATTTATAGTCTGACAAATAGCCTTAATTCGTAGCTCGGGCACATACATTAATTATACTTCGAGAATTTTACACGTTGATAATATATGTTACAATGACTTGATTAATAAGGAAATGTCTGCTAACTTATAGATTAGAAGTCAATTCCTTAATTTCTTCCGGTGAGATTTCCTGAAACACAGCAGATTATTAGAATTAGTCAATTATTCACTGATAAGCAGGGTGGAAAAACATTCAAGACGCTGCAGTGCCCACAAACCATAAATAACTTAAATATTTCAACATGTATAACCATATTAGCTTGAAAACAAACTACAATTGATACACTTGTAAGATATCTTTAGGAGTAGAATAAGAAATCATGAAAATGACAAGCAAGAGTTTAGATCAATTAAGCACCTATTTAGGCATCACTTTACAATGGAATAAATAAGCAAATTTCAAATAAATTATTTGTAGTGTAATCCTGTGTATCTTTTTACAACTGCTAACCTATAAGAGGCAAATAATTTGTAAAAGCATTCATATGGACCTCCAAGAAACCTGTTTGCAGGATACATCATAATCCTCTATGTGTGACAGCTACAAGATGCACTTGTCGTATTTTCTGTATTTAATAGCCTCTGCCATAAGAATATGATGATTTAAATGTTATATTCACATAATCTTGGGTTCTGCCAAAGTCAATCAAACTCTGTAGTTGGAGTTATAGTACACCAGAGAGCCAATTGACTTTTATGTGGTAAATTGATGAGGAAAGATAGCTGGGATTTGAAAATTTGCAGAGGGTTGGACCTCATAGTTTGAAGACTCGCCAGAATCGACAAGCCCCAAGGCAAGTAGGGCTAAACAAGTCGTTTCTTGGCAAATCTGGTCAGACTCACAGGACTCACTGAGTCTCAAGCCTCAGACTCCACCGTCAGAACAGAGGCAGAAAAATAGACAAAAAAGCAAAGAAAAAAGCTAAAATCTTAAACCTTAAAAAAGGGCACACATCACTCTAATTCTAAATGCCATTCATTTCATTTGGAAGTAAAAACAAGGTGAAAAGAAGAGCATTTGAAACTAAAATACAATCCATTGATGCAAAAACCAGCAAACATAATAAGGGCCTAATTACTGCTTGTAAGGGTTTGGAGTTTGGTGTGAAGAACCCAGCTGGTTCAACCTCAACTACTGATGCTAAAACTGACTGTTTAGGTGTTTTTGCTTGTTTTTGTGAATTTTAAGGTTGAGAAGTGCGCCAGGCATAAAATGATGCTAAAACTTAAATCAAAGCAATAATATGGAAACTGGTATTGTATTGAGTATTAAACAACTGTACAGATAGATTGCAAACAATAGACATACCCGGAAACCTCCAAATTAATTAAATAAAGCAGAGCCGAATCTAGTGAAAAGCAACGCCCACCTCCAGATTTGGATTTCTCCAAAGCAGAAACTGGATCAAAGGCCTTGCGAAAGCAAGGCGTCCAAAATGGTGACAATATAGGGCCCAAAAGATAGGCGCTTTGGCAACTGCTTCACACGCCCAGGCAAGGAGATACACGCCTTTCCAAATGAAAGTACGGCCCTCTGAAGAAATGGTACGGCCTCCCTTTTGATGCACACTGGTGATGGAAGATGGCATCCTAAAGAATAAACCCTCTCCTTTATTGAAAACCGAAAAAATGTTGAACATACAATCTCTCGTGAAGCTCAAATAGACTCCTGAATTGAAGCCATCCCTATAGCAAAGATTCAGCTGGTCTTTCAGAGCTTCAAGTCTGCAAATCACTGAAGAATTCTCGCTCTCCAATGGTAGAAAATCACTGTAACCCTTGTCTCAGACAAATGCATAGAGAAGATAAAAAGAAGCAATTTCAAATGATCATAATTGAATGAGGTTGAATTGCCTTCTTTTCCCTTATAACCCCAAAAGGCACGCTTTCCAAGAAGTCACGACTTTTTGGCATTTAAAATACATTTAAATGAAATAAAGTCACTTCAATAGTCTTATAAGTCACTTTACCAAGAGGGCGCACCTTTTAAATGACTTAATTGATTTTGATTTTCACTTTATAACTTTTAAGTCATTATTTTATAATATTTTAAGTGGCTTTTAATTATTATAAAGTCAAACCATAAGTTTATAATATTAAATGACTTAACCACTAAAATATTCATAACTCCCTCAATTCTCAGTGTTTTGACATGCCGTCAGAAGCTGGCAAACATTGAACTGCAAAGGCCTACACTGAGCCCAACACTGAACTGAAGGGGTGGAATCGACAATATCCACCATTATCTACAACTGAGATCCCCTATCTACACATGTTAGCCTTCAAGGATCCAAATAATAGACTAACCCATCTGCTACTAACACTGACTAGAGTGGGGACATTACATTTGGACTATTGGAGCTTGGTTAAAAGCTATAAAATTATAAAAAATAGCATGCACCATGAAGGTCTATGATGTTGCAAAGGCCTTAATTTGAACTTGGTGGCAAGGGCTTTGCCCCTCAGCCCCACCCTATATTGTGACAAGGAGCACACCAAGGGCACTGCCCCTAGACCCCAGAAGAAGTGTTGCCCCTCAACCCCACTGGGGGTGCTGCCCCTCAACCTTGTTGGATCCATAAAACCCCTCAATAGTTTTAAAAAGCAAATAATTCAATTTATTTTGGGCCATGCCAGATGGAAAAACAACATTTTTATTCTCTCTCAAGTTTTTGTCAATTAAATCCCAAAAAATTGTACATTTCTACTTTCCACTTGCCAAGTCAATCCCAATCCCAAATAATGATACTATGGCTGTAGCAGTATGGTAGACTTGTCTAGGATATGAACATAGGACCCCACACAAAGCTAGTGATGCTAAGCTAAGTGATACAAGCTCCTCTACCATTGTTCATGACTCCATGCTGTGATTTTTATTTTTGATGCCATGGATATCATGATCCATGAGTTTTGTACAACCAAAACACTTGAGAAGTTTATATATCAAAAAATGTTGTTTCCTTCAACTCAAACCACTTTTGTACTCATTTGATCAATATATGTGATCAAAGTAGCCTCTAATTGATAAGATTATTATGTTGTTTTTGGTATATATATTTGTCACTGCAATGCTTTGCTGAAAAATGGCTTGACTCACCCAATGGGCAGTGACAAAATTTACAACAATTAGAGAAATCGCTATTAGATTAACAATGTTCCTTTGCATTTGAGAGGAGCAGCTCCCTCATATAATGGGTATTGCATTTTCTAGGGTATACTTTTAACCAAAAAACAGAAAAGCCACACAAACTAAAAAATGAAGGGAATAGGAAAACTCTAGGTATACAAATAGAGGCTATTAACATAAAGTCTCATACTTGGCATGACTAGCATAAAAAAACATTTTAAAATATGCAGATATGAAAGATCATACGAAAAAGAATATCTATATAGAGATTTAAATTCAAGATCTTTATGTGACCGTTCATATTACAACATGCAGAGATAGAGAGATTAAATTCACAGAACTATAAGAAAATCCTCAAACTGTTGCAACTTAACATAAGAAAACTAAACAACAATTTAGAATTTTCATTGGTATTCCTAGCATTCAAAAATCTGTGAGTTCAAAGTATCTTCAAAAAAAAATTATAAAATGTCTGAAAATATTTCCCAATGGAAGAGGTATTTAGCTTCAATCTCCTTTTTCTTATTCAAAACTTGTCCATTCAACTTCATGGCCTCTTCAATGTAAAGAAGACCATTAAGAGTTATTCCCTCAATCCAAGATTCAACTATTCTATCATAAGCTTGGCATTTCCCAATCTTCTCTATGATACCAGAACTTGTACCTCCAGATGGTGCACTAGAAGAAATTGATGGGAATGCATCAAGGGGTTGGGCAGAGGTGTAAATGATGGATTTAAAATATGAAGTCAATGCTCTCACCTGCTCTTCAAGTTGTTCCCTTGTCTCTTCCTCTTTCTTTGTTCTTTCCACAAGCTTGGCAGCAGACACCTGGAAATTATGAATATCACCTTCATGTGTAGATGGGCCAAGATCTGCTCAAGTGATATTGTAATCTGCTTTAGTTCTTCATTCTTATCAATTGTTTACTCTGCAATTTCCACATATCGGTTGCTAGAAGAAGACTCCACCATCAACCTAGAAGTTGTGTGAGCCTTCTTAAGTTGAGGCATTATTTGTAACAACTTTGCTATTGCATCAAAACCAAGACCCGCCATTTAAGTGTACCTTCTCTTCTTAGCTACCACTTCCTTTTGCCATGTAGATGGGGATAGCACCAGTTGGGATCTAAGAGTTATGGGAGGAAAAGTAGTCTTCGAGATTGATTCAACATTGGTGTTACTTGGTAGTGGTGAATGAGGAGGAGAGGGTGAACAAGGAGAAGATGAATGGAGAGGAGAGGGCCGAGGAGGAGATGGTGAAGGAGAAGAAAGGATAGAAGTAACCTGTGATTGCCCATCAGGGGGATCCTAAGAGAGCTGCCTTCATCTCTTTGAGTAGGTGGCCTTTTGACTTCTAATTCCTTCCTTGGCTCCTCATTTCCTCCTTTCAATCCCCTTCTTTGGGTCTTCATAATCACCCCCTCTACTAGGGGTAGATTTTGATCTCGTAGAATATGTTGCTATGATAGGTGGATGAGATGAGGAACCAACCTGCTTTTTCCTTCTTGCACTATTGTCCTTTGCAAGTGGTTGAGTGCCTATGTTCAGTGACTTTTGATTTCAACCACCTCTTTCTTTTCTGCAACACAGATAGTGCTATTTCTCTTATCTCAATCATTTCTTTATTAGCCCACTTGATAGGCGTGAGTGGCTGCATTTGAATTGAAGAAACCTACATGTTGGTGTTTCAATCAGCACCTCGGGAGTGCTTATTGGAAACGGTCAGCTATTGCAAGTTTGTAGTGTTTGCTTCTTTAAATTGGGAGGGGAAGATCCCTCTTGTTGCTGATTTTTGCGTAAAGGAAAGAATAAAGAAAGTAAACTACTATCCTATCTTTTTTACTCAGTGGTAGGACACAAGGGTGCATAAACACAATGCACCGTAGCTAAGTTTTTCTCTGGTTTCTGCAGATCTCAACTACGACTAAACTAGCTTTTAATCTATCCTATCTTCTCAAGATTAATAGAGCATGAGGGTATAGGAGCAGGAATGGATGGTTCGATCACTTGAACGAATTAGTCTCCCAGGACGCATCTGAAGGCTCTAAACTCCCAGATCTGTACTAAAATAAAAACCCACACAAGTAATCTAGATGGTAATTTATATACCAGGATTCCCAAGGAGGTCCAAGACCTTTCCGAGGTGTAGGCTGAAAAGTAAACCACAAGAAACAACAAAAGTACGATAATCTAACCTTCTAAATTCCCAAGGAGGCCCAAGGCCTTTCCGAGGTGTAGATTGAAAATAGATTATTAAACACAACACACAATGATAAAACCTTGAGACTTTTGCATCAAAGGCATGGTAACTGTCCTGATTTATTATCTCAATACTTCACTAAATAATACACGTTGGGACAGCAGCTCATGTCAAAGAGACAATCACACATGCTGCGATCAAACCAATGATACATGAACAAAGATTGGACACACCTATTTGAGTAGAGAGAGCACAAGCTGTACTTGGTGCTTAACTACAACAAATACGATCCATGAACATATACTAAGCGAACAATATGAAGGAAAAATTGCTCAGTGTTTTGCTGCCATGAAGTAAAGTTACAAAATAATGAGCCCAAGGCTCTTTTTTATAGAACTCAAAGGAGTAGGCAACCCTAAAATCTCCTTGAGTTAACAATTAGTTCTTGCCAATCAGCAAGATTTATTAATATGTCTAAAAGTAGGTGAGCAAACAGGTAACTGGAAAATCACTTCAGTTAACTGAAACTAAACAAAGAGTCAACTGGAAAACTACTTCAGTTCACTGAAACTAAACAAAGGTGAACTTTATTACAAAGTGTGCCTCCAAAATAGACATCCACATTTAGTGGAGATCTGATATCCACAAATTAACTAAGTCAAATTAAACATCCTCAATTAGTGGGATGTGACAATGCATGATCTGTGGGACATGGAGTTAACTTGGAAAGGGGCATCAAGTTAACTCCAGTCACATTTAATATCTTTCTGGAGGGTAGGATGCCCTTCTTGAGGTGCTTTACAACTCATCACCACTAGTCAACAGCGTCTCTATCCAGTCGTTGACCTCCTTAGCTTTTGGGTAATTAATGCTTTGCAAGATGGTGACGTGGTGCTTTAGCATTACTTCGCCTGTCACAAGTTGTTGTTGATAGTCTATGCACTTGGCAGCTGCATCATCTAACTTGGTAGACAAGGCTGCCAATTTGGCCAACTTGCAACCATCGAGATCATCGAGGAATGTGCTGCGGATGACATCCCGGAATTGATTTTGCACTGTACCTAGCTCAATGTACTCTCCTCCCTCGCACTGATATTCTATGTGAGGGAAGGATATTAACAACGTTCTTGCGAAGTTGATAATATTTGCGACAACCAATCGGTAGTCAATTAGTTCTACAGAATTGGCATTGTAGGCTTTCACCTTGTATGCCAGTTGTTCTTTCCAAGCAAAAAGATGTTGCTTGTTCTCTTCACTGAAGACTGGTTGATACACCAATTGCAAGTCTACAATTGTGATTTCATCACCTGGCCTCTTTTCTGCCATCTTTTGCTCCGACTGTTGAAACTCTGCGCGGAGTCCCTGTGCTCTATCCCTAGTATAGCTCCACCAGTATACACCGCCCTCTGATAACAAATTCCTCCACTTGATCTCTCAAGTGTTTTCCATATGTCATCAACTAATGATGGTTTTGCTCTGCAAGGAGATCCAGCAATTCTTGTAGCAAGGCTGAGACGTTTGAGGTGTCGTGCATTAGGCTAGAAATGTACATTCTCAACTGTTGATTTTCAGCCTTTAAGGTTGCTTTGTCCTTTCCATCCTTAGCCATCCTCTCTTGGATGCTCACTCAGGCAATTCCGAGAAGGTCTGCCTCCACCTAACGTGTGGTCTTTCCGGGGTTGAGCTTGGACAATGTGAAGTCCTCAACTTGTACCTCATGTATGTTTCTATCCTCTGGTGGGGCAGCAATCTCTATGATGAACTCATTCTTTGCATTCCTTTCCACATGTACTTGCTTCTTCAGTTTCTTTGTCGGCATGTCTTGGAGGACATGATCGAACTCTGTGAAGACAAGCGTATAAGATAGCCTTTCTCTCTTCCTTCCTAGGAAACTCAAGCCAGATAGAATCCCGAGTAACCTTGCTGGAAGGAGGAATATTGGGCCCCTGAATGCCCAAGGAATGAGACTGTGTTGTAGTGATGTCTCTCGGTGGAGAGTCCAAGTCAATGGGAACTTGTGACTACTGTGATGGTGGTGATGTAGGTGGTTATGTCTCTTATCACAGGCATCGTTTCTACTGTTGTTGCTTCCATCATGGGCTCTATATCTGCAGTGATTATCTCAATCACTAGCTCGGCTGCAGTGGTTTCTACTATCTTAGGAATGTTTGTGGTTGTCTCCACATATAACTCCTGCGGTCTCCCGCTCGTGTGTCCTCACTTCCGCATCCCTTTGGGAGGATTGTTCCATTGCTTCTGCCTGGGCTTCTTCCTTGAAGTGGAAGGTAGTGTAGACTGAACCGGTGGCAGCTCTGTTCGGGGAAGTACTACCTTGTCTTCTTGCTGTCTAGGTAGAGTTGACTGTTTCTAACAACTCTACTCGTTCTCTCCTCTATAGATGTATTTTCTTTAGCATACCAATCCACTCTTTTGAGTGGTTGTGAGTCCACTGAATCTACGAAGAACGAGGGGAGAATGACTTCCCCTTCATCATCAAATAGGCTCTCAATGTCTTCTGACATAAAGTTAGCAATTTGTGAGAGCCTAAATAGGCTATACTCCTTATTTGTACCTCAAACTCATCATCACAATTGACCCAGTAATCTTCCATAGAATATTCGTGTGATGCGCGTTGCTCAAGATGCATTGTATAGAGGCCTCTAGGATCATACGACCTTCTCTCAATGAGGTATTTCAGATTGAATCTCACCATTTCCTGGCTCATCAATTTGGCATCAGCCGCTATTCTACATCTATAGAGTCCCATCTGGATGGGAAAGTTCGCAGCTGGCTTTTTCTTCAGGCATAGGTGAGTGTGAACTTCAGCCAACTGCCTTAGGAACTCCATGAAAAATACCCTATCTGAAGGGTAACGTGGCATCATGGCGGGGTGGCCATTGCAGCCATACACGCATATGTAGGTGAAGGTAGGGAATTGGATAAACCAATCCGCGCAGTAAACCTTTGCCTCCTTGGCTGCTGGTGATATATGCACGTGCATCTCATGGTCGAGGTCTCGTACAGTGTGCATGATGAAGAGGTCACTTATCCATTTGAAGTGTCATTCCGCTTGAGTAAACTCAAAACGCAAAAAGTATTCATGGACCTTTTGCACACCTAAGGTCCCCACAGTGTTTAGTGTCCTGAACTCGCCTTGGAAGGCAGTCAGGTATACCAAATAGGAGCACATGTGGAACCTATGAGCTTCTAGAAACCCAGTAATTTGTTGGTGGAGTGTGTCACTGATGAGGGTGGCCCAATCATAATGTTCTCTTTTACTGATAATCTTGGCAATGACGTAGTACATCCACGACTGAAACTGATTGCCCTCTTCCTATTCAGTGATCCTGCTAAGTAGAGTGATCAACACTGCATACTCATCTTTGAATTCTCCTCTTCCAACCAATTTTGGCAAGTTAGCCTTTTTCACCTTTAACCATTGTTCTGCCATTTTTTGCAACACCTGTCCTTTGATGCTTCGAATGCCTTTTTGCATTCTTTCACCGATATGACCACATTGGTAGGGCATGGTGGAATAGCCAAACATTTTTCAATGTCCTTTGGTTTCAAACTGCAGATCACCCTCCCATCCACTAATTGGATTTCTCTCGTGGTAGGATTGTAATGCTTAATGCAAGCAATTACCAGCTCCACATTCTGTAACGTGATGGGGATTGACGCTGCCTGAAGCAATCCGGATTCTTCTATGTTTTGCAACGTGATTTGGTTCATGCCCTCCAAATCTTCTGAATCAACCACTAGGTTCCCCTGATCCAAGTCTGTGTCAGTCGTTTTTAGGAAATCATGGTACAAGGTCGTTTTAGTCTTGTATTGTACCTGGGAGTACTACATCCTGAAAAACTTAAAGATTGACTGTGCACATGACCCTGTTCTGACAATTTCCAAAAACCCCTAAAAATAGCGTCTGTTGAGAAGTATTTTTCCAGAAAAAATCTGGCACATGGGTTTTGTTAGTGCTTCAATGCTGAACAAACCTAGTTCCTCAAATTTTTTATTCTAAGATTTTTTCGGAAAAATCCCCAAAAATAGGGGCAGCAAGTTTGTTGTTTCTAGAAAATTTGACGAGATGGGTTTTACTGGAAAATTATGTTGATCATACCCAGTTGGTCAGATCTGTGGTAGCCTGTTGATTTTTGTAACATGCAAGAAAACCTAAGACAAGGAAAGAGGAAGTAGACAAGAGGTAGATTGGAAGTTATTAGCTGCCTCCTTTAGAAAATCTGCCTCTGGATTCAACCCTTGAGAAATAAAACTCTTTGTGCCACTGATCTTCAAAAATAATGAAGAATAGTCCAAAACCCTTGTCAGATCTTGAAAAGACATCCTTGAGAGCAAATTGTTGTTTTGATCTTCAACCTGCAAAAGAAATAATGAAAAAGGGACACCTAGAGTTGATATATAATGATTCAAGCCTGAATCCTTGAAGTTTGGGTGCCAACTCATGTCTTAAGCCTGATTTAGCCTGATCTGGAGTTCAAAAACTTGATTTCCACTAATTGTGGGATGATTTGGCCAAGTTTGCCTACAAAATATCTTAAGCCAACAAATCTTGCCTTGACCATTTTAGGCGTCCATTTTGAAATTGAGCACTTTTTTCAATATTTTCCAGGCTGAAGTACCTCTGTTTGATCCTTGCTCCTGGTCGTTCAGTCGATCTCTGGCAGCTACTGACAGATCTGTTGTTGAGATGGAACCATAATGAAGAGGTATGCCTGGGAGCCATCAAGTCAAAAACCTGAGTTTCAAGCTCCAGATTCAAGGGCGCCTTTCTCTAGTAGGGGCACTTTTAGCTCTAAGTCAATTTTCATGATTGTTCTTTGTTTTCACCATTTTAGACCCTCTGTGCTTCGATTTGATATCACCGTCGACCGACGAGTCTGATGACTTTGCTTGACGATTCGTTGGATGACCAGTTCAATCTTTTGGAGAGGATGACTGGTATCTCAGCTCCTGAAGGTATGTTTAGGTCCTTCAAATCCAAGGGCTCTGTTGATGCGTGTTTTATGACACAACAAACATTCTAGAATAAAGAGTCCAAAGACGCTCTATCCCCTCTTGAAAAACTACCTCGTATGCTAAGATTGCAAGAAAGATCATACGGTAATTCCAATGTTTAAGATGAGTGCGGATGAGCTCTGTGGTATGGATGTGATTTTGCTGGTAACACAAAGGGACTTATGCTAGGCTTGTTCAATTCACAATGAAGGTTTGGACAATAAGGCTCTATTACTTGGGTCATGGATCAAAGAAACTAAAAAAAGGAGATAAAGGTTTAGAAGTTCTAATCTACTCCTAAGAATTCAAGAGACGGTATTGACTTGGTGGAACCAATAACCACGCTTTGCTTCGCCACGCTCAACGACAACTACACAAAGGGGGTGCAATCTTCAAGGGAATGTGCTTATGATTTTCACGTAAGGAATAATTACCATCAGATCGAACAATAACTATCCAAACAGAAGTTAAGAATCCACAAAGTAGGCTCAGGCTAACTTTACGCATTGAACGAAAATCATCCGTTCAAAGAAAGTATGAGCAAAAAGTTTCACCATAAGTCAATACTTATCAAATCTTGCATTCATCTAACATACATGTAAAGAAATCTAAACTATGATGAGGGATAAGAACCATGACAACTCCAAAATAAGAGAAGCAATCACCATCAGAATAATGCATGCATTACTTATTACTTTGGCAATCTTACAACAGTTACTTATCTCAACATGTTTTGCAACATGCTCCCATGCTTTACAAATGAGGGGTTGAGCTCAATTTATAGGCTCCCCAATTACAATTTGACGGCCAAGATTGATTTGGAATCAACGGCCAAGATTACAAATAAAACCCTAATTAGGGTTTGCTACCCTTCGACCAATAAGAAAATTGCATTCGAGGACACTTGTCCTTCTTGCTAAATATGAACCAACAGATAAAATAGAAAGTTGTTGCATGTTGATTTGGAATGATTTGATTGGTCGGAAGATGACGAGGCGCCACCTTGGTCGTTCTGGATGTCTTACTTGGTCACTTTGTTCATGTTCTTGCCTTAGAATATTTTTTATGCCAATGACTTTATCGATTGTGCTTGATCTTGGATGACTTTGGCTTCTTCTTCTCACCTCGCCTCGGAGCACCTATTTAAGTCTTTCTTCCCGGATTGCTTTGGAATTTCTCCAAGTGCCTATTCAATGTTGAGCGCGTGGAGGAGAGGCAAAAGAGTCTCCACAGATAACAAAATTTGATAGGACCTGGAGTTCCACTTCTCAATTGTTTGCGTCAAGTCCTCCTTGAATAATTGGTTCTTTCTTTGTTCAGACCTCCTTTGCCTTGTGTAGTCATCCACCTGCAGTAAAACAAAACAAATTTATTTTAGATAACTTTTCAAGATAAGCTTTGAAAGATTTTTACAAATTTCATTTTCAAGCTTCTAATTCTCTTTCCGTCCAATTTATTTGGCCATATTTTCTTGCCGTCCCTTTCATTTGACCACAACTTTTAATCGTTTTCCAAAATTATTTGGCCACATCCAATTTTATTTGGCCATCTGCCTCCTTTCTTGTCAAAAATTATTTTGCCATGTCCACAATTTTCCTAGCCATGTCCGAAATTATTTGGCCATTATCCTCTTTCGTTGGCCATATTTTCTTGCCGTCTGATTTTATTTGGCCATGAACTTCTCTTGATTTTCGACAATTTTCTTGCCATGTACAACATTTCTCTAGTCATAAATTGTCTTTTGTCCAAAATTCTTTCGCTATGTCCGATATTTTTCCATCCATAACTTGATTTTTCACAAATTTTCCTTGCCAAGTCCAATTTTATTTTGTCCATTTGCATAAATTTTCTAGCCATGGCGATTTTATTTTTTAATCACTTGGGCGAATCTTCTAAGTGTCATGAATATTTTCATTTTTCAAAGGTTCACACTTAGGCAAAATTTTAATTTTTTCACTTTCTTTGCCATTGGTCATTTTTCTTTGGCTATGCCTTAGCCATTTTTCTCTCTTTTTAGGCGGACTTCACACATTTTGTAGCCACTTCCATTTTGACTTGGGCGGACTTCATGCTTTCCTTTGCCAACTTGAAACTACCTTAGGCGGACTTTGCTTCTTTGTTCGCCATTTGCCTTGGTTGGAGGGCGGACTTCCTCATATTCTTTGCCACTTGCCTTCTTGGCTGAGGGCGGACTTGCTCAATTTCGTTGCCATTAGTGCTTTGGATAGGGGCGGACTTCATGCTTTCCTTTGCCAACTTGAAACTACCTTAGGCGGACTTTGCTTCTTTGTTCGCCATTTGCCTTGATTGGAGGGCGGACTTCCTCATATTCTTTGCCACTTGCCTTCTTGGCTGAGGGCGGACTTGCTCAATTTCGTTGCCATTAGTGCTTTGGATAGGGGCGGACTTTGCTTAAGAGTTGGCCATACACATGGCGGACTTCATAGTTTTTATTTCCACTTGACCTTTTGACTAGGGCGGACTTTATCAAATCCTTGGCCATTGTCCAAAACTTAAGGCGGACTTCCCTGTTTTTATTGCCATTAGACAGTTATCTTGAGGGCGGACTTCAGCTTGGACCTGACCATTGCCAGATTTTCTTAGACATTTCCTTCATTCTTCATGGGCGGACTTCAGCATCTGACTGTCCATTGCCACTTTAATTTAGACATTTCCAAGGGCGGACTTCATGGTTTGTATGTCCATTGCTCAGATTTTTGTGCCATTGATCAGTTTTTCATGCCATTTACATCTTTGACAGAGGCGGACTTGACAAACTTCATTGCCATTGCCCAGATTTTCATGCCATTGACCAGTTGGTTGAAGCTTCTTATCATCCATTTCCTCTGTGCTTAGGCGAATTTACCAGTTTTCTCCATGACTGTGCTCAGATTTTTCATGAATTTCCAGATTTCTTCACAATTTTCCAGATTACTCCATGAACTTCGTGAACTTCTTGCAGATTTCTTCATGAATGTTCAGATTTCTTGATGAATTTCATCAAATCTTCAACCATTTTAGTGCTTTTACCAGATTTCCCAGTGATTTTCCAGAATTTCTCACCATTTTCGAATGAATTTTCCAGGTTTTTGAACTTTTTTGTGATTTTTCCAGATTTTTACCAAAATTTCAAAAAATCTTCGAATCGATTTTCTGAGAGTTTCGTTGCTCGTTTCGAACTTCTGAGTGCGTTTTTGAAACTCGTGGCCCTTCTAAAAATAGAAACTTTCTAAAAATAGAAATTTTCCAAAAATAGCAACTTTCCAAAAATAGACCCTAAAAAATAGGGATCCCAGAATTGCCCAAAAGTGCCAAAAAAGTAGGTCCTAAAAAATAGGGGCCAGGGAGAAACCCTAAAAATTTGGAAGTGTCGAGAATCGATGAACGACAGTCGATCTTCGTCTCAGCCTTCTAAGCACAATGGTGATGTTTATACATTGATCCGACTAAAATTCACTGACTCGACTCGGGTGACCGTTCAAAACTCAAACTCCTCATTTGCAAAAAGACTGTGATAAGCGGTTGCGCCAAGGCAAAACCAAAAAGCGAAAAAAAAACGAAGGGTCCCCATTTGCAATGGGGCGATGTGTGAATAGGTCACAACAGGCTCCCCTGGCCAACAGGAGTGCTTTTGACTTGTTGACTGATTATATTTGTGTTGTGAACTGCCTTAGTTTGATCCTCGTCATTAGTTGATTGAGTTGTCTGTTGCCTTCGCCGATAGTTTTGTTGTCAAGATCAATCAAAGTGGAGGTCATCCTGGAGGTCACTAAGTGAATAGACTGCATCTTCATTCTCAAAAGACTAGGCGCCTTTCTTCAACAAGGGCGCTTTTCCCTTGGTACTTGTTCATTTTCAATGTTCTTCATTTAGTCTCCATCTCTGGCATCTTTTGCTTGATCTCAGCCTTTGACTGTTTGACAAATCCTATGAATGTGTTGTCGGATTGATCACGAAGCTGGGAGGGAGTTAAACAAATGCCTTGTATAAAGTAGTTGTTGATTACCTCATTAGGTGTCTCAAAAAGAAGGGTGCCCCTGGCCAACAGAGGCGTGTTTGCTTTGGAGTTCACTGATTCACCTTCTATCTTGTATGCTCTGACGATCAACCGTTGACGTTGTTTGATTTGTCCCACAGGCTAACTGATAGGTTTGTTGCAAAGTTGGGCTGGAGCTAAAGAGATCTCATGAAGACAAGTTTTCTCAAGAACTGAACTCTGCATCATCTTATCCATGGGCGCCTTTCTTCAACAAGGGCGCCTTTTGACTCCTTTGACTGGATTTCCTCCTTGGTAGCAAGGCATGGTTTTCTAGAGTTAGCCAAATTTCGGCCTTTTTCAGTTTCCAAAATCTCCTCCATCAAATGGCATCTTTTTTATCCTTTTTTGCCATGGTTGCGTCGTTGAAGCTTTTGAAGCTTAGCTTTCAGCGCCTAGTACTGGCCAATCTGCCATTAATGGCTGCGGAGCTCCTAACTCTGTTCCTGAAAAATAGAAATAGACCCACCAGAGTAAAACATGCTTTTTGATGATTCTGACTTGACCAGTGTGATCGTGAACTCAATTAATCCTATCAAAATCATTTTCAATCGTTTTCGGAAAGGTCCTATTTTTAGGGGTTTCCCTAAAAATAGTGGCACGAAACCCTAATTTTCAATTTTTCAAAATTTTACACATATGCTCCTTGACAGAAACCCACAAAGACCTTATGTTTGGTTTGACCTAAAACAAACTTTTGACGGCATTTTTACATGACTTAGCTCAATTTAAGTAGAATGCCAAAAATTTATTTTGGGTACAACATTAGGCTCTGTCTAGTGACCATGTCGGATACCTACGGCATAGGAGAACCGAGAATCTCAAGTTTCGCAGACCAATACGCTTATCAATTGGGCAACAAAGTCGGGACTTATTTCCTAATACACCTAAAATTAGAGTTCGCCTATTTATTGGGCTCACCAATTTATTCATCTACAACAAGACTACTTAAGAAAACACCTAAAACACGACGATACTTTTACGAAACAGGGAAACACATAACAACATAACATTAAACAAAGAAAAAAAATATTTACAAAGTACTCACCCCATCCCTAAAGGGACGAAATGTTTCAAGTACTGCCCACTGTAGGGCAGTGGGAAGAGCCTTCCATCTGAATGTGAGAGAATGTAGGAATTCTCTCCTGCAACATCGTGGATCAGGAACAGCCCCAGCCAAAGGGAGTCAAATTTTTCGTGCATTCCCTTTGGTTCATGTCTCTTGTCCCATAACAGGACCTTGTCTCCAATCTCAAAGTCTCGTTGCCAAGCCTTCTTGTAGAAGATCTTCTTCACTCGCTCTTGGTGCTGAGTGATTTGATCAACTATCTCCACCCTTTCCTCTTGAAGTTTGATTAGGCACAAGATACGTTTCTCAATGGGATCTCTGAATTCCTCATCTTCTATTGTAGATGTTAGCTGCAAAGCGGACAACTCTAGAGTGATGGGCAATACAGCTTTTGTGCCATATAGGATAGTGAAGGGTGAAGTGTCGATAGCTCTCTTGGGCATGATCCTATCAGCCCAAAGAGTGTCGTACAACTTTTTGTGCCAAGCCCATTGATTGGAATCAACCATCTTGCACACAATCGTGACTATGTTCTTATTAGACGACTCGGCTTGTCCGTTGCCTTGTGGATAGTAATCTGAAGAGTGTGACAATGTGATCCTGTAGTCAAAACAGAATTCTACTAACTCCTCTGACGAGAAGCTTGTAGCATTGTTGGTCACGATCTTTCTTAGTACTCCAAAGCGTGTAATGATGTTCTCTTTGAGGAAGTTACACACTACTTCAATAGTGGCCTACTTCGTAGGGATCGCCTCAACCCATTTAGTGAAATAGTTTGTCGTCGTAAGGACGTAGACATGTCCCTTACTGGAATGAGGGTTGATGGGCCCTACGAAGTCTATGCCCCATTGATGAAATGGAGCATCTATCACCATCGGCCTTAGTGGAAGGGCTGCCAACTTGAGTTTACCAACAAATTGTTGGCACAATGTGCATCTGTGCACCCAGTCATATGCGTCGTGGAACAAAGTTGGCCAAAAGAACAATGCTCGCAAGATTTTGAATGCGATAACCCTTGATGAGAAGTGGCCTCCGCATGCTTGGTTATAAAATGCTTCCAACAACCGCCGTTGTTGGTCCTTACTAACACATAGTAGGAACGTTCCATCAAGCCCATGCTTGTATAGAACATTTCCTCTAAGCACATAGCTTTGTGCTTGTAGTTTTAAAGTTCTTCTCTGCTGCTTACCCAAGTGTGTTGGGCATTCCCCATAGGTTAGAAAATACCACAATCCTGTGTACCATTCTTGAGCAGATTCAAATAGTAAGACCATTGGGAGGTCTTCTTCCATTTCCGTTCCTGAGACACCATCAGCAGCTTGGTGCTTTAGATCACCATCTTCTACCATGAGTTGACATAGACCTCTCTCGTGGACGAGCTTGGTAGGCTTGATATCCAAGTCGTATTCCTAAACTCTTGCGATCCACTTGCCTCTTTTGGTGCCCATCTCCTGTTGGGTAAGGACACTTTTGACCGCAGGGTCTGTAACGTTTATAGTGGCGTGGGATTTTAGGATGCAGAATCTGAAATTCTTGACCACCTTCACCACTGCATATGCGTTTTTCTCTATCTGGGAGTACCAAGACTCACTATCCTTGAAGTTGCTGCTTACGAAAGCAATCGGTGACTCAGTCTCCTCATTCAGCTTTTGCGTCAGTATGGCTGAGAGAGTGTGTTCCAATGCGTAACAATAAAGAATGAACTCTTTATCAAAGTCAGGTCGAACCAACACTGGCGCTTTACTAATGGCTTCCTTTATTTTCTCGAACGCCTTCCTTCCTCCTTCAGTCCATCTGAAGGCGATTGTCTTCTTCATCATTGCTGAGATGTCTTTGGTCAGCTCCGAGAAGTCAAGTACAAATCTCCGTATGAAGTTAACTTTGCCGAAGGAGTGTACCCCAGTTTTATTTGTAGGGAGAGTTAGGTCCTTGATTGCATCAACCCGATTAGGGTCTATCCGAGTCCCTTCCTTAGAGACGACGTGGCCTAGCAGCTTGCCTTCTGTCACCACAAAGATGGACTTCTTCGGATTCAATGATATGTGGTGATACCTGCACCTCTCAAACACTTTCACTAAGTGTTGAAAATGATCTTGCCGCTTCATTGAGAATGCGGTAAGGTCGTCAAGATAAACGACTATCAGTTTGTCTTTTAAGTCGCCAAACACCAAGTCCATGGCTCACTAAAAAGTAGCACCGGCGTTGATGAGGCCGAAAGGCATCCTCTCGTAGGCGAATGTTCCCCAAGGGGTGGTGAACGCCATTTTGAGTTGATCTTCTTTGGCCACCGAAATCCGGTTGTTTCCTAAAAAACCATCAAGTAATGACAGCATCTCCAAACCGGTTACTATTTGCAATGTATGCTCCATGAGAGGCAAAGGATAATTATCCTTTAGCGACGACTGGTTCAAGTTCTTGAAATCCACGTAGATCCGGATTTCTCTGTTCTTCTTGCGTATAGGAACTACGTTTGACACCCAAGTAGAATAGTGGATCAGGAATATGATCTTCACATCCACCATCTTTTTTACCTCCGCGTAGATTGTGTCTTGACCACGCGGATTTTAGTGTCTCTACTTCTACTTGAAGGGTTTGACATCAAACTTCAGTGGAATTGTATGAGACAATTCCTTTGGCTTGAACGCTTTCAAATCGTCATACGACCATGCGAAGACATCTCGATATTGCTTGAATAGGGAGATGAAGTTGTTGCTTTCTTCTGCAGTGCAACATTTTCCTAAGTTGACAAGCCAAGGCTTATCTTCTATACCGATGTTGACTTGTTGGTAATCAGCCAACGTCATGTTGGTAGAATTCCTTTGATCTTGGACGTGTCTACCATGTCTATCAAATATATCCTCCAAGGATACTAAACCCTTGGGGATATGGTTACCCTTTAATTGTATGATACCAAATTTCGTTGCCTTGGAATCTTCTATTAGAGATTCTTTGAAGGGAGAAGTGCTTCCGTCAAAGAACAAGTCCTCATAGTCATCCACTACGCAGAGGAATTCTTCAATGTGATCATCATCTAAAGAGCTATCAATACCGCAAGGGCATCTGCTCTGCTATTGTGTTCTCGCGGGATGAACTTGATGTTGAATGCCTCGAACCAGTCGATTGCTTTCCGCACCCTTACTCTATAAGATCGAAAGCGGCTTTTCTTCACTTGGTAACGATCTCTAATCTACTGCACGATTAGTTATGCAAAGCCTTCGACTTGGAGGAATTTAATACCCATATCCCTTGCATTCTTGAGGTCTAATAAAAGCGCCTCGTATTCTGCAATATTGTTCGTGTTATCGAACTGCAAGCGATAAGCAAATGGGTACAGCGTTCCTTCGGGAGAAGTGATGACTACTCCCGCTCCTGAGCCTGCTATTGAGCAACTTCCATCGAATTGCATTGTCCACATTCTTGAATCTTCATTCAATGTTTGTGTGGAGAATGCAAAACTTCTCTCTTGTTTTGTAACTTCAAACAGCATGGCATATGTGTCAGGACCCGTGTGTTGATATAACACTTGAGCTTGGGGGTCTTGAGATTTCACCTCTGTGAATCTCGACTTAGCCTCTGGTTCCAACTTGAAGCTACCTTTCTTCAATGGGATTGTCGCGTACAACCAATCTAGTTGAATCTCGCCTTCGAGATCCTTGCAGAAGCTTCTGCTCAGAAGCATCCAATAACCGATTGGAATGTCAGCTACGAGGATGGTCATCATGATCTTCTTCTCTGGGCAGGACGCCAATCTTACTTGAGTATCCTTCAATTGGCCTACCAATGGCACCAGTTATGACTCTAGTGAATAACACTTGTCATGAGTTTCCGAGCATGATAGCCCCAAAGAGTTCATGATCTGTAAAGGCATGACGTTGTCTGATGCCCCTGAGTCAATTATGCAGTTGTTGAGTTTGTACCCTCCCATATACAAAGATATGTAGAAGGGTTTTGACTTTTGGCTTTTCTCCCGCTGGTATGGAAGATTCTAGCAACGTGGGTTGAATGACAGTCGGCTTTTGTACTACCTTGAGAATCCGATCCAATTGATCGGGATGGTCCTAGAGATACTCCAACTGTGAGATCTGTACCTTCGTCTTCATGATAGACATCACAATGTCAAAATTCGTTGAAGGCGGATCTTGAGTATTTGATGTGACGTTCTCATGTGTAGACTTGGGATTAGAAGTGGAAGCTTCATTTCCCTTTTCATTTGACTTTCGTCTCTCCTCTTCTTTTTGTCCTTTTAAGTGTTGAGCACGTGTGAACACAAGTGTCGAGATGTTCTTGTGGTTGACAGCTGGAGAGTACTAACGGTAGTCTTCTTGATTTTTGGGTTCTCTGTGAAAGTATCCCGTTGCGGAGTCACCATCGAAGTTGTCTGTTTGTGGTGAGACAACGTTCACATTTGAAGGTATAGAACTTGTGCTTTGAGCTTGATCTTCGACATATCCCATGAACTAATTCATCCTTTGATTCTCAGGGCATGTGGATCCAGTGTGTTCATCTGAATCATGGAAACAACAAAACACATTAGACTTTTCAACCTCTGCCTGTCTTGGCGAAGGTCCTGAAAATTTCGGCTTGAAGTTGTTGAAAGGTTGGAAATTATTCCTCTTCGACTTATATGATTGTTGAGGTTGGTACTGTTGTTGTTGTTGATACAGTGGTGGTGTGGGCAGTGCTTGCTGCCCTTGCTTGGGTGACTGTCTTTTGAGGATAGTCACCTCATTAGCTACCTTTTCTAGCAATGGATCTGTTGATGCTTGGACCAGCGGTCTGATAGCATCGTTCTTCATCTTTCCCATGATGATCATGTGATCCTCAAGCTCGATAGCCTTCTCTTGTGCGACTAGCAAGTCCTCTTCATGGCTACCTTTTATGAAAAAGGCTATCTCCGAGGGAAGGATGTTGATGAAGTTGCTCATCAAAATCTTGTCTGATGGATTGAGTGTGCGAGAAAGACGTGTAACAAGGCGGTTAAACCTCGCTACGATCTCCCTCATTGGTTCTATGGGCTCCATCTTAGAGTTAGATAACCGGGCAAATAGTTGGTGGTTATCCTCGGCAAGCTTGAATCTTGCCAAGAACTTCTCACTCATGTCCTCCCAGCATGTGATGATACCAGGTTGTAAGTGATTAAACCAATCGGCAACGTTCACCTCAAGAGTCTCAACAAAGAGTCGAACGGCGATATCTTCACGTGGTACGGACAGAACAGAACAAGCCGTTGTGAACACTGAAATATGCTCATCAGAGTGTCGAGCCCCGTCGCCGTAGAATCTTGGGAAGTGCTTTCGTGATCCTTTGAGAAGTTCGTGGTGTCCTTGTAGCGCCAATGGACCTATGTCATTACCCCATGGTAATGGGGCAGGACATCTTACATTCCTTGCATTTCGTCCATTGCTGAACAGATTGTTGCCATTGCCATTGTCATTGTTACCATTATTACAGCCATTGTCGTTATTGATGTTAACATTGTCGGCCATTGCTTGAGCAGGAGGTTCTTGTTGTGGTTCTTCTAGAAAGTGTTCTCGAACCTCTTGGTAGATTTGTTTTGTGTCGGATGCTTCTCCGACGTCTTCTTGAAAAAGAGGATTGGTCCTCCTCAAATATACTCGGTGAGCCAGGATGCTTAATGCCACGCAAGAGGTGGTAATACTAGCCTCTCGGTTGCAAGCTCAGCCTTTCTTTCTTCCTCGTCCAGAGTAATGGCTACAGCTCTCCACTGAGCGGCTAATGTATTCTTTTGAAAGATGAAGATACGTAAACTGTTGATGATGTCTGATTGCTCTCTTTCAATGTATGTAAGATCTGGCTGGAGAGTTGTTGGAGCAAGATCAAGTTGTTCTACTGGAGCCCAAGGACGCCAGATAGTCATTCCCATAAAAGCCTTAGCTTTTACTTGAAGTTTTGTGCCTCGTTGCCCCACGGTGGGTGCCAAAAAACTGTTGGCGTTTCAATTAGCACCTCTCGAATGCTTATTGGAAACGATCAGCTATTGCAAGTTTGTAGTGTTTACTTCTTCAAATTGGGAGGGGAAGATCCCTCTTGTTGCTGATTTTTGCGTAAAGGAAAGAATAAAGAAAGTAAACTACTATCCTATCTTTTTTACCCAGCGGTAGGACACAAGGGTGCATAAACACAATGTGTTGTAGCTAAGCTTTTCTCTGGTTTCTGCAAATCTTAACTACGACTAAACTAGCTTTTAATCTATCCTATCTTCTCAAGATTAACATAGCATGAGGGTATAAGAGCGGGAATGGATGGTTCGATCACTTGAACGAATTAGTCTCCCAGGACGCATTTGAAGGCTCTGAACTACCAGATTTGTACTGAAATAAAAACCCACACAAGTAATCCACACAGTAGCTTATATACCAGGATTCCCAAGGAAGTCCAAGACCTTTCCAAGGTGTACGCTGAAAAGTAAACCACAAGCAACAACAAAGGCACAATAATCTAGCCTTCTAAATTACCAAGGAGGCCCACGGCCTTTTCGAGGTGTAGATTGAAAATAGATTATTAAACACAACACACAATGATAAAACCTTGAGACTTTTGGATCAAAGGCATGGTAACTCTCCTGATTTATTATCTCAATACTTTACCAAAGAACACACGTTGGGACAGAAACTCACGTCTGTTAAATTTAATGAACAAATTTGAATGCACAGAAATTAATTCAAAAAACCACACAATACACAGCAGACCCTAGGAAAACCCTCCTCTTGAGGGAGAAAAATCCAGCCAATAATATATCTTATATTATTGAATCTTCAATATGAATGATACATATACAATAGGTCGATAGTCAGGCCAACACAAAGCACCACAACTGATGCAATCACTCAACTGAGAGATACAATCTGCCTAAATATATCTCAATCTTCTACATAACTCTCAATCTGCTCTTTAGATGAACTCGCATAAGAACTCTGAACTGTATGTGAATGAACTGAAAAGTGCGAAGGATGGATGATCAATGATGTACAAATGATGTTGTATATATACAATATAAGAGAAGAGACGCAAACTCTTCAAGACTAAGAGTCGGCTGCATTATAGATAACAAACATATAATAACAAGAGGTTGGCCTCTCTAAGAAATACGCGCCTCTCCAAAGTCTTCAAGTCGGCCTCCAACGATAACTAATGTGTAGAGAATGATCGCATCTAATAAGGAGAGAGTTGGCACACTTAAGAACTCGTGCCATTTCAAAAAATAGGAAACTCTATAAATTAAATAGCTCTTAAGCTATTATTTAATTTATTCAATCAAGAACAAACGATAGGTTGGAAGTGACAACCGAAGCTGTCATAAACATCAACGCTCCCTCTCAGCTAGGGAGGATACTTCTAGATGCACAAGACAAATCACCTCATTTAATTTATTCAATCAAGAACAAACAATAGGCTGGAAGTGACAACCGAAGCTGTCATAAACATTAACGCTCCCTCTCAGCTAGGGAGGATACTTCTAGATGCACAAGACAAATCACCTCATCGTGATGTCTACCACCATGGCTACAACCAAATGTGGAAGAGAAGAATATCACCTTATCGTGATATTAGATATCGCCTCAACACGATATCAACCATAATGGCTACAACCATACTATGGTGTGTACAAGTGTTCATCACTTGCGTGATGTTGTCACCTCAACATGACTTTCACCATGGCTCTCCCAGAGGGTGAAACACAAGTACAAAATATTGTCATTGAGTCACACACATGACATCCACCATGACTCTCTCAGAGGGTGAAAACAAGGGCTTTCACCTCAAATCTCAAAGAGAAATGCATTAACAAGGGATTTCACCTCGAACTTCTCTCACAGAGAACTCATTAAACAAGGGATTTCACCTCGAACTTCTTTCGCAGAGAAGAACTCATTAATAGGCTCATTGATACTGAGACTCTTTCTCAATTAAGGCTAGATTCTCCACCATACCAAGCTTATCTCGAAAGTACACAAACTTTATCCTAGAGAGAGGCTTGCTGAGAATGTCCGTCGTCTGCTCATCAGTGGTGATATACCTCAACTGTATAGCCTTCTGCAGTACCATATCTCTAATATAGTGGTACTTGATCTCAACATGCTTGGTTCTATCATGAAACACAGGATTGACAGAAAGCTTCACGCAACTCTAATTATCACAATGAATGATAGTAGGTTCCATTGATTGTCCAAACAATCCTGCAAGGAGCTTACGAAACCATACTACTTCCCAAGCTGCCATACAAGTTGCAATATACTATGCCTTGTAAATACCATAGATCAGCCTCACGTACTGCGATATCATAGCAGCAGAATCCAAATCCAAAATAAATCCAAAGGTGCTCTTCCCAACTGGGGCATGGCACCGCCTAACAATTAGAATCACTATAATCCATGTAACTCCAAGTCTCCAGATTCTTAAGAATACCTCAACCCATATCCAATTGTGCCAATGAAGTATTCAAAGATATGTTTAGCAAAGAACAAGATGTATCTGCCTCTCGCTCAGCTACATGAACTGACTAAGTGCACTCACAGCATAAAAAATATTTGGTCTAGTGTTAACTAGATACATCAAGGACCCAATCAGCTGTCTGTACAAAGAAGGATCCACCAAGTCTGAACTAGCTGCAGCCTCCTTCAATTTATGTAGATTGGTCTCCATAGGTGTAGACATGGATTTGCAATCCATCATACCAAACCTCTTAAGTATATCAATGGTGTACTTTCCTTGACTTAGAATCATCTCATATGGTTTCTGTCAGACTTCTAATCCAAGAAAGTAATGCATGAGTCCAAGGTCCTTCATCTCAAGTTCAGAAGTCAACTCCTTACACTCAAGAATCAGGTGATCTTCTCCAGTAAGAATCAAGTCATCAACATAAAAGACCAAAATTAATGCATCACCATTGATTACCTTAAAGTAGAGATTAGAGTCAGCATCATTCTTCAAGAAG
>VDFB02274714.1:16735639-16759833 GCA_007258455.2 Sequoia sempervirens
TTTTTCACATAATCGGGTTTGTGCTCACCATCAGGATTGCATCTGGTTCAGTATCGACAAAAGCAAACACATGGGTAATGTTAGATTCTCTCTTAGCTATCTAACAATGTAATTTTTTTCACTTTTTAACAATGTTAAGCCTTTCATCCATAATTTCTTTTGTTTGTATGTCTCTTTTTCGCCAAAAAGCAATGCTTGGTTTTTTTTCATTATAAATTAACCGTTCATCGAAATTTCAAATAAATTACATTTTTAGAAACTAGAATCTATTCTACAATTTTTAAAAAAATTAAAAAAATACCTTCAAAAAATTTTAGGGGAAGCACGGCCAAAATTTTGCTTTTTCAAGAAGTGCCCACTTAGAAAAATAGTAAAAAATAAAATATTCATTAAAAAATTATTAGAAAAATCATGCATCAACTAGATACTGTTAGCTAACTTTTGACTGTAGTGATTTTAAAAAAATACTACAAAAAAAGTTCACCATGCTCAGTCATAAGAGTTGCTATGTTATGTTTTTCTGACAAAAATAGCACCAATTTGTGTACATCCCTCTTTTGAACCCCTTAATCTCAACCATTTTCAAAATAAATTAGTAGTTTAGAAAGTGGACTCGGAGCACTTCAATCCTTGTTTTTGTTCCATCTCAAAATTTTGAGTGTAACTATCCTCAATTTCATGTCCAAGGTCAGTATTTCCTGATTTCAGAAAAAAAGTGGCCACTTAAGCCCCCTTTTTGGGAACCATCTTGGTGCACTTACCCTAGGGTTAGAAGGTAAAAAAAACACTCGAGAGAAAAAATAGATAGGAGTTAAGTTTAGCAGGAGGAGGTGATGTATCTTCCAGATTTTCTTAGTATAGATGGAGATAATTCAAAGACATGGGTTTTATGTACATTGGTGGTCTTGCCAGATTTGTAAATGTTGTTTAACTGTTTCACCAATAGTAGAAGCAACCAGATTTAAATCTGCTTCATATTGTGCTCCAGAATGGTATTTATTTTGGGTTAATCATTTGATTTAAAAAGATTTCAAGGAATGAAATTTTATATAATGTTTTGTTTGAATGATGATTTGCAATCTATTGTTAAAGTTTGCACTGTGAATGAATGAAATTGTGTATTAATTACAAGTTAATTTTATTATGTAGTTTTAGTTTAAGAATTCCTTGGAAGCTAACAAGTCTAATTAGTTGAATGAATCAACATTCTCTTCAGTTTAAAAGCTTTAATCTATCTTTTTCTATTTCTTTAAAACCATTGGTTAAAGTAGGTTTAAATAAATTCTTGATCTTATAACAATCTAGAATCTCAAAACCAGTAGGACCCTTGAACATTACAACCATATTAACCACTTCGTGAAACAACAACGTTGTGAACCAACATCAAAGACCTTGGGAGGTGATCAGTTTGATTTTTGATTATCTTTTTCAGGAGAGGTGAGATATTTCACTTTTATCTTACCTACATGTTGTGGGTCAACTTGGCACCGTCAACATGTCCGAACGACATATTTCGACACTACAATTCAAAATATGGATGACGTACACGAGCATGGTATGGTAAAAAAAAGTGACTTTTAAATAGTGGTTTTTAGAAATACCTATGGAAAATCAATTTGTATCACCTAGGTATTAAAATAAACTACATATTTGGAAACTAGACTTTGAGTACTACATTTTATGATTAGTGACTTTTTTTAAAATTTCATCCCTAAGTGGTTCAAATTTTAAGGTCAAATGTGATAAATTCTGAAAAATAAGGGAAAACACTTCCACTTTTTGGCCAAAAAGTGGACTCAACTTCTTGCACACACCCCTGATTGTAACAACACTTTGTAGGTAGATTTGGGAGATATTTGAGAGCATGTACATATCACCAAAAGTTGATTATGATGTGTGTAGAGGGACTAGTTTTTCCCTGGATGAATGGGTTCTTGATAGGGCTTATGAAAATACTTCTTACAATCCTCTGTTGCTAGATTTGAGATGTTGGTTTCCACCTGCAAATTTTTCAGAATGATAAAAATGAATTATGCAACTAAGAGTTCTATGTCGACAAGAATGATGACAACAAATGCAACAATGCAAAATTTATCTTCAAAATCTCTTCAATCCTTCTTCAACCTGTAACCTACATATATACAAAGAGGGAAATTTTTTTGAGCCATATACATGTTTTCCTTAGTCCAACCCCATGTATAGTGTTTCTACTTTCACAATGGAAATGTCGATGATAAAACCTTGAATGGAAAAAGAAGTAAATGGTGAATGAAACCTCGCTACAACTCACCACCCTTTAATGGCTTCCTTGAAGGACCGAAGTCATACACATCTCTACAAAGTAATTGGATCTTGCTTGCTTGGTTTTCTTGGATGCTTGAATGCTTGAATGTATGAAGACCTACAATGTTGGTTAGCCTTCACAAGACAACATGAACATACATAAACTTGGACATGATGTTAGGATCCTAATTGCTGCTACAAATGACTAATAATGCTTCTCTTTAATGCTCTTGACAATAATATTTTTTCTTGAATTTCTCTCATAAAGTCACTTATATTTCAAATGATAAAAAAGACTATGTATTTATATGTGTTTATCTAATTTCGTAAAAATTCAATTCCAAAAGGTGACACTCACAATTTGAATTTTGATCATTAAAAGATCACCCAAAACATATTTTAAATTGGGTCTTAGCACATAAAGGGGACCCATTCACCCATGGGTGAATGGGTTTTGGCCTACATCTCCAAAACACACATAATACATGGAAGTTTAAATATTAAATGCATTTATTTAATGTTGGTTCTCCTTTTGGAAAATGGTAAAAAAAAGGCTTTGGAATGTATAATTTTTCAAATTAGAAGCTTAATTAAGTCCAAAAAATTAAGGGACCCAATCATAGTGTGAAATTGTAAAAGTATACAATTTCCTACATGACACTTAGTAGCTTCACAAGGAAAGTTGTAACATTAAAATGAGTTTTAACGTTATGTAGAATGACCTTACTTTTCTCTACTATTTCACAAAAAATGATACCATACATCAACATATCTTTTATGAGCATGACATGCATGATTCTTGATGAATTAAATAATATTATGACTATCACACTCAATTTTAACCACCTTGAAATCAAAACGAATATCTAAACACAATCTTTGTAACCATATTAACCTTCTCAGAGGAATCTATATAGAATATATATACTCTACTTTAGTGTTGGATAAAGCAACCATGGGCTATCTCTCACTTATCCATCTAATTCATCACCAAATAAAGAAAATAGATAGCCACTAGTGGACCTTCAACTACCCAAGTCACCCATCCAATTTGCATCAATATTTGATCATATGTCTAGTGTCTTTCCCACATCATTACTACCATGATAACATAAGGAATTGTTAAAATTTCCTCACAAATATCTATAGCCCCTTTTAACATAAGTTTGATGCTCCTTACTAGGATTCAACATGAACCAACTAATAATCCCCACTACTTAGGTAATATCATGTCTAGTATAAAACTTGATGATTCCCATACTTGACCATTACTCACCCTTAGGTATGCTTTAACATGAAGCTAAAAAATATATTTTGTGGTTGTGAAATCACCATTCTTATTAATATATGATCAGTATATATAGATGTAAACTAATGAAAAAGATAATACATCATCATTAAAACTATTTAATATAAGGTTTGTGACATTTATCTTTCCCAAATATACTCGAGTCATGGATTAAGTTTTAGATTCATTGTCATCATGATATTTATTTGATGTGAATTTACAAGAATGGCTCTAGACACATTTTTAAATTATAATTATCCAAGCTTTGTGTGTTGAAAACTATGACATTATGTATTGGATTTATGATAATTATAAGTAGGTGTATGTTAGCCCCAAGACTAATGCAAGGTCTATTCTTCGAAGAAATAAAGGAATGATAAAATTTACCTTGACATGGTCATGAATGAGTTATGAAAAGATACTAACTCGAATTTAATGATGATAATAATTCAATTTTTGATCTAATGTATGGATAGTTTACTTGATCTAAATATGTACCTAGATATATGTTAAGTTTAGCATGAAGTTCATTATGACCACCTTTTTCCAATTGTGAGAAATTAATACGAAGTATTATTAAATATGGTAAGGTGTTTTTCCTTCATATTTATCTAGTGGATAAAAATATGCTAAGATCTATGATTGGTAATACCAAAAAATGTTATGTGTTCAAAAGTAGAACATCATTTAATAGTATTGCTATAGGTTTAATTTATTTCCAAATAATATATTTCTAAGTAACAATTGAATGAAAGAAATGAATTTCATTACTTTAAATTATTTTATATTTTTAACCATTCGTATAAGTTTATGGATAGATATATGTGGTATGTAACTAGGTTAACTTGAATAGTACTTGGGAACACATGTGATATATTGATTAAATATTTTCATAGATATAAGATGACCCCACATGTCAAAGTTGAATTTGATATAGGTGTGAATATCTAGATGTCAATACTACCATGTAGGTGATGGATTCTAGGTGTTAGCTATTATATCATAGGGATTAGATGGATTTCAATAGTAGCATAGAGGTGAAGGATATTGAGAGTTATTCATTTCAGGATATAGGAGTGGTTTATTTGAATATCTCTAGAAATACACTTATTTGTTTGGTGCTAGGAGCTAATTGTCATTTCTTACTGTTTAGCTAGATATCACTAATATCATAAAGGTGGTGAATTCTAGGATTTTTCCACTATATCATAGGTCTTAACCGAATTTAACTAGTATCGTGTAGGTCATAGATGCTAGGAGCTACCCCATACTACGTTGGACCAACTTTCACTAGTGGCACGCAAAAAATAGATGTCAAGATCCATTGACTTATAAGGTTTAACAAAATATGGGAATACTATTAATGGAATCATTTTTGTATGTTTTTACACTTAAACCTCAGCCAATGATGACCACGAGTGGTATGAGATCCTTGCTTGTCATCATAGTTGGTAGTGGACTAGAAAAAAATATGAAAGACATGATGTAGTATGTGATGCACAAACATTCAAATTTCTAGCTAGGACTTACTTAAAGGGTAAGTGTTAGTGAAACAATTAAGGGGAAGATTACATGTTATAGGTCACATGTACTTCCCATTTCTAGTTGGTCACTATGTATGCATGATCCAATGATTATGTGCATATGTATTAATTCCCTCATGTGTTTTGTGTTATTAAACTTGTGCCATCGCTAGTGAGGACAATAAGTAGTATATAATTCTTATCTTTTCATAATAGTTGACCATGAATTTAGGAAAAGGATGGGACACATAGTGTAGTATGAGATGCAAAAATATTATTTTTTGGCTAGGCTATACTTGAAGGATTATGTTAGTGAACCAAGCAAAGTGGAATATACTTGTAGTAAGGTTACAACCATTCATTTGTGCTAGTTGATCATTATGTGAACATATAATGTGTATATGAACCAACAACATTATGTAGGTGTGATGCAAGAATTAGTTAGTCATATTATATATATGTAATGTATGTTTGAATTGGTCATATTATATATATGTGATTCCTACATCATAAAATCACATTATTTATTATATGTGGAACCTACATTCAAGATTATAATCACATAATTTATTTTTGAACTAAGATTATATTGTGTATGTATGTTGTATGCATGAACTAGTCACTCTATGTGTATGTGAAACATGCATGAGTTATTCAAATTATGTATATATTGTGTATGCATGATCTAGTCACATTATGTATATATGTGTGGCATACACAATTCATTCAAATTATGTATATATGCTATCTACATGATCTAAGCAGAATATCGATATGCAACACATGGATGATTTATTCACATTGTGTATATGTGATGTATGCTTGAGCCAATTGCTATGTCTAGAAAAGTGATAATTATATGAGCTAGTTACTATGTGACTTTATGTATGTTTGTACATTGATGTTTAGATTGAACTAACATTTGATTAAAATGTATTTTCTATCTTACTATTATGTATAGATTGTATTAGAAGTATAAGAACAACTAATGACTATGATTTAAAAGAAATCAAAATATCTCATATTAGAGGAAAAGATGGATTCTCTGTACTATTGGTGTATGAACTACACAACATTTAATTCCTAGGAAGGGTTATGCTAGAAAGTCCATTATGAATGAAGCCTTGAGGTTTATGTTTGAGTCTAGGGTTGACCCTAGTTTTAGGAAGCTACAATATTTTAGTGCAAGTATATGAGTTGTGACATAAACCTATTGCCATGACTAGCATTGTAAGGCTATGGATTTGACACTTTTAAAAAATAGATAATTATTGGTTGATTAAGATAGTACTTGATGTTTAGTGAAAATAATCATTGTAACCAAGGTGATTATTGCACTTAATTTGACCTTTTCATTCTATATGTCTAATTAATAGTGTATAAGGCATGTTTCTATATAAAAATGATAATAACTAAATCCTTGACTGAACCCAAATTCACATATCCCAAGGATCAATATCTAATATACAAATTCACCATTCCTTACATTGGGTTGAATTCATGGTTAGAGATGTGAACTTAGGTTAGATCTATAGTTATTGATTTAACCATCAAACTTTCAAACTCAAATTTAGTTAGGACTTGACCTAAGCCAAACCCTCTCTAACTAGCAATTATTCGTTATATTAAACAAAAATATTTAAATTTACATGCTAGGGTATTTTATAAAAGGACAAACCCTAAATTCATTCTAGATACCTATGAAACATTAAGGAATCATATTGCATCACAATTATGATTTAAGAACATAATGCATCATGGCATTATTTACATGCATAAAGATAAATGAAGCATTTGTATGGTTGATCAAGTGTCTTTAAACTATTCGATTTCTTTAGTTGGTCCAAGGTTTTGAATAACACAAATGGAGGGGAGAAAGCCACTTCCCATACATAACACAACAAACTCTATCAAGTTTTGGTGGCTCCACCATGTTGAGATATTAGAGGTGAATACAAATATGAAAAAACTAGGTCACAAGTTTAAATGTATAGAAAAAGGTTGAATTTTTTTAAAGGTTCAAAGATCTACAAGTGTGAAGATCCTTAATCTAGAGCTACAAAAAATCATCTAAAGTACAAAGTAATAGATTTTATAATTTGTCTAATTTGTATAGTTGATATATGGATGGATGAAGAACATAACATCATTTATAACAAAATATTCTTTATCATGTCCTAGAACCAAGTATTGTAATCCACTTTATTATTTTTATTACTTATTATTCAAACATGATTGTGTTGTGATATTGTGCGGAATCATATATAGATACATGTTTATTTTTACTCATTTATATAAAATTAATTTAGACATTTATGCATCTTTATTTTATTTTCTCACAATAATTACACTCATCATACACTATCCTCAAAAAATTACATTAGAAAAGTACAATTATTCCATAGAACTATTTAGGAATACCTTTTTCAATGTACAATATTAAATGTGACAAAAAAACATTAAAGTATAATAATATTTTAGTTTGTCAATTAAAATCACAAAATATAACTATCTTCTAAAAATATGTAGTGATACTTTTTCAACATACACCATAAAATATGATGATAAAATAAATAAATAAATAATTATCTCATCAATTTTAATCACAAAATATAACTATTCTCTAAGTTATAAAGTAATAATCATTTTTAAATACAAGAAATTATAATAAAAGAATATCACACTATAACTAAATGTTGTCTCATCAATTTTAATTAAAAAAAAAAAACTTTATTCAAGTCACAAAATACATACTTTTCTTTAAAATCATTTAATGATATTAAAATCATTAAATGATATATTTTGTAAGAGATAAATAAAAATATTAGAAAAAAGTCATCACAAAGTCAAACTATAATAAAAAATTAATTAAAGTCAAACTATAATTAAAAATTAACTCATTTATTATCATGTCAAGTACAAATTAGTCACACTTTGTTTTGAAGATGAATTAGTTGTATTAGAAAATATTAGAAAAAAGTCATCACATATTAACTAAAGTCAAACTATAATAAAAATTAACTAAAGTCAAACTATAATCACACATTAACTCGTTTATTATCATGTCCAGTACAAATTAGTCACGTTTTGTTTTGAAGATGAATTTGTTGTATTAGTGCTTGACTTGGAGTTGAGTCGCCCTTGGTTTTTCCCGGTCTGCCTGGTATCACCTGAGGTCTGTTATTTCCGCCCTCGTTATCCATCTTTTTTATGAATCAGAAAAACCCTCGTTTTCTCGATGTCACTGGCCCTGCAACCCTTTTAAATACTCAGGATTTGCTCCTTCTAACTGGCAAACATTTGTGTGCTTACAACTTCCTTTTGTAAAATCTGTGAAACGAAACTTGAGTCACAATTTGGCAATTCTGAAGCGAATGGCAGGAGCAGCAATTGCGAGGAGAAATATTCCGAGGCGAGGGCGTGTGAAAGCAGTTATTCTCTGCGCCCTCTTCAACTCGATAAAGAATACCATTTTCAGTTCACAATGTTCGTGTTTTAGTGCTGTGATTCGATCGAGAGCTGCTGTGAAACAGAGGAGAGATATGGACATGTAGTGTGAAGTTAGGAAACTATGTATAATATTTTATTGAGCTATGGAGCTCTCAGGTTTTCCATACCAAGTTCTGGGTTTTACTTATAATATCACGCTAAATTTCAAGTCGAATAATACGTTTTCTTTGATTTCCTTAGTTTGATAGGTTGTTCATGTATTTTGAACAGACATTGCTATAAATAAATAAAAAATCTCTTTCTTTCTGTGGCAGCAACAGACTGAAGATCTGAAAAAAATCATACGCTATTCTCCTCCGCCTATGTACAATATTTTATCTGAAATTAAAATCATATGCAACAATAACTTTTGTACTAACAATCATTCTCCAACAAGATGATGACCAATAATGATATCTATACTCTTAACTTGATCTAACTTTAAGCCATGATTAAGACAACAAAACAAAAATCAAGGTATGAGTTGTCTTTGAAGACCTGCAGTGATGTGTACCATGAATAAATGCGACAAGTTTTACGATCAGGTTAAACAATAATAATCCACTACCTTTGTGGAATGTGCACAAGTTGCTCCATCTTTTCAAAGAAAAGAGCAGATTAAAGAAAGTGAATTTAGACAATCCTGTTTGCCACCAATGGTGCTCTGAACTTGAAGGGCTTTTTCATGTCTTGCCGAATTTAGGACTTGCCTACCTTCTCTTTCAAAAGGTTACCATCAGAAGGGTGAGTACACTTTAAATTAATAACCGCCTTAAATAGAAGCTTCTCAATACTTCTATTACATCATCCGCGTGTAAAACCAGTACATACTAGTCCTGTTTTAAAAAGGAGGTACAAACAGCCTTAAATAATATCTTAGGTCATGCCTTTCTAATATAAGCTTTAAATATTGGACTTTTACTTTTTTATGATGTTTTACAATATTAACAATGGCCAGTTGTTTGAAACCTGGCCCCTGTTTGTTTTCTTACAGATGGTTAGTTGATAGAAACCTCCCTTTGAGAATCGTAGTTATCAATTCTCCTCTGAAACAAAACAAAACCATTAAATATATGGATGGATGGATAGATAGGCTGTGTATCTGTGTGCACTGGTCTTCTTAAATTTGACCAATCTGAACATCAAACCATCCCATGTACAGTAGCAAAAAGCTTCAGCAGAGCTTTACTAACTATTATATTTGACGAATAACACGGCACTTGCTGATCCCCTGACTCAAAACCATGACAAGAATACTAGAAACCCCATTCCTTAAAATGAAGAGTAAAATAAAAAAAATCATTGATTTTGTGGCTAAAAGAACCAGGCCATGTATGAGAAATTCTGCTCTTATATTTTCAGTATCAATGATTTTCCCTAATTTGGGTCCAAGTTTGCTTGCAACATCTAATAGAAATGAAAAAGGCTGGGCACGTAACCATTTTGTCACTGAAATTGAAAACTGAATAGCAATGTTGTAGAGTGAAGAGCCAGAATATCCCAATCAGTACACGGATATTTCTTAGCAAGTAAGGTCTTTGGATTGAATATGAGGAAATGATTTACTTCTTATATTGAAAAAAGTAATCAACACTCTTGAGACTAGATTCTTGATGTAAAGTCTAATCAGAAATAAAAAAGAGTTTTCACATGCAATGTTGGTTTTGATGCTTCAACATTCACATAGGTCTCACGAAGTGAAATGTAAGACAAATCATTGTTCATCTAAACTTATCTTTGTAAACCCTAATAAAATAAAATTTTGATTCTGCATTACAACAAAGCCATTCAAGAATTAAACTTTACATGATCCCAAAGTTGTACAAAGGAAGAATTTGAGAGAGAGTGGAAACAGATATTGTAGAAACAGGGCACCTCTTCCAAATGCAAAAGGGCATTCATTCCTTTACTTGTATACAATGATTCAAAGGCGATCTTTTAATCCGACATATATTAACCAGAAGATGAAGTGGAGGCAGAAATTCTTGTAAGGGAGGAAGATGGTGTTCTGAAAATGGCTTTTCTGACTGATTTGAGGACTAAGATGGTTTTGAGAGATTTAGTTTGGATTCTCTCTGCTACTGCTATGTTTTGATTTCAGGGAACAAAGATTTAGTGACCACAAAAGGTTGGATACAGTTGAAAAGATTTGAATGTGTTGGGCTCCGATGCACGGCATTTATATGGATCTTAGTATGGTAAATTGTACTGGTGTATAATCGGGGTGAATTCCCCTTTAAAGGTCGTTGCCCGTTGAAGGTGCCTAGATATCAGGATGAACATTTTGACTGTATTTATTAATAAATTGAAAATAAAAAACACGTGGTATTCTAAATTTTAATTAATAAATACAGTCAAATGATGCAACGCCAGTTGATCAAAACCATGATTCACCTCCTCGTCAAAACCATGTTGAAAAACAACCAAAATAAACCCTTCCTTCAATGCCTCGACATCCTCCAAGAATGCAAGAGAATATATTAGGTCAAATAGAAAACAATAAGGGAGAACTTGAGGCACTAATTGGAAAGTTGAGATATCTAGAAACAATGAACTCCCATAGGTCCACCCTTGCCAGTTCACTAGAATCCATCGTCTCTCACATAGTATCTGTGAGTGGCCAAATCAACAATTTCTCAAACAAGGGGGAGGACTAAGACAATTTAATTCATAAAAATCATCTTATGATTAGATTAAAGGATTTGTATTTTTTTTTAAATTTAATTTGTGTCTATTGTTCACCGATCCATAAACCAATCAACCCATAGATGGCGCTTTTCAGAGGTACCTTATCAATTGGTTCCACTACCAAGGAATATGAAATAATTTTCAAGATAGGTGGTGGATGGTTTTTGACCATCCACCATGCAATAGCAATGAGGTCCCACAATACTTTATAAGGAAACCATATTGTGATTTTGTCCTCAATGAGATCCCTAATTGCTTCAACAAGCAAGAGTTCCAGGGTAGAGGTGAGGGATCTACACATAACAAAATGGGGGCACAACGCACCCAAAACCAAGCATTGAGACTCCTATATAGACTTGTGTTTGAGCATGTCACTATCCCTTCTATTGTGAAGGTGTTGAGGTGGAGACCCTAGAGTCCATTAGCTCACTGACTCACACTATTATATATCACACTGGGCATCTAGCACATGATTATGTGGGTGAATCTTCTAGGCCTCGACATCCACCTCACTTATGTCAAAACGGTGGGTCTCTTTGTGTTTATGGGTATTGAAGATGATCAGATGCACATAGCTAGGACACATCTATAACATATCAGATAATCATGATAGATGATCTATTGAATGAAACATATGAGATTGATAGTTAGGTAAAGTTTAACAAATTCAAATTTATTTTATTAAATTTCATTTTGAAATGCAAGATTAGCTAAATTACTAGATTGATTATAATAAAATTTTAGGGTCAGAGTGTTCACCTTACATATGGCAACCCTCCACATACAAATTAAATCATGATATTTATCCCACAGGTACATGTAACTAGTAAAGAAATAATAAATATAGTACATGTGAATAGTTTAACCTTATATGAATGGTAATCTTATAACTCACATTAGATGTTGAGCAAGATAATGTTGGGCCTTCAAAATCAATAATTGCTAGTCAAGGTAGTTATCAATCTTTCACTAAGGCAAGCTTGTCTATTTTTAATCATTAATGGTTTGTAAAATAATATTAGGTAAATTTTGCTAATTGAATAATATTGATTCATTTTCAAATATTAAGATCAATTGGTACTGGACTACTAGTATTTGTACCACGATGGACATTGGTGTTGCCACAACAATATCATCTCTAATGCCTTTGACAAAGGTATGAGCCAAATTAGCAAATTTAAGATTATATTTTATGTTTTATATGTCTATTAGTGAAAATTTGAATGATATTCATTTGTATTTTAATTTGTATCTTGATGCTTTTCATAGGGCTTCACAACTCCAGATTGTGAACAGGTTAGTGCAGGATCATGGGGGTCCAAACTCGGCCCCTAAGTGACAATGAAAATTCAGAAAAATAGAGTTAGGCAACTTGACATAAAAATTTGAATAGGTTATTAACATAATTTGAAAAATATGTATCAATAAAACTTGTAGAAAATTGAATGTAGTTTCTACGCTACTAGTCCTTTTTTGGAAAAAAGTTTTGCGAAAATTATAAATTTCAATGCAGTAGTACTAAATTTTCAAGAAAAAGATAAGAAGCGGGTGTATGTCTGACAACCCTAAGTACAAAAATAAATAAATATTTTTTTCTGAAACTTTCAATATGTGTAGAGGACACATGCTTGGATGTACCATTTTTTTTTTTTTGTAATTTTTTTTCATGTAAATAATTAGTTATGATTTTTTTATTAGAACATTTCAAAATTATTAAAACGTGTTTGTTTGACCACCATGGTCAAAAATTTATGAAATTCATTATTTTTAATCCTATAGTATGCAAAACATAGAATGTGACGCATCTTTTAGATTCAAAAAATGTGAAATAGTTTAAAACTAATAGAAGTTTTTCAATCAACCTATCAATCAGGACTTTAGTCATAATGTATGTAGAAAATCAATAATATTTATTTATTAAATTCAATTTAAGCCATATCTTATATTGGTGGAAAGCTGACAATTTTTTTCTATAAACCCTTTTCATTTCATCAAATTCGGATAAAAAAAAGTCGTCAACCACAAGGGAAAACTTCAAAAAACTAAGGAAATTTTGTAAACACATTTTTTGAGTTCACTTTCTAGGTTTGGAAATCCCGAACAAGATACCAAGCCAAATTTCAAGCCTACTGGTTTTGTCAAAAAAAAACAAATATCTGCTTGAAATGGATATTCATTTCAAATATATATCTGTTTCTATCTACTAGAAATGGATCTCTTACTTCTATTCTTTATAATACATAATATTTAATATATTAATATATACTAATATATTATATATTATATATTACATATTATGTATTATATATTATATTATATATTATTATATTATATCATCTATTATTATATTATATATTATATTCTTATATTATATACTATAGAGACACTTGAGAGGAAGACAAAGAGAATGAGAAAGGCCTAAGAGGGAGATGGAGAGTGAGAGAGACCAGAGAGATGATGAGTGCATGGAATGACACTTTAATTAATCCTTTTTATGTTTTCAAAGACTTTATTATATATTAATTAACTATGTTGGCGGTAGACTATATGCTTGAATGTTTGCTTTATTTTGCCTTATATTTAACTAATTGGAGTGATATGAGAAATGATATTTTGCACTAAATGTCTTACTTTTTAAGGATGATTAATGATGAAGTGGTTATGCAAGTTGAGATATTTTTTTGTCATAATTGCATCCTAACTTTGAGGATTTTGTTCAGTTGATTAAGTGTTGACTTCATGAGGTGGATGTGTTAAACTCCCTGTTTAACAAACTTGAAATTTTTCTTGCTTTCAATCACTCTAGCTGGCTCCCAATGAATGCTTCAGAATTGATCTCTTCAGTCAGTTTGAGAACTTCTTGTTCAACTATTATCATGTGGCATATTTCTTTATGGTACTTTCAGTTCTATTTAAGTTTACTTTTTGCTGCTTTGCATCTTGGTAGGTTGTGCCGGTTTTTGTATTCAAATAAGTTGATATTCTTATAAATATCCATCCTTAGTTTTAGTTTGGGAGTGAGTTAATCTATCATTTTAGCATTGTAATGTTGGTTATCTGCACTTTTGTACTACTTGCCTATTTTGGCCAATTCGAATGCAAATAAGGAGTTGATTTGAATCTCAGTGTTTAAGGTCCCACCAGAGGAAGAGTAGGGCCTACTCAACTGAAGGAAGTGACCTTGTGTTATGTTATTTGATTTAGTTGGTTTCTGTTTACTACATGTCAATTAGAAAGTTAGTAATTTTGATCTTTACTTAGTCATTATTAGTGAATGCAATTAGTTCTTAGATTAAGTTCATTGTGTTCTCAAGATAGTTTATTATGCTTACTGTAATTAATATTCACTCATTTACTATAGATTTAATTACTATTCATAGGAATTAAACACATTGGTTATTTTCAAATGCATGTAGTTTTAATGGAAGAGACAATGATGACTTATGGAAAGACGAAACTGAAACTTGTTTGGAATTCTTTCATGGAAGTATTATTGCTTTCTAGGTTAATATTATTTTCTACAAACGTAAATAGAATTCCTTTCTAAGTACATTTCAATTCTGAATTTTAGATTAAAAGTAAATTTAGTTTTTAGCTTAATTCTTCCATGAACCAATTACAATTAAGTCAAGTGAAGCCTGAAGTAAGTTATTGGAGTCTGAAAAAATCATTAGTTAAGAGATAAATTAGGATTGAGTCTTTAAGATTAGTTAGAAACTAGTTGTTAAGATCGGTTCTTGAGAGCTTCTGAAAGCTCCTGACAGAGCTAAACCGTGACCAAAAGCCACTGTTTACAGTGCAAAACCCCCCAATTCATGGAAACAACCTTATCGCATATAGCTCTAAAACACACCCGGTTCAATAATTGAAATATTAAATGATGCAAGAAGTGACATCAATGACCTTGCACATCATTCTTGGTGTTGTTGCCAAGGAATTAAAAGTTTTGGATATTTAAGTTTGAAGCCTTAGTGTTGATAAGGAAGACAATTTAGATTGTTCATGAGATGAGCTAGAGACCCTCTAGGAAGATTTCTTCCACGAAATATTAATTTTGATCAAGAACAAGAAGTCTAGCTATATCAGATTAAAAATCAACAAGTGAATCAAGAATAACATCAAGAAGAAATGGGTGATCAACCAGGAAATGATCCTCCACCAAACAATAGGACCTTTTCTTATCCTATTAATTTGAATGTACATAATGATGAGCCTCCTATGAAAAACATCTCACCATTTGTATCACCTATTTTCAAAGGAAAAACTTCTGAGGATCCTGACTAGTTTCTCTTTGAGTTTAAGGTTTTATGTTAGAGCTATGACTATACAGTTGATAACTAGAAGTTAAAATGATTTCCTTCTACATTGAAAGATTTAGCTTTACATTGGTTCATGGGTTTAGGTGCAACAACAATCTCAACTTGGCAGGAAATGGAAACTAAATTTTTGGATAAATATCAAGATTACTGTCAAGTAAGAGATAGAAAAGAGGAATTGTTTTGAATGAGACAATTGGAAGATGAAAGCCTAGAAGATTATGCTAATAGATTTCAGTTTGTGCATAACAGGTGTGGTAATGGTTTAGATAATGAGATTAGAAAGATTTTTTTTCTAAAAGGAATTGATGATGAATCTAAGAGAATCTTTGAATCTTATGGGGAAAGGAGACATCAATAAACTTTCCTTGGAAGAAATTATTGAGATATGTAGAAGCTACTCTAGGACTAGAGTAGGGACTAGAAATTCTTGAAGAAACAAAGTACTTACTCCTGATGTATCTCAAGTAATGGAAGAAATTGCAAATTTGAAAACTAATTTAATCCTTCATCTTAACATGCAACAAGATAAAAAGACTACTGAGCCTTTATCCATTTATTGTTCCAAATGTAGAGGTAAACATCTTTTGAGAGAATGTCCATTAAATCAAGTTGATCTCTGTGAAATATGTGAAAAAAATCATGCAAAAATTTCTTGTATTTTACTTGGAATTAAGAATCATTTGAAGAAACAACCTGAAGTAGAAGAAGAAATTAACTATGTTTTTCAGAGACCCTAGAGTACTAGATATAATGCTAATCAAGGAAAATATTGTCCTAGACCTAATTGGAATCAAAATCCTTGGCCAAATGCAAACCAATGGACTCCTCCTTACCAAGCACACCCACCACCTACATTTTGGGGTCAACTCAAATGGATGAATCCTCAGTGGAATCAACCACAATGGCAATCAAATAAGTCATAGTGGCAATAAAACCAACTACAATAGGATAAAAATCAAACACAATTTCAAACATGGAAAAATTAGGGACCAAGGTGACCTTAGGGATAGTCACCTCCATTAGTCATTGGTCCTAATCCTTCTAATTAACAAGTAAACCGGCCTCAGTTACTAGCACAACTTGTTTCAAATCCAAAAAACAATCGTAATGATGCTAATCCTCCTACTCTGAATGTGATAGATGCCAATGATATTCAATTGAGGAACCAAAATATTCCATTCATACCAAACATTAAAGATTAGGAAAGTGAGAAAGAAAAAAAAGTACATTCCAAGGAAGATCAAAAATTTGATGATGAACAAAAGGTTAGGAAAGCACCTTATCCTGAATGTTTAAAAATAGAACAAGTAACTCCCAAAAAATCTCAACCAAATTGCATGAATGTGGTAGATTCTCAACTTTTTCGTGAATTGAAAAAGATCAATATTGAGATACCATTATTGTAGGCTATTAAAAACATACCAAAAATAAATCAATTGGTTAAATCTCTTTGTATGAAAACACCAGGTAGGAAGAAGAAATTACCTCCTACAATTCAGATAGGGACTAAACTCACTAATGTTTTATAAGGAAGATTACTATCTCAAAAATATAATGATCCTAGTAGTCTTGTGATAACCTTAAGTATTGGAGGTATTGAGATAACTAACGTACTCAATTGATTTAGGAGCAGCTATCAATGTTGTCACATCAGACACTGTTGAATTGTTGGGTATGATAATTGTTCTGCCCACAACAACTGTTTTACAATTGTCAGATAAATCTACTGCTAAACTTGCAGGTGTTATTGAAGATATTAAGATTACTATTGATACATGGGATTATCTAGTTGAATTTTTAGTTCTTAAGGCTAGAAAGAAGAATTCTAGCTATCCAATTATCTTAGGTAGACCATGGTTGGCTATTGCAACAACATTGATAGATTGCATATCAGGAAGTATAATAATTTCTAATGGTCAAAAACATAAAGAATTCACTTTTTCCTCCTACCCAACCATCATTTCAATCAAAAACTCAACTTTGGGTTGATGAAGATATGGATTCAGAAGGAGATGGCATTGTAGAATTAGCTATAGTTACCTTGGTTGAACATATTGAAGAATATGAGGAACAAGATCTTAATTCTAAAAAGATATGTCAAGGAAAAGAGAAGAACTGTCAAGTACATCAGGAAAATTTACACACTTTTCCTTTAAATACACTTGTTTGAGATATACTTGATTCTAAGAATAAGACAAAAGAAATAATAGTAGTAGGGGATAAGCCTCTTTTCATTAAATTTTCATCCTTGTCTTCTTCCCAAGAAAAGGAATTGAAGAAAACTTTGGAAAATCATTCTAAAGCATTTGCTTGGGAATATAAAGACATGAGAGGAATTCACCCTTCTATTTGTACTCATCATATTTATACTGAAAATGTTAAACTAGTAAGGCAAGGTCAAAAAAGGATCAATCCTACTCTACGAGACATTGTAAAACAAGAAATAGAAAAGTTGTTGAAGGTAGGTTTTATCTATCCAATATCTGATAGTCAATGGGTTTCCCCATTGGTTATTGTTCCCAAGAAAAATAGAAAATGGCGTGTATATGTGGACTATAGAGAATTAAACAAAGACACTAAAAAGGATCATTTTCCTTTGCCATTTATTGATCAAGTATTGGATAACCTAGCTAGCAGTAGTTATTTCTCTTTCCTAGATTGCTTTAGTGGTTATAATCAAATCCAAGCAGCTCCTGAAGACCAAGATAAAACTACCTTTACATGTCCTTGGGAAACATATGGACTGTGCAATGCACCAACAACTTTTTAGAGAGTTGTTCTGGAAATTTTTGTAGATTTGATTACCTAATGTGTAGAAGTTTATGTGGATGAATTCAGAGTTCATGCACAAACATTTGAGGAAGCACTTGAGAGTTTGAATAAATTTTTGAAAAGATGTAAGGATCTTAGGTTATCTTTGAATCGTGAAAAGAGTTCCCTCGTGATGACAAAAGGGATTGTTTTGGGACATCACATTTAAAAAGAGGGGATACGAGTTGACCGAAAGAAAATTGAAATCATTCAAAAGATTGAGATCCCTACAAGTCAAACTAAAGTTCATAGTTTTCTTGGGCATACTGGTTATTGCATAAGATTCATTGAAGGATTTAGTAAAATTGTTGAGGCTTTATTTAAATTGCTTGAAAGAAAGATGTGGAGTGTGTTTGGACAAGTGATTTCCAAAAATTGTTTGAAATAATTAAACATGCAATATCTATTACTCTAATTAACAAAGGACCTGTTTCGGGAGTTCCATTTCATGTACATGCTGATGCATCTAACTTTGCTATTGGTGCAGTTTTGGTACAAAAAGATGAGAATGAAGCAATGCATGCTATCTACTATATCAATAAAAATTTAAATCATGTTAAAAGGAACTACACAACAACTAAAAAAGAGTTCTTAGTAGTAATATATGCAATCAATAAATTTAGGCATTATATTACTGGTTATAAGGTATTCATTCATACATACCATACTACTATTAAATATCTGATGAATAAATTTGTAGTGGGTGGATGAATTATAAGATGGCTATTATTGTTGTAGGAATTTGATGTAACAATTGTAGATAAGCCTAGTAAAGATAATGTTGTTGTTGATTTCCTTCTAGAATTGTTTTGTAGGTTGATCAAGAGCTAGTAGATGACACATTTCTAGATGAGCACTTGTTCACAATATCAATTCATCCACCATGGTTTGTTGATCTTGTGAATTATCTTGTAACAAGGAAGTGTCCAAAATATTTCAATCCTAAACAAAAAAGAAGATAAATTTGTGAGAGTTCTGGGTTCCAATGGATAAATGGGTTATTATTTAAAATGTGTCCTAATCATGTTCTTTGTAGATGTGTTGTTGAAATAGACATTTATGATGTCATACATGCTTGCCATCATGAGCCAGAAGGAGGACATTATTCAGTAGTTAGAACTGTTAATAAGTTCTTAGGAGCTGGTTATGTTTGGCTATCTATGACAAAGTATATTTCATTCTTCATTAAGCATTGTGATGAATGTAAGTGCATGGGAAGACCTACACCAACAATGGAGATTCCATTACAACCTCAAATAGCTTTGGAACCATTTGAGAAATGGGGAATTAATTTTGTAGGACCTGTTGATCCACATTCCAAAGGATGACAATAAATTATAGTTTACACATACTATGTCACAAAGTGGGTCGAAGTGAAAGCTTAACGAGCAACAAGAGAAAATAAAGTAGTTAATTTTCTATACAAGCATATTTTGTATAGATTCGGTGCACCAAGGGAGATAGTTTCAAACCAAGGGCCACAATTTGTGTCTACTATGATGGAAGCATTTATGCAAAGATACCAGATGACACACAAAATCAACACCATATCATCCCCAGGAAAATGGACAAGTAGAGGTTACTAACAGGGAATTGGAAAATATCTTGACAAAGACTGTTTCATTGAGGAAAATAGACTAGACAGAAAGGTTAGATGAAGCAGTCTAGGCATACAATACAACCTAGAAGACAACTGCTGGATTCTCTCCATATGAATTAGTGTTTGGAAAAACTCCAGTCATGCCTATTGAATTTGAATTGCAGACATTGAAAACAACATTGGAGGTTGGTATTGACTTTCCTGAAGCAGAAAAGAATAGAATTATATAGTTGAATCGATTTGATGAAATGAGAATGGAAGCCCTTCAACACACAAAAATAATTCAGAAGCAGAGGAAAGAATGTCAATATAAAAAATATTGTGATGTAAGACAATTCAAGAAGGGAGATTGGCCACTATTGTTTGACTCTAGATTTCAAGAGTTCAGAGGAAAATTTCATACAAGATGGATGGGACCCTATGAAATTGATGAAGTTTTTCAAAATGGAGCTGTTCAACTAATACCAATAGATGGAGAAAGAAGGATCATGCTGGTGAACGGTCATTGTTTGAAGATGTATCACAAATCTACATCAAAAGAAGAATTTCTATCAGAATTGCAAAATAGAGTTGAACATTTTCTGATGGAAGATATTCCTTCCATAAGAGAATGTACTCCTAGATAATATTTTGAAGATGTATGAATAAAGGAGGTAAATTGAAAACCAGAAATGATAGTTTACCTTCTCAATAAAGGAGATAGATTGAAAACTAGAAATGATGGTTTATCTCTTAGAAAAAAAAAGGATGGCTGAAAACTAGAAATGTTAGTCTCCTGATGACTCCTAATGGCTCCTAATGACTCCTAATGGCTTCTGATATTCCCAAGGTTCTCCGTAATAAATTTTCACATGCTCCAGTTGACTCTTGCATTTAATAAAAGGTACACATTTATTGTAGATATTATTTTTGAAATATTACTTTCTGACTTAGTTAATATGATGTGAGATTAAATAAATATTTTGAGCATAGACATCTCCACCCGTAGTTATTAATTTTATAATAAATAAGTCTTAATCATTTCAAAATCTAGTGGAGACATAAGGATTTGACATTGAAATGATCGCTTCAATAAATACAAGTAATAAGGGAGATTTCATATTAGTTCAAAATAAGTATGCATATGTTAGTATCGCCACCAACCATTTGAATCATAATTCAAAGTACTTGCTGATACATGCGGAATGTTCACAAAGAATGAGGTGAAGTAAATTCCCAACGTCATGACACGACATGCATTTTTTTTGAAAAGTGTTGCGTCTATGGAAATGAACATTCATTTTTCATTTCACTCAACAGTTGCATCCGCCATTTTCTTTGTTGAAATTGCAAAAGTAAGAAAAAATGGGGCAGAAAAGAAATTCAGAGCCAAAGAACTTCATTTTAGATCCTCAAATAGAAAGATTTCTCAGAGAAGCAAGGTGGCTTGAGTTTATACAAATGTATGAAGGTTTCGACCTTGATCTAGTTGAATAATTTGTTATGAAATTTCATGTGAATGTTACCAGAGTAAGAGGGTAAATTTTAGAGGTTAGCCATACTGTTATAAGTGAACTCTCTGGTATTCCAACTGAAGATGAGCTAGTAAAAAAAGGGCATGTAGGTTTTGAGGAATTGGTGTCTGCATTTCATGAAGAACCTGGAAGGCTGCCATAAATTCTATGGCATAAGGGTAGCCAAAAGGGAGTTGCTCGCAACAGTCTGGAAGAGCCATCGAAGATAGTTGTAACATGGTTGATGAAATTTTTCACCTACGAGGGGAAGTATGACTCAATTTTAGGGTCAGGAATGTTAATGCTCACACATTGAGGTATGGAAACACCAGACCTTCCGCAAGAATTAACCTTCCTACCTTTCTATTCACGCAAATATCTTCTATGGTAGCTAGGGTAAAATCTAGAGGTGTGTCATCCATTAGATACCATAGAAATTATCAAGCACCATTTCATGAAGAAAGAGTCTGGTAAAGAGGGGTGGTTAGAATTTCTATCAACCCCCATAGTCAAAAGTGGAAAGAAATGTAAAATGGAACCCATAGTGAAAAAATTGAAAATTGAAAAAGGGGATCTTTCAAAAAAGGACAGAAAAAGGGAAAAACAAAAGCTATAGGAGATTGAAAGAGAAACTCGTAGTATAGTTAAAAGGAAAAATCATGCAACACAACAAGAAAACCCTAGTGTTGTTGATGCCAATGTTCCAACTTCTCATGATTTACTAGTTGAAACCCCTGATGCCCCTCAAGACACATTGACAATCCGTGAGGAAATCCAAGCCCTGATGTGTTCTCCTAAACAACCTGAAAGTCCTCATGAAGCCCCAATACCATCTCCACAAGGATCCCTTGTTTTAGTATCTCATGAATCTCCATCTGAGAAACAATCTCCTGATATGTCAAAAGAAGATAACCCTGTTGGAGTGTCTGATGAATCTTCTTCTCCACCTGTTTTGGTTTTTAAAAGAAGAAAAGGGAAAGAACCAATAACTGAACAAGAAAAATCCCCTCAAATGCAAGAAGAAGAGGAAGAAATGGCTAAAGCCATGGAAGTTTCTAGAATGCAAGCGGAATTGGATGAAGAAAGAAAAAGAATACAATTTTCAGAAGAAAATTTAAAAATGAAAGAAGAAGAATTGCAACAATCTATATCCAAGACTGGGAAAATAGAAAAAGAAAAGATTGAAAAAGAATTTTTTTTGGAAAAACAATTGAATCAAATAGAAAAGTCCTTACAGTAGGATAATGCACAAGCATTAGCTTGAGCAAAAGAGACAACAAAGCTTGGTGTTGTGGAAATAGGGAGACTAAAGGAAGAGTTGTAATAGAAGGGGGATGAGTTAAAACAATAGTCAAGTAGATTGCATTGTCATGAGACTTCTACCTCATCTACTCCAAGGAGATACCTCTTTCTTATAGCATTAAAGCTTAAGCATGAAAATAATTAGTGAAAAATCCAAAATCAATAGCTAGAAAAGGAGGGAGATTAAGCAAATGAAAGAGTACAAGTGGTAGAGTTGTCCTCAACAATATTGTGAATGTGGAAACCTTCAAAGTTATATGCGTCATTTTTAAGAGAAATATTTTTACAATGGAAAATTAATCAGTTGGTTTTAAAGAGAAAAACAAATTATGGGTATGTGCAGGATCATCATGGAAAAAATAGTCCCTTAAGTGGCAATGAAAATTCAAAAAAATCAGAGTTAGAAAACTTGGCGTAAAAATTTGAATAATTTATCTATATTATTTCAAAAATATGTAAGAATTGAATCTATGGCAAATTGAATGTAGTTTCCAAACTACTAGGTTTATTTTTCTAAAAAAAAAATCTATTTGGTGAAAAATTGAAATTTCAATGCAATAGTACCTAAATTGCAGCGGAAAAATAAGAATTAGGTGTCTTTTTGACAACCCTAACCATAAGAATTTAATGATAATATTTTTTTATAAGATTTTAGATATAAGTAGAGGACTCGTGTCCAGATGTGATGCATATTTTTTTGTAATTTTTTTCCAAGTAAATAATTAATTATGATTTTTTTATTACAAATTTTAAATAATATAAAAACTCGTATGTCTGACCACCTTGGTCAAAACTTCATGAAATTCTTTTTTTTTTAATCCTATAGTATGTGAAGCATAGAATGTGACGCATGTTTTGGATTCAAAAAATGTGATTTGAAAGATATAGATGTTTTTCAATCAAGCTATCAATCGGACTTTAGTCGTAATTCTAATAGAAAATGAATAATAATAATTTATTAGATTCAAAATAAAGTATAATTTATATTTGTGGAAAGCTGAGAAGCTCCTTTACAAACCCTTTTCTTTTCATCAATTTTGGATTAAAAAAAGTCATCAGCCACATGGGCGAAGTCTGGAAAAGCAAGGTAAGTTGTTAAACACGTTTTTTGTGTTGACTTCTTAGGATTGGCAGGTCCGAACCAAAATCCAAAGCAAGCCCGAGGGTAATCCCAGGAATTACCTTGTATAGATATCGGGATAGATTCAGATTGGATATAAAACATATCAGATATGTTTTATATCCGATTTGAATCCGATATCTGATATATTTTATATAGAGTTGCAAAAATGTTATACAATTTATAATATATGATTTGAAAAATGCAATAAAGTTTATAATTTAATATATAATATACAATATAGTTTATAATGTAATATTATATAAAATTTATGATAA
>VDFB02274714.1:16760612-17134029 GCA_007258455.2 Sequoia sempervirens
CTCTACCATAAACCCTCAACCCTAAACCCTTAAACCCTTATAACCCTCTACCCTAAACCATTAACCCTAAACCCTAAACCCTTAACCCTTAAACCCTCTACCTTATACCCTAAACCCTTAACCCTTAACCCTTAAACCCTCTACCATCTACCATTAACCCTTAGGTCTATGTGCATACACGTCGAATATCCGATTTATAGAACTAAAATCATACTGTTACAAAGCATTTTAAAATGTTTTCAAATCAGATATCAAATTGTATCAGATATCAGATTATAATAGATATCAAATTTGTGGGCCATAGAAAAAACCCATGTGGGTCATTTTGTGCATTCCAATAGACCCTACATTCTATTTGTAGGCTTTGTAGGTGACAAATGCATAGTTTCAGACAGGAAGAGACAAAGATCAACTTTGTGGAGCATTTTCTAATCAAATTTGTCATAAGCAATGATTTTTTAGCATCTTTTATGAGGTATAATGGGGAGCAGCAATCGTTAGAATAAAAAACGTAAGAGAAAGCTTACAAAAGAATAAATTGAAGCATATAGACAAAGAGATAGAGAAGGTCATAGGAAGAGAAGACAAGGTATGTTAAATATTGGTGAACCCGACCCCTATGGTCTTTCAAGTGAAGAGGAAATTGAATATGTTCAAGGTGAAAATATTCAAGGTGAAAATGTTGGAATTGAAGATGTTGAATATGATATTCAAATTGGGAATGAAAATATTGAAATTGATAATGAAAATGTTCAAGGTGAAAATGTTGGATTTGAAGATGTTGAACATGATATTGAAATTGGGAATGAAAATATTGAAATTGATAATGAAAATATTCAAGGTGAAAATGTTGGATTTGAAGATGTTGAACATGATAATGAAAATGTTCAAGGTGAAAATGTTGGATTTGAAGATGTTGAACATGATATTGAAATTTGGAATGAAATTATTCAAATTGATATTGAAAATGTTCAAGGTGAAAATGTTGGAAATGAATATTTTGAACATAATATTGAAGCAAGTATAAATTATGTTTCACCAGATTACATGAGAAATGAAGAACCTTGTGTGGAAGAAAGACATATTCCAAACTCAAGACCTTCAAGAGCCCCTAAATGGTTACTTGAAATTGATGAGAACATTATAAACTATTTTGAAGGAAAGAGGTCAACACGAATTGTTTGGTTGTGGGCTAGAAGACTTTTCAACCAATATTTTAGCAATAAGACATTGACTGAGCAATGCCAAATTTTTGTACAATTGCTAAAGATGCAAAAGATGAGACCTTTGCTAGCCAAATTGAAGATTTTTGTGAACAAGAAGATTGAATTTTTTTTATTATTGTCAAAAATCTTTTTAATGCTCTCAAGTCTATTGGAAAAAAACAAGGAAAAGGATAAGAGAGCTACTCAGAGATTCATTACAACCACCCTAGTAAGCCATCAATTGAAAAAGGCTCGCTTTATGAGACAAACTTGTATTGATTTTGACATAAATCATAAAACTTTGGATAGAGCACTTGCAAGAAGAGAAAGAATAGATGATCCTCTTCAAAATGATACGTGGGATTTTGTCGAGAGACTTCCACATGTTGATAAGAAGCTAACCGATAATGTAAAGTAGGTAATTCAACAATTTTGGCATGCTAAATCTAGAGTATCACCCAATGAAAAGGATTTTTTAAAGTTAAGAATTGGCAATCAAGACCGTACACCACATCCTAAACATTTCTTGGAATCTAGCCAAACAATGTTGTTCAAAAAATTTATTGAAACACATCCAAATATGGAAATCTCGCAAAATACTTTTGAAGGTTTGAAGCCATTTTATTGTGTGCCTCTTAAGATTCGTAATACTTGTTGCAAATACCATGTGGAGTTTTCAATGTACCATGATCTATTATGTTATCTCCGTTCTACTTTGCATACTAATGTAATTTTGTAGGAGTGTGGTGCAATGCATCTTCTGAAATCATCAAGGGACTTGCTAGATCTATTTTTATGTTCTAGAGATGATGGTTGCTTTTTCTATAGAAATGATTGTTTAAATGCGAAGAGCTCACAATGTGGTGGCTTCTCAAAGTTTGTTCAATGTTTTCATGAGAGTTCGGAACATGAATTTGGAAAGAAGCTTGTTGAGAAAAAGAGATGTGAGATAGTCAAATATACTTTGTAGAGTGGAGGTGAAGGTTATAGATGTGAGTTGGTTACAAAAGAATGTAGTGTTGCTGATTTTATTTCAGATTTTAAGGACAATATTTTCTACAAGTATGCAAGCCATAGTCATAGGTCTCAGTGGTTTGATCAACAATTTAGGATGTGTAAGGACTCTTTTCTGATTGGCCCTATTATATAAGTGGTTGATTTTGCAGAAAACTACACATTGCAGCCACAAAATAAGGTACAATTTCAGTATTACAATTCAATTTAGATTGCTATTTTTGTCCACATAACATTTTGACATGCACCTAATAGTACAAAGGAGGATCAAAAGATAATCAGAGAGTATCATTTTTATATGAGTGATGATAGATCTCACTTGTCCGAGTATGTCCAACATTGTTTCGAGAATTTTTTTGAGTTCTTGCAGGAGCATGATATAGCATTGGGCCAACATCTCATTTGGTCAGATAATTGCACAGGTAAATTCAAGAATGCTCGTATGTTTTATTGGTTGAGTAGAATGCATGTAGAGAGGGGTGTACCTCATATTTGGAGTGTTTTTGAAACTGGGCATGGGAAAGGGTAGCATGATGCAGTAGGTGCATGCGTAAAGAGAGCTCTAGTTAAGGAGCAATTGAAGATTTCAAGAGCAACATTCAATGATACACGTTCTATTGTTGATTAGTGTAGTTCAGCATTGTCATAGGGAAGGACACTTGATTCAAAAGTGTGTAGATTATTTTGGTTGTTGAGGAGGGTACAGTGGGAGGTAGATTGGATTGTCATACAGTCAAAGATTCTTCAATGATGCATTCATTTCGAAGCTCAGATGTAGGCACATGGACCATTTGGACATAAGAGTTGTCTTTTTTTTGTCAGAGTTGTATTCAATGTGAGTGGGATCAATGCAAGTCAAGTGAGTGGGTGGATACATGGGTTCCACAATATCTAACTCCTTTATCTCAAACAATATCCATGACAAATAACATAATGGAAAGTTTAGTTGATTACAATAGGCTTTCAAATCTACTATAGCCAAGACATGTTTTTGCAGTTGTTGCACCATAGGGGAATGAAGAGAGATCAGACTATTGGTTGGCTCAATGTGTTCCGGTAAAGAATAAGCTAACACAACCGATGGAAGATGATGATGGTTTTGTGTATCCTACAAGTTTAGTTGTGGTTGTAGGAACTTGGTTGCGAACATACATGATTAGAAAGAATGGGATACCTACATTTGAAGACTACGAGAAACACAAAACCATTCTCATGTATTGCACCTTGTTATAGCAAAAAATGTTAGGTTGTTGAAGCATCATGCCAGACCAAAGACAAAACAACTATGGAAACTTGGTAATGTTGATCATGAAGCAATATTGGATAATCTTAAGCAAAGATATGACCCTTCAGGCACACTTGAATAGCATTTTCAAGAATGGAAGGTACAATGCTTACGTTCATTATGCTTAAGCTCATTAGTGTTCTTTATTTAATACTGATATTTTGTATACTATTACAATCCAAGTGTCTTTAATAATGATATTTTCTATGCACTTTTGTGATATTTTTGGCACGATTGATCATGGACTTGCTGCAACAATAGCCAACTCTGATCCTTTCAGAGAGGTATGCGATAGATTACAACAATATTGATTGGTTATTCTAAGCATCTTTTATAGTTTTCATTACCATCTCATCATATTTTGTGTCATTTAGAATAATATAGATTGGTTATTCTAAGCATATTTTATAGTTTGCATCACCAATTCATCATCATTTTGGTTTTTTAGATTAATATAGATTTCTTAGTCTAAGTATCTTTTCTATTGTGACAATATAGATTTCTCATTTTCCCACTTTTGTGATATTCCTGGCACGATTGAGCATGGACCTACTGCAACAATAGCCAGCTCTGATCCTTTCAGAGAGGTATGCGACATATTACAACAATATAGATTGGTTATTCTAAGCATCTTTTATAGTTTGCATTACCATCTCATCATATTTTGTGTCATTTAGAATAATATAGATTGGTTATTCTAAGCTACCTTGATCATTTGTACAGGTGCTTGTTAGTCCATGACGTGAACATACTACTATTGCAGAAGACTGTGCCCTGAATGCCTCTAATAGGCAAATTTTATAAAATTTAAATTTTCAAATGTGAAACAATGTAAAAAGGTCATAATTGTGTATGGGCATAGTCTATATCTAGTGATGCTTTTTGAAATATGGGTCAAATTTTTGGCATTGTATAAAGGGTATGTTTAAAATGTAAAGGGGTCTATATTTTTGAAACTCATAGGTTGTATGCTTTGTTACTGTTATTGCGACAATTTTGTAATAAATTTTCGTACTTAATTGAGCTACACTCGAAGGTTTTCTTCCTGGTTTTTTCTTGTCGGTATGCTCATTTGAACCAGGTTTTGTAATATTTGCTATTTATATATAATAAATTACAGTGGCTTGCCACTTTTTCTCCTCAAATCCAACTTGGGTGCAACTTTTTTTTTAGCAACTTTCATGAGGTTTTTAAGGAAATCAATGTTTCCAACCTTTCCACACCCTATAAACTCATCAAACACGTCTATTACGACCTGCACAAGCTTGATCCAACCTTAAATCTTGCTTCCCCCATGTTTCATTGACTCAAGTACAGACATTTCCAGCTCTCTAAACCCACATAGTCACTTTATATAGTCCTAATAAAATCTACCATGGCCATACCATCCAACTACATATCGTACAATAGATGGTATGGCGCTTTAGCACTTTAGACTCTTAAGGGAAACCATTGGTCCAATGTAGAGTGATTCAACATATTTGGGTACAAAAGAGGAACATCCCTAGCATAAACATACCCATCCAGATGTGTTGGAACAATCCATTTGGTTGTAGGACTTGTTGAATGAAATTTACACCACTTTGTAACTTTACACTGCTTGCATCTAACAACTTTTCCCTCAACTTGAAACTTTCCACCATGGGAAAATGCCTCCGAGATAGCAAAAAATGAGAGAGGTTATTGTCGATGGGCCAAACACTATCACATAGCCTCAAACAAAGAGTCTGTAAATGTCATGGTTTCTAATAAATAACCCTTCAAATATTGTTGTCTTTTAACACTTTGGACTCTTAAGAGAAATCATCGGTCCAATGTAGCTCAGAGTGATTTGGCATATTTGGGTGCAAAAGAGGACCATCCCTAGCGTAAACGTACCCATCCAGATGTGTTGGAATAGTCTGGTTGGTCGTACAAGTTGCTAAATGAAAGTGCACCACCTCACAACTTTACATTGCTTGCATCTGACAACTTTTCCCTCAACTAAAAACTTGCCACCACAGAAAAATGCCTCCAAGATAGAAAAAATTGAGAGAGGTTATTGTAGATGGGCCAAATATGATCCCATAGCCTCAAATGGAGAGTCTGTAAACATCACATTTTATGAGAAATAGCCCTTCAAAGATTATTTTCTTTTAGCACTTTGGACTCTTCAGGGAAATCACTAGTCCAATGTAGCTCAGAGTGATTCAGCGTATTTGGGTGCAAAATAAGACCATCCCTAGAGTAAACGTACCCATAGGGATGTGTTGGAACAATTTGTTTGGTTGTGCAAGTTACTAAATGAAAGTTGCACCACTTTGCAACTTTACACTGCTTGCATCTGACAACTTTTCCCTCAACTGAAAACTTGCCAACACGAGAAAACGCCTTTGAGATAGAAAAAACAAAGAGAGGTTATTGTAGATGGGCCAAACATAATCCCATAGCCTCAAATGGAGAGTCTTTAAACGTCGCGATTTCTGAGAAATATCCCTTCAAATATTGTTGTCTTTTAACACTTTGGACTCTTAAGGGAAATCGTTGGTCCAATGTAGCTCGGAGTGATTCGACGTATTTGGGTGCAAAAGAGGACCATCCCTAGCATAAACATACCCATCCAGACATTTTGGAATAGTTTGTTTGGTTGTACAAGTTGCAAAATGAAAGTTGCACCACTTTGCAACTTTACACTACTTGCATCTAACAACTTTTCCCTCAACTGAAAACTTGTCACCATGGGAAAATGCCTCTAAGATAGCAAAAACCGAAAGAGGTTATTGTAGAGGGGTCCAACAAGATCTCGTAGTCTTAAACAAAAAGTTTGTAGGCATCACAATTTCCAAAAAATAGTTCGTCAAAGATTGCTTCCCTTTTGCACTTTGGAATCTTAAGGGATTTCGCTAATTGAACATAGCTCAAACTACTTCGGCTGATTTGGGTACGAAAGGGGACCATACCTAACCTAAACATAACCATACATACGTGATGGAACAGTCGGTTAGGTCATATAAGTTTTAGAAAAATCTTTATTTATGTAGTTACAAGTAGATTTTAGCCTCCAACCGAACTCCAATGTTGATTTTCGTGTGAAAAAAAGCCATGAGACCATAGCTTGTTGCTTTCTTTTTAATGGAAACTAGTTGGTAGAAAATTTAACTTCTTAATAGATTTAGCATTTGAGATTGCAAGAAGACATCAAAATGGCTAGTGTACTAAATAAATTCTTATGATTTCTAAAGAATGCTAATAACTCTACTCAGTTGGCTTATTTTTTCAAAATCATACAAATTGAACCTTTCCATCAATAGACTCTATATATCAAGCTACCACAATTCAAGTTTCAATGATGAATATTTATCATGCATGTTTTAAATGACATTCAAGTTTATGGTGGTTTTGTTGTTTATATGATGTTATGTGATATTCTAATCCTATTTCATGCTTCTATGCTGCATATATATATATATATATATATTTTATTTTTACATGTTTTTTTACTAACGAACCCAAAATGAACTAAACCACACCCAAAAAAAATTTAGCCAAATTGGCAAACCGAACCCCAAACCTAAACAGGTAACTTACTTTGTAAGTCAGTTATTGGGAGTTGGTCAATTATTTTGCATGGAGAGAGTCTTAAAAAAGGTTGAGGAAGTCATTTTGGGGATTGATGAATGTAATTTTGTGAAGAATCAATTAGATCATATTGAGTTACTTTGCAAAAATTGTGGTTTCTACAAAAAAAAATTGTGTTTTCTCCATTGTTCGACCACTAAACAACAAGTAAACGACTGCATAGCATGTGGAATGAGGGGGAAGTAGGCATGAGACCCCTTTAAAGATGGTTTGAGTGCTTTCTTTTCATTTTTTGTGAGTTTTGTGCCAAGTTTTCTCAAGGTGGGTAGTGAACCCAAATTTTGCATTTTGAGTAAATTATGAATTATTCAAGCCCTCCACCTACAGTACCTTTCATGTGGCTCAGTGGAGAGGCTTTGTATAATATGATTTGAATGTGTGTAGGTCCATTTAAGAAAGGGGAAATTATTTGTGAGTCTTGGAGTTGTTGTCCTAAGCAAGTCATTGCTTAAATTGCATGAAAATGGAGCTTTTAGCCTAGGGTTTGTTAAAATCAATGAGAGTGGGGGAATCTATTTAACGTTTAAGAATATTGGGGGTTATAATAGAGGTTTTTGAGTTGGTGGCATGGTCAGTGGAGTTGTGCAAGTGGGACTTTCTATAAACCCTATTCATTTGCATGGTAAACAGACAGTTTCATGGGATAGCCTGCTAAAGGACTTGTATGTGCAGAATAATCTTAGAATTTGTTGTTTTATGACACAACTCAAGATTGTTTGGGGTGTTCTTATGAAGATCAAGTGTTTAAAGGGAACTCACTTTGTGAAAGAGGGCTAATTCACTAGCCTAGGACAAGGGTATGTTATTGGTTCTCAAATTTGGTCCAAAGGAGTTAAGGGTAATTTTCACATATGTTTTCACCCCCACTCTGTATCAATCCATGGCTTGTTTGAAAGCACTTATTTTAGGCTTTTAGCCATAACAACAAGATAGTGAATTTTTTGATAAAAAGATTTGGTACACATGTATGAAAAATGTGGTAGCATACACAAGGCAATGAACTGTTTGAAAAAATGCCTCAAAGAAATGTGGTCTCATAAAATTCCATGACAAGCAAATGCAATTTACAGTTGCTCCTAGTTATTAGTTATGTAATGTGAAGTAATTGCATAATTGCTTAGGTTGACTTTGTAAAGACTATATTGTAATTGAAATTTTTTCATCTATCAGCATCTAGTTGTTAGTTATGCAATGTGAAGTAATGATTTGAGTTTGAAAGATGTGCAATGCAATGTAATCAACAATATGAATATAAACTACATAATACAACCATTCTTTTTTATGCTATTGTACATTGATATTTAGCCATTGCTCACTTGATTAAATTTTCAAAGAGTTTAATCACGCACATGAGGAAGAAATTAAATTTTCATTGTCAACTTCTATATATCAAATTATCCAATAATCTTGAGTGTATCTCCATATATAAAAATGGCTTCAATGCCAACTCAAACAAATTTTTACAAAATGTGCCATATGCCATCTTGATGTCTATTCAAAATTTACATGCCAAAATATCTATCTCATCCTAAACTACTAGTGGATCATCAAAATGGAGCCTCTTTCAAGCACTCGTTGGTTCTGAAGGTAGCTGCACAAGAAAAATTCAAACCACAATTGAGATTAGTTATACTATATGATTTAAAATTGAATAATTAACATCAAAATCAATATACATTGAATTATAATTAAACTCTAAAATTGAAATCTTGATTACCTGAAATATTCATCTCTTCAAAGGGTCGGGAGTCCTAGAATATGCCCCTCTCAAAGAATCGACCAAACCAACTTTTGTAATGTCAATCCATATATGTGAAAAAAAACATAAAATTGATCCAAGTTAGCATACAATTGTCAGTAATAGGAACATATAAATACCAAACACAAAATAAAATAAACACATACCTCTTTAGGCTGATCTTTTTCTTTATCTCCTTTAAGTGTTTTGACACCTCCTCCTTGAGGTGTTTCAACACCTACTCCTTCAGGTGTTTCAATACGTACTCCTTCAGGTGTTGTGGTACTTGTCAACAATGACGTATAGTTCATAACTGCCTGTACATAAAAATGACAAGTACATATGAAACTACCAATCTATGTCGATGTATGTATAATCAATATAAGATCTTAAAAATCTTAATTCAATCGAATTTGAGTTCAATTACCTTCCCCTTATCTAACATTGCACTTCCATAATCTAGAAAAGGCTACACCTCACTCGCACTAGGTATTTCCTACAAGAGGAAAATAAGATAAACATATAATTTATTATATAATTTCATTAATGACAATTCAAATGACAAGCAAGTATATAATAAAAAAATTTAAACAAGTGAGTGAAAAAATATATACTGTGTGTGTGTGTCGAGGCCAAATGAAATGGCCCTAAGGGTGCTATCAGTCACCTATATGAGCTCCTCCTTAGACATCAACTATTAAATAGACCATGTAAATAAATATTAGTACATTATACTAGCTCTTATTAATATTCATTTAAAAACAAATGCAAGTTATGAATTTACAACTTAAATCTTACCTATGTCACTATTCCAATGTCCCCCTCTCTAGCAGGAGAGGACTTTGTAGGGTGCGCTCCACTCCCCTGCATTTGATCTATAATTTCCACATCATGGAGGTCATAATCAGAAGTGTCCAAGGGATGCTCGACGGGCTATACAAGAGGACCCAAGCATATGTGGTGGCACATGGAGCAAGTATGTGGCACACAAATATGTGGACCTGACGAGGATGATACATCAACACTCGAGCCATCGCCAACATCACCAAAATGTGGCCGAGCTACTGTAGAAGCATGTGAAACCAAAAGACCACTCAAAGAGTGAATAGCCTGGATAGTCTGTGTGGCCACATCCTACATAATATCTGGATGATATGCTAGATGTGGTGAAGGAAGGGGAAAAATATGGGTGCAGAACTACTCTGACTGCCCCTGGTCTATCCTGGGCATATCTCCACCAATGCCCTGGAAGGGTCTAATGTCAAAGTAATTGACATGATGCCCTAACACAAACTCAGCATATATTTTTTTAATAAAGTAAAATGGTATATCACAATTGTTGTTCAGTGGTTTATCAAAATCCATACACCAACGATCCCAAAAGTTATCTACAATGTCCCTATGCATGCACCATTTTATAGAAATTTTTGGTTTATTAGCATTAACTGGAAAACCAGTGCGAGGGCTAACAAATAAAGAGGCTATTTGGGCTTTGGTTATTCTGAGATCTTTCACATCATCATAAGACAATCCACATGCATAATATTCCCTCATGTCTTCTCGCTACGAATGAAAGGAATTATGTTGGGTGGAGAGGGTTTCTACATTTTTAATTATTTCCTTCAATGTGTTTGACATCTCGGATAATCAAGGGATTCTCGTATAAACTTCAGAAATGCCCCTCAATTGCTGCAATTTTTCACCAATTAAGCCTTCAATTGATGGATGTGAAGGTGGTGGAGCATATAGCATTTGTGCATTTTCATTCTCAGCTGGTAGATCATTTGGAATTTGTGCATTTTTATTCTCAGCAGCCATAATGCCTGATTAAAGTTAAAAACTAATTAATCTAATTGAAATTAGGCAATATAAATGAAAATATTGTAAAAATACCCTAGTTTTTAAAAAGAATCCAAAAAAACCCTACTTTTTAACAAAAATCTATAAGATTCTCTAATTTTTAATACAAATACATAAAAAACACTATTTTAAATCAAAATCCATAAAAAACATTCATTTTTAATCAAAATCCATTCTAAACTCAAGTTTTTTATAAAAATTCAATCAAAAACCTTATTTAAAAAAAAAATCCATAAAAAACTAATTGAAATAATACAAATCTAATTCAAAATTTGATAAAAGAAAATAAAATCCAAAATCTAACCTTTCAAAATGGATATTGGCTAAATTGGATATATGTTATGTGAAAAACCTCCTCACTGTGCGCCCGCGGCCTGTGCAAGTGTGAAATGATTTTAGCAGCCCGATATATATATATATTTGCCTCAAATCGGATATCCAATCCAAATTGGATATCTGATATGTAAATCTTGGTTTGGGCATTGCTTTGGAGCAATTAAGTGACACCCAAGCCACAAAAAATTCAACTCAACGTTTTCGCGTTTTTGGGTCAATGAAAAATGTAAATTTTTCCCCATTGCCACTTTTTGACCCATCATGATCCTACACATACCCTTATGATGATGACTAAGAATTTCTTGAAGATTTATATGACAACCATTCTACCATTCAAAACCAAATGTGTGAATACTTTTAGCATGGCTTTTTTCTTGGTAATTTTCCACGATTTTTTCTAAATGTTTACATTGGGGAGTTACAAATTGTATCTTTTGTGTCTTTATTACAAAACAAAGTTGATTGGGAGAATAGGACAAACCAATTGGTCATTCCAATGAGGAATGAAACTCCTTGGCCTATTGCTTTCATAGCGGAATTTAGATACTTTGCATTGAGGGATAATGTGGCATCGGTCTACAAGAGAAATTTGAATGAAAGCATTTGAGTTTTCAGAAATGTTCAAGAACATCTCCCACACAAAGCCTTGACTGCAGTAAGAGAAAGGAACAACATTCCAGTATCATTGAGAAGGAGAGAACCAATCTCTCCAAGAAACATCACTTGGAGTCTCACAAGAGTGAGATATTTGATATAGGTCATTGAGAAGCAGAATACCAATTGGGTTCGAATGAGGTTCATACCACCCTTGCTCATAGCCCATGCACCTACATTGAATTCTCCACCACAATTTATTGGAGAAAATTTGAGAGATTGGTTAAGGAGAATTGAAGAACAAAATGCATATGCTCATCAAAGAACATTCCTACAATATGTAACTTGATGTGGTGATTTGGTTATCTGGTTAGTAGGTAGAAATAGGGATCTACCAGATTCTCAATCATGAGGACATGGTTGACAACATGAGGGGGAGAAATGATGAGTGCATGAAATGACACTTTAATTAATCCTTTTTATGTTTTCAAAGACTTTATTATATATTAATTAACTATGCTAGCGATAGACTATATGCTTGAATGTTTGCTTGATTTTGCCTTATATTTAACTAATTGGAGTATATATGAGAAATGTTATTTTGCATCAAATTTCTTTCTTTTTAATGATGATTAATGATGAAGTGGTTATGCAAGTTGAGATATTTTGTTGTCTTAATTGCATCCTATCTTTGAGGATTCTGTTCGGTTGATTAAGTGTTGACTTCATGAGGTGGATGTGTTAAACTCCCTATTTAACAAACTTGAAATATGTCTTGCTCTTGATCACTCTAGTTGGCTCCTAATGAATGCTTCCAAATTGACTTCTTTAGTCAGTTTCAGAACTTCCTATTCAACGATTATCATGTGGCAGATTTCTTTATGGCACTTTTGGTTCTATTTAAGTTTAGTTTTTTCTGCTTTGCATCTTGGTGGGCTACTCCAGTTTTTGTATTCAAATAAGTAGATATTCTTATAAATATCCATCCTTAGTTTTAGTTTGGGAGTGAGTTAATCTTTCACTTTAGCATTGTAATGTTGGTTATCTGCACTTTTTTACTACTCACCTATTTTGGCCAATTGGAATGCAAATAAGGATTTGATTTAAATCTTAGTGTTTAAGGTCCCACCAAAGGAAGAGTAGGGCTTTCTCAATAGAAGGAGGTGACCATGTGTTCTGTTATTTGATTCAGTTGATTTTTTTTTAATGCATGTCAATTGGAAAGTTAATAATTTTGATCTTTAATTAGTCATTATTAGTGAATGTGATTAATTCTTAGATTAAGTTCATTGTGTTCTCAAGATAGTTTATTATGCTTACTTTCGATTAATATTCACTCATTTACTGTAGATTTAATTACTATTCATAGGAATTAAACTCATTGGTTATTTTCAAATGCATGTAGTTTTAATGGAAGAGACAATGATAACTTATGGAAAGACAAAATTGAAACTTGTTTGGAATTTTTTCATGGAATTTAGTATTATTGCTTTCTAGGTTAATATTTATTTTTTGAAAACTTAATTAGATTCTCTTCTACAAATGTAGATAGATTTCCTTTCCAAGTAGATTTTAATTCTAAATTTTAGATTAAAAGTAAATTCATTTTTAATCTTAATTCTTCCATGAATAAATTACAATTAAGTGAAGTGAAGTCTAAATTGAGTTATTGGAGTCTAAACAATAGTTAGCTAAGAGATAAATTAGGATTAAGTCTTTAGAATTAGTTAGAAACTAGTTGTTAAGATTGGTTCTTGAGAGCTCCTAAAAGCTCTTGACAGAGCTAAACCACGACCAAAAGTCACTATTTATAGTGCAAAACCCCCCCAATTCATGGAAACACCCTTATCACATATAGCTCTAAGACACACCCAGTTCGATAATTGAAATATTAAATGATGCAAGAAGTTACATCAACGACCTTGCACATCAAGAGAGGGACTTGAGAGAGAAAGATAGAGATCTTATAGGGAGATGTATAATGAGGGAGACTTGAGAGAGAGAGAGAGAGATTTATTTAGGTAGGGTGCCCAAGGGAGAGATCTAAGAGAGCTCGAGGGGGTGAGAGGGATAGAGGGAGGGAGATACCTAAGAGGGAGAGATAGGGATTGAGAGAGAGTTGTCTATGTAGGGTGGGAGGGATAGAGGGAGTGAGAGACCTAAGAGAGAGAGAGAGAGAGAGAGAGAGAGAGAGAGAGAGAGAGAGAGAGGGAGAGGGAGAGAGAGAGAGATGAGGGAGATGAAGAGGAGTGAGAGAGAGAGAGGAGGGAGTGACCCAAAGAGAGATGGAGGAATGGGAGGGAATGGGAGGAGAGAGAGGAGAGAGAGAGAGAGAGAGAGAGAGAGAGAGAGAGAGAGAGAGAGAGAGAGAGAGAGAGAGAGAGAGAGAGAGAGAGGGAGAGGGAGAGGGAGAGGGAGAGGGAGAGGGAGGGAGAGGGAGAGAGAATTGAGAGAGAGAGAGGGAAATGGAGTGTATGCATGCGTGAGAGAGAGAGAGAGGGAGTGGGATACCTAAGAGGAGAAGAGACTTGAGAGGGAGAGAGAGAGATACCTAGGAGGGAGATTCTTGAGAGGGAGAGAGGGAGTGGGAGAGACCTGAGAGAGAGAGATACTTGAGAGGGAGAGAGTGAGAGAGGGAGTTGGAGAGTGTGTGTGTGTGAGAGAGAGAGGGAGTGGGAGACTTAAGAGGGAGAGAGAGAGACCTTAGAGAGAGGGAGTTGGAGAGACTTGAGAGAGAGAGAGTGAGAGAAGGAGAGGGGGACATATTTATCTAGTTACTTCCTCCTAGGGACTTGTTGGTGATGTTGTCAAGCACTAGATTTCAAACAATCCCATTAACACTATCTTTGATGCCAAGCGACTCATTAGAAGGCACTTCTTTGATTCATGTATGTAGGACAACCTAAAATTCTCGCATTTACCATCATCCAAGGGAAGGATGATAAGCCTCTTATCCAAGGACCACTTACAAAGGAGAAACTAAGTTATTTGCACCTGAAGAGATCTCATCCATGTTGCTCATGAGAATGAAGACCATTTCTGAAAAATACCTTGAGTGCAAGGTGAGAATGCGGTTATTACTGTTCCTTCTTATTTTAATGATGCATAGAAGAGGGCCACAAAGAATGCTAGTAAGATTGTAGACCTCAATTTCATGCAAACAATTATCAATCCAATGGTCCCAGCTATAACTTATGGCTTCCATGATGTGTTCACTAGAGAAAGAAGCGTTCTCATTTTCAATTTGGGTGGAGGTATGTTTGATGTATTGGTTCTTTCTGTTTGAAAGGGTAATATTGTTGTCAAGGCTATTAGAGGGGATATGCATTTGGGAGATCAAGATTTTGATAAAAAAAATTCTTAATTAATATTTCCAAATTTTCAATACAAAATACAAGTTGGATATTAGTAGTATTGCCAGAGCTAGAGAGGGAGAGAGTATAAGATATATAATATATAGTATATATTAAATATACTATATATAATAATATATTATGATATATTAATGTATAATACATTTATTATATATTAATAATACATAATATTGGTTTTATGTATTATTTGGTTTATAAAAATTGAACGCAAATGGATATATGTTTATAACGGATATATGTTATTTATTGTATAATATTTGAAGCTTCCCCTATGCATACACATTAATATATAATATAATTTTTATACTATATAATATATATAATAAATACCTTAATAATAATATTAATATGTAATATATGGATATGTGCAGGATCATAATGGAAAAAATTGGACCTTAAGTGGCAAAAAATTCAAAAAAATCAGAGTTAGGCAACTTGACATAAAAATTTGAATAAATTATCTATATTATTTCAAAAATATGTAAGAATAGAATCTGTAGCAAATTGAATGTAGTTTTTAAAATAATAGGTTTTTTTTTTTTTTTAAATCTATTTAGTGAAAATTTGAAATTTCAATGAAGTAGTACTTAAATTTTAGGGAAAAAATAAGAAGTAGGTGTTTGTCTGACCACCCTAACCACAATAAAATGATAATATTTCTTTATAATATTTTAGACACAAGTAGAGGGCTCATGTTCGAACGTGATACATATTTTTTTGTAATTTTTTTCCAAGTAAATAATTAATTATGAATTTTTATTACAACTTTTAAAAAATATAAAAACTCGTATGTCTAACCACCTTAACTTGGTCAAAACTTTATGATATTCAATTTTTATTTTTTTAATCCTATAGTATGTGAATCATAGAATGTGATGCATGTTTTGGATTCAAAAAATATTATATCGTTTGAAAGTTATAGATGTTTTTCAATCAACATATCAATCAACACTTTAGTTGCAATTCAAATAGAAAATGAATAATAATTATTTATTAAATTCAAAGTAAAGCATAATTTATATTGGTGGAAAGTTGAGAATCTCCTTTAAAAACAATTTTCATTTCATCAATTTTGGGTAAAAAAAAATCGTCAGCCACATACCCTACAAATACCCATATATTATATAAATATATATAATATATTGATTTAATATATTAATATATAATATATATTATATAAATATATAATATATTAATTTAATATATTAATATATAATATATATTATATAAATATATAATATATTAATATATAATATATTTATTATAGAGGGGTTTGGAAGGGATGGAGCAAAGGAGAGACCATAGAGAGATAGAAAGACCTGAGAAGGAGATGGATGGAGAGAGAGAGAGAGAGACCTAAGAGAGAGAGGGGGAGAGGGAGTAGGAGAGACCTGAGAGAGAGATAGGAGTGGGAGGGACCAGAGAGAGAGACCTAAGAGGGAGATGGAGAGAGAGAGTGGGAGAGACTAGAGAGAGAGGGAGACAGAGAGAGAGGGAGAGGAGTGGGAGGGACCTGAGAGAGAGAGAGGGAGTAAGAGAGAGAGATATGAGAGAGAGATAGAGAGAGAGATACTCGAGAGATAGAGGGAGAGACTAGAGAGAGACATCAATATATAATATAATTTATATTCTATATAATACATATTATATACTATAAAATACATATTATATAAATATATAATATATTAATTTAATATATTAATATATATCATAATATATAATATATTTAATATATAATATAAAATATATCATAATATAATATATTAATAATATTATGCTATTAATAATGCATAAAACATTTCATGAAGTTTAGTTTTTTTAAAACTAAATAAAATATATCCATTTAGTTTTTTAAAGGTTTAGGGTTTAGTATTGCGCAAAACATAACGGATATCCATCTCAAATGGATATCCATTACAAATATATATCCATTTAGTGAATTACATAAAAAAACAAAAATGGGACTGCTTTGAGCATTTCAACGGTCCCTACATTCTCTTTGTTGCTAAAATCTCGTGTTTTCTATCAGTATCAAACAAATTTCAAGTTTTGGGAGATTCTTTTACACATTTTTAACCTTTACAATAATTTATGCGCTCCTTTTTGTTTGTGCAATGGGGGGCAGTAGTTGTCGTAAGAGAAAAGGAAAGAGAAAACTAACAACAAATCAAATTGAAGCATATAGAGAAAAGGATAGACAAAGTCGTATGAAAAGAAGATAAAGTATGAAAAATCCTCAAGTTGAGGCTTCTTCTCCACCATTAAGTGTTAATTAAAGTGAATATGAAATAGAATTTGAAAATATTGATCATATTGAAATTAAAAATGAAAATATTGAAATTGAAAATAAAAATATTGAAATTGAAAGTGAAAATGTTGGAATTGATATAGAAGATGTTGAAATTGGTATTGAAAATGAAAATTCCAATAACATAACCAATGTTGAAATTGAAAATGAAAATGTTGGAATTATTATTGAAAATGTTGATAGCATTAAAAATATTGAAAATGAAAAAGTTAATAAGATTAAAAATGTTGAAATGAACCTTATGTACGCCATCTAATTACATGAGAATTGCTAAATTGTTACTTGAAATAGATGAGAACACAATAGATAACCTTGATGGAAAAAGGTCATCATGAACGGTTCAGTTGTGGGCTACCAATAGTTTTAATCAATACTTTTCCAACAAGACATTAACAGAATAATGGAAACTTTTTGTGCAATTTATAAAGTCTTACAAAATGAGATCATTACTAAGAGAATTGAAGATTCGTGTCACCAAAATTTTTTTAAAAAAATAGCATTATTGTAAAAAAATATTTTTAATGCTCTAACTTCTATTGGAAAGAATCATAAGCAAAAAGATAAAAGAGTTGATCGTAGAGTGATCACAACCTCACTAGTAAGCCATCGTTCGAGAAAGGCTCGTTTAATGAGACAAACTTGTATTGATTTAAATATAAATTGTAAAACATTTAATAGAGCACTCTCAAGAAGAGGAAGACTTGATAGTCCTCTTCAAAATGATATGTGGGCTTTTAGTGGGAGTCTTCCACATTTTGATAAGAAGCTAACTGATACTATAAAGATGCAAATTGAACAATTTTGGAGCTCTCACTCTAGAGTATCACTGAATGTAAAGGATGTTTTACAGTTAAGAATTGGTAATAGAGATCACACACCACATCCTAAACATTTCTTGGAATATAGCCAAATAATATTATACAAATAATTTTGTGAAGCACATCCAAATTTATAAATCTCAAAAAGAGTTTTTAAGTCTTGCAAGCCATTTTATTGTGTACCTATTAATATTCATAATACATGTTATTGTAAATACCATGTTGAGTTTTCAATGTATCATGAATTGTTACATTTGTTCTACTATGCATACTAACGAAATGTTATAGGAGTGTCAAGCAATGCAACTTCTAGGTGTCATCTAGGGACTTGTTAGATTCATTTTTATGTGTTAGAGGTGATGGTAGCTTATTTTAGAGAAATGATTGGATAAATGTGTAATGGAGTGAATTTTCACCCCTTACAAATTTCCCATTTACAGCCCCTTACCTTAAAAAATTCAAACCCATAGACACTATTCCACCTTATCCATCCACTTTCCACCCACTTGGGGGCTATATGTACTGTTGATGGGGGAATTTCTTTTGGGGATGTTAGTGTTACATGTAAATGTTTGTGTGTCATGTAGATGTTTGTGTGGCATGCAAAAATTTGCACAGTGTGTAGATGTTTGTGCGATGTGAAGACATTTGTTCAACATGCAGAAATTTGTGTGGCGTACAGACATTTACATGGTGTGCTACCACCCTGACAAGATTCCCGCCTCTAGAATTCGTAGAGGTGTTACACTTCTCCATTGACAACGAATCATATACCCCTGATTGACCTCGAATGGCTCTTTTGGGCTCCTATTTAGCTTCAAAAGACCATCTCTCACATTCACTTGGATCTTCTACACACTCACTTTGATCTTCTTCACACTTCTTATGAATTTTCACAACACTTTCTCCATTGTTGAAGCTCCAAGTTGACACTTTTCTAGCTTTTTCTCCTCTCATTGTTGTGAAAACATTGGCATCTACAAGCTTGTGAGCTCGCATCTCCCTTCACGTGTTGTAGCACATCTGGTTGGGGAGTTGATATCCCTTTTAGTTAGCACCAATGTTTGATTTATGTAGCATATTTTTTTTAGTATTGCTTGGTAGTACTTCCTTTCAATAACTTCTTTATCACATTCTTTCTATTGTGGCTATTCTAGCTATCTGTGGAGGTGGGAACACCAAAATAGGGGTTTGACTGTGACAAGCCTCGAAATAGCCCCAACATTTTTCCCCATTTTGTTGTGTGTAGGTATCATATTCGTGTGGAGCTTGCAAGAGGCTAGACCAACCGTAAGCTTTATTTTCATCACCTTTGCTCTTATCAAATTCTATATTTTAAGTTAAAGTATTCTACTTATTATTTCAGTAGTTCAGTTGTTTTATTTTTCCATCATTGCCTAAAACTGCACTTATCAGGTTGTTAGTGAATTCCCCATTAGTTTGAATTGTACTTTGTACTCTCAGTCCATACAAATTCCAACACCGAACTAGGATGCCAACATGTCATGCTATCATCCATCTTCTACGTTGGAGTCCTTTTGTGGAGATTTTTCTAGGCTATAGTCTAGACTTGGTAATTTACTCACCTGGTTTTCTAAACTCTCAAGTTGATAAAAGGACAGTGATAAATCAATTGTCCTTCCTATTCACCCTCTTAAAACATCAAACCAGTCCTAGAAAATCCCTTAGTGTGAGGTAGATCATTAGAGAAGTTGATTTTTCTAGACTCTCTCGTGACCTAGGGTCCGGAGCAGTCGATCCCCCTCCTCTGCAAAATGAAACATGTTTGCAATGTGGTGGTTTACCAAAGTTTACAACATGTTTTCATGAGGGTAGCGAACATGATTTTTCTAACAAGATTGTTGAGAAAAAAAGGTTTGAGATAGTCAAATACACATTGAAGAGTGGATATGAATGTTCTAGATGCGTGCAGACGTCTATGTGGCATGTTGTCATCCCTGACAGATTCCTACATATGGAATCCATAGAGATGTTACATTGTCCATTGGTAATGAAGCGTAACACCTTTGTGCCTTCTAGTTGACCCAAGAACGACTCATTCCCTCCTAAAACATCTTCAAATGCATATCATTCTCTATCACTTCATCTCTTTGGCAATCTTTAGTCCATCTTCTACACAATTCTACACACCAGCTTGGTCTTTGAGTATGTCTTGAGTAATTCTTGACAACCTCTTCACATCTTGTTACACTTTTTCCACCATTGGAGTTGTGACTTGGTGTCCCAAGGGGTTACTTCATCATCGCAACAACGTAGACCTTACCAAGCTCACATCCTCCTCTACATGCTTGAGGGAACCTCAACTGAGAAGGTGATATTGCATCTTGATTTGCGTAGCATAGTGTTATTGTTATCATTTGGTTCCTTTCCATTAGTTTTTTTATTGCAGTTTCTATCAATCTATCTAGTTTTCTATGGAGGTGGAAACACCAAAGCAGGGGTTTGACTAAGGAAAATCACTATATAGCCCCAACATTTTTCCTCTCTTAGCTGTGTGTAGGTATGTGTATGTGTGGAGCTTGCTGGAAAACTAGAATTGTAGTGAGTTAATCTTCATCACTTTCATCGTCGTCACTTTTCTTTCATCATCTCCTCCATCATCTTTTTAGTTATCTATTTCATTTAGCTATTTATTGTTTTTTTTATTACCTTTAAACTTAGTTTGCTAAACTAATTTGTAGATTTCTAGAATTTTCATTGTACTCTTGTACTTTCTATTCATACAAATTAAACCATCCCAGAGAGACGCTAGTGTGCAACTCTATTTTCCTTGACCTATGCTACTAACCTTGGGAAGAGAGCTTCTTGAGGTACAATTCGGGTTCCATAAATCAGCTTGTTTAGCTTTGTTCAACCTCTTGGGTTAGTAGAGTGATAGAAGCACTTGATATTTCTCTTAATTCTCTATCCTTGACCTAAGACACTTATCCAACTCATGGTAGATTAGGGAAGCCCTCCACTCATGGATCTCTGTGACCTGGAGCCTTGGTGTGGTTGGTCCCCCTCATCTACACACATAGTGAAGGGTTATACAGCTTTATTGTTGGAAGCATTTAATGCAAAATTAGGTTAGATTCAAAAGGTTATAAGTTGATTTCACATAACCAAATTCATTTACAAAAAGAATTTGAGAAGGACCAAAGTGACAAAGAAAGGATTTGAAGTGATCAAGGTGATTTAAGATATGGTGCATTCAAACCCTAGTTTGATAAGCGAAAGAAAAGGTATTTACAATCTCCATTTTTCCCTAGTTTCTTGGAAAGTAGTTTGAATTCATTTTGCAATGGCAACACTAAGGTTAATTGAGGTTATTGAGAAGCCACAACCTAAATTCAAGAAATACCCTACTAAATCCATAGAAGATGACCCATTAGCTGCATTTTTGCATATTCCATATGGAGTTATGACTTCAAAAGATATAAGGATTTATATTCATGGAAAGATAGAGGAATGTGATCACACTAAGCTAGGAGATGTATGGGTAAAAGAGCTTACTAGTGATAACTTTTCCCTAAAACCAAAATATGAAAACCTAACTTCATGAAGAAACTTGATGTATGGAAATGGTTTTTGAATTTTTTCTTTGATCATAAATGGGTTACGATTGCATTAAGAAAAAATCATGATAAATTTGTTTGCACCGACATGCCTAGAATGATTACAAAGGATGTGATTAGAGAGGTTATAGGTCTATACTCCACCATACCTATTCCTATACTAAAATCAATCAAGAATGAGGTTGTAATGGAACTCATAGGTGCAACTTATCACAAAAGAGCTCTAACGGTTAATCGTATCTAAAATCCAACTGAGAATTATGCAACTATGTTTATTGGCTACAAAATTTACTTCATAAATAGAGAAAACTATATATCTACCACCATAATCAATGTTGCATATGAAATGGTGGAAAAAGGGATTGACTATGATCTTTGTGAATTTCTAATACAATAGTTAATGGAGAACTTAAAACAAACAAAGGAGAAGAAGTATGCATTCAAGTATAGAACCTTTGTTGTATGTCTACTTTTCTATTTATTAAAGGAACTCCCCATAACTAAAAGTGTGGAATGGTTGCAAGGTAGACTCATTTCTCATTAGATTATGAGAATTCTTCATGATTCAAATGTACAAGATGATGCTCATGTTGCTTTCTTTGCAATTTTCCAAAAGAAGATGCATGAAAGGGATAAAATTCCTAGGAAAATGGTAGAGAAGTATCAAAATGATATTGCATTTCAGGTATCAATAGATGAGTGCATCATGGAATAGTAGAATCAAGGATAGTGGTGATCCCTACGTTTGGATATGAGATCAATGAACAAGAGATTACTAGTTTGGCTGATATTTTGTTGAAGAGCCCCAAAGATACCACTAAAGCAAGGTACACACCTATGAAGAAAAATCTATGGAGGTGCATATGGAGTAGAGAAAACCATAGATAAATAAGAAGGTTGAAAATATGATTGAAAAGTTTTTCAAGGATATGGGCTTCACAAAGGATCAAGTGGAGCAAGTAAGAGAAAATGCTAAGATAAAATCAAGTGTTGGAGGAGGATCTAGAAGCATAAGAATAGCTGGTAGGACAACTACCACCCCTCCTTCTATCTAGAAGTCCTCTAAGACTAAGCCTTTTTCTGGTGAGAAGAGAAAAATCTACTGATAGTCCTTCAATAAAGGAGAAACCACCTCTAGTTGTATAAACAACAAGGCCTGAAAAGAAGAAAACTACTATTGCTGCACCACTTGTAGTCCCTGCCAAGAAAAGAAAAAAACAAAAGGAGTAAGGGAAAAGGATATAAGTGTAAACATTGAAGAGGAAGAAGAATAAGTGGAGGAAGAAGAACCCTAGTCGGTCCACAAAAATAAAAGTGCAACTTCACAGGGTGAAGCAATTGTTAAAAGACAGAGATTTGACATCATTGATACCGATAGTGAAGAAGAAATAGAGAAAGAAAAATAATATTTTATAGTTCACATGAGAGAAAAGAAGAAAGAAGCCACCAAAAGGTGTCATCGAAGAAGAAGAAGAAGAAGAAGAAGAAGAAGAAGAAGAAAGAAGAAACAAGTCAGAAGAAGACTCTAGATGAAAGAAAAAAGAAAAACCAAATAAAGTCAGTAAGACCTCACTCTCCCATGAAGTTAGAAGAATTTTTCAATAATATTTTGTAGTATGAAATGTTAGGGGAAACCGTTGCCATGTACAGTGAGGAAAATGAGGTGGATAAGGAAACCATTATTGAGGCTATCGTTAAGTATATCATTGTTTTAGAAGTTGATATGAGAAACATTGAAACTCAAATTCCTACGAAGCTATGGAATGTCTTGGTGAAGAGAAGACAAGAAGCAACTGAAGAAGAAAGAATGAGTTTGAAAAGGGGAACTATTGTTATTGGTAGAGATAAGAATGAGTTTGAAAGGCTACAGAAGGAGATAGTTGACAAAATTTCAGATATAGCATGGAAATATGAAATGATTTCAGAAGACACTACTCCAGATGTCACTATAGGAGAAGAAGCATAAGACATTGATGCTCAACATGAGCATATAATAGATGGAGGGTATACATAGGATAGCGTTCTTCTTGGTGTGGAAGAATTGAAGAAATAAGACAATGAAGAAGAGAAGAATGTTGGTGAAGATGCAAAAAAGGAGTATACCTCTCCTTTGATACTTCAAGAGAATGTTATTCCATCGAATACCAAAAATAATCCTTCTGAAGATGTAGAGAAGGAAGAAGAACAAAAATAATAATAAGAAAGATGATGAAGATAAGAATGGAGATGCATCCAGAGATGTAAAAATAGAAGAAGAGAATCCAATGAACTCTGAAAAGAATGGGGAAAATGACTTAAAGGGAAAGACTGTGGACAACACAAAGACTTTTGGTGAATCCTCTAGCTCCTCTAAAAATTCCTTGAAGTATCTACTTAGTATGCAGCTCAACTTCCAGCCTGTTGTATGAACACAACTGCTACAACTACCTATGCAACAAGGAAATGTAGATCTTGATAAGATTTCCCTACTCCACAAGCTACAATTGGGAGATGTATTCCATGCATCTGCCCGGAAGGAGATTATAGAAACACATCAAAATAGTGGAGAGCTGATGGAACAAGTTGTGAAGGTATTGTAGGAGGCTATACCTGGTGTGTGTATTGATACTTTACTTTTTGGTATGAAAAATTTAAAGCTATTAATTGATACTTTCATAGAATATGCCTTTGGTCTTAGAGGACCAGTAGAGAATTAATTAGAAAAGAAAATAAATGATGAGAAAATGTTATAAATCACTAAGAAGTGTACTCTTGCACACAAAAAGTTTCAATAACATTTTAAAATGCACAATTTGTGTGGATGAGGAAGAGGATCTATTCCAATATTATATGAAGTGGCCTGAAGCCACATAGAGTAGCAGGATTGAAATAATCCATTGAGTCTTAGATTAATAATACCTCTAGTGCCTATGATTCGGCACTTGACCTGGTTGGAGCTACAAGGACTGCTATTGAAGATTTGCATAAGAGATTATTCTAGTTGCAAGCCCAAAAGGAGAACATCATTTTGTAGTTTGAATAGCTAAGGTACTTGGTGAATTTCAAATTCATATTTGCATTAAGGGCCATTTTGAGTGCTAACAAAGCTACATAGATAAATCTGGTACGTAGGACTCTGAAAGAAGGAGAAGAGATACTAATGAAATTTGAAACATAATGTGGATTTCTTGGGGCCACCAAGAAGACATGGGAAGAAGGAAAATAGTCTTGGAAAACTCATGTGCAGAAACTTCAAGATTCAACCTCCTTTGTTTGAAAACATTTCTATTCTTTATGCATTTCTATTTTTCTATTCCAAATTCTTTGTACATATGTGGAGTATATAGAATGGTTTCTTGTACAAATTTTTGGTTTTTTCTCAGGTGCATGACTTAGGAGAAGTTAATTCAATATTTTAGTTTGTACATATGCATATATTTCTTAGGGGCAGATCTGATATATGTCAAGAAAGTTATTAAATGCACCCTTTTCAATTGATGTCAAAGGGGGAGAATGTTTTGGAGATGTTTTGGCATGTTTCCATCAATGACAAAGGGGGATATTTTTGGAAGAATGAGGAGATTTAATTGATGTTGTTGTTGGAAACATGAGCATGAGGGATAAGTACAAGGTATAATTTTGTGTGTTGTATTTTTTTCATTGATGTCAACATTGTATCTTGATATGTAGACCATTTTGATTGGTTCTATCATATTTTGGGATGTTTGTGGAAGATAATTTTGCAAGAAGGTTTGATCTGGTGAAGCCAATTGTGATGAAAAATGACTAAGTATTTTTGGGTACAAAGAATCCAAATTTTGGGTCTGTACTAGTCCATGAACTACTATTTCACTATGTGGTTCTAGTATGTTTTTGATGGTTGATAAAAGCATCTAATTCCAAAATTCCATCTTGTTTTGGATTTTGGTTAAAAAGTTATGAATGACAGATGTTAGGCTTGGTAGTTCAGTAATTTCCTATATAGTGCATATGATTTGGAGAGTTCGCACTTCTCCACGGATATGATTTTGGTTTTGTGGACTTAAGGAGATGTTGAAATGTTTCAATAGAGTGTGAATTCCAGATGGCATAGCATTTTGAGGTATGTGTGTTTGAATATGGGTATATAGTTAAAGAACTTTTGTATTAGGTCTTCTACGATGCCAACCTAATAGGTTTGAAGGTATGTGAAGGTTAAATAAGTATTGTGGAGTTATGTGGGAGCTATTATAGGTCCATCCTGATCTATTTCAAAAAAAAAAAATGATTTAATCTTGGTGTGAGGCATGTGTGGAAGGATTTAAACCAACAAGTCAAATATTGTGTATTTTGTATGATACAACTAATTAGGCCAACCTAATTGATGTTATGCTTGAAGAAAATATATAAGCTAGATCATTTTTTATGTTTTGATGAATATCTTACATGTTAGTGATGTGAATGATGCGAATGCAGATGAAAGTAGAGTGTTAGACTAGAATCAGATGAAGTGTGTAAATTTAGTTTATTGAGCTTCATTGGAACTGTATCTCATGCATATGATAGATGTAATTGTAATAGTTCAATCTAGGCTGTGAGCCACAAAATTTTTTCTATCTCTTTTTCTCTCAGTGGGTAGTGAGTCCACTTGGACGGTGAGTCCACCTATAGTGAGTACTTTTTCAAATAAATTATAACTGGTTATAATATATTGTGAGCTAATCCTCACCGTGATTTTTCCCATTTTGGGTTTTCCACATAAAAATCCTAGTGTTCATGTGTTATGTACGATGTTGTTTATGTTTCATGCTTTCTTTCATTTATTGCAATTAAATATGCTATGTGGATTGGATGTTTAAATGTTTAAAAGGTTTAAAAGAATATTGATTCACCCCCCTCTCAGTATTCTAGGTGTTCAAAAATTGGTATCAGAGCTTGGTTCCTTGGAAAGAGCTTAACCACTTGGGGAAGGTCTTGGAGGTTGAACACATGGTTGCTAGAATATTACCTACTCCTTTGGAATTGATTCCTATCATTGAATTTATAGAACATTGAATGCTCGACAAAGATGGGGAACTCAAAGTTACCCTTGAATATCTAGAAAGGAATGAAGGTGAAAATAAAGATCTGAAAGAAAATGTCAAAGAAGCAGATGAATGCATCAAAAAATTGAGAGAACAAATCAAGAAGTTTATAGAACGACATAAGGAAGTCAATGAATAATTGAAGCAAGCAAATGATACTATCATTGGTTTGAAGGTGCAAGTTGAAGAAAATAAAAGAGTTGAGTAATGTCTAAATGCTATGGTGAAAAGAAAATATAAAGAATGTACAAGGCTTGAACAAGAAGTTCTGAATCTGAGATCAAATCTAGAGAAAGCAAGGAGTCATGAAGAAACATTCAAGATGAGTTCTACAAAGCTTGTTGAAATAATTGCAAATCAGAAAGGCTCTAAAGATAAATAAGGTTTAGGATTTGAAAAGGGTGAAAGTTCAAAATCAGATTAGACATAAAATGTTGAAGAAAACAAGAACAATGGAAAGTAGATCCAAAATTAAAGGAATGAAGCTAGAAGACTACCGGTTAGACAACCAAGTGCACAAAGGTACCCATCTTTTAATCATTCTCTAACGCTAACTAGTGACAATATGTACACCTCTCCAATTCATTTGCACCACATAGCAACACTCCACAATATCCATACAACATCTCAAAATATTCTAGCATAATCAAAATATTTTGCAACTCTACCACAACCATCTAAAACTAAGAACTCCATCATTTTGGGCAACCAGACACATTGGCACAGACATCCAACTCATTAACCAACTCCACAAAACACCTTAGCACCTAAAACCTCAAGGGAAATTAGATACAAACTTTATAAGCACGTCCCCAAATATGCAAGGAAAGAAACCTCAAAGCAGAGAAATGTAGAGCAATCTCATTTCTCCCAAACAACCTTCTTCATAGGAACACACACTGGTGAACACAACTTTCACTATCGTAGGATCCAAATCTTAAAAAATTGGATATAACACCTCTAAAAATTGTTGATTAACATATCCAAACCACACAAACATATATTCAACCATGAAGAAATGCTAAGCACAACACTGAACACCACCCAGTCACACAACAATCTCTTTTTTTCAAATTTTCTCAAAATCACTTGGAAACCAAGTGGTCCAACTACAACTGCAACACTACGAACAGCTTTTAAAACATCTACATCATCTACAACACTTCTTATTAACCACAACACATCCATACTACCAAAAATCTCATCAACACAAGTAGGATCCAATAATCTCCATAGCTATACTGAAAGTTGACAACAATGACAACAGCAGTAACATTGTGTTGATAACACTAACAACTTAAAGTTTCCAATAACTCCAATAGTAGGGATTGAAATCAATGAAAAAACCAACAAGATTCCAATAGATAGGAGGTGTTGGTTGTTGCATGGAGGGATAGAAGGGTGCATTGTTCTCAAGGTTGCACAAAGATTTTTATGTGAATTCTTGCATGCTATCTTCATCTTAGCCTAAGATGTCTACCTCATGAGGAAATTAATTAGGAGGTGAAGATTTATGAATGTTTTGAATTGCATTAGGATCATCTATTGGATAGGACAAGAGGGGGCGTGAATCAGTTGTCACAGATTATAATCTTCAATTCAATTACCAGAACTAATACATAAATTTATTAAATGATTAATCATCAAATGCCAATGCAGAAACTCAAATCCAATGCACAAAAACAATAACACTATATTTACATGGAAAACCAAATGAGGGAAAAACCATGGTGAGGATTAATTCACACTATAGAGAATATCAAAATTGATTACAAAAAAGCTCACCCCCTGAGATAAGGCTCACTGCCTACAATAAGGATTCACTATCTAATAGGGCTACAACCCAAAGGGCTCACTACCATAGAGATACAAAGAATACTTGTTACAGAGAGACAACAATCCCAATGCAACAAAGGATTCCACCACAATCACTGATCAACTTGCATGAATGATAGAGTTTTCCTTCTACTCACTGCATCCAAAAATTTAACATTAAGCTTCACATTGATCTACCACACACTTTCTAAATAGCATCAAAGTCATGTCTTCTCTTTCACTTATCTTCCTTCTTTTCTCTTGTACATTTTTCATTACTAGCTCATCCTATATTTATACTATCTCCAACCTTGAAAAGATACAAAGTTGGCCATCCAAATTCAAATTCAAATTAGGTCAGCACCAAAACATCCTAGGGTGGAATTAGAATGTGGGTGACCCAAACACATGCTTCACTAGGACCCAAAATATATCCAACATGCTTCATCAACTTTGAAGATAGTGCTTAACACATGGTCAACCAAACTAGTGTAAAACACATAGAACAATTAACCCTAAAAATTCTAGAAACCAAAAATACCTTCAATGCAATCAAAACATCTCATCTCTAGAACTGCAAGTCAAAATTCTTTATCAAAGAGAAATTTGGACTAGCAACATTTCTCTCAAACCTCAACCAAAACATTGAAAACCATAGTTCACAACTGGTGAACACATCTCAAACTCCACAAAGAACCAATAGCCAATAATATGGATATAACAACCTTCAAAAACCATGAAAAACATATTTGAACCACACAACCATAATGAAAAGTACTAGATCATCATCTTGAATACCTGTAAACTTCCTTTAATACAATTTCCTCAATATACTCAACATATAGAGCCAAAAACAACTAGTAGATAACTAGTTGATCAGTTGACATCAATGATAACACTTTCATTCCTTTTTCCATTCTTGCAACAATCTCCCCCTTTGTCATTAATGGCAACACATGATGTGAAAAGCCATCAAAGTCACCATACCAGTTCTCAAGATTTTTGTTTTTACTTCTCCCCCTCATGAGATCATCTCTTGCTTTCTCTCATAAAGCTTTCTCTCCTTTTAACATGCTTTCTCTCCCCCTTTGACATCAATGGCAAATGAAAAAAATATATGCTCACTAAATCTTCCTTTGGCATGATAACAAAATACTTATAATGACCACACTTGAAACTACCTGCTCTCCCTAGGAGGTAGCCACCAAAACATCAGTCCAAAAAGATAGAATCATGAATCCACCAGACTGATGCATCTCCAAATGCATCTTAGTTTATGAAAGGAGGGGCAATAACCCCTAACTTCTCTCAGAGATACACAAAAGTATCTTTAGGAAGAGTCTTTGTAAATATATCTACAATCTGATCTTTTGTTGGAACATACTCAAGCCTGACTTCATTCTCCATGACCTTCTCTCTCAATAAATTATATCTAATAGATATATACGTCTTTCTTGAGTGCATCACAAGATTCTTCAAAATGTTAATTGCACTTGTATTAGCATAGAGGATAGAATTGGGATCATCATATAACATTGTGATGTCTTTCAATGTTTGTTTCATCCATAGAACTTGTGTACAACAAGATGCAACAACAATATACTTAGCTTCAATAGTAGACAAAGAAATTGAATCTTGCTTCATACTCATACATGCCACCAACCTGCATCCAAGAAAGAATGCACCACCACTTGTAATCTTTCTATCATCTATACTTCCTGCCCAATCTGCATATGTATAAGAACTAAGTGTAAAGTTAGTATATGTGTTGTAGAAAAAAGTACCCTTTGTACTTGACATGGGATTAATTCATGATAAAATGGACTTAATGAGGCCTTGATTTAGGTTTTGTGAGGCATTTTATGCATCCACACTAGGTCTTGGACCCTTACAAATTAAATAAAATGCTTTTAATGACATCTTGTGAACGTGTTGTGAAGTGTTGTAAGACATTTCTACATTCTTCTAGACTCTGTTCATTACAATTCTCCTAAAAAAAACCTTTTCATCACTAAAAAAGTCCTATTTTGAAGTGTTGTAAAGTCTTGTAACAAGATTTCATGCTTTTCTAGGCATAACTTCACTATTTACACCTTTCTTATGCTTTATTTGGTCCCTTTATGCCCTTATAAGTCTTAATTAAGTGTATTTTTGAATGTTATCCCAACAAACAACATTAAATACAAGATAATTCTCGACACCCATTTTCAGGTCCTAAGTGGGACCCATTCGCCATGGGTGGAAAATGAGTACCACTTGGCTCCAAATTCAAAAAAATTAAAATTTTCTTTCGGGTTTTTATTCAAAATCACTTGATGTCAGCCTATGATGAGGTATGATTAGGTTAATAATGCACAAGATTGTATAAATAGGTGTTCTTCTCCTCATTTTACATCTCTCTCATTCAATTATATTCATCCTTCATCTCACACACATACATTCTTCATTCTTCATTCACCATTCTTCTATTTCAATTCAAGCAAGCTAGGGCTTTCACATTGCAAGTCATCAATTTAGCTTCATAAGACATACAAGGGATGATTCTACATGTTATGCTACAGAATTTCAAGATTAATCATCATGGAAAGGTAATATATTCCATTATTTCATGTTTCATTCTATTCTTTCATCATTTTGGTTTAATTACCTAAAAGGGGTTTGACCAAGGCAAACCCCCATGCCCTAACATTCACCATTTCTTTTTCTTTCATTGTTTGTTTGCAAATTTAGGTGCTTGGATGGCTTGGACATTATTGAAGATTATTTTGCAAACTTGTTGAATTCATCTCCACTTTCGCAAGGCTAAAACCTACACAAAAAGTCATTTAGAACTTTGGAAATCAGGGTTTTAGACCAGGACACTTGGAGGAGCAAATTGAGTAGACTGAAAGCTATAGATTCCATTTTTGAGTTTTTAGAAAAGTTAGAATGGACTAATTTTCCCAAAGTGGTGAATGAGTCTGACTGTACCTATTTCCTAAAGATTTTTGGAGATTCGGGCACCCATTTGGCTAGAACGAGCCCTGGTGCAGTTTTCTGGAACTGGGACTGATTCGCCCACAATGGTGAATGAGTCCCTCTAGGCCTGAAAACTCGCATCATCAACATTTCAAGTGTCACTTCCAGCCTCCTTCAATATCTCAGGTGCACACTTTCATTTTGGTTCATTTATGTTAAGTTTTCATTCATTTCTAGTTCATTGTTGCATTACATAATGTATTTTCAAACAAGTCATATTTCTTAGGTTTTTCATATTTAATCAATCAATATTATTAGTTAGTTGCACTTAGATCATCTCATTTAGCCGAAGTAACATCATACATAACATAATTTGAATGAACCCTTTAGCATTTTTGGCCCTATCTCTCTCCTTTTAGGTGAAAAACCCTATAAGAGCTAGAGAAGTGCATAGTGCCAAAAATCTATGATTCAGTATCTTTTAGTTACCATAATCCATAATCTGGAGTGCCATTCAAATATTTGAATATTCTTTTAACTAAAAAAACATGTGTTTCCTTCAGATCTTCTTAAAATCTAGCTACAAGATAGACCGCATGCATAATATTTGATCTAGTAGCAGTCAAATACAGTAGTCCACCAATCATAGATCTATACTTGCTTTGATCAACCTTAGGTGAATCATCATTTTTACCCAATTCACAACTAGTCACCATAGGAGTACTTACCGATTTGGAACCATCCATCCCAAACTTTTTCAACATCCCTCCCACATACTTAGACTGTGAAATGAAAATTCCTTTCTCTGTTTGATTAATCTGTAGTCCAAGAAATAAATTCATCTCCCCAAACATAGTCATTTCAAATTATTTTTGTATCTCTTCCGCAAATATCTTTCACATCTTTTCATTTCCTCCAAATATGATGTCATCAACATATACAACTACAATCAAGATTTTTCCATTTTCAATCTTAAAGTACAAATTAATGTCTATCTTACCTTTGTTAAATTCTTGCTCAATCAAATACTTGTCTAACCTTGCATACCAAGTTGTAGGAGCTTTCTTCAATCCATGCAAATATTTCTTCAATCTGCACACCATATATGGTTGACTTGTTAACTGAAATCCTTTCATTTGTTCCATGTAGACTTCTTCTTCTAGCTCACCATTCAAAAATGCTAACTTGACATCCATCTGATAGACTTTGAAATGTTTATAAAAAGCCAATACCAAGAACATCCTTATAGCTTCCATTCTTGCTACTAGGGAAAGTGTCTCCTGAAAATATATGCCTTCTACTTGTGAGTAGCCTTTAGACACAAGCCTTACTTTATTTCTGACAAATTCTCCATTCTCATTCAACTTATTTATGAATACCCATTTCAATCCAATAATATTTTTGTCTGCTAGTCTTGGGACCAGTTCCCAAATCTAATTCATCTCAATCTTCAAGAGCTCTTCTTTCATTGCTTCCTTCCAATGTTCATCTTTATAGGCTTCATTTACTGTCTTCAACTCAATCTCAGAGAATAAACGAAATTTTAATACTTTAGCAACAACTTTGCTTCTAGTTAACACACCTTTTGTCTTGTCTCCAATAATCTAATTTTCTGAATGATTCCTTTGTACATATTTTTGTGTCCTAGGGAACATCACCAGAGCATATTCTCTTTCATTCTATTCATTATGCTTTTCCAGCTCATCTTTATCCCGTTCTTTGATAATTTCTTCTATTCTTGCACAGTCATGTTTATTAGACACATATCCATCAATATCAATAGAATTCTTCATTGTTTCATCAACCTTCATATTCGACCTTTCTACAATATTTCTCACTCTTTTATTGAAACATTTGTATGCCTTGTTTTTGGTAGAGCATCCAAGAAATATTCCTTCATCACTTCTTGCATTAAACTTTCCCAAAGTTTCTCCATCTCTTCTGATATAGCATTTGCTTCTGAATACCTTAAAATATTTAACTATAGGAATTCTTCTATGCCATAGCTCATAAGGAGTCTTTCTACTATTTTCTCTTGCTTGAATTCGATTGAATACATATACAACAGTATGAATAGCTTCTTTCTAGTAAACTTTTGGTAATCCGGCTTCAGTGATGATTGACCTAGCAACCTCTTGAACTGTTCTATTTTTCCTTTCAACAACTCCATTGTGTTGAGGAGTTCTCGGGGCAGATAACTATCTCTTTATTCCATGCACTTCACAAAACATATTGAACTCATGGGATGATGAATTATCCACCTCTGTCAGATCTTAAGCATTTTATCTTCAAATTCAATTCATTTTCAACCATAGCCTTGAATGCCTTGAATCTATCTAATGCATCTGATCTCTCTCTAAGAAATGTAATCCATGTATATCTAGAATAATCATCAATTAAACGAATAAAGTACCTTTCACCATGTAGCACTTTCACTCTCATAGGACCAAGGATTTCTATATGAACTAAATCCAATAATCCAGTAGTAGACTATTCTCTTGATCTATAACGACTTATTGCTTGCTTCCCAAACTGACAATTCTTGCAAATAGCATTGACAGTCTTTTTAATTCTCAGTAAATCTCTCACAGTCTGAACAAAACTATCCTTGCCAAGTTATCAAAATTCATGTGACACATTCTCCTATGCCATAACTAGCTATCATTTATCTGAGTCATAAATAATCTTCCATCTACACCCTTAAGCTAATAAATATTCCCTCAAATTTTTTTCATGTAGCAATCAATGTTTCAAATCCTTTCCGGATCTCACATTTCTCAAACTTAAACACAAGATCATAACCTTTTCTACACATCTGACCAACACTTAGCAAATTATTCCTGAAACCCTTAACATAGTAAACATTGTCAATATGATGCTTTCCATCAAAACTTATTGAACCTATCCCACATATTTTAGCACCAATATCATCTCCAAACATAACCAGACATCCATCATATTTCTTAAGCTTCACAAACTTACTCTTATCACCAATCATGTGATGTGAGCAACCACTATCACCCACCCAAAAAAATTTTTCTTTTTTATCATGTAGAGTAGTGATAACCATACCTTCATTTTTCTCCTTCTCCTTCTCTGAAGGACTTTCCTTTACCTATTTTTCTAAATTAGTAGAAGTAGGTTCATCCTTAATTGCCAAGAAAAAGCATTCATTGTCATCTAGATCTTCATATTTTGAATCTTCATCTAAAATACTAGCATTATCATTTACATACTAAGCTCTATTAATTTTCTTTCCTTTCTTTTCCTTCTCATATCTTTGTTTATTCCTTTTAGCTCTTTTCGAACAATTTGTAGCATAGTAACCTATTTCTCCACAACTAAAGCACTTAAAGGGAAACTTAACTTCATACTTACCAGAGCCTTTTCTCATTCTTCTTACAAATTTAGCTTGTATTTCATGAAAAAAAAATTCATTCGGATCTTACATTTTTGTAGCTTTAAAATTAGTCTCTATTTTACCTCCATTTCTTAGCCCAGCTTCCTCATCTCATAAGATGTCAAAAATCCTAACAACAGATCCTAATTACATATCTTATAATCTATATTCTACTCAATAGCACTCACCTTTTCACTGTAAGCTTTAGGAAGGGTTCTGAGAATCTTCTTTACAATCCTGGCTTCATCTACAGTAGTGCCAAGTCATCACATTCCAACCACTACCTCATCCAATCTCTATACATAAGCTTTGACATTTTCATCTTTAGACATATGTATAAAATCAAGCTATGTTTCCAAATTTTGCATTTTTTCCTCTTTAACTCTTTCATCACCATCATGTGCTCTTTCTAAAGCATCCCAGACTTCCTTAGTTGTCTTCAAATTCTAAACCTTAATCAACTCAGAATGTACCAGACCATTCTTCAAGATGAACTTCACCTTATTATTTGCTTCATGTGCTCTGATTTCTTCAGGTGTACTTGGACCATTAGCAGGAGGAGTGTAAGGATTATTGTTAGCTTTCTCCACATCATATCCACAATACTCTAGGTATTCTTCCATCAATACTTTCTAGATACCATAATTAGTTTCATTAAACCTCGGATAATCAAAAATAATTTTCCTAGCCATCCAGGACCTTCCTCAAGCGGTTGAGCTCTTCACCAAGGAACCAAGCTCTAATACCAATTGTTGGATAGGAAAAATGAGATGGGGGGTGAATCAGTTGTCATAGATTATAATCTTTAATTCAATTAATAGAACTAAAAGATAAACTTCTTAAATGATTAATCATCGAATGCAAATGCAGAAACTCAAATCCAATGCACAAACATAATAACATTAGATTTACATGGAAAAATCAATGAGGGAAAAACCACGGTGTGGATTAACTCACACTATAGAGAATATCAAAACCGATTACAAAAGGGCTCACTTCCTACAATTAGGACTCACTGTCCAATAATAAGGACTCATTTCCATAGAGATACAAAGAAGACAAAGAATACTTGTTACAAAGAGACAACAATCCCAATGCAATAAATGATTCCACCACAATCACTGATCAACCTGCATGAACGATAGAGTTTGCCTTCTACTCACTGCATCCAAAAACTAAGCATTAAGCTTTGCACTAATCTACCACACAAATAACTCACACACACTTTCTGAATAACATCAAATTCACACCTAATCTTTCACTTAGCTTCGTTCTTTTCTCTTGTACATTTTTCATTGCTATCTTATCCTATATTTATACTATCTCCATCCTTGAAAAGATACAAAGTTGGCTATCTAACTTCAAATTCAAATTAGGTGGCACCAAAGCATCCTAGGGTGGAATTAGAAAGAGGTTGACCCAAACACATGTTTCACTGGGACCCAAAATAGATCCAACACACTTCATCAACTTCAAAGATAGTGTTTAACAAACAGTCAACCAAACCAATGTAAAAAGCATAAAATAATTAAGCCTGAAACTTCAAGAAACCAAAAATATCTTCAACACAATCAAAAAATCTTATCTCTAGAACCACAAGTCAAAAGACTTCATCAAAGTGAAATTTGGACCAACAACATTTCTCTTGGAGCTCATCCAAAACACAAAAAACCATAGTTCACAACTGGTGAACACAACTCAAACTCCACAAAGAACCAATAGCCAATAATCTGGATATAGCAACCTTCAACAACCATGACTAACATATCTAAACTACACAACCATAGGGACAAGTATTGGATCATCATCCTGAATACCTGTAAACTTCCTTTAATACAATTTTCTCAATATCCTAAACATATACAACCAACAACAACTAGTAGATAACCAATTGACCAGTTGAAATCAATGACTACACTTTCATTCCTTTTTCCATTCTTCCAACATCATCACCAAACACACGACTTGAAACTTCAACCAAATATTTTAAAGACATCCACATTTGACCAAAACACATATCCATGATGAGAGTTTACTTTAAATGTCAAATGCAAGTATGAATAAATTTTTGATGTAATTTTTAGATCAAAAGTATGATAATTGACTGATTTTAAGATGCAAAAATCTTAAAATGATTAGTTTTGAATGCCAATTTTGATTTTAAACAATGTACTATCTTTCACCAACTGAACTAGATGCACACAATTATAGAAATGTGCAATTTTTGAAACTAAAATAGAGATCTAAAAGTATAGGAGAATGAAGCAAATAGAGACAAAGTATTGTGCATAATTTTGGAAAATCACCTGTACCAGGACAGCTTCGCCCTAGGACGAATGAGTCTTAGGAAAGGGTTCTAAAAATTTTAAATCTAAATGTTTAACTTGATATTTAAGCTCATTTTTCCTCACTGCAAACAGATTCTTGAATGATAGTTTTTTAAAAAATATGAAATGAAAATGCAATTTAAATGATAATGTATGAACAAAATGACAACTTTTTTTAATACAATTTTAAAAGAAATGTTGAGCTAAGTGATGGAAACACACCTTAATGCAAACTATTATGCTTAATGAATACAATATTTTTAGATTTTTATGAGTTTAAATGATGAAAACATGCAATATGTAATGCTAAATAAAATACAAAAAAAGATGATGCAAAACCTAGATCTAGGGTTTCAAGGATCAACAAATCAAAAAAGTATTGATGTAAAAAAGCCAGGTTCACCAAAATGAAATGTAGGGAAAGATGGTCCTTAAACAATAAGGGGGTGTTCTCTTTATTTGTGTCTTTCCCCAATGGAATTTGATTAGGAAAGAGATCACAAGGTGTAAAGATTGACTTTCAACCTCAATAGTGAGTCAATCAAACCTGAACCTCAGTCCTTAGGATAATAGGACAAATCTGAAACCAAATTAAAATGATTTGCAATGCTCAAACTAAATAAATTATAAGACCTAATACATGAAATTTAGATTCTCAAAATTACAAAAACTGAAATCACAATTTGTAGACAGATCTAAGAAGGGTCTACACATATGTACCTATCACCAAAATTGGTTTTGAGGCCTACTGAAGAGATGGTTCACCCCTGGGAAAATGGGTCCTATTTACCTATCTTTTGAGAACATTTTTTACAATCCTATGATGTTGGATTTTAGCTTCTATTTTGTATAGGTTCCATTATCAGAAGGTCAAAAATAAAGTTTGCAACCTAGTTTTTGTGGCTTGACAACAATGATGAAAACTTGTGCAACAATGCAAAATTGTTCCTTAAGATCTTCAATTCTTCTTCAACATGTGATTTGCACATACACAAAGAGAAGAAAAAATATTTTTTTGAATGGGGATTTTCCTTAGTCAAACCCCAAGTTTGGTAATTAAACTTGATAGAAAGATAATGACAATGGAGAAGGAAATGATGAATGAACAAAGCTTGTTACAACTCACCAAACCTTTAATGGCTTCCCTTAGAGGATTGAAGACAAACACATCTCTCCAAGGAACTTGATCTTGCTTTGCTTAATGGATTTGGACATTTGAAAATGATGCAGAAGCATCCAGTGGTGTAGGGAAATCTTGCATCACCCAAAAAAATTGTTTTCTTTATTTTCTTTAGTTGTTTTGAGTCCCATGATGACACTTAAGGGGTGTAAGCCAATTAGGCGTCAAAAATAACAAAAATTGGGAACTTACTATTTTTAGTAAGTTGGCCTAAACAAGCTCATATGGACCTAAAAATTTACCCCAAGGAGCATAACTAAAAAAAAAATCCACTCGCGAAAGAATCACCTCAATACCCTACACGGTTTGGGAAAAATTAAAGTTCTTGTCCAAAGAAATTTCTCCAATGCAACTTCAAATTCAGATATAAAACTTTAGAGGCCCTGAAATAGCTCAAAAAGTGGTTGAACCGACCTATGGTGGGTTTTGTGTTGCAGATCTCATTGAGAGCTTTCCAAAGATATGCAATAATAGAAAATTAGACACTCGGATCAAAAGTTATGGCCTTGCAAAATTAGTCCTCTATAAAGTGAATTTCATTAAAAAGTTCTTCCTAGGCCAGAAATCAAATGGTGGGAGTTTTGGCACCAAAACAAAAGGGGAAATTTAAACTTTCTAGAACATTCTAGGGCAGTTATTGGGGGAAAAGAAGGGTTACATGGGGGTCATAGAAAGTGGCCCCGATAGTGTAGATTGTGGCTCCAAATAGTAGATTTTGTTGTAATGAATCAAGCCCATGAGGCTGTAGCATGTAAGCTTTGAATCTATAATTTCATTTTCTGAAAATAATTGAAAGTGAGTGATTTTTTTGTCTCGCATCTCTTGTGTTGGTATCTATTTTTTTGAATTCTGTGGGTTTTTGGGCAATGTGGCCCTCATCAAGTGGTATCAAAGTAGGAGTTCCTGAGCTTGTAACAGAGCATCGAACATGAGACGGTTGCAATAGGACATGTGAGTGTGGGTTGAGTTCAAAATTCCTCCAAGCCTTGCCCAGTATGTTAGAGGTAGAGGTTGAGGTGGTGGAGGAAGAGATCCACCTAGAGATGAAATCAAATCCCTTAAAATTCAATTAGAAACCTTGCAACAAGAGGTTCAAAGAAGAGATGTGCAATGAGACAAAGATGACAATGAATATGAAATGGAAGAGGAAGAGTAGGATCCAATGGATCTTGGAGAAAGAAGATTGTTGTGAGTGATATCAAGCATTGGGAAGATACCTAAAATGGAGGTTTCAACTTTTAATGGAAATATAAATCCTAAAGAATTGATTTTTCGGATCAATGACATGGAGGAATTTTTTGAGTTTGAGGAGCTTGAAGATCCTCACAGAGTGAGGTTTGCAAAGAAAAAATTGAAAGGTCATGCCAGTATATGGTGGAAAGAGGTCAAGTTAGAAAGTGTAAAATAAGGGAAAGATGAAATTTCTAGATGGGATAGAATGGTGTCAAAATTGAAGAAACAATTTATTTTAGTCAATTACGAATTGGAATTAATAAAGAAGATGCAGAGCTTGAGTCAAGGGACAAGAACGATGAAAGAATACACAAAGGAATTTCACAAGGTCTTGATTCAAACATGAGATTTTGAGTCGAATAAAGAGAAAGTTTCTTGTTATATTAACAAGTTGAAGTCAAGCATATAGGAAGAATTGGCACTAGTAAGATTGACCACCATTGAAGATGCTTATCAGTTTTCTCTAAAGGTTGAAGAATGACTGAACAAGAGGTTTGAGAACAGACAACAAGGTGGAGGCCATGGAGGAAAGACTGATGGACAGTCATATGGAGGTTGAAATGAAGATCAAAAGAAGGGTGAAGGCTCCAACAGTGGCAAAAACTAGAAAGGAGATAACACCTACCATCCTTGTGATCATAATAATGGAGACCAAAGAGGAAGGGGAAGATTTGGATGAGGATCGGGAAGAGGAGGCTTCCATGGAACCTGTTTCCAGTGTGGAGAAGAAGGAAATAGAGCCTATGAGTGTCCTCAATATCAAGGAAGGACAAATAGATGACCTGAGGATGCAGAAAGAGGAGAGGTTCTTGTTACTAGAAGAGCTTTGTTGAATGAGGAGAAGGAGCCAATTCAAAGGAAGAATTTGTTTCACACTAGATGTAAGTGTGATGATAAAGTTTGCAATGTTATTATTGATGGAGGTAGTATTGATAACCTTATTTCAGAAGAAATGGTTAGTAAGTTGTGGTTGGAGAGAAGAAGGCATCCAAACCCATACCAGATTACTTGGTTGTAGAAGGACCATAAAGCCTTGGTAAATGAACAATGTCTAGTAAAGTTCAAGATTTCAAATTACCATCATGAGGTATCAGGTAATATTATGCCTATGGATGTTTGTCATATGTTGTTAGGCAGATCGTGGAAGTTTGATCGATGAGCAGTACATGATGGGCATGCCAACACCTCTTCTTTGACAAAGGATGGAGTTCATCATAAGTTGAAGCCCTTGAAGTAGGTAGAGAAAAAGGTATGCAGTAATGCAAGAATTTGTTTGGTTGATGGAAGAAAGTTCCTAGAAGGTATGAAGCATGAGCATATGTGTTTTGCATTGATCCCTAAAGTTGATAAAGAAGATACTACTAAGGTACCTATAGAGGTTTCAAATTTTTTGAATGAGTTTCAAGCTATTATTTCTGATAATGTACTTGAAGGTTTTCCTCCAGTAAGAAATATTAGTCATCAGACATACCTAATTCCTTGAGCGAGTTTGTTGAATAAGGAAACTCATCGTATGACTCCAGTAGAGAGAGAAGAGTTGAACAAACAAGTGTAAGAGTTTTTGTGGAAGGGATTAATTTAAGAGAGTTTGAGTCCATGTGTAGTACCTACAATACTAGAACCAAAGAAGGATGGGGAATGGTCGATGTGTACAAATTCTAGAGCCATCAACAAGATCACCATCAAGTACAAATTTCCCTTGCAAAGGATGGATGACATTATGGATTGTTTGAGTGGAGTTGAGTACTTCACAAAGATAGATTTGAAGAGCGGATATCACCAGATCCATATTAGAGAAGGAGATGAATGGAAGACAACCTTTAAAAATAAGGAGGGCTTGTACGAGTGGTTATTCATGCCTTTTGTGCTAACCAATGCACCAAGCACATTTATGCGACTTATGAATGAGGTATTAAAATATTTTTAAGGAAAATTTGTTATTTTTTATTTGGATGATATTATGATTTTCAGTAAGACATTGGACGAGCACCTGATGCATATCCATAAAGTTTTTGAGAAACTAAGGGAGGAGAAACTATTGATTAATTTGAAGAAATGTAGTTTTGTAAAAAGGGAGTTGGTGTATCTTGGATTTTTTGTCTCGGCAGAGGGTCTTAAAATGGATCTAGAGAAGGTGAGAGATATCATTGAATGGCCTACCCTGAGGAGTGTTATAGAGGTAAGATCATTTCATGGTCTAGCATTTTTTTAAAGAAATGTTATTAAGAGTTTAAGTAGTATTTGTGCACCTCTAACTAAAGCAATGAGAGGAGATAAAAAAGAGTTTAAGTGGAGTATAGGAGCAGCCAAAAGTTTTGATATGTTGAAGAAGAAAGTTACAGAGCAACCTATTTTGGCTCTTCCAGATTTCAATAAGGTCTTTTAGGTCGATTGTGATGCTAGTGGCATTGCCATAGGAGCTGTTTTGAGTCAAGAAGGTAAGAATGATGCCTATTTTAGTGAGAAGTTAAATGATTCTAAGAAGAAATATTCTCTCTATGATCAATAGTTTAATGCTATAGTTCATGATTTGAAGAAATGGAGACAATATTTTTTGCCAAAATAATTTGTTTTATATACTGATCACCAGGCTTTGTAGTATCTCAATAGTCAAGGAAAGTTGAATCAAAGACACTTAAAATGGGTTGAGTTTTTGTAGAGTTATAATTTTATTTTGAAGCATAGGAGTGGAAGGTCAAACAAAGTTGCAGATGCCTTAAGTAGAAGGAAAAATTTGTTGATAGAGATGAATATAGAGGTTTTTGGGTTCAATGAACTCAAGAGTTTGTATCCAAAAGATCCATACTTTGTAGAAGCTTAGAAGGCTTGTTTGGAACCTATTACATTGGATAGGACAAGATGGTTGGATTTCTTAATCCAAAATGGGATGTTTTTTAGAGGAAGCCAATTATGCATTCCAAGGAGTTCTATGAGAGAGAGCATCTAATCAAGGAGAAGCATAGTGGAGGATTGGCTGGACATTTTGGTTGAGATAAGACCATTGCTCTTGTCAATGAGAATTATTATTGGCCATAGTTAAAACAAGATGTGAAGAAGTTTGTAAAAAAAATTAGAGTATGTCAAATGGTAAAAGGAACATGTCAAAATATAGGATTGTATCAGCCATTACCTGTACCTAAGAGGCCATGGGAGGATATTAGAATGGATTTTGTTCTTAGCTTACCAAGGACACAAAGAGGGTATGATTCCATATTTGTGGTGGTGGATATATTTTCAAATATGACACATTCCATTCCATATCATAAGACTAGTGATGACATTCATGTTGCAGAGTTGTTTTTGAGAGAGGTGGTGAGCCTACATGGTCTACCAAAGAGTATATTTTCATATAGAGATACCAAATTTGTTGGTTATTTCTGGAGGACATTATGGAAGAAGTTGAAGAAATATTTGAAGTTTAGTTCTTCACACCATCCACAAACTGATGGACAAATAGAGGTGTTGAATAGGAGTTTGGGTAACCTGCTAAGATGATTTGTAGTAGATTAGCCTAAGGGATGGGATTTGATTATACCACAAGCAGAATTTTCTTATAATAATTATGTCAATAGGAGCACTAGTAAATCACCATTCCAAAATGTGTATGGTAGTAGTCTAAGAACTACTTCTAAACTGAGAAAGATGGATAAGGGGGAGAAGAGTAGTGTTGAGGTTGAAGATTTTACTAAGCACCTGAAGAATTTGCATGATGAGGTGAAGAAACATATCAATAAGATGAACTCATAATATAAGGCTCAGGTAGATCAGAAAAGGACTTGTATAAGGAGTTTCGAGTAGGCGATGAAGTCATGGTTCATTTGCGAAAGGAAAGGTTTCTAGTTGGTACATACAATAAGTTAAAGATGAAGAAGTATGGACAGTGCAAGATCTTGAAGAAGCGTGATTTAGGAAATGCTTATGAGGTAGAGTTTCCTAGTGGAATAAACATTTCTCCTATGTTCAACATTGTTGATTTGATAGAGTATCATGAAGGTGATATAGAGGAGGGGTCGATAAATGAACAGTTGAAAATTCCAGCACCTACTTTAGAGAAGGAAGAGATAAAATAAATCTTGGATAGCCATGTGGGTAGAAGTACAAGAAACAGACAATATGAAAATTACTTGGTGAAATGGAGAGGAAGGCCTATTGAAGATTCATCATGGTTTTCTAAGGTTGAGGTTAATTTTCTTCGTTTCCTTCTAACTCCTGAGAAGTGATAGGGTCACTTTTCAAGTTACCTTGGGTGTCTAATGCAGGAGCATCTAGTGGTGGAGGGAAATCTTCCATCACCCAAAAAAAATGTTTTATTTATTTTCTTCAATTTTTTTGAGTCCCATGATGGCACTTAAGGGGTGTAAGCCAATCAAGCATCAAAAATAGCAAAAATTGGGCACTTACTATTTTTAGTAATTCAACCTAAACAGACTCGTATGAACCTAAAAATTTACTCCAAGGAGCATAACTAAAATATATTTCTGATCACGAAAGAATCACCTCAATACCTTGCATGGTTTGGGAGAAATTAAAGTTTTCATCCTGAGAAATTTCTCCAATACAACTTCAAATTCAAATATAAAACTTTAGAGGCCCCAAAATAGCTCAAAAAATGACTGAACCAACTTATGATGGGTTCATATGTTATAGATATCATTGAGAAATTTCCAATGATATGCAATAAAATAAAATCAGACACCTGGATCAAAAGTTATGGCCCTGCGAAGTTGGTCATCTAAAAAGTGAATTTCATTAAAAATTTCTTCCTAGGCCAGAAATCAAACGGTGGTACTTTTGGCGCCAAAACAAAAGGGGAAATTTGAAATTTTTAGAACATTCTAGGGTGGTTATTGGGAAAAAATAAAGGGTTAAGTGGGGGTTGTAGAAGGTGGCCCTGATAGTACTATGTGAGTAAAATGTGAGTAAATGATAATAACTAACACAATCAATAAGACATTATATCAATGGATTTAAACAACGATTAATCTAATAGAAGCATGAATCTACTAAAAGTGTCATATTGCTCTCTATCTCCAAAGATTTATTAAGTCACGGGACTCTCAAATTTTGTAAGCTTTGTGAAGTTGTTAAAATTTCAATCTAGAGAATGAGAATGATAAACTATATGCTATGATATGCAAGCTATATGATGTAAAAACTTATGATGTTGATGGTTCATAAATGGAAGCTATATGTTGTGATATGATAATGGAAACTATATTAAGATGCAATATATGATGAAAGACATGATTATAAACTAAATGATATGCTATTTTCTATTGCTATTTCCTAAAATGCTTGATGGCTCAATTGATATTTCTGTAGAGTAAGTTTGCACAAAGTTGGGATCCCTTTCCTATAGACAGAGGTTGCATTTATAGATTCTCAACAACACATTTGTGAAGGGGCAGCAAAGCAAAGGTCTAGATTTGATCTGAAGAATTGAATGGTAAAGAATGAAGAAGCTTGAGCTGATTATGGAGATTGTTCCTCCAAACAAAAACATTCAACCAGAGGATAGGAAGAATCAATGGAAGAAGATGAAGAAGTTTACCTGCAAATTTTTCTCCAATTTGTCTCCAAATTTTCCCATGAAGGTTGAGATGAATTAAATTAGACATTTCATATCTAATTTGGTAGGTAGATATGATTAGTTGTAGAATATATTTCAATTAAATATTTAGATTTATTCAATTTAGGAAAAGAAGATATTTAATTTAATAAAAAAAACTATAAATGTCTATGTTTATTAAATAAATATGGAAGAGATATGATAATTAAATAAATTAAAGTATGAAACTTGTTTATTTAATTTAGATGAAGTGATGTGATTATGATGGAAGAAATAAAAGTGAACTATATAAATAAATATTTATATTTATTTAATAGTAAAGGAATTAAAGGTTAATTAATCAAATAAATCATTTTTAATTAATTAGATTATCCAGACCATTTTTAGGTGTTTACATTTTTCCCCTCTTTGAAGTGATGTGTTTACGCATTGCTTCAAAGAAAATTTTATCGTTGCTGCTAGTATTGACGAAATTTTTTCGATATGCCTCAGACATTGATTTTGTTGTGATGATGGATATATGCCCCCTTGGGAGATAAATAGATGAATTTTTAATTTTTTGGATTTTTTCAAAAAAAATCAATTTTTTTGGATTTTTGTGATAATTTGATGATGTTATGAAGATTTGATGAAGCAGCGATTTATCTCCTGACAAATTTTTCTGTAAATTGCCCCTGTGTTGAATTTTGAATTAAGCTCCTTAGAAAAGAAATAAAAAAAATCCCACCAAAATAGCCCCTTAATTAAGTTATTAAAAATCTAAAAGGTTGATTTTGAATTCATTTGTGCATCTTGAGTTTGAAATTTGAGAGTGAGTGTGATTTTTAGCCAATTTGGAGCAAAATGTCAATCCCTTACCACACTCATACTTTCGAGTGCGTGTGTCGACACAACTGCTCGACCACCTACGGACCTCTAGTATGTACATGTGAACCTCCTAGATTTTTCGCATTTTTCATTTTTCGCATGTTTATTTCGGTTTGAATTGTTTTAAATTATTTTAGCGCATACGTAGCCTGCAGTAGCGCATATAATGTATGTTTTAGCGCAATCACTGAAATAGCGCATAGGTCCAAAGTTTTAGCGCATCGGTAGGATGATTTAGCATATACGTTGTTTTACTATGTAGGATAGATTATTTAGTGCATACATAGGCTAGAGTAATGCATAGGCTATAATGTCACATAGGTGATCTAGATTAGTGCATCGAACTCCTAGATTAGTGCATCGAACTCCTAGATTAGTGCATTGAATATCATTGTGCATCTATCACCTGAAATGGCGCATTGACTTCCCGAAATGGCACATCCATTGATTTAGCACATTAAAACACTGTTTTGGCGCATCCAAGTCAAAATGATGTAATTTGTCAATTTTGTCCTTGATTTTGTTGGTTTTTTATCGTGTCAGTCATTGATTTGATATGATTGATGATCCTGATAGATTAGATGATGTTCAACCTCATGATAGGTGAGGTTTGATGTTTGATTGATGATAATTAACCTCATGATAGGCAAGGAATAATTTTAGTTTGATTGATAAAACTCATGATAGGCAAGGTTGATTTGATTGATTGACCTCATGCTAGGTGAGATACAATTTTAGATTGATGATTGACCTTATGATAGGTGAGGTACAATGATATTTTGATGATTGACCTCATGATAGGTGAGGTACAATTGATAGTTGCTCACGAGATTTGACCAAAATCTCACGAGAGTTGATTAGATTTGATAGGTTGATTGATGTTTGATAAATTGACAATGATTACTAACTTTCAATATTTGGTGATGATAGGAGTCATTTGTGAACTTACAAATTTGAGAGTAGTTTCCTAGGACATTTGATTTGATACCATAGCTAATGCAGCCTAACACAACAATCATCACATGTGGTTTATCTTCTCTTTTATCTATGCCCCAGATTAGGATTAATCGGGGTCTCCAGACAGCCCTAGTAGAGAGGTGGCATAGCAAGCATAATACCTTCCACCTTCCTACCGGCGAGATGATAGTCACTCCCGAGGATGTATGGCGGATCTTGAGGATACATGTTGTTGGAGATGTTGTAGTTTATGATTCTTCATATCATGGTGGGACCAATGCTCTACGCGGAGTGTTTCAGGATGATACGATTTGTGGATATGAGATTCCATGGCAAGAGATGGTGGATGCCTATGCTACCCTTCCATTGATTCTTGTTGGTTTCATTGGAGGGTTCCTTTGTCCTGATTGCGGGTCAAAGGAACTTTCTATTGGTTAGGGTTGTGTGTTGGAGAGTATGATTGTTCATGGTACCAGATATGCATGGGGCATGTGTATGCTTGCTCATCTTTACCATGATTTGCATAAGGTTGTCTACTTTTGAGGCCACAGTTTGTGCACTGGGGTTACATTACTTTAGGTGTGGGCATGGGAGCATATAGTTGTTACACATCCAGTGATGATGAGATAGCGCCCTGCCATGAGGCCATATGTGCATATATACACAATTCGACTTACCTAGCCTAGACTAGGTAAGTTGGAGCATTGGAGGAGGGTCTTGGATGATGTAGAGGTTGTTACATATCGGCCTTATCTGGATTGTGAGCACTAGGATGATGATGATACAGAGATGCCATATCTCTGCCAGTCTATGTTCCTGATTGGTAGGAATCATTTTGTTATTGAGAGATTCTTGTTCAGGAGGGTGCTTAGACAGTATGGCATTGTACAGGGTATGCCCTAGGGTGTTGTACATTACACCCAACATCAGATTGATTCTACTGAGTGGGGATCCTACCTTTCATATGATTCTGCAGTCTAGGAGTACCTAGCCTTACAACCTTTGGTTTGGGAGATTCGCCCCAAGATTATTGAGCCACCTATCACAACAAATTATGCATATTACCTGGCCCTACATCCTTTTCCATGGATTTATGTTCTTGATGAGCCAGTGCCACTACCTAGTGAGGAGGAGGTTGTTGTTACACATGGTTTCCGACAAAGGAGAGAGGAGAGTGGTGAGGAGGAGGAGTATTTTGAGAGCAATGGTGATGAGGAGAGTAGTAGTGATGAGGAGGGAGATGGAGATGGTGGTGGAGGTGGTGGAGGAGAGGGTGGATTAGGTTGAGTAGGTTCATCATCTGGTGTTCGATATTTTGTGGTGCCTCATAAGAGTTGATCACTGGTAGCTCCCACCGAGCAGTGTGTCCATATTGTTGTACCTTCCCAGCATCAACAAACTCAAATTGCGAGTTTACAGGTGTAGGTACAGACACTACAAGGTCAGTTGATTCAAGCCCAGGGGTTATTACTATAGACACAGAATCAAATGTAGTCATAGGCCCGGGCCCATGCACAGACTCTTGCTCAGGTACAGGCATAGTTGTTAGCTTCCTAGACATAGATTGCCTCTTTGACAGCCAAGAGAGATGCAACTAGATAGGTTGCAGAGTAGGCATAGGTGATAGCTGAGAGATTACAGAGATTGGTTGATGGTACATTTGTGGCCAATTACATGAGATAGTTTCTCCATGTGGGTAGAGAGGCAGAGTATTATAGAGGTCGGTACCATGATGTTGTTCCCTCTGAGTAGAGAGTCAGTTAAGTTGAATCTCGATCAAGTAGGAGCCAGTCCTGGACTATTAGTGTGGGTGTGACATAGCCTCCATTGAGAGATCCGAGAGATCCTAGTTCATCTAGTGGGGGAGGTACTAGCCCAGAGATGCCTACACCATCTGGAGCTAGCACCACATAGCTCTGTGATTTGATTCTATGATATATTTGAGACATGATGTATACTCTAGTTTTTTTATTCACAACCATCTTTGATGTTGTATCTCTTTACATTTCAAACATCATTGTATACTTGACATTATGATTTTTGAGATCTATATGTATTCTATATGGTTCTATGATGGATGCATTTAATTTCTTGTTCTATATGTCATGTGATGATTTATATTATGATGTTATGGATGTAATTTATGATAATGATGACATGTTATGATTTACATATGATGTTATATGTGTTAATGCTTATATTGATGATGTATGGATGCATGATGATAGTTGTATGATTATGAATACATGTAAATAATATGGTAACGTAAATATATGCATGATTTTGGATGTGTCACTTTAATGATATATGGCATAATGATGTAAATGAAATATGATGCATTTTTGTTTTTGAAATTTCAAATGTGGTTATATGATGTAATGAATGGATGAATGAATGATTAATATGATGATACTTCTAATGTGTGATGTATGATTATAATAATGTTAATGAAAATGCATTTATGTAGATGATTTTTTTTTCCTTATGCAATTTATATGATGTGATTCTTTGAAAAATATGATATGATGCAAAATATATGATGGAATGTATGAATGATGAAATGAACTGATAAATGTTTTCTAATGTATGTAATGGAAATGATTATGAAAATGCATGATAATGATGATGTTTTTGTTAATGTCAAGTATACTCCATCCATTAATGAGAAAAGATAACATCATTTTTGAATCCTTCACCAAATTTTGTAACAAATACTCTATAGATGCAAAACTAAGATGAATGCAATCTAATTTTACCATGCAAAATCTATATGCAAGCATTGTCATCTTAACAGTCCATTTATCATGCTTTTTATCATTGAGCTTTTAAAATGTTGAAAGTGAGTACAAGAATCAATGGTCTAATGTAGACCAATGATGACCTAAGTACTACTTTCATGATTTTTGATATTGCAAGTTAACACAAGCATCTAGGTATAATTTAATCAAGATGACCTGAGCATTTCTTGTGTCAACATACAAGAATCTATCATTTTATTATGTGAATTATGAATGTCATTAGTGATACTTTGTAGAGCATGTCTCACAATAATTCACACAATAATAATGATAAATTCACAGATAGTAGACAAAATAAAATACCATTCTCCTTCCTAGCTCTTCTAGTTCAATACATCATTGAGTTACTCCAAAGAAATGATAACAAAAATCAAAGTACAACATTTGAACATTCAAGCTGAAAGCGATAAAATCATTATTCAAAAGAGTATCATCCATCTACAGTTGTTTGGATTGATATGATTTCAGCCATTTTGATGTGGATGGTTGATTTCCCGAAATGTTTTGATGTTTCATGTATGTTCAATGTTGAGTTTCTCAATGATCATTGTGTTTGTTGCATTGTCATATTGTTGTTTGTCTATTTGTTTAAGCTCAATTTTATTGCCCCCAGTGAGTTCAGGATTTTTCCCCCAAGCTAGGGTGAGACACGACCACATTGCCAGGATATGTACAAGAAGTCCTTATATCAAATGATAAATGGAATGATGGTGAAATTGTAAGATCAAGACATGTCTCAAATAGATGGAAAAGCTAGTTGAAATCACAAGTAGCGCCTATTTCTAGGTTTTCACTACATGTTTTTATTGCACTTTTTCAGGCTTTATGATTTTTTTCTTTTTTCCTTTTCATTTTTTTTAAATTTTTTTTTTATAATTTTTGTTTTTCTATTTTTTTTTGTAGTTTTTGTCACCATGATGCCTATTTTCCAGGTTTTTATCAAGGCAACCATTTCTATCGTGCAATGGATGATTCAGGTATAGAATTTCCCGAGATGGATATTGTTGATAGGTTCATCAAACAAATCCCCTTTAGGTGTAGACAGTCGATAGGCTCCAGATTCATAGACTAATATGATAACAAAGGGACCTAGCCAGTTAGGTTCAAACTTCCCTTTATTTTCTCTGTCTTGTTGATTCTATGGGTTCTCCTTTAGGACCAAATCACCAACCTGAAATGTTCTAGGTTTTACCCTATGATTGTAGCTTCTGGACATTCTCTATTGATATGCCTTTAAATGGTTCATGGCTTGTTGACAATGTTCATCTAACAGTTCCAACTCCTGAAGTCTAGACACTCTATAATCCTCATTTGAATTAATTTCCTTCAGTGACACATGGAGTGATGGTATTTCAACCTCAATAGGTATTATGGCCTCTGATCCATATACCAAGGCATATGGTGTATCTCTTGTAGGTGTTTTGATGTTGGTTCAGTATGCCTAGAGAGTGGGATGTAATTGAATGTGCCAATCACGTCTAACATTGTTGATGGTATTCTTCAGGATTTTCAGAATAGTTTTATTTGAGGCCTCTGCCTGGCCATTTCCTTGAGGATAGTATGGTGTTGAAAAATAATGTTGGATATGAAACCTCTCACATAGTTCTTGCATATCCTGATTCTTAAAAGGTCGACCATTGTCTATGACAATGGACTATAGAATACCATACCTACATATGAGGTAATTTAGTATGAAAGAAGAAATATATTTTACTGTGATTATTGTTAAGGGAACTGCTTCTATCCACTTTGGAAAGTACTCTGTTGTTGTGATTAAAAACTTGTTTCCATTGGATGAAGACGGATTAATCTTTCCTACCAGGTCCAGTCCCCACTAACAAAAGGGCCATGTTGAAGTGAATGGTTTTAATTCTTGTGTCGGTGCATGAATTAGATTACCATGTATTTGACATTTTTGCACTTCTTAACAAACTAAAAAGACTCCTCCATGTTCAGCCAATAATACCCCAAATGGAGGAGTTTCTTTGATAGGGTTAGTCCACTTGAATGAGTTCCATAAATACCTTCATGAACCTCACGTAAAGCTATCTCAGACTCATTATGTTCTAGACACCAAAGGAGAGTACCATCTAGACCTTGATAGTAAAGTATGTCAGCAATTAAGGTATGTCATGTAGTTTGGCAAATGAAGTTGTGTTTCTAGTTTTTGGAAAGATCGAGAGGAAGGATATTCTCTTTTAGGTAAGTGTAGGTCTTTCCATAAATTGGGGATTCAATGTCAACTAATTGGCATATGGTTTGAGATTCTGGATTATCATAAGTAGGGTTAGACACTTGTTCCATCATAAACTCATAATGACCTCGCTTTTCTAGAAACTGTAAGAGAGAAGCAATCATCGCCATAACATTTGCAACTTTATTTTTTTCCCTGGGAATCTATTCAAACTTGATATCCACAAAGTACTTTTTGAGATCATCCACCACTTTCTTATACGACATCAACTTCTCATCTTTTTTCTAATATTCATCATTTACCTGGTAAATGACTAGTTGTGAATCTCCAAATACTTGTAGCTTTGTGATTTTCCATTCAACTACCACTTTGATGCCAATAATTAATGCCTCGTATTCTACTACATTATTTTTACATGCAAACATGAGTCTATATGACTTTGGGATGGTATGTCCTTGAGGTGTAACAAATAGAATTCCCGCACCCAACCCACATTGTGTGTAGGACCCATCAAAATAAAGCCTCCATTGTTGTGTTGTCACAATAAGAATGTCCACATCAGGAAACTCAATGTTCAACGGATGATCATCTAGTAATGGAGCTTCAACTAACTGATCGGCTATCACTTGACCCTTGGTGGCTCTTCTATCCACATACTGGATATCAAATTCACTCAAGATCATGACCCACTTGGCTAGTCTTCCTATTAGAACTGCCTTGCTGAGTAAATACTTTAATAGATCAATCTTCACAATGAGTTTGACTATGTGGGTTAACATGTAATTTCACAACTGTTGGGTAGCAAATACGACTGTCAAAAAAGATTTTTTGATGAAGGTGTAATTTATCTCATAACCATTCAAAGTCTTATTGATATAATAGATAGCATGTTCCCTTCCCTATGGATCTTCCTGTGCTAATAGAGCTCCCAAATAAATCTCAGTTGTTGCAATGTATAGTAATAAGGGTCTATCTTTTGTAGGTGGAATTAGTATGGGTGGCAACATTAGATATTGTTTTATTTGATTGAAATTTGTTTCACATGCTTGATCCCACTTGAACGAGACATTCTTATGTAGCAAATGATTGAATGGATGACTTTTATCTGCTAATTGGGAGATAAATCTCCTAATTGATTGTAGCCTACCTTGTAGAGATCATAGTTGACTGATATTCTTCAGTGGCGGCATTTCCATTATAGCCGTGACCTTGGCAGGATCCACTTCAATACCCTTTTCTAACACTATGTATCCTAGGAGCTTTGTTAATGTTACACCAAACACACATTTCTTAGGATTTAATCTGACATTGAACTTCTCTAATCTGGTAAAGATTTTATCTAGGATCTCTAGATGCCCTTCTCTAGTATATGACTTTGCTAATATATTATCCACGTAATCTTCCATAAAAGTATGCATCATGTCATGGAAGATGGTGGTAATTGCTTGCTGATATGTTGCTCTTGCATTTTTCAAACCAAAAGGAATGACATTCCAGCAGAACATTCCCTATGGACACGTGAATGTTGTTTTCTCCTGATCCTTTGGTGCTATTTTGATTTGGTTATACCCTGAGAAGCCATCCATTAGTGATAACATGGCATGTCCTATTGTTAAGTCGAAAATAATGTCAATGTTTGGTAAAGGAAAATTGTCCTTTGGACATGCCTTGTTGAGATCTCTGAAGTCAATACATATTATGATACTATTATCTGGTTTAGAAATAGGTACAGGGTGATCCCACAATAGTGGTTTACAATTTTTGGCCAAACTAAATGCTGAAATTATTTTTTTAACTAAATCTTCACATTCGAGCACCTATAGCGGCTAAACCGTGAGGAGTTTTAAGATGATGCAAACTAGAGTCTCATCACATTTTTTATGTAGATTCTAAAAATATTTTTTTCAAAATTTTTGGAATCAGATTGTACTTCTTTTTCCATCTCCCACAAAAATTGGCATTTTTCAGAAAACAACATTTTAAAAAAGTGACGCACACCGTATAACACATAATTTTTTTTCCATGAAGGATAAAATTCTAATTCTTTCAATTTAGATTTTTAACTCTGATATCTAGTGCTTCCACTTGGTTAGATAGTTTTTAATTGAATATTTTTTCCTTAATCAAGTTTCGAAATCAAACCAATTACAATTCAAGCATAGCGCGACCGTATAACGTGTAACTTTTTTTGTATCTATCAAAATGCAATTAATTTTTTTGTTAGATCAAGGACTTCAATATCTAGTGCACTCATATTTTTCAATTTATTTTTTGATAATCTACTATTTTTCCACATGTGCAGAATAGAGACCTTTATTTTCGATGAAAAACCTATGTTTAAGAATACTAAAAAAACAAATACATAATAAAACCAAGACATATTAAAATTATATTAGTTGGATAGCTCGTTTTGAGGACTACCTAATTCCAATTGGGTTTGTGAAGATTCCTCCATTTTCATCCTCAACCTGAGCTCCGAAGTGCCAAAATTTAGGTTTTTTTGTGTCTCGAGAGGGGATGAGGGATAAGGGGGGTTCGTACGCCCCTAGGGGTTCACTCGAACAAAGCTTCACTCGAACCAAGGTTCGCTCGAACCCCTTTTCTATGCATTTTTTTTGTCTTTTTGGCGGTCAAAATTCAAACAGGTTCGGTCGAACCCTGGTTCGAGTGAATCCCTAATGGGTTTGCTCGAACCAATAGGTTCGTACGAACCCCCAAAATCACATTTTTTTCTTTGGGGTCATTGTTTGTGAGTTTTCCTTCCTCACTTGAATTGTAAACCACTATTGTGGCTTCACCCTACAATATTAGACATCCACTCAGCACAATCAATAGATCTAATGAATCTTGCATCTAACAACTTTTTCAGCTCAACCTTTACCATCAAGGTGATATGCGGATGCATTTTCCTTAGTTTTTGTTTCATATTTTTTATCCCAGCAAGTAGAGATAAATGATGCATTAGAAGATCTAGGTCTAAACCTGACATATTAGAGTAAGAGCAAGCAAAGTTAATGCATCTTTCTTCAAAGAACTTGGTGAATTTAGGCTTTTCTTGTTTAGTCATAGATGTTGCTAAATGTAGAGTATTTTCCTTTTTTGTTGTGCAATATTGATAGACTGTGTAGGCTCCACCAATACTGATGATCTTTCATGATAGTATTTTGGAAGGGTGTCAAATCTCCCATCTTTTGGTGCCTTAGAGAGGTTTTCACCATCAAATGCATTCTTTATTTTTACTTTTTCGAGATCTAATGCTGCCATTAAATGGTTTTCACCATTAGATCCATTATTCATGTTCTCAATTTTGCAACTGAAATATTTGACACCCTCCTGACCCAAAGCGTCATTATGAGAATTATGATTAGAAATTTTTTCAGGTTCGTCACAACAAAGGAAATTTATGATAGCGTCATCATTCGCAAAGGTAGGACTATTGATAGGTTCAGTTGGTTCCCAATTGATAAGTTTAGGATGCATTAAGGGTAAAAGGTCATCAGATTGGCTAAGGTCAATGATAGTAAGGGTTCTAATAGTAATGTTGTCAAAGTTGTCAATGGTGATGTCAAGTTCTATGATATTACTCTCTTCCAATTCATCTATCTCACTCGATATTTGGCCATCCTCACTTGAGTCATCGATATTTTGCAATTAAAATACAAGAGGTCTAGTCCCTGAGCATTGTCCCTCCTCGTGTGTGGGTGCATATTATTTTATGACATTAATTGGTATGTCCTTGTATGATGCTTCAGATAAATAATCCCATTCATATTCATTGGAATTTGTTTCAAAACTATCCTACATTTGAAGGATTATTTCTACAACTCTATGAGTGTTTTCTTCTTTTGTTTCCCTTCTATAACCCAGTCTTGTCTTGTCCTTTGGCTGAAGTGTGAAAGGTTGGATGGGTTCTACAATGCCTTCTTTTCTTTTTCCAATAGGTCCTTATCCTTCATACCCCATTTTCTCTAATATTGTTTTTCCCTTTCCATATTGATTTGTCTTTATACTAATAGTTGTTGATGTAGATGCTTCCTCATCTTTGTAGAGCCAATTGAGGATGGCCTTATCTTCATATTCATCCTCTAAAGTACCTGGATTTACAAATCTATCATTTAAAACCGTAGTAGGTTGTGATGATGGTTGTGTTGATGTTGATGGTTTCCCATATGATCTCGGAGATGGCAACAACTATGAAAAACATAAAGATTGTTCAATGGAATATTCTCCCATGCCTTTGTCTGTTAACTAGATCTTTTCTTTGAATTGTTGTGGTAGAGAATCTAGTTGAGCTTCATTGTTTGATGTATTGGAGTTAGCAACACTTGTCTCTTTTGACTGGCTCTTTTTTTCAACCCATTTAGATACAACATTTAGTTGCCTTTCACCGTTGGATGAATTAGAAGTGTTTGCTTCCCTATTATGGGGCACAAAAGTGTCTTGAGTTGTTTTAAGCATGCTACAATATTGGGGATCATCGTACTCAATTGAAATAGTGATTTCTTGTCCATTGACTGGAAACTTTAAACACTGATGATAAGTTGAAGGTACTGCTTGTATTTCATGAATCCAGGGACATCCCAAGAGTATATTATAAGTCAGTTCTTTGTATAATACTTGGTAAACTATATTCTTCACAATTGGTCCCACTTGAATAGGAAATACAATCAATCCCTTGGAGGATCTCTCTTCTTCGTCATAGGATTTGATTGTGATTTTCCTTTTGACATCAATAGCATTATCAAAATATCCTAGTGCACGGATCAGTTTCAAAGTACAAATATTTAAACCAGCTCCACCATCTATTAAGACATGCTTTACCTGGTGTTTATGGATTAAAACTTCAATATGAAGGGCGACATTGTGCGAATGAGTAAGTGATACATCATCTTGTTCAGAAAATGATAGGAAATGAGGCATGGTTAAGTGTCCCACCATAGCCTGGAATTGACAAACATCCAGATTATTGGGTACTATTGTGGCCACAAGAGCTTGTTCCAAAACCTCCTTATGAGATGGTGAGATTTTAAGGAGTTCCAAAATTGATATTTGTGCTGGTATTTTTTGCAGTTGATCGAATATGTTGTATTGATTTGAAGGAGTAGTAATGGTTTTAGATGAAACTCCTTTCAATATTACCTTGAATTGCCCCCTTGTTATCACGTTAACTGGTTGATGATCTTGGTTTTCCCTAATTTTTATGAAATTAATCTGATTGTTGGATGGGACCATGTTTGGGATCAGATTTAATGGTATGATTTTATTGATTCCAACATTAAATCAGTTTGATTATTAGTGGTATCATTCTTCTCAATCATAGAAATACAATGAATAGTGTTGTCATAAATGTAGTTTACAGCCTTACCTTTACTATTTGCAGAAGAAGATTCTCCCTTTTCATAATTTGGTAAAGGATTTTTAAATGCACTATGATCATTGTTTGTTTGATGTCCTTCTACATATACCTTCCTATTGTCAATCAAATCTTGTACTAGATGGTTCAACTACATACAATCATTCATTTTATTTCCTTTGTTCTTATGAAATTCGCAATAGTTTGTGTCATTCCACCATGATGGTTTTACTTTTGGTTCCCAATTTATTGCTTTAGGTAATGTGATAAGTCAATTTGCAAGAAGTTCTCTCATTATTGATTCTAGTGTTTTTCCCAATGGTGTGAATCTTTGTTGATTTGATGGCCTTTGATATGATTGTGGTTTAGTTTCTCCATTGTTCAGATTGTTATTTTGATTGAAATTTTGATTGGTGTTTTTTTCATTGTTTTGATTGGTCTTTACAGTTGTTTCTATCAAGTTAAATACCGGTTTCACATTTTTTGTTTCATTTGTAGCATCATTGTTACTAGTATTTCTATTCTTTTGTCAAAACTTGGGTTTATCATTGTTGTTGTAGTGATTTGAGGCATTTGTATTGTTTGATCCTTTATTGTAATGTTTTATTACCCCTCTTTTGACCAAGGTTTCTTTGATTTTGAGCCCATTTTCAATGACTTTCTCAAATGTTGGTGGGCATTGTAGATCAAGCCTGTAGCTCATTTCATCAGTTAGATTGCCAATGAATAGTTCCATCTTTTCCTCTTCAGGTATGGAACAAGGATACCTAACAAGCATCCTTAGCCATCATTGTAGAAATGAGAGGAATGTTTCACCTTTCTTTTGCTTGGTATTGTAAAGGTCCTTTATTGTTATCTCATGTTGAATATTATAGGAGAATTGTGAGATAAACCTGTTGACTAGTTCTTCAAAAGATTGAATTCTTGGTTGTAGTTTAGAGAACCATTCCATACATTGACCTCCTAAGCTTCTTGGAAATAACCTCATTAGATAAGTGTCCTCTTGTGCAAATTCTAAACTCATGGTTCTAAATTCTCTCACATGATCAATTGGATTTTTTTTACCATTGTACTCGTCGTATTTTAGGAATTCACAATGTCTAGGAAATGGTATCTTGTCCACACTTGGATCAAAAGGATAAGGACAAATTTCCTATAATGAGTACCTTTATGTGGTTCCTTTTTGCATATCTTGAAGTTGTTGTTGCAAGTTTTGCATTTGATATGTTAGGACATTCACTTGATCTGTGTTGTGTGTGTTTTGTGGTTCAGTTTCAACTGATTTAGGTGCTTCTTTTAGTCGATTAAAGTCAAATTTCTTTGGAATTTTTTCTCCTAGTTCAACTAGCATCAAAAGCTATTTTTCCATATCTTGTTCTAAAAATTTTTCCATGAATTTGTGAAAATTAGGATCTTGTAAGTGCAGTTTGGATATCCTCTTGGGTTATTTCATTTACATCATTTTGGTGGAATCTGTGAAAAGGATTTTCTTCAGCCATGGTATTTGGTGTTTCAATTTCTTTTTCTCTAGGTTTTTGTCTTTGTAACCTTGTCAAAATTGGCATACAAGTGTTGTTATTTTTACTTAACTTTGATCTTTTTGTTTGGGTGAGTGCCAAATGGTATTAACTTAAGTGAAATAGAATGATAAATCCTATTGATGAGGACTAAGTTAAAAATCTAATTATTTTGTTTCGTTTCATGATTGTAGGATGATTGATCCTAATAATGAAACTTAACGTAATAATCAAAAGTTGTGTTTTGGTGATTAGTCACTTTAAAATTATAAGATCTTGGTTTAACTTGAAAGAATTTGACTTGCAAGTTCCTATTTTTCCAAGTTTAAGACACTGGTTGGACTGAGAAATTTTTTTTGTTCTGATAAAAATCTAGATTTTGATGTTAATTGTTTGACTGATGGGAAAATAGCTCTCTGGTTTTTTGTTTTGTGGATGCACTATAACAGACCTTAGATGCGCTAAAACAGACTGTGGATGCACTGGAAGATTCTGTGAATGTGCTAGAAGACAGGGTATATGTGCTAAAACAGAGGGTGGTTGCACCAAGATACTAGTAAATTATGGTGACAGAGTGTGCAAATGCGTTGAAACAATGTTTGTATGTGCTATTTGGATGACAGATGCGCTAAAAGACAGGATGTATGCACTAAACTAGAAATTGTTAGTATTTTCATAGTTTTGTTTATTTGTTCTAGTTTTTCTTAGTAAGATTAATTCCAGTGTGTAATTTTCTAACCAATGAATATAGTGTATGGGTATTTTTCTTGTAAATATCATATTTTGAAGATATAATTGGATGATACCTTTGAAAATAATAACTTCACACATAAAAGCCAGATTGTAAATAGTTGTTTCAAATCCTATGTATTAAACATGTAGTGAGTGTTCTAGAATCAGGTCTGATTCTTTCAATTTCCATAGGTTTGACACAAATAAAGACAATTCAAGCACTTTTCTAATTGTCAAGTAGGTCACTTAGAATATCACAGCCCACAGCTTGCAACTATGTTAGCTCACACAACCTTGTCACCCCCTAGAGGGCGCCTGTGTTTTTGCCTTTCCTAAGTCTTAACCAAAGTTGAATCCTCCACTTTTGGCCAAGGTCTTTAATAGTTATATGGTGAGTGTCTTGGGGGAAATTCTTCCCTCCCCTTGCACCATGATATAAAAAGTGTTCAGAAACTGACACAGTTGGATTCTACACTAAAGTCCGTAGATAGGGCATCCGTTCAGAGCAGCAAATGATAAACTCCCTCAGAAAACCTCCCAATCTTTAGAACAAAGATTTTGGGGATGGTTATCTTTCACACTTCCGTTAAATTATGTGTTTCCCCAAATTCACTTTTGATTATAGTGGGTTAGAAAACCTCACTTTGGTTGTTCCCACTTAGGTCATTCCCGTAGGCTGAGTACTTTTTCCCACTACGACATGCCTTCTAAAGGATTTAATAAAGCAGGATAGCATGTCTAGCATTTTGGTCACCCAATTAAGGGGAGAGCATAATCCTATTATTTTCAAAACATAGAGAACATGGGGTTCAAACTAGTTGATTAATTAACCTAGATTCACTATCTTAATCAAAGGAAAAAAAATAATCAAATTAAAATCCCTACAAACATTAATAGTAATTTGCAAGTTTTTGTCTTTGACCGGCATAAGTTTTCCCACAATTGTCTTTGACAAGTGTATTTTTCACCTAGAACACAGAAAAAGTTATTAGTCCTCGAATTTTTTAAAATTCTGCTAAAATACTTAGATGTGCCACAACAGTTGTCAGATGCACTAAAACATAATTTAAATATGCTATAATAATAGTTCTATGCGCTATAAAAATTGATGGATGCACCAAAATAAAAGGTCTATGTGCCAAAAGAAAACACCTTGTCTAATGAAACATAAACTTGAATGTGCTAAAATAGGCTGTTGATGTGCTGGAAGATTTTGTGAATGCATCATAACAGTGCTCAGATGCACTAGAAGATCTGTTGTATGCACTACAAAAACTCTCGATCATGCTAAAACAAAACACGTCAGAAGCTTGCAAGCGTACTTTTCAAAAAAATATGTTTAAAATGGGGTTTTTGGGCCCCACGATGGGCATTAATTTATGTGTGAGTAAATGATAATAACTAACACAATCAATAAGACATTATATCAGTAGATTTAAACAATTATTAATCTAATAGAAGCAAGAATCTACTTAAAGCATCATATTGCTCTCTATCTCCAAAGATTTATTAAGTCACGGGGCTCTCAAATTTTGTAAGCATTATGACTGTTAAAATGCCAATCTATAGAATGAGAATGATAAACTATATGCTATGATATGCAAGCTATATGATGTAAAAACTTATGATGTTGATGGTTGATAAATTAAAGCTATATGATGTGATATGGTAATGTAAACTATATTAAGATGCAATCTATGATGAAAGACATGATTATAAACTAAATGATATGGTATTTGCTATTGCTATTTGCTAAAATGCTTGATGGTTCAATTGATATTTCTACAGAGTAAGTTTGCACAAAGTTGGGATCCTTTTCCTATAGACAGAGGTTGTATTAATAGATTCCTGGTAGCACATTTGTGAAGGGGTAGCAATGCAAAGGTCTGGATTTTATCTGAAGAATTAAATGGTGAAGGATGAAGAAGCATGAACTAATTATGGAGATTGTTCCTCCCCACAAAAAAATTTAGCCAGAGGATAGGAAGAATCAATGGAAGAAGATGAAGAAGTTTACGTGCAAATTTGTCTCCAATTTTCCTCTAAATTTTCCCATGAAGGTTGAGATGAATTAAATTAGACATTTCATATCTAATTTGGTAGGTGGATATGATTAGTTGTAGAATATATTTCAATTGAATATTTAGATTTATTCAATTTAGGAAAAGAAGATATTTAATTTAATAAAACAAACTATAGAAGTCTATGTTTATTAAATAAATATCATGGAAGAAATATGATTATTAAATAAATAAAAGTATGAAACTTGTTTATTTAATTTAGATGAAATGATGTGATTAAGATGGAAGAAATAAAAGTGAACTATATAAATAAATATTTCTATTTATTTAATAGTAGAGGAATTAAAGGTTAATTAATCAAATAAATCCTATTTAATTAATTAGATTATTTAGACCATTTTTAGGTGTATACAAGTACATATTGTAGCTCCTAAAAGTATATTTTCTTTTCAGACTTGATTTTTTTGTAATGAATCAAGCCCATAAGGTTGTAGCATGTAAGCTTTGAATCTGTAATTTCATTTTCAGAAAATAATTGAAAGTGAGTCATTTTTCTATCTCACATCTTCTGTGTTGGTATATATTGTTGTGATTTCTATGGGTTTTTGGGTAGTGTCGCCCTCATTAGAAAATGCTTGGATGCTTTAGGATCAATAATGTATGTTAGCCTTTACAAGATGACATGAACACACATAAGCTTGAACATGGTGCTAGGACTTTGAATGTTGCAAAAAATGACTGATAAATCTACTCTTGAATGCTCTTGATAATAATATTTTCTCAAATGGGTCCTAGCTTATAGGTCTAGGGCACACATATTACAAAGTGATTAAAATATTAATTGCATTAATTAAATGTTGATTTCCCTTTCAGAAAATGAGAAAAATAAGGCTTTGGAATGCATAATTTGGCAAATTGGAAGCTTAATTAAGTCCAATATATTAAATTAAGGGACCCAAACATAATGTGAAGTTGTAATGGTATACAATTTCCTACACTACAACTAAATTTTCCTAATATTGAATATTTTTCCCAATGTGCAAGCCACACATAAAATATCTAACCAATGTTACCTACAAATTTAAAACTAGACACAAATAAATGTTTAATGTGGCTAAAAACATCTCATAAAGATGTACCACAAATAAATACTTATTTTACATAATTAAAACAATTATTTCTTGTGAAAGGTGTACAACACCCTTTTCCTAACTAGATCTAACCCCTAAAATTTTAAAATTCAAATTCAAATTTGGCTACCTCCTACCCATTTCACTAGTTATAAGTCAACTGAACACATAGATACTCACAATTTGTTGTTATGTTCTTGTATTCAAGGACTTTTTTAATCCTCAATAAGCATTATCAATTATCATCACATTAAAGGAGCAAGTACGTTAGGAATAGTTTAATTGGAGCACCTAAGAAAATCGAAATCTACATAATCACTATAACACATCTACATATTTCAATATTGTTGTCTTTGGTCACTTTCATGAATATAAAGACAATCCTATCCAGGGAGTCAACTAACAAGAACACAACCCTTGTAATTTGGCAATCTCCCCTCAATGTTTTCATGCACTTCTAGTCTTTCACATTTTAGAGAAGCAAGACAAACAAGGTGAATTAGAAAGTAGACACACACATTAAGCAAAATCATATCTGCACATTGCTCTATAGATCTAAATTTATAGAATCAATTGAGACCTATAGATTCAATTAGGAAAAATTATAAATTTAGTAGAAACTAAAATATAAAAAATAAAAAAATCAAATTTCCTTGTTAGTATAATAGATTTTAGTATCTACATCAATATCATCTTCTTTCATTATGCATAAAATTAGATATGTGATCCACTCCATATTTAATTTTCTAATTCTCATAACTAATATTTATTTAATCTAGAATAATTTATATTAAAATCTATAAATTTAATTACAATAATCTAAATATGAACAATTATGAAGATTCATAGTAATTTGAATTTCTATTTGACGAATATCAAAACTATGCAATTCTATTTGATCCAACAGGAAGATAAGAAACGACATGAAAATGATTTAAGTGGGTTGATGTTGAAACCGTGACCATGTTGGGTTTAGAATCCATTTGAACGGATGTACCATAAAAAGAAGAAAAGGTTGACTGAATAACGAAATACCACACGTTTATAGTGAATGGATTGACTGCACCGTCCACTTTCAGGCTTTAAACTGCATAAAGCTAATGCAAGTTGCTTCCATTGCTGCTGCTTTTTTCTAACCAACTTTGCTTATGGCAATCAATGCCCATCGTCAGTCTCCAGACAGCTTTGGTTGATCACCTTAAAAAATCTGCAAAATAAAGTATGGGGTGAGCAGGACTCTGGGTGGGTATATATGCCACAAGCCTACATCAGGGGTTAGCTGTCGTCAGCTTCCATTACTTCTAACTTTACAACCTATTACCCCGTGACGAAAAGATCATATTTTATTGGATATCTCGTCTGCGATTTGCGAGCTTCAACGGTTGGGTATAACGTTTTCTTAAAATCTTTGTTTCAGATATGTTTTGGGCTGAGTTTGCATCACCTACTGCTCATTTATTCTTTGTAAGCATCCACTAGGCCAACTTTATAGTTCTAGAACCACGAACAAGAAAGCGAAGGTTCAGGGATTAGATTTGATGGTCACTGGCTACTTCAAATCTACTTATTTTTAAAGTGTTTCTTTTTTTAATTTAATGTTAGTTTGAATATTTTTAGATTAGATTACGTAAAAAAATTGTCAATATTTTTTATTACATTCTATGATCCATCATCAGAATGAACAAACAAGAATAAAGAAATCTGAACCCTTGATGAAAAAAATCTTAATTAACAATTGACCCACTTACTATTTTTCATTTAAAAAAAAAGAGGTTGTATGATTGAGAAGTCCTCCTCCTGCAAAGGCTAAAGCTTATAGCCTATACAGTCAATTCATTGTACCTAGAATAAGCATGAACCCTACCCTCCAATTGATTGGGGTTCTTATCAAACAGTCCTCAGATGTTTGTATAAATGCAGCCTTGTGAATCCATCTTCATTTGAAAAGAGACCCACATCTATTTTTTCCTCTGTGAAACTTGGGAGATCAAATGGCATCAGGAGCAGGAAAAAACATTCCCAGACGAGGGCAGGTGAAAGCAGCCATTGCCTCCTCGCTCCTCAAATCTCTAAGAAGATTCTTTTCTATATTGTCATCTCCCTCTTTTCTGATACTTTCTCCCTCCTCTTCTTCGCCCTCTTCCACCTAATGCTTTTAGTAATGGGAAGACCTCAGATTGCTGGATTTTCTCTTAGATGCAGTATAGGAGTGAAGGCATCTGGGTTATTTTGCATTTGACAGAGCTGCCCAGTTTCTACAATAAATAGATCCAATCACAGCCACAGGCCAAGAGACCATTCTCTATCATAGGAAATGGTCATTTGTGGAGTTAATATATTTTGTTCTTTCTTACATATTCCTTACTTCTTACTAGAGGTAAACGGCTTTCCTGTAAAAAGGCTGAGAATTAATGCAATGTAATATCATTATTTGTGATAGAAATTACTTGGCATGATCAATGCTCTGAGCTCTCCTCTTAGTTCTGGTTCAGTACACTCATGTGAACGAGCAACAACTAAAAGCATCATGGTATCTTAAACATCTGTTATAGTAATTAATAGGAACCTTTTTTATCTGTTTTCATGTATCTGCAGGATCTTTGCTTTTGGTCGGCCGATCAGGCATATAATAAATGGGAAGTTTAATTAGAAGAGACAAGGCCTGATCTCAGTACCGTCTGAATTTGTTGAAGTAGATAACTCATACTTGTCCCTTAATCCAAAAGAAAATTGTGTGCTCTTGTGAGAAAACGAACCCTTGAAAAAATAATCTATTAGTATAGTTTTTGGCAGTTCCTAATTAGCCTGTATTTTTTTCCCAGTAATAGGGTTTCAAGTATTAGCATCAATGGTTTTAGCCGATCAGAGAGTAGCATGAAGTGATAAGTGTGGTTTTGCCATGCTACAGTTTCACATTCTTTTTCCTGTGGTTTTTAATTCTTGCTCCCAAGCTGGGGTAGTTTTTGTATTTGGACGCTTGTTTATTTATATGAGCTTCAATTTTCTGCTGAAATATCTGAATTAATGAAATGTGGACACAGCTATAATAGCACTGAATGACTTATTTAATGCCAAATCTCGAAACTTTTATCATATAAAGCAGAGCTCAATGTTGATGGAAATGGCTCTTACTGTGGATTATACTAGCTTATACATTAATACTTAAATGATTTTGTTATAGACCTAATTGAATAGTAAATACAAAATTTATCTTAAAAAAATTTATATAATTATAAGCAATACTAAAAAAAAAATGAATATTGATTATCTAAAAAAATCAAGATAATGCAAATATGCTATGGGCATTATCATACTCACAAACTTTACAATAATATCGACATACTCAAGTTAACATAATTTATTAACCATGTGTTTCCCTACATCAAAATAACTCAATTTGTGCTAATATTGTTAAATTGTTAGTAGATTCTCCATCACTTTAGAATATAATAATATTTCATGAATTTGGATTTCCTTCTTGAGGAATACAACGGTAAGTTGAAAATAGTGGGTGTGATTTCATTTTCTTAAACTCTATTTATTTTGCATCATAATTAGTATAACCATAATTTCTCTCAATTTGGGAAGAGTTAACATTATTTACTTTTCTTATTTAGGTTACTCTTGACATGTAATAGTTTTCCCTATTCTTAATATGTTATTCTCATTTTTAAACTTAGTTTCATTTGAACAATCCATCATGTGTAAGACCTTAACAAGTTCTTAATTGTTCGCAATATTTAAATCTAGCATGTATGTTTATTGTGTTGAAGTAAACTATTCGCTAATATAAATAATATTTTTGAATCCTATTAATGTAATTACAAGCCTTATCATTCATGATCAATTAAACTGCAAATAATGCTTTTAGTAGACATTGTTTACATTATAATCTTACATTTCATTTACAACTCAAAATTTATTTATTTTCCTTCTAGATTTTTTTTATTAATTTAACTTTATGATAAAACATGATCTTAGCCCCACATTAAAAGGGATATCATAGCTAATAATATCTAGTATAATTTCAAGAAAACTACCCATTCTCCTTTACTAAAACATGAGATTTCATTGAATATTCCCTGACATATATTCTTCCTAATCATATTTTAGGTTATAAAAAAATCTAAATATAGTGAGTAGTGAGTGTATATTACCTAAGGCAATGTACATTTATCTTATATAAAATATTATAAATATGTAACCTTTTGTTCATGTAAACATGTATTTAATACATAATATACTTACAATTGTAAGTCTATTTCTAATATATCTAAACATTCAAGCTAATGTCATTAACACGAACCATGAACTCATACATAATATTTAGTCAAATCAACAGATTTAAAGCAATATATTGGATTCAATAGCATAAGGCCATCAACATTCTTTCAATGTATCAAGTACAAAAATATAACATGAAAATATATTCATTCCAAGTGGAATTCATCAAAGATGCCAATCCATAAACTTACTCAAAACCATCCATCCCCTTCCAAGACAAACATAGATTACATGGCATGCTAACATTTTAATATTTCTATCTCACAACCAAACATAACATAGAGAGTGTACTTACTCAAGTTGTATAATTTCTTATTAGAATGGATGAGTGCACCAAATTAGGGATAGAAAAAGTGGCCAAACCAAAAAAATTGTAGAAAATATGAGTATGTTGTGAAAATGTTCATTTCATGCACTCTCATTATGGATCGATAATTACTAATCCATAGCTTGAGTGCATTAAAAAATTTGATCATGTTTTTTAACATGAGAAAATTAAAAAACATGAGCACGCTTTATAATGAAATTTTATTATATAGAGTTTGAAGAAAACATATATATTTATAGGGACATAGAGTTAGATCTAGAGAGGTAGAGTAGAAAAAGAGAAAGATAGAGAGATAGTTAGGGAGAGGGAGAGATTGAGAGATAGTTAGGGAGACGGAGGGATTGAGAGAGGATACTTGGTGAAGAAATAGAGAGGGGGACGAAGAGAGATAGGTAGATAGAGAGAGGGAGGGAGATATATGTTTAGAGAGGAGGAGATAGAGTTAGAGAGGGGGAGACATAGAGAGGGAAATATAGAGATAGAGAGGAAGAGAGAGATAGATAGAAATAGAGACAGAGAGAGGGAGATATAAAGAGATATATAGAGGGATAAAAATAGAGTGAGAGAGAGAGAGAGAGAGAAATAGACATAGGGAGAATAGAGAGAGAGAGAGAGATGGATATATAAAGATATATAGATAAAGAGAAGGAGATATAGTGAGAGAGAGATATGGAGATATAGAGAGAGTAGATATCTAGGATAAAGAGATAGAGATAGAGAGATGAGATAAATGTAAAGAGGAAGAGAGGGAGATGGATTGAGATATAGATATAGGGAGAGATATGGAAAGAGATAGAGAGAAAGGTAGAGATAGATATGATAGATTCATAAATAGGGAGAGAAAGAGAGGGGGAGATAGATATCATAGAGTTATAGGGAGAGAAAGAGAGAGGAAGTGATAGATACATAGAGTTATAAATAAGGGGAAATAGAGATCATAGAGTTAGAAATAAGGAGAGAAAAAGAGGAAGAGACAAAAAAGATAGAGTTAGAGAGAAATGGATCAAGAGAGAGAGAGAGATAAATATTTGTAGAGGTAGAGGGATAAATAGAGAGAGGAGAGGGAGAGATAGAACAAGAAAGATAGAGAGATAAAGAGGGAGAGAGGAGAGAGAGATAGATAGAGAGATAGAGATAGATTAGAGAGTTAGAGGGAGAGATAGAGAGGAAAACTTAGAAATATAGATATAGAGAGGGGAAGAGTGAACGGATGGAGAGGGGGAGAGAGATGGAGATAGAGAGAGAAAGAGAGGGGGAGAGAGATAGAGGGAGAAATAGATAGAGATATAAAGAGGGAGAGAGGGGTGAGTTACATATATAGAGAAAGGGATAATGAGAGAGGGAGAGGGAGAGAGATAGAAGGAAAAATAGATAGAGATATAAAGAGGAAGAGAGGGGTTTGTTAAAGAGATGGAGAAATGGAGAATAAGAGAGGGAGAGGGAGAGGGAGAGGGAGAGGGAGAGGGAGAGGGAGAGGGAGAGAGATAAATAAATAGAGAGGGAGGGGGAGAGAGATAGAGAGGGAGAGGGAGAGGTAGAGGGAGAGAAATAAAGAGATACAAATGGATAGGGAGAGGGGGAGAAACATATAGATATGGTGAGAGATTTCAAAAGAGATAAAAGAGAGGAAGAGATAGATGGAGAGGGAAAGTAAGAGAGAGATATATATATACAACAAGAGAGATATAAATGGAAAGAGATAGAGGTAAAAGGAGAGATAAATAGATATTGTTATATAAAGGAAGAGGGAAAGATAGAGAGATAGAGAGGGATGGGGAGAGAGAGGGAGAGGGAGGGGAGGGAGAGATATAAAGAGGGAGAGGGGAGGGAATAAACATAAAGAGATAGTGAGAGATATCAAAAGAGATAAGAGAGAGGAAGAGATAAATAGAGTGGGGGAGTAAGAGATATATATAGATATGTAATAAAAGAGATATAGGGAAATAGAAAGAGGTATAAGGAGAGATAGAGGGGGATGGGGAGAGAGAGGGGAGGGAGGGAGAGAAGCATAAAGAGATAGTGAGGGATATCAAAAGAGATAAGAGAGAGGAAGACATAGATAAAGAGAGAGAGTAAGATAGATATATAGATATGTAAAAAGAGATATATGAAAAAGAGTAAGATAGATATATAGAGGGGGATATACATAGATAGAATTAGAGAGAGGAAGAGGGAAAGATGGAGAGGGAGGAAGAGAGGAAGAGAGGGTTAGAAATAAAGATAGAGAGGGAGAGATAAAGAGAGAGGTGGGATAAAGGGATAAATAGATAGAGGGAGAGAAAGATAGATATATAGACAGAGAGAATGGGAAAGAGGTAGAGAGATAGAAAGTGATAGAAAGAGGGGGAGATGGAGGGAGAGATAGAGAGAGAGAGGGAGGGAGATAGAGAGAGACACACACACAAAATGAGAGATAAATAGAGAGGGGGGGGATAGAGGAAGGAGAGATAGAGATATAAAGGGAGAGGGGGGACAAATACAAAGATATAGATTAAGAGAGAAATATAGAGAGGGAGAGATAGAGAAATGGAGAGAAACTAAGTTCAATGAGACTTTAGATAAAGTGCTTCAAATTTTGATAAGTGTTATTATGGTGTCTCTTTCTCTTTTTTGACTATTGGATACATATATGTGGTTTATTAAGCAATATGATGAGAATTCTTTTTTCTCAACATCATAGTTAAAGGGTATACTAAATAACATTATATTGGTTTAAAGCATAAGGTACAATATTTATTGATAGAAATATGACTCAAATAACTAGTTTTAATGATAAAGGGAGGGGGAGATATATAGGTAAAGATAGAAAGATAGAGATAGGGAGAGGTAGAGATAGAAATAGAGATGGTAGAGATAGAAAGGGGAACAAAGAAAGGGAGAGAGAAGGAGATGGAGATGAAGTTGGAGATGGAGATGGAGATCTAGAGATAGAGATAGAGATAGAGATAGAGATAGAGATAGAGATAGAGATAGAGATAGAGATAGAGATAGAGACAGAGATAGAGGTAGAGATAGAGATAGAGATAGAGATAGAGATAGAGATAGAGATAGAGATATAGAGATAGAGATGGAGATGGAGATAGAGATAGAGAGAGATGGAGACAAATAGATAGAGAGATAAGGGGTATATATAAATATAGATAATAAGAGGGAGATATATAGAGAGGGGGGAGATAGGGAGAGGTGGTGGAGAGAGGTATAAATAAAGGAATGCCTGGATAAATGAAGAAATAGAGATAGGGGGATAGAGACATACAAATAGAGAGTTATAGAGTGAGGGAGAGAGATGGGTATGTAGATATAGAGAGGGAGATATGAAGAGATAGATATAGATAAATGGGGAGGGAGAGAGTGAGAGATAGAGAGGGAGGATAGAGAAAGGTAGAAAGAGACAAAGATAGGGATATATATATATATATATAGAGAGAGAGAGAGAGAGAAATAGAGTGAGAGCAAGGGAGATATAAATAAAATGATAAGTATAAAGTGAGGGAGAGAGAGAGATATATAAAGAGAGAGTGAGGGAGAAATTTATATAGAGAGGGAGAGAGGAAGGTATGGGAGAAATGGACAAAGGGGGAGGGGGATAGAGAGAGAGATGTAGATACATAGGAAGAGGGATATGGAGAGAGAGGGGGGGGAGGTAGGGAGAGAGACCAGTATAGTCAAGTACATATGGATAGAGGGGGAGATATAAAAAAGGAGAGGGGGGATAGAGATAGATGGGGAGTGAGATGTAGAAATATAGAGATAGGTCTAGAGGGAGAAATAGAGAAATGGAGGGAGGGAGAGAGGGAGTTAGAGAGATAAATAGAGAGAGAGGGAGAAATAGGGAGAGAAAGAGATAAAGAGAGGGGGAAGATAGACAGAGAGGGAGAGAAATAGGTAGAGATAAAGATAGATAGAGATAGATATAAAGAGAGAGGGAGGGAAGGAGATATATAGATATATAGATAGGGAGAGGGAGAGGGAGAGAGGGAGATAGAGGGAGATACATAGAGATAGAGACAAAAAGGGAGAGAGATAAATAGTTATGGATATAAGATAGAGAGGGATAGAGAGGGGAGGGGAAGAGAGAAATAAATAGAGGGAAAGGGTGGGGGAAAGATGGAGGGAGAGATATGAGAAGAGATAAGGATAAATAGAGAGATATAGATATAGGAGAGAGAGGGAGAGAGTGAAAGTGAGAGGGGCTAGAGAGAGATAAAGAAAGTGATAGAGTGAGATATAGATAAAGACAAAGGGAAAGATATATAGAGAGGGAGGGAGAAATAGAGATAGAGATAGAGAGAGGGATAAAGGGGGGTAGAGATGAGTGGGAAAGAGGGATATATGGAGAGGGAGAGAAAGAGAGAGGAATTGATAGCTTGATAGAGGGGGAGATAGAGGAATAGAGAGGGAGAGATAATTATAGATAGGGATGGGAAGAGAGGGGGAGAGGGGGAGATAAAAGGAGATCAAGAAAGGGATATAAATAGAGGGGTGAGAGATAGAGAGGGATAAATAGAGGTAGAGAAGATATAAAGATATATAGGGGGAGAGGGAGAGATAGAGAGATAGAGAGGGAAAGGGAGATAGAGATAAAGAGAGAGGAAGAGGGACAAGGAGAGATGTATAGTGGTAGAGAGGGGGAGAGAGAAAGATAGATATATACAAAAATATAGAGGGAGGGATAGATAGGTAGAAAGAGAAGGGTAAGATAAGGAGCGGAAGAGATGAAGAGATAAAGGTAGATGGGGAAGATAGAGGTAGAGTCGGAGAGGGAGATATAGAGAGATAGATGGATAGACATAAAGATGGGGAAATAGAGCAAGAGGGAGAGAAAGAGATTGAGAAAAGAGAGAGAAAGAGGGGAGATAAAGGAGAGGGGGAGAGGGATACTAAGATATAGAGAGATAAATATGGACACCAGGGGGGATAGAGGGATAGGGAGAGAGGAAGACACGATTGAGATACAAAGAGAAATAAGAGAGGGAGAAGATAGAAAGGTAGAAGTAGATAAAGAAAGAAAGAGATATATGGAGGGATATGGAGGAATAGAGGTAGGAATAGATAAAGAGGGATTATATATATATATATATAGAGAGAGAGAGAGAGTGTGTGGTGATATAGGGATAGAGTGAGAGATAGATATAAAGATATCCAAAGGGAGAGAGATAAAGATAAAGAGGGAGAGAGAAAGAAAGGGAAAGATAGAGATATGTAGGAAATTATGTAAGAAAATGTGCCCATAATCATGAAAGAAAATTAGTGATATAATATGCCCCCTCAATTTAGTTTCATACAAGGTGATGCAATAAATTTTAGGAGAGTTGAATAAGGAATATGAAAATAAATGATCATGTGCAAGCTCCATATACATGTAATGGTGTCATAGATATCAACATGTGACAAGAATGGGATAAGATAGGAGGATTTTATTATTAAAAAATATATAATTAAAGGTAATAAGGTGATCCAAATGTTCCCCCAAGCATAAGAACAAAGAACGATTGATAATATCCAATGTGCTAGATGTAAAAAAGTAATAATATGTTATGTAAAATTTCAAATATAAGAATGATATTATAAGATAATAGCATGGATTCATATTGACATACCAAAGTGAACATCTCTAGCAATGACAAACACCTATCAATAAACATTACATAATATGCTCATATTGCATAATGCACTCATGTTATTTATTCAAATTTTTGTCCCACCCTTTTAGAATTGGAATAGGCTTTGTTAAACACACCTAATGGTTGGACCTCTATGATACTTCACAAAAAGGATTTTTTCCATATTCAATAATAATTTTAAGCTTCAACGTCATCAAATTTACTTATTTTATAAAAAGAATGATGAAACGACCATCAAAATGACAAGCCATGTCCTAGTTTTCTAGCCATATTTTATAAATTTTGAATATACTAATATTTCTTATTTTGCTAGTGTCCTTATATTCCTATAATACACATGTATTGATTTGTGTTTATAAATTTTGATCCACTTAGATTGTTTTATGCTTCATTTTATACACATTAAAAAAATTATTATTTTTGTGCAAGTTATGTGATGCACATGCTTAGTGACGCAATTTTTAGGATGCATTCACTTTGAAAAAAATAAGCATTTAATAAAAATATTAAAAAATGCACAACGTGTAGTATTCTCTCTTAGCTATATCTTTTTCCAAATAGTTCTTAAAAATAACTAATGCAACAACAAAAAAGGGGTTGCACACACTAGAAACTATGTTATATTTTAGATATAAAATAGTAACACTTTTCTTTTCACTCAACGTTTTACCTCCTTAACCATTTTTAAAAATATTTAGTAGTTTAGAAAGTAGACTCAAAGTAATACAATTCACATTCTTATTATATCTTCAATTTTTTAGTGTACACATCTCAAATTGCTCATCCAAGTTTATGTTTACCTAATTTGAAGAAGAAAAAAATCACTTGTGAGCCCCTTTTGTCCCTCATTTGCATGCACTTACCCCAATACAAGAATATATCCAATGTATTTCTTATAAGAAAGTATCTTTCACATGATCATTCTTGAAACTCCAATCATTTATTTTTTATATTAGTGTTTCCACATCCCCTTACAATGAATACATTTTTTAAATATTATAATGAAACTCTAAGTTTAATTTAACTTCACCAAGAAACATAAATTACCTCATGCATAGCATGAATAACAGTAACATGTTTTACAATAAGATATACTTCAATTTAATACCTTATAAAAAATAATATCTTCATAGAGGTTATCAATAATATAATATACCACAGATTTGTAACCTATGGTGACTCTCAATGCTTATCATAGCAACTTAAAATGTTTAATAAGATGAATTAGACATGGTTTATAAGGAAAAACACATATCAAAGGTTTTGTAAATGAGGTAGAAACCTAGGTGAACTTTTATCTTGGGGAAGATTTGATTTTAAGATCACTTGAGTACTTGAGTTGGAGTTGTATTGGGTTGATGTTTATCATTATGACAAAATGGTTAGAATAATTGCTAATATTTATCATGTCCAAGTGAAGTTTTAAAATTTCTCATCTTAGGAAAGTGTCATCAAGATAAAAACCAAGCATAGGTAAATTTCCTATGCATGCTATCAAGAATATATATTTAAAATCCTTCAAAAAGAGAGAAAATAATTAAGAAAAATGACGAGAGAGAGAGAGAGAGAGAGAGAGAGAGAGAGAGAGAGAGAGAGAGAGAGAGAGAGAGCATGTGCTTGGGAGTTAATTATCTTCTATTTCACACCATCCACATCTCTATTTGTTTTCAATTTCCTAATGGGAAGGCTACCCTCTTCTTCTCTACCATTTGATAACCCCTCCCTCTCACAATTTGTTCTACACATAACAATCAATTTGAATAAGCATCATAGTTAAAAATGTTAAACATGCAGTCACTACTTATATCATTTTAACATAAAAAGGTTAGCAATTAACTTCTTTAAGCACAAAATTTCATGCAACACCTTCTCATTAGTAAAATTATATTCAATGTAAAATGATAACTAGGTTTAGTAAGCAATCCTTCCATTCGAGGGTGGCAAAGACAATTGAACATACCTAGAAAAACATGATCTATAACCCAAAACAAAACAATACGAAATAAGAAAAAATGTTGGAAGAGAAGACTTTCTAGATCATATGGTTTAGAAGATTAGAAATAAATTGAAGATGCTTTGTTTTAATCTTAGGACAATGCAAATTCCTGCTACTATTACTAGTTGTATGATGTGGTTATGTAAATGTTTATAAAGGCTATATACAAAATAGATGTGCAATGACATTATAAATCTCTTTTATAGATGGCATGTTAATCATTACAATGCTTCTTATTGAGATTTATTTATAAGTAGATTATTTGATTGCGGACGAGGGATCTCACCCACAGAGGACTAGTCTCGCCCCAGCTTGCCCCAGGTACCCAAGATACTGGCTGCTGGGCCGCTGGGCTGGATCGCAGGAACACCACTGTTGCATTAAAAAAAAATTAAAAAAAAAATAGATTATTCGATTAAAACAAATCATTTTTCAAATGTCTCCCTCAAATCTGGAATGTGAGGCTCAGTTGCTTGTGAAGTGCTAGCTTCCTACCTTGTCCAATTCACGGTAAGAAAAACGAAATAGAAGTCCATTTTGATCTGTAGTTCTTGTTTATAAAATGATTTTGTGTTCTGAAACCCTAAGACCTGCAAAGTGTAATGTAAACTTTGTTTCGACTTAAAATGGAGGTCTGAGCAGGGTATTTATTCTATCAAATTCGAATGCCATTTGCGCCCATCCTCAAAGGAGCTTGCCTTTTGATGGTGGGTACTTACCCTTCACAATACACTCTTGCTATTATTTTGATCCACACTACAATTAGAAGTAAAACCCCTCCTACAGAATGCTCTACGAATTTGTTAAGATGGGCACATTATGTTAGATACCATGAGCTTACTTACAAGAGAACAAACAACGCATTTCAGCTTTAAAATTTGTCAGATTCATCCTCTGAAATTATATGGAAAAAATGATTCATATTACATTAGATTACACCTTTACAGATGAAAGTTGTTTACAACAATTTTGAAAAAGGGAAGATAGATGGAGAATCACAAATGAGATGTCAGAAATGTTAGAATATAACCTAAGTCTTGGCCTCTGCAAACCATTGGCCTGATCTTTTCGCAGTTCTGAGAAGCTCACCCAAATGCAAAATGATCCAGATTCTTTAGCTTTTTGATATTTCAAAGAACACCCACAACCTGCCTACACTTCACTGTTGAAGAACATCAGGTCAAAGGGGAGGAAAAAAGGAGGCAAAGCAACTTCCCAAAGAGTGGCTCTCCTCAACCCCAAATAACACCCTTCACTTTCCTGGCCTTCCATGCATGTTTGAAAGCACACCAACAATCTGCTCTCACTTTACTGTATGTAGAATTACAAGGAAGAGGAAGCAGAGCAACCTCTAAAAGACCTTATTTTGAGGTCTTAATACTGCTTTTACTGATTTCAAGAGAGAGAAAGCAATGGCTGCTTTCACATCCCCTCGCCTTGGGATGTTTCTCCCTATTGATTGACTTGCAACTGCCTTGCCCATTTGATTTCACAGATATCTCAAAGACAAAAGTTGTAAGCACACAGAGCTTCCCCACAAGCACGCCGATTTGGATGTGTTAGTGGTTTTGCACTAGGCTACATTTAAAGGCTAATGGAATAAAGTTTACTGTGCGGGACAGCAAATTTGAGATGAGATTTAAAAGTGTAGAGCCGCCACTCTTACCATATTGAACACGTTTTTTTCAAAGGACATTACAATGGTACAGAGAGTAGGTACTGACTTCAACTTTGAAATAGTTGCAATTGATGAAAACTTGACTTGAAATGGAAAATAAAAAATGATTTTCTTAAAGGGAATTCTTCTCGTAAAGGGGATTCTTCTTGCAAGTGTATGAAATTTGTATTTAATCTCTGAGTGGAATGAACGATTGCCAATTTGTCATATAAAATTTAAAGTAAATAGTGAGCAGCATCTTTTGGGCTCGGAAAATGGCTTGGTGCATGAATCTTAAACCACCAATGTTATAATATAAAATAATAGAAATATCTAAGAGAACATGGAAACATGCAAAATATGACGATTAGTGGCACACTTTTCTTGTTTATTTTAGCTTAAAACACATCATGATGTTTTTGAAGAGGAAGACAAGGTAAAAAACCAACCCTAGAATTAAGGGGTGTTTCCTCTTCTAAAATATAAGGTTAATAAATTAAAATAGTTCACTGTTCAAATGAAATGATTATGTATATATATATGATGAGATATATATTTTTTTGAGGTGTTTATTTTATTTTTATTACAAATTAAACTCAGATTGCTGGATTTGCTCTTAGATGTCATATAGGAGCGAAGGCATCTGGGTTATTTTGCATTTGACAGAGCTGCCCTGTTTCTACAATAAATAGATCCAATCACAGCCACAGGCCAAGAGATCATTCTCTATCATAGGCAATGGTCATTTGTGGAGTTAATATATTTTGTTCTTTCTTACATATTCCTTACTTCTTACTAGAGGTAAACGGCTTTCCTGTAAAAAGGCTGAGAATTAATGCAATGTCATATCATTATTTGTGATAGAAATTACTTGGCATGATCAATGCTCTGAGCTCTCCTTTTAGTTCTGGTTCAGTACACTCATGTGAACGAGCAACAACTAAAAGCATCATGGTATCTTAAACATCTGTTATAGTAATCAATAGGAACCTTTTTTATTTGTTTTCATGTATCTGCAGGATCTTTGATTTTGGTCGGCCAATCAGGCATATAATAAATGGGAAGATTAATTAGAAGAGACAAGGCCTGATCTCAGTACTGTCTGAATTCGTTGAAGTAGATAACTCATGCATGTCCCTTAACCCAAAAGAAAATTGTGTGCTCTTGTGAGAAAACGAACCCTTAAAAAAATAATCTATTAGTATGGTTTTTGGCAGTTCCTAATTAGCCTGTATGTTTTTTCCCAGTAATAGGGTTCCAAGTATTAGCATCAATGGTTTTAGCCCATCAGAGAGCAGCATGAAGTGATAAATGTGGTTTTGCCACGCTACAATTTCACATTGTTTTTCCTGTTGTTTTCAATTGTTGCTCCCAAGCTGGGGTAGATTTTGTATTTGGACGCTTGTTTATTTATATGAGCTTCAATTTTCTGCTGAAATATCTGAATTAATGAAATCTGAACACAGCTATAATAGCACTGAATGACTTATTTAATGCCAAATCTCGAAACTTTTATCATATAAAGCAGAGCTCAATGTTATGGAAATGGCTCTTACTGTGGATTATACTAGCTTATACATTAATACTTAAATGATGTTGTTATAGACCTAATTGAATAGTAAATACAAAATTTATCTTACAAAATTTATATAATTATAAGCAATACTAAAAAAATTGAATATTGATTATCTAAGAAAGTCAAGAAAATGCAAATATGCTATAGGCATTATCATATTCACAAACCTTACAATAATGTCGACATACTCAAGTTCGCATAAAATTAACCATGTGTTTCCCTACAAAATAACTCAACACATTTATCTTTGTATCTTTCAGAGTCGAGTGCTAATATTGTTAAATTGTTAGTTGATTCTCCATCACTTTCGAATATAATAATATTTCATGAATTTGATTTCCTTCTTGAGGAATACAATGGTAGGTTGAAAATAGTGGGTGTGATTTCATTTTCTTAAACTCTATTTATTTTACATCATAAGTAGCATAACCATAATTTCTCTAAAGTTGGGGAACAGTTAACATTATTTACTTTTCTTATTTAGGTTACTCTTGGCATGTAATAGTTGTCCCTATTCTGAATATCTTAGTCTCATTTTTTATACTTAGTTTCATTTGAACAATCCATCATGTATAAGACCTTAACAAGTTTTTAATTGTCCTCAATATTTAAATCTAGCATGTATGTTTATTGTGTTTAACGAAACTGTTTGTTAATATAAATAATATTTCTCGATCCTATTAATGTAGTTACAAGACTTATAATTCATGATCAATTAAACTACAAGTATTGCTTTTAGTAGACATTGTTTACATTATAATCCTACATTTCATTTACAACTCAAAATTTAAGTTTATTTCCTTCTAGATTTTTTTTATTAATTTAACTTTATGATAAAACATGATCTTAGCCCCACATTAAAAGGGCTATCATAGCTAGTAATAACTAACATAAGGGTGTGTGCAAGAAGTTGAGTCCACTTTTTGGCCAAAAAGTGGAAGTGTTTTTCCTTATTTTCAGAATTTAACACAATTGACCTTAAAATTTGAAGCACTTAGAGATGAAATCTTTAAAAAAGTCACTAATCATAAAATGCAGTGCTCGGAGTCTAGTTTCCAAATATGTAATTTATTTCAATACCCAGATTGTACAAATTGAGTTTCAATAGGCGTTTCTAAAATCCATTGTTTAAAAGTCACTTTTTTTACCATACCATGCACGTGTACGACATCCATATTTGACTTAAATTATCGTATTTTTCTAAATCCTTTTGGGAAAAGATTTGTGACTCACTTAAGCTTGTTCTTGATTTTTTTTTTGTAATTTTTTATTGATTTTTTTTTTTTGTTAAATTTTTATTAGGTAGATTTGTCGTTTTGAAAACTCGTCATGTACGACATGCATATGATGACCTAAACTTACCATTTTTTAATTTTATTTTAATTATATTGAAAAGAATTGTCTGAAGTTTGTTCTCGTGCAATCCATTTGTTAAAATGTTATGTTGATCAAAAGTTATTAAAATAGTAAAAAACCCTGATATTTGAAGTTTATGGACCAATTTTATTATAAATTAATTGAAAAATAGAAAAAATAATCCAATTGTAAAACAAATTACATATTTAGAATCTGCATTGTCTTATTTAAAATGGGTTTTAATTTCGTCAAAAAATTCTACAAAAAAAGTCGTCAGCCATATGTCCAAAGTCGGTATTTTTCTCTGACATTGTTAGAACCTTCAACTTGTAGGTCAAACCAAGTTGAACGCCTAGGTTTGGATTTCCAATGCTTTTCTTGAACCAAAATCCTAGGCAAAAACCTGACCACAAAGCTAATAGAAATTCAAATTTTAAAAAACGGGATTGCGCTTTATAAAACAGGATCCTGTTTTATAATCGGGATCTCATTCTTTAGTTTATTATATTCAGACCATTGGGAGGGAAACAAGATCCCATTTTGTAAATAGGATCCCATTTCCCTTCCAACGGTCCCCACATTGAGTATCGGGGGATGGGATCCCGATTATAGAATGGGATCCCGATTTTTATAAACGGGATCTCGATTCTTTTATTTAAATTTACTGCAAAAAAATACTATGAAGTCTGCAACTTCACATGTACAGCCGAGAGCAATAAAAGTAAACTATTTTTCATGAGTTATTGTATTTATAGGTGGTGAACTTGATTTTTAGTTGATTTTTTCAAACGAGGCATCATCTACACCATTTTTGAAGTGGAATTGTGTTATTTTTGTGCTTGTTTGGAGGAACAAAAGGTCTTCAACTTGCAAAATATGGATTGAATTTTTCAAAGGAGGCATGAAGAAAACAATTTTTAAAGTGGAATTGTGCTAGTTTTCTACTTGTTTTGAGAAACACAAGAGGAAGAATTTTGTCCTAATAGGTATTCAACTTCCAATTTGGATCAATTGAATATTTTGAAGAATTTCACTATTAACATTCATTTGTGCTTGAGAATTTTATAATCATGGGAGATAAAGATCGTAATAAGAGAAGGAAGACATTGACTCCTCAAGAAGTTGAAGCAAATAGAGAGAAGGAGAGACAAAGACAAAGACAAAGAAGAATGAGAATGAAATCAATGAATGATGGTGGAGCAACCAATTCCACAACTATTGAAGATGAAAACATTAAGGATACCATGGTTGTAGATGAAGCTAATTTGCAAGGAGTCAATTTGGAGAAGAATATGATTATACAAACATGTCCTACTATGTCTTCAAATCCCTCTTTGAATGCTATGGAGAATGTTTCAATATGCACAAATTCAAGTACGTCTTCAAATCTACATGTTAGTGAAATAGTAAATTTGTATGTAGAAATTTTACAAGATGTTGGACTTAATAATGTTGACATTGATGATATTCGGAGAGATGAAACTTTTATAGAATTTGTTGAAAACAAAAAAGAAAAAAAAATTGTTGCAAATGAAAATCAAAATGATCATTTTTGAAAATGAAAACAAAACCTATATTTTTGATGAAAATGAAAATGAAAACCATTTTGTTGATGAAAATGAAGATGAAAATGTAAATGAAAATGAAGATGAAGATGCAAATGAAGATGAAAATCTAGAATGTGATGTTGAATTTAATGAAAATACTTTTTTTTAAAATTGGAAGTGGTGTTTTCGATAATCTTCCTGGTCAAATTTTTGGAGGCAAATAAGAACACATGCGAATAGAATATACACCAAAATTTTTTATCATAAAAAATTTGCATTTCAATGTCAACTAATGATGCAATTGATGAGAATGCAAAAAATGAGGAAAGTAATGAAAAGTTTAGGCTTTTATGTTAAACCAAAAAGAAAAGATCAATCATTAAAACATGTTATGTCTACTGTTGCTAGTGTCATTCAATCTATTGGGAAAAATAGTCGATCTAAAGATAAAAACGTAGCAAGAAGAGCTATAACAACTGCTATAGTTAATAAAGCAACTTTGAATAAAAGAATGGTAAGCAATATTAGTGAAGTTTTAAAAATACATTCTAAAACATTGCTAAGAGTGGAAAAAAGAAGAGAAAGTATAGAAAATGATCCTATCAATCAATGTTGGAGTTTCAGTAGACGACTACTAAGGTCTGATATAAAATTAAATGTTGAAATTAAATCTTTGATCAAAAAATATTGGCATGATAATACTAGGGTTTCATCTAATGCTATAGATGTTTTAAAATTAAGGGTGGGGTCCAAAGTTCATGATCCTCACCCAAAACACCTATTAGATACAACACAAACTGAATTTTATAGAAAAGTTTGTAGCGATTCAGTGTTACCTGGTAATATTAAAATAATTCAAAGGTCTTTTGAAAAATGTAAACCTTGGTATGTAAAAATTAATAAGCAACAAATATCTTGTTGTTGTAAAATACATGTTCAATTTCGTTATTTTTATGATGTTTTTCAATATATATATTTTACTTTGCATACTAACATGATTATACATGAGTGTGGTATTGATATGCCACCTGAAGCAATAAGAGATTTTATTTCAGGTTTGTTTTGTGAAAAATCTAATGATAAATTATTTTATTTAAGTTCTTGTATTTCTGGACAATGCATTAACTCTGGAAATCTTTCATTTTTAATAATTTGTTTGCATGAAAGTGTTGATCATGATTTTGGACAACAATTTGTAGATGTCAAAATATTTAGGAATGTTCACTATTCTTTAAAAGATGGAAAAATAGGAAATCATTGTGATTTAGTTACAGAAAAAGTTAGTGTGCATGCATTCATGAGTGAATTTAAGAATAAAATTGTACTAAAATATGCCATTCACTCTGAACATGCTTGATGGCTTGATGGCCAATTTTGCGCATGTAGAAACACATTTCCAATTGGTACTATATTTTCAATAGTTGATTTTGAGAAGAATTATACTCTCTCCGCAAGAGGAAATTCAATCTCAATATTATAATTCAATGCAAGTAGCTATATTTGTCCATATTGTTTATAGACATGTAGATGATAGCACTGAAGATGATAGAAATTTTTTGAGGGAGTATCATTTTTATTTGAGTGACAATCGGTTACACTTGTTTTTCAATACTATTTTAGTATATTTTATAGAAATTTAAGAGAAAGAGGAATCCAGATGAAAGAACACCTCATATGGCCAGATAATTATACGGGGTAGTTCAAGAATGCTCAAATGTTCTATTGGTTAAGTAGGGTTCACAAGGAACTTAATTTCCAACATATATGGAGTTTTTTTTAAGCTGGGCATAGTAAAGGAGAACATGATGGAGCTAGTGTGTGTGTCAAAAGAATTCTTGCTAGAGAACAATTAAAATTTGAGGATTCAATAAAATTTAAAGAAGTACATGAGATTGTGGATTGGTGTAATAGAAGATTATATGCACCTGGTTCAATTGATTACTCTACAGTTCATCGATTCTTTTGGTTGGTGGAAGAAGAGAACATTGTACCTAGAGTTGATTGTGAGACAATCAATGGATCTACTAAATGGCATTCATTTAGGAGTGCGACAAAAAGCACATGGACTATTTGGACAAGGGAGCTTGCATGTTTTTGCCAGTTTTGTATCTCAGGAGATTGGGAAGCATGTGAAAATACATAATTGGTTGAACAATGGGAGCAAAGATCGTTGACACCTGTAGAAGCACATAATCAATATGAAAGAACTATTGAAGAATATGATCAAGTGTTTGCATCTGAAGATTATGACCGTGTTTCAAACATTGTACAAGAAGGTAATTTTAATTCAATTTATTTCATTTTATTTCACTTTATTAAGTTATTTTGTAATACTAAATTATTTATATGGATATGCACAAGTTATTAAATCGAATTTTGTTGGCAGGACATGTGTATGTTGTTATTGCACCTGAGGGGAATGAAGAGCAAACAGAATATTGGTTGGCTCATTGTGTGGAAACTAAACATAAATTAATAACACCTCGAGAAGATGATGATGGCTTTCATTATCCAACAGGTACTATGATCCCCTTAAGACACCCCCTTAAGCAAATTTTGATAACAATTTTTAGATCCCCTTAAGCATTTTTTTAGAACAAGTCTTTGATCCCCTTAAGAAAATTTTGAGAACTTATTTGATGATGGTTTTTGAACATGTTTTTCGATAGGATCGGTGGTGGTTGTTGGCACTTGGCTATGAAAATACTTGAGAAGAAAGAATGGTCTACTTGCATTTGAAGACTATGAAACACATAAAAAGATTATACATTATTCACATTTGGTGGTGGCAACAAATATAAAACTAGAGCGGTATCATGGAAGACCTTCAAAAAAAGTGTTATGGTCAATTTCTATGGAAGAGCATAAGGAAATCATAGATGCATTGCAAAAAAGAGAGGATGCAGATGGTACAATGGAATAAGTAAATACAGGTAAATATAGTTTTAGTTTTATTTTGTCCTTTGAAATACATTAAATACATGTTTCGACATTGGTCAAGTGTGTTATTAGTTGAAATTGATTTAAATTGTCCTTTAATACATCCTTAAGGCATAATCACAAAAAGGATCTAGTCCATGCAGATTCAACCTAGACAACATGGAATACTTGGTAAAAACAGGGAATTATTAGTTAAATTATATTTAAATACATGTTTTGATTACATATTGATATTACTTGTACATTAATAGTTAAAATTGATTTATTGTCATTTTTTGTATCTTTAAGCCATCATTACATTGATCTCATACTTTGAAACAAAAAGGAGAGGATGTCTGGATTCAACCTACAAGCATGTGTGGAATACTTTTAAATGTAGGTACTTGAGTTCTGTACATATAGATAGTTTTATATAAATTAAAATATGTATGTTTTATGATTTCATTGATATTGCTTGTACCTTCTTGATATCAGATGGTGTGAAGACCTACTACATTCTAGCCATGAGTTTGAGATGTTCTTGAGATGGCATATCCAAATTTTGTAAACATTTTTTTGAGATGACATATATGCACATACATACTTACAGAATTAAACATACTCTATGTACTTCTATGTATCAAATCAATATTCTATATATTTTGTTTGTTAAATGTGCATGTTTTCCTACTTTGAAACTTTATGTCTAATTGTATAATCACTAAATATCATGCATACATTATTGTTAAAACAATTATATCCTTAAGACGTATTATGACCCCTTAATACATCCCCTTAAGAAATTCTATTATGACCCCTTAATACATCCCCTTTAGACCCCTTAAGACATCCCCTTTAGACGTATTATGACCCCTTAATACATCCCCTTAAGATGTTCTATTATGACCCCTTTAGACATCCCCTTAAGACCCCTTAAGACATCCCCTTAAGATGTTCTATTATGACCCCTTTAGACATCCCCTTAAGACATTCTATTATGACCCCTTTAGACATCCCCTTAAGACCCCTTAAAACTTCCCCTTAAGACATTCTATTCTGACCCCTTAAGACCCCTTAAGACATCCCCTTAAGACGTTCTATTATGACCCCTTTAGACATCCCCTTAAGACCTCTTAAAACATCCCCTTAAGACATTATATTATAACCCCTTTCGACATCCCCTTAAGACCCCTTAAGACATCCCCTTAAGACGTATTATAACCCCTTAAGACATCCCCTTAAGACATTCTATTATGACCCCTTTAGACATCCCCTTAAGACTCCTTAAGACGCCATTATTTGTTTTGACAACTTATAAATTAGTGTTAGATGTTATTATTTATAGAATTTATTAATGCTTTTATTCTCTAATCTTCTATGGTATTGTTTATTTCTTAAAATTTTATCCTTTCTAGTATATAAAAGATTGCTTTTGTTTGTAAATTATGATTTATTGACTAATTATTGATTGACATGAATTGAATAAGTTCATTGAGTAATTATCGCTATTTATTGAATGTACATATCATGTATATCATGTATGAAATCACTAAATTTGTAAAGTATAAATATTAAAATGTCCTATATTAATATCATGTATGAGATCACGAAATTTCACATTAATGTCCTATATTAATATCTTGACTATGAACACAAAATGCATAAATGTACATGTGCAAATTAAAATTTCAAACAATAATAAAGCCCATAATTTATGTAACATATTAAGTGCATGAAACCAATATATTAAGCGCATGAAATAAAGTCCAGAGTACAACCCGTGAACTAAAGTCCAACTAAGTACTTGAGCCATGAAATATAAAGTCCAACAGAGTACATGAGAAACCAGAAATATAGTCAATGAAATAAACAAATATAACACATAAAATCACATGTTTCTAGGTCATGTACTGTCTTTATAATCAAGAGACCTCTTCACACCATGTGCACTATGTGGATGACCTGAAACACTCTATACAAGAGAGAGATGAAATCAGATGTAAGACAATGAAAAATGATTTAATGACAATTTAATTTATAATCCATCATAAAATTAAATTACTGTCATATTTGCATCTGGATGCTTTGGTGCACCTGAAGCAACCTCTAAATTCTCTAAATCAATCTACATATTAAACAAGACAAAGAAATTTGAAATTAGATGTACAACTCGACAATTATTTTTTTTAATTCAATTTAATTTATAATTTATCATATTTTAATTGTACCGTATTCTGAGGTTGTGCACCAGGCTCTTCTCCAGGACCTGTTTGTACATGCTCAACTACAAGATGTGTCTCATGCTATAAAAGAAAAATAATATGTAACAAATTTCATATTATGTATATATTCAATTTAAAATTTAAAATTTAAGTTATATTTAGAATATGTAATTTATAATTGACTTTAAATATAATAAAAAAATTAAATTACCATTTGATCTGGAGCCTGCTCTACATGTCCTCCTAGTGGTGTAACTATGTCTGGGTCAGGGCTAAAAGTTGCACTAACAAAGTCCTACAAGATCAAAATTAAAGCATGTACAATTGAATTAGGTTAATATATATATATATATTCAAGTTTACACATTTTGTGTAGAAAGTTTTGTAAACAACCTAGAAATCAGTGGCCTCATGAGTAGCTACAACATCAAATGTTTTCCCAATGCCCATTCTTATTGTGGTATCAACCTAGACATACAAGTACATAGACGTTTAACGCTTATAATATTTACAAGTGTACATGCATGCATTTCATATATCTAGTGAATTCAAAATTCATAAAATTGTAACTATACTAATGTAAACTTTAAACAAATTTACAATATGAATGTACCTACCCCTAATCTATGATGCCTAATAGTGGAGGAGTGGTTGACAATCCCTCAAGAGGAATCGATGTGGATGTTGATTGACTCACCTAAACCAACATAAATATTTCAAACATATATGTGATTCAATTATAAGTTTAAAACTCAAGTTAAATTTATGATTGCATATATAATTTTAAAAATTGAAATCAAAATACCCCATAAGGGTTGCCGAGTATGACTGGTGTCAATGTATGTACTCGTGGAACAAATGATTGCCCCATCATTAGTGTCATCTGTACACCAAACAATTTGATTGTTAAAATGTATTGCAAACTTTTATTTAATATATACATCCATCAAAATTCTTATAAAATGAATGTACATCTAGATGCATATTTATACATGTGTTGCAGTGTCCTCAGGATGATGGTCTACTATAAGAAACTCTACAAATGAACTAATGCAACCAAATGAACCACCAGAATCTCCCCGTCCACCTGAACTAGGTGTGGCCTGATCAGGTCCATAGCATACTTGATGACAACTAGTACATATATGGGGGATGAGCCTCGACACTCCTAGAGCGGTACTCGGACCAGCTCCATAAAAAACTCCTCCATCATCATCGTTTTTATGCTCCCCACCCACTATCACAAAAGAATGTTGATCAAGGTCTCCTGCAAGTGTACTAAGGGAACCTAATGTTGAGACCAGAGCTTGATGATGTACCACTGTGGGAATGGGAGGACTAGGAGCAACAAAAAGGGGTTGTGCATGCATGGGGCGTTGGGGATCAACCCTTGCCCCTAACCTCTATTGTGGCATGCTGCCACCAACACACTGAAATGATCTAAAATCAAAATAATTGGGATTTTGCCCCAAAACAAACTCTACATACAACTTTCTCAAAAAATATAATGGGCACTCCCAATTAGCATGTGGGGGACTATCAAAAACCATATACCATTTATTCCAAAAATGTGCACTCATCTGCGGATGTATGCACCACCTCATGGATATTCTAGATTTGTTGGGTGGAATGGGTTGTCGAGTAACGGGGTCAAGAAAGTAGGGGGCTAGATGGGCTTTCATTATTTTAAGGTCTAATATTTTTTTGTAAGAGAGACCATCAAAATAAAATTGTCTCATTTGTTCTCTCTCTCGTCGATGCCTATCAAGATCAAAATCGATCATCCTGATGGCATCAACAATGTTTTGCATCACATATGCAAAATTTCTCACATGTGGTGTTATCAATGCTTGACTCTGCATAGCATTGATTTGGTTTTGTAAGGATGCAAATTGATCATTTATACGTGCTCTCAAGCGAGCCTCATCAGATATGATAGGTGTTGGATGTGGCATATTAGGTGCAGGGGGAGGAGGAGGTGGAGGGGGAGGTGGATGTGGCTATGGCTGAGGTGGTGGATTGATGATATCATCAATGTTAAAATCATCCATGATATGAGATATAAATGTGCAGCTACATTAAATCATACAAAATAGGATGTGCATGCATATATTAAGATCATATATTTAATTGAAATAGGATGAGCAACATATATATTAAGATCATATATTTAATTGAAATGCGCATATATATACATTGATTGAACATGAGCATGTCCATACAAAATTCAAAATTTAACATGTACATGTACATTTAAAATAAAAAATATGATGCATAATTTGCACATGCGTACAGATCATTAAACTAAACTATGTACATACATACAAATTTCAAAATTTAAGAACTATATATGCAAATTTTTAATACATGCACATACATACTAAACAATAAACTTGAAACATTCACAAAAGCTCATTTTATGTCTAACACACACACACATATATATCATATTACAAATATTCAATGGGAGATCAAAAATGATAGTCATAAAAATTACTCCATTTTGTTCATTTAAGTCCATATCCGTTTCATAAATCCATGTTAAAAATCTTGGATGGTTCTAACAGAATTTGTGCTTGCAAATGAGGATGTTCATTGAGGTCAGGTGGTGGAGGTGGAGGTGAAGGTGGTGGTGGATGGTGTTGGGGATTGTGAATATTATTGAATGGATCCATGTGATCTGTAAGATGAGATGAGATACATTAGGACCTTTGAGATGTAAGATACATGTTTAGGAAATACCTTTAAATGATAAAATATGTAACCTTAAATAATTGAATACAAATGATAAAATATGTAACCTCATTTAGGCACATGTTACTTGAATGAAATTAATATTAATATTATATAATCTTGCATGATCTTATTATTGTTAAATTTGGTTGCCTTGGGAAACTTTGATCATCAAATTTTAAGAACTTATTTGATCCCTTTAAGAAATGTCATATTGGGACCCCTTAAGAAATTGAATTATGATTTAGGTTGACAAGATGGCTTAAGGGGATCTACGTCTAGTGAGGTCCTAGGAGAAAATGACATGGCTCAAGCGAAATTTTTTTGGTGAAGTTGCCCAAGGCAACCAATTTTCATTAAGAGTCTTTAAAGAAAAAATGATGGCTTTAGGGTTTAGAGTCTAGACTTTAGAGTTTAGGGTTTAGGGTAATAGGATAGCTTAAGGGGATCTACATGTAGTAAGATCCTAGGAAAAAATTACATGGCATAAGGGAATGAAATTTGGTGGAGTTGCCTAAGGCAACCAAATTTCATTAAGATCCTAAGAAAAAATAGGGTTTTTTTTTATTTTATTAGAGTTTTTTTTAAGAAACTTAATGAATTAAAGATGTGAAAACAAATTACAAAAATTGATTAATTTAATTTACCTGACAACCTAAATCACTCATTTATTTAGGACAAAATGAACCTTTATGTTTAGTTTATTTTTTAAGTTTATATTCTTTTTTAATTTAGGGTTTGGGTAATTGGAATATTTTTTAATAGTTTGAAGAACATTTCTTGTTTTAGTTGATTGAGAAATTATTTGTTGAATAATCATCTATCATTAATTATAAATACATTTATCTCTTATATTGAATTTTTAAAAAATAAAACTTTATAATTATTTAACTTTTCCCTTTATTAATAATTAATCCCCCTTTAATTTAATACAAAATTACAATAGGATTTGAAGGATATCTATGTCTATGAGGTCCAAATTATCAAATGTGATATTTGCTCTCTATCTGGGTACAAAGTTTACCCATCTAATAAAAAAAATTATCATGTTAAAAATGAATCAATCTATACATATCACAAAAATAACATACATCTATCAAAACAAGTAAAAATTTCCTTCTACATTAGAGGATATCAAAATAAATATGAAATATTTTAATAATTTAACTTGTAATCACTTATTAATAAGTTATATCATACATAATTTTAATCACATAATAAAGGAATAAATATACATATGTAGAAGATACAAATTTAAAAAGAGGCTACTCACATGGATCTTGATCCTTAGATAGGAAGTGCCTAGATTGGTGTATCTCATGTAGGAATCTATGTAGGTGTTGGGACCTTCACCTCTCTCCTTGTATATTTCCAACAATCTCACTCAATCCCTCTAGATAGAATTATTTCCTTTGTTATTATCTAGTTCTTTTAATCTTCTAAATTAACCTCTTATTTATAGGAGCATAATATGAATCCTCCTCCTCTCTCTATTGTAATAATAGCCTAGTTCCTCCAACCTATCATCATGTACCTCCTCCCTTACCATTTTTGGTCTCCTTATTGATGAATTTCTATCCTTCCACATAAATCTATATAGTATCAAAATATAGGTAATTTTATGGTTATTGAATCTCTCTTAATTGCTAAAGAATCCATTATGATTGAGGATGGGTGGATTATTATCTAGGATCACATATTAAAAATCCTATAGAGGTCATGGTATGTGTTTCTTAATACATATATTCCCATACAAACCTCTTTCCATGTATTATCAACTCTCATATATAATAGACACCTTACTAGATTTAAATTTCATATGATATATACCCAAGTGTTTCCAATTGGAATTGTTATAATTATACTTTTATGGTATTCTAGATATTCATAATAGTTTTCATAAATCTACCAAATAGACCCATTTTCGAAAAACCTACATAATTTTAGGTATGTCCAATGAAAGAAACACATCTCTCACTCGCATATCATTAGAATAAATCTTAGCTAAGTGTCTAAGTGTCTGAATTGTAGAAACCAACAGAGGGTTTTTTTCATCAATTCGAAATTGAGGGGATTTTTTTAAGTTTTGCAAATTGCAAAAATTGCATGCTTGGATTTACGAATTTGCTAACTAAATTTGTAAACAAACATTGATAAAATTTATGAATTTTAACTATTCTTTAACATATTGTTTTCTAATCTAATTATAATTTAACATTGAAACTAAATTTTAACATATCATTTTTTCCATACAATGCAAATAAAATTTAAAACATTTAATAAGCAATGCAAATGAATTTTTTTGAGCTCAAAATTACCTAGTTTTCAAAATCAAAATGATTTGTTCGATTTCAAGTTAGGGTTTTAACAAAAAAAATTGTTCCAATTCAATTTAGGGTTTCAATTTCTAAGCAATTAGGGTTAATGCAATTTTTTCGTTTAGTTCAAACTAGGGTTTTTTTTTTTTTTTTTTTGATTTGAATTTAGGGTTTCAAAAAGCTTGATTAGGGTTTCTAAATACAATTTTTTTTTATTTCATTTCAATTTCTAAGGTTTTGAAATGCAATTTTTTTTGTTTCGTTTCAATTAGGGTTTTCAAATTCAAATTGTTTTGGTTTAATCGAACAATTTAGGTTTCAAAAGTTAAATTTTGTTTATAAAACACGATTCAAGGCTCATTTTTTCATTTCTATTAAAAAATATTTAGGTTTCATTGCATTTTTTCATCTATTTTTACAATTACTCATTTCTACTATAACAGGAAAAAAATCCTCAAAACATGAAATAAATTAAAAAAAACATGTTAAATTCACATATTTTCTTCACAATTTCAATAAAAAATGGAAAAATGCAAAAAAAAGGGCATCGATAGGTACCTGGAGCTATTTGTGGGGGTCACTATCTCCTGTACTTGGGATCCCGTTCGTTGCAAAATGAACTCTATTTGTTTTTAAAAAAATAAATAGCATTATAAAACGGGATCCTGATTTCTACAAAACGGGATCCCGATTTTTATATATCGGGATCCCATTTCGTAGTAATCGAGATCCTATTTCGTATTTAGGCTCGAGATCCCAAAGCTAAACAAGATCCCAATTTTTAAAAATTGAGATCCCATTTTTGCAAAGTTGATTTCAATTTTTTTGGCTAAGGAAAAAACTTTCACGTTTCATGGACTCAACTTTGTGCACTTACCCATAATTTCAAGAACACTACCCATGCTTCTTTACTAAAACATGAGATTTCATTGAATATTCCCTAACATATATTCTTCCTAATCATATTTTAGGTTATAAAAAAATCTAAATATAGTGCTCAAGTAGTGAGTGTATATTACCAAAGGCAATGTATATTTATCTTATATAAAATATTATAAATATGTAACCTTTTGTTCATTTAAATATGTATTTAATACATAATATACTTACAATTGTAGGTCTATTTCTAATATATCTAAATATTCAAGCTAATGTCATTAACACGAACCATGAGCTCATACATAATATTTAGTCAAATTAACAAATTTAAAGCAATAGATTGGATTCAATATCATAAGTCCATCAACATTCTTTCAATGTATCAAATAAAAAAATATAACATGAAAATATATTCATTCTAAGTGGAATTCATCAAAGATGCCAATCCATAAACTTACTCAAACATAGATTACATGACATGCTAACATTTTAATATTTTTATCTCACAACCAAACATAACATAGAGAGTACTTACCCAAGTTGTATAATTTCTTATTGGAATGGATGAGTGCACCAAATTAGGGATAGAAAAAGTGGCCAAACCAAAAAAAATGTAGAAAACATGAGTATGTTGTGAAAATGTTCATTTAATGCACTCTCATTATGGATCGGTAATTACTAATCCATAGCTTGAGTGCATTAAAAAATGTGATCATGTGTTTTAACATGAGAAAATTACAAAACATGAGCACACTTTATAATGAAATTTTATTATATAGAGTTTGAAGAAAAAAATAATATTTATAAGGATGTATAGAGTGATATCTAGAGAGGTAGAGTAGAGGAAGGGAAAGGTAGAGAGATAATTAGGGAGAGGGAGAGATTGAGAGATAGTTAGGGAGAGGGAGAGATTGAGAGAGAATAAGGTGAAGAAATAGAAAGGGGGACGAAGAGAGATAGGTAGATAGAGAGAGGGAGGGAGATATATGTTTAGAGAGGGGCAGATATATTTAGAGAGAGGGATACATAGAGAGGGAAATATAGAGATAGAGAGGAAGAGAGAGATAGATATAAATAGAGATAGAGAGAGGGAGATATAAAGAGATATGTATTGAGGGATAAAAATAAAGAGAGAGAGAAATAGACATAGGGAGAATAGAGAGATAGAGATGGATATATAGAGATATATAGATAAAGAGAAGGAGATATAGTGAGAGAGAGAGATATGGAGATATATAGAGAGAGTAGAGAGAGGATAAAGAGATAGAGATAGAGAGATGAGATAAATATAAAGAGGAAGAGAGTGAGAGGGATTGAGATATAGATATAGGGAGAGATATGGAAAGAGATAGAGAGAGAGGTAGAGATAGATATGATAGAGTCATAAATAGGGAGAAATAGAGGGGGAGATAGATATCATAGAGTTAGAGTTAGGGAGAGAAAGAGAGAGGAAGTGATAGATACATAGAGTTAGAAATAAGGAGAGATAGAGATCATAGAGTTAGAAATAAGGAGAGAAAAAAGAGAGGAAGAGATGGAGAAGATAGAGTTAGAGAGGAATGGATCGAGAGAGAGAGAGAGAGAGAGAGAGAGAGAGAGAGGAATAGTTGTAGAGGTAGAGGGAGAGATGGAACAAGAAAGATAGAGAGATAAAGAGGGAGAGAGGAGAGAGAGATATAGAGATAGATATAGAGAGTTAGAGGGAGAGAGAGAGATATATATATATATATATGGAGATGGAGAGAGAAATAGATGGGGAGAGAGATAGAGGGAGAAATAGATAGAGATATAAAGAGGGAGAGAGGGGTGAGTTAAAGAGATGGAGAAAGGGAGAATAAGAGAGGGAGAGGTAGAGGGAGAGGGAGAGAGATGGGGAGAGAGGTGGAGAGGGGGAGAGATAAATAAATAGAGAGGGAGGGAGAGAGAGATAGAGAGAGGGAGAAGGAGATGTAGAGGGAGAGGGATAAAGAGGTACAGATGGATAGGGAGAGGGGGAGAAAAATATAGATATGGTGAGAGATATCAAAAGAGATAAGAGAGAGGAAGAGATATATAGAGAGGAAAAGTAAGAGAGATATATATAGAACAAGAGAGATATATATAGAACAAGAGATAGAGGTAGGAGAGATAAATAGATATTGTTAGATAAAGGAAAAGGGAAAGATAGAGAGATAGAGAGGGAGGGGGGGATAGGGAGAGGGAGGGGAGGGAGAGATATAAAGAGGGATAGGAGGAGGGAATAAACATAAAGAGATAGTGATAGATATCAAAAGAGATAAATAGAGAGGGGGACTAAGAGATATATATAGATATGTAATAAGAGACATATAGGGAAAGAGATAGAGGTATAAGGAGAGATAGATAGAGGAAGAGGGAAATATAGAGAGATAGGGGGGATGGGGGAGAGAGAGAGAGATAAAGAGATAAAGAGGGGGAGGGGGAGGGGGAGGGAGAGAAGCATAAAAAGATAGCGAGAGATATATCAAAAGAGATAAGAGAGAGGAAGACATAGATAGAGAGGGAGAGGAAGATAGATATATAGATATGTAAAAAGAGAGATATATGAAAGAGATTAAGGTAGAGGGGGAGATATATAGATAGAATTAGAGAGAGGAAGAGGGAAAGATAGAGAGGTATGGAGAGATATAGACATATAGAGAGGGAGGAGAGAGGAAGAGAGGGTGAGAAATAAAGATAGAGACAGATAGATAAAGAGAGAGGTGGGAGAAAGATATAAAGAGATAGAGGGAGAGATGGATAGATATATATACAAAGAGAAGGTGAAAGAGGTAGAGAGATAGAAAGTGATAGAAAGAGGGGGAAAGGGAGGGAGATAGAGAGAGAGAGAGAGACAAAGGGAGAGATAAATAGAGAGAGGTGGGATAGAGGAAGGAGAGATAGAGATATAAAGAGAGAGGTGGGACAAATACAAATATATAGATTAAGAGAGAAATATAGAGAGGGAGAGATAGAGAAATGGAGAGAAACTAAGTTCAATGAGACTTTAGATAAAGTTCTTCAAATTTTGATAGGTGATATTATGACGTCTCTTTCTCTTATTTGACTATTGGATACATAAATGTGGTTTATTAAGCAATATGATGAGCATGATTTTTCTCAACATCATAGTTAAAGGGTATACTAAATAACATTGTATTGGTCCAAAGAATAAGGTACAATATTTATTGATAGCAATATGATGCAAATAACTAGTTTTAATGATAAAGGGAGGGGGAGAGAGATATAGGTAGAGATAGAAAGAGGAACAAAGAAAGGGAGAGAGATGGAGGTGGAGATGAAGATGGAGATGGAGATGGAGATGGAGATGGAGATGGAGATGGAGATGGAGATAGAGATAGAGATAGAGATAGAGATAGAGATAGAGATAGAGATAGAGATAGAGATAGAGATAGAGATAGAGATAGAGATAGAGATAGAGATAGAGATAGAGATAGAGATACAGATACAGATACAAATATAGATACAGATACAGATACAGATATAGATACAGATAGAGCTCGAGAGATGGAGACAAATAGATAGAGAGATAAAGGATATATAAACATAGATAATAAGAGGGAGATATATAGAGAAAGGTGGAGAGATAGAGAGAGGTGGAGAGAGAGTATAAATAGAGGAATATGGATAAATGAAGAAATAGAGATAGGGGAGATAGAGGCATAAAAATAGAGAGTGATAGAGTGAGGGAGAGAGATGGGTATGTAGATATATATATATACATAGAGAGAGAGAGAGGAGATATGAAGAGACAGAGATATATAAAGGGAGAGGGAGAGAGTGATAGATAGAGAGGGGGAAGAGAGAAAGGTAGAAAGAGACAAAGATAGGGATATATATATATATATAGAGAGAGAGAGAGAGAAATAGAGTGAGAGCAAGGGAGATATAAATAAAAAAGATAAGTATAGAGTGAGGGAGAGAGAGATATAAAGACATAGTGAGGGAGAAATTTATATAGAGAGGGAAAGATGAAGATATGGGAGAAATGGAAAAAGGGGGAGGGGGATAGATAGAGAGAGAGGGAGATACATAGGAAGAGGAATATGGAGAGAGAGAGAGGGGGGAGAGGTAGGGAGAGATAAAGAGGGAGAGAGACAAGTATAGTAAAGTACATATGGATAGAAGGAGAGATATAAAAAGGAGAGGGAGGATAGAGATAGATGGGGAGTGAGAGGTATAAATAGAGAGATATGTCTAGAGGGAGAAATAGAGAAAGGGAGGGAGGGACGGAGGGAGTTAGATAGATATAAATAGGGAGAGAAAGAGATAAAGAGAGTGGGAAGATAGACAAAGAGGGAGAGAAATAGGTAGAGATAGAGATAAAGAGAGAGGAAGGGAAGGAGATATATAGATATATAGATATATAGATAGGGAGTGGGAATGGGAGAGGGAGAGAGGGAGAGATGGAGATAAAGGGAGATACATAGATATAGAGAGGGAAATGGAGAGAGATAAATAGTTATGGATATAAGATAGAGAGGGATAGAGAAGGGGGGGAAGAGAGAAATAAATAGAGGGAAAGGGTGGGGGAAAGATGAAGGGAGAGATATGAGAAGAGATAAGGATAAATAAAGAGATAGATATAGATATAGGAGATAGAGGGAGAGAGCGAAAGTGAGAGGGGGCTAGAGAGAGATAGAGAGAGTGATAGAGTGAGAGGGAGAGAATAGATAAAGATAAAGGGAAAGATATATAGAGAGGGAGAGAGAGATAGAGACAAAGATAGAGAGAGGGAGAAAGGGGGTAGAGATGAGTGGGAAAGAGGGGAATATGGAGAGGGAGAGAAAGAGAGGAATTGATAGCTTGACAGAGGCAGAGATAGAGGAATAGAGAGGGAGAGATAATTATAGATAGGGATGGCAAGAGAGGGAGAGAGGGGGAGATAAAAGGAGATCAAGAAAGAGATATAAATAGAGGGGTGAGAGATAGAGAGGGATAAATAGAGGCAGAGAAGAAGATATAAAGATATATAGGGGGGAGGGAGAGATAGAGAGATAGAGAGGGAAAGGGGGATAGAGATAAAGAGAGAGGAAGAGGGACAAGGAGAGATGTATAGTGGTAGAGAGGGGGAGATAGAAAGATAGATATATACAAAAATTAAGAGGGAGGGATAGATAGGTAGAAGGAGAAGGGTAAGATAGGGAGGGGAAGAGATGAAGAGTTAAAGGTAGATGGGGAAGATAGAAGTAGAGATAGAGAGGGAGATATAGAGAGATAGAGAGATAGAGGGAGAGATATAAAGATAGGGAGATAGAGAAAGAGGGAGAGAAAGAGATGGAGAGAAGATAGATAAATAGGGGGATATAGAGGGGGAGGGGGAGAGGGATACTAAGATATAGAGAGATAAATAGGGATAGGGGGAGATAGAGGGATAGGGAGAGAGGAAAAGACACAATTGAGATGCAAAGAGAAATAAGAGAGGGAGAAGATAGAAACATAGAAGTAGATAAAGAAAGAGAGAGATATATGAAAGGATATGGAGGAATGGAGGTGGGAATAGATAAAGAGGGATATATATATATATATATATATATATATATATATATATATATATATATATATAGAGAGAGAGAGAGAGAGAGAGAGGTGCTATAGGGATAGAGTGAGATAGATATAGATATATCCAAAGGAAGAGAGATAAAGATAGAGAGGGAGAGAGAAAGAAAGGGAAAGATAGAGACATGTAGGAAATATGTAAGAAAATGTGCCCATAATCATGAAAGAATATTAGTGATATAATATGCCCCCTCAATTTAGTTTCATACAAAGTGATGCAATAGATTTTAGGAGAGTTCAATAAGGAATATGAAAATAAATGATCATGTACAAGCTCCATAAACATGTAATGGAGTCATAAATATCAACATGTGACAAGAATGGGATAAGATAGGAATATTTTATTATTAAAAAATATATAATTAAAGGTAATAAGGTGATCCAAATGTTCCCCCAAGCATAAGAACAAAGAACAAGTGATAATATCCATTGTGCTAGGTGTTTAAAAGTAATAATATGTTATGTAAAATTTTGAATATAAGAATGATATTGTAAGATAATAGCATGGAGTCATATTGATATACCAAAGTGAACATCTCTAGCAATGAAAAACACCTATCAATAAACATTACATAATATGCTCGCATTGCATAATGTAGGTTCATGTTATTTATTCAAAATTTTGTCCCACCCTTTTAGAATTGGAATAGGCTTTGATAAACACACCTAATGGTTGGACCTCTATGATACTTCACAAAAAGGATTTTTTCCATATTCGATAATAATTTTAAGCTTCAACGTCATCAAATTTACTTATTTTATAAAAAAAAATGATGAAACAACCACCAAAATGACAATCCATGTCCGTTTTCTAGCCATATTTTATAAATTTTGAATATACTAATATTTCTTATTTTGCTAGTGTCCTTATATTCCTATAATACATATGTATTGATTTGTGTTTATAAATTTTGATCCATTAGATTGTTATATGCTTCATATTATACACATTAAAAAAAAAAATATTTTTGTGCAAGATATGTGATGCACATGCTTGGTGATGCAATTTTTAGGATGCATTCATTTTGATTTTTATTTAAAAAAAAACATTTAATAAAAATATTAAAAAATGCACAACTTGTACTATTCTCTCTTAGCTATATCTTTTTTCCAAATAGTTCTTAAAAATAACTAATGCAACAACAAAAAAGGGGTTGCACACACTAGAAACTATGTTATATTTTAGATATAAAAATAGTAACTCTTTTCTTTTCACTCAATGTTTTACCCCCTTAACCTTAACCATTTTTAAAAATATTTAGTAGTTTAGAAATTAGATTCGAAGTAATGCAATTCACATTCTTATTGTATCTTCAATTTTTTAGTGTACGCATCTCAAATTGCTCATCCAAGTTTATGTTTACCTAACTTGAAGAAGAAAAAAATCACTTTTGAGCCCTTTTTGTCCCTCATTTGCATGCACTTACCCCAATACAAGAATATATCAAGTGTATTTCTTATAAGAAAGTATGCTTCACATGATCATTCTTAAAACTCCAATCATTTTTTTTTTTATTAATGTTTCCGCATCCCCTTAGAATGAATACAATTTTTAAATATTATGATGAAACTCTAAGTTTAATTTAACTTCACCAAGAAACATAAATTACCTCATGCATTAGCATGAATAAAGGTAACATGTTTTACAATAAGATATTCTTTAATTTAATACCTTATAAAAAAATAAAAAAATCATAGAGGTTATCAATAATATAATATACCATAGATTTGTAACCTATGGTGACTCTCAATGCTTATCATAGCAACTTAAAATGTTTAATAAGATGAATTAGACATGGTTTATAAGGAAAAACACATAGCAAAGGTTTTATAAATGAGGTAGAAACCTAGGTGAACTTTTATCTTGGGTAAGATATTTTTTTTAGAGCACTTGAGTTGGAGCTGTATTGGGTTGATGTTTATCATTCTACAAAATGGTTAGAATAATTGCTAATATTTATCATGTTCAAGTGAAGTTTTAAAATTTCTCATCTTAGGAAAGTGTCATCAAGATAAAAACCAACCATAGGTAAATTTCCTATGCATACTATCAAGAATATATATTTAAAATCCTTCAAAAAGAGGGAAAATAATTAAGAAAAATGACATGAGAAAGGAAAAGATTCAAAATTGAGAGAGAGAGAGAGATTTATAAAATGAGAGAAAGCACATGTGCTTGGGAGTTAATTATCTTCTATTTCACACCATCCACATCTCTATTTGTTTTCAATTTCCTAATGGGAAGGCTACCCTCTTCTTCTCTACCATTTGATCACCCCTCCCTCTCACAATTTGTTCTACACATAACAATCAATTTCAATAAGCCTCATAGTTAAAAAGTTAAACATGTAATCACTACTTATATCATGTTAACATAACTTCTTTAAGCACAAAATTGCATGCAACACCTTCTCATTGGTAAAATTATATTCAATGTAAAATGATAACCAAGTTTAGCAAGCAATCCTTCCATTCTAGAGTGACAAACAAAATTGAACATACCTAGAAAAACATGATCTATAACCCAAAACAAAACAATAAGAAATAAGAAAAATGTTGGAAGAGAAGATTTTCTAGATCATATGGTTTAGAAGATTAGAAATAAATTGAAGATGCTTTGTTTTAATCGTAGGACAATACAAATTCCTGCTACTATTACTAGTTGTATTTTGATGTGGTTATGTAAACGTTTGTAAAGGCTATATACAAAATAGATGTGCAATGACATTATAAATCTCTTTTATAGATGGCATGTTAATCATTACAATGCTTCTTATTGAGATTTATTTATAAGTAGATTATTTGATTAAAACAAATCATTTTTTAAATGTCTCCCTTACCTGCTTACTCATTGTAATATTTACAAATCAGGTTTTAATATTTGATAAGATTCGAGTGACATTTCATTTTTGAAGTGATGTATTTGATTATGTGCAAAGGAATATTCCTTGTATTTGATAAAATATGACCATTATTTTGTGTCCACATTTAAAAAAATTGATGGTTCACCTCATAAATTATTTTATGTAAATGACAATATTGTCATACAAATTAAAAAACGAGAAGTTAAATAATTTTTTTTAAGAATAATCTGAATAAATGAAAGTAAAATATATCTGTATTCTTTTTTCTTTTACCTTACTTTTTCTTTTAAAACATTTTTTTTTTAATAATTGAAGTTCTGTTCACATATATCTGGCCAAATCACAAGCGAAGTAGGCGAGTCAGAGAGTGTGCGATTTGCCAGTAAATCAATGCATAAACCATCAGATCTGGAATGTGAGGCTCAGTTGCCTGTGAAGTGCTAGCTTCCTACCCTGTCCAATTCACGGTAAGAAAAACAAAATAGAAGAACATTTTGATTTGTAGTTCTTGTTTATAAAATGAGTTTGTGTGTTCTGAAACCCTAAGACCTGCAAAGTGCCATCAAAACTTTCTTTCGACTTAAAATGGAGGTCTGAGCAGGGTATTTATTCTATCAAATTTGACTGCCATTTGCGCCCATCCTCAAAGGGAGCTTGCCTTATAATGCTGGGTACTTACCCTTCACGATACACTCTTTGTATTATTTTGATCCACACCGCAATCAAAAGTAAAACCCCTCCTACAGAATGCTCTACGAATTTGTTAAGATGGCCACATTACGTCAGATACCATGAATTTATTTACAAGAGACCAAACAATGCACTCCAAATTGTCAGATTTATCATCTGAAATTATATGGAAAAAATGATTTACATTAGATTACATCTTTACAGATGACAATCATCTACAACAATTTTGAAAAAGGGAAGATAGATGGAGAATCGCAAATGAGATGTCAGGTGTTTTAGAATATAACCCAAGTCTTGGCCTCTGCAAACAATTGGCCTGATCTTTTTGCAATTCTGAGAAGCTCCCCCAAATGCAAAATGATCCACATTCTTTAGCTTTTTGATATTTCAAAGAACACCCACAACCTGCCTACACTTCACTGTTGAAGAACATCAGGTCAAAGGGGAGAAAAAAAGGGGGCAAAGCAACTTCCCAAAGAGTGGCTCTCCTCAACCCCAAATAACACCCTTCACTTTCCTGGCCTTCCATGCATGTTTGAAAGCACACCAACAATCTGCTCTCACTTCACTGTATGTAGAATTACAAGGAAGAGGAGGAGGCAGAGCAACCTCTAAAAGACCTTATTTTGAGGTCTTAAAACTGCTTTTACTGATTTCAAGAGAGAGAAAGCAATGGCTGCTTTCACATCCCCTCGCCTTGGGATGTTTCTCCCTATTGATTGACTTGCAACTGCCTTGCCCATTTGATTTCACAGATATTTCAAAGACAGAAATTGTAAGCACACAGAGCTTCCCCACAAGCACGCCGATTTGGATGTGTTAGTGGTTTTGCACTAGGCTACATTTAAAGGCTAATGGAATAAAGTTTACTGTGCGGGACAGCAAATTTGAGATGAGATTTAAAAGTGTAGAGCCGCCACTCTTACCATATTGAACACGTTTTTTTCAAAGGACATTACAATGGTACACAGAGTAGGTACTGACTTCAACTTTGAAATAGTTGCAATTGAATGAAACTTGACTTGAAATAGGAAATAAAAAATGATTTTCTTAAAGGGAATTCTTCTCGTAAAGGGGATTCTTCTTGCAAGTGTATGAAATTTGTATTTAATCTCTGAGTGGAATGAACGATTGCCAATTTGTCATATAAAATTTAAAGTAAATAGTGAGCAGCATCTTTTGGGCTCGGAAAATGGCTTGGTGCATGAATCTTAAACCACCAATGTTATAATATAAAATAATAGAAATATCTAAGAGAACATGGAAACATGCAAAATATGACGATTAGCCTAGTGGCAGACACTTTTCTTGTTTATTTTAGCTTAAAACACATCATGATGTTTTTGAAGAGGAGGACAAGGTAAACAACCAACCCTAGAATTAAGGGGTGTTTCCTCTTCTAAAATATAAGGTTAATAAATTAAAATAGTTCAATTGAATGAGTATATATATATATATATATATAACATTTTTAATAAAGATTTGTCTAGAATGAATATGTCAATTTTATTGTGATTCCAGAGCCATGTTTGAATCCATGGTAATTTCCTTAGGAGACACGAATGACATATATAATTGGTTATAATGTTTTTGTCTTATTTGTGTACAATAATATTTTTTATATTTATTAATTATATTTTAGAATTGATGTTTTATATAATGGATTTTTTTACTAAGTGTTCTATATTATTTTACATATATATATATATATAAATGGTAGATGGAAAAAGGAAGTCCAACCAAGATCAAACCTTAAATAACAATTCTAAAAAGAAAAATAAGAAATACAATAAATTTTAAATATTAAAAAAATATAAATTATATATTTTATTAAATTATTTATATCATTCAAAATTAGTAAAAGGAAATTAGCCTTTCCCTTGAGTTAATTTAGGCTAATTAAATGAATGCACAAAGTGAAGTATAAATCACCATAGATTAAAATGATATAGGTATTGGGAATGAATAATTTAGAATAATTGAAATGTTAAATCAAGAAATTGACTTGTGAGGGATTAAAATATTTAGCTTTAGAAAAAACATGATGAAGAAATGTGATACACTATTGAACTTAATCAAATTGATGTTATAAATTGATAGTCTCTATTAGATATGCAACTCTAATATATTATAGTCTTCAAATTCAGTATTGGTCAAATATGTGCTCTGTAGAATCGATCTTACTTGTCACATGAGGATTCTTTAATGCATGGTAATAATTTGTAACTAACAAGAATGAACCTAATAGTGAATTAACACAACAGTCCACTTTATCATAATCTCTAGTTTTACTAATTGTTAAGGATTGTTGTATTTAAAAGCACCTTAGGGAAATCATTGGAGTGCAAAGGCTAAGTTCTCTTAGGTTGACAACCTTGATTGGATAGACTTCATAGTCATGAAAATGATTGAAAACATCATTGTCTAGTCATGCAAATGTCCTAGAATAATGATGTAGAATTAGATGCCTTTAAATAATCTAAATCAAAATATTCCTAAAATAGTTTCTACTTGAAGTGTGAATTGTAATTGATTAATGCTTAGATCTCCTTACCTTGAAATAATGGGCATTAAATTCCTTGAAAGATCAAGACATAACAATTAATTGTATAAAATGTGTACCAAGTCAACTCATAATGGCTAATAAAATAGGTAAGAGTTGACAAATATTTACAATTTTATTTTTTTAATTTTAGGTCAAATTTTGGATGGTGTAATCACTTTCTCACATGACACATGAGATTGACCTAGGATAGAACAGTACAAATATGAGGATGGGGAATGAATTTTTGGTTATGAGGGGTAATAATAGGCATAATAAATGGTATATGTATAACAATATATTTGAAAATAGATAAGATAGATATATGTATGAGAATTAGTATAAATGGAGAAACGTAATGGATCAAATAATGTGCCTAGATGTGTACAAGAGTGTGTCATGTACATTGATATGGAATTATATTAATCATTCCATGAAAATGGGACCAAAACTAAATGGGAATTTGTATGGGTATGAAGATTTTGTTGTTAGCATTTTATGCCCCCTCTCACAACCCATTGATTTTAACCGATTTGAGAGATATTGCATAGGCTATTTTTATTGGTTACATACATCATTATAAATAAATAGAACACTTTAAAAGGAATATGCCCTAATTTGGCTCTAAGAGCTTGAACAAAAAATGGTTGTGTTAAAGCCATAGGTCCCTCTAGTAGTGAGATAGATCTAGGTTTATAGAATATTAGGTGCTACCATGTGACCAATAGTGTGCAGAAGGTTAAATGGTGCCCCTATCATCGCTCTAAAAACATGAGAAAATAGTAAAATGAGGAAAGAAAGATACACCCAATGTGATGTGAGATTCAAGGTATGTTTCAAGCAATGACCTCTTGAAAATTTTATAAAAACCTTGACATATCCATTACAAAGAACCATATATCCTAGACATTTTTTTATATTAGAAATAAAAAATTTAGATGAAAGGAAATATTTTTTCATGTACCAATTTTTTAATTCAATGAATACATTTTTGTTTTAATATATTTAACCTTTATGTGATCCAAAGTCTAAATTTTCTATCAATATATAGCTCTTATACAAAAATGTTGAAATGGGGAAAGTAAAGAAAATTAAAAATAGCCTCTAATTAACTAGGGAGATTATGACCCATTTTTTTTAATATATAATCTAGGATGAAACGTGTCCATATTTTAGAGAATTATAATTTCTAACATGAGGAGATTTTTTTTAGGATTAGGGAAATATATAAAATACATGGATGCGTTGAACGCTTTTGAAGAACCTAAAAATAACTGCATTTGAGAGTAGAGATGATGCTTGGAGCAATGAATGGTATGGGAATGAGAAAGATCATATCAATATTTATCCACCTTGATAATAAGGTAAAGATGACCCTCAATCGATGGATGATTTCATGTGATAATAAAAATAGTATTGTATCTACAGATAAACATATAGTTGTGTATGCTAACTTATCTTGTCAATTTTTTCATAGGCTTATAATTGGTTTTATAATAAATTCTCAAAGCACATGGCATAATGGTTGGTACAAATTCACATGTGTGGTCTATAAGTATCTTAGGATGAATAAATAAGCATCACGAATCAATTTTTCCATCAATATGTGTCATAATTTATAAACATTAGTCACACAAAATAAGGTTTACAATGAGTACATGACAGTAAAAATAGCTCAAAAATTGGGCTATCACTTGTAATGACCAAAATCATGTATCATAATCAATAGGATTGGTAGAATGTAAAAAATGTGTCCATAAGAATCATAGTTTATGATTTATAAATCAACAACCAACTTTGCAAAGGAGGGTGAATAGTGAAAAGACACTTTCATTCTCATGCATGTCCGTGGATATTTTAACCAGGTCTATAGCTTAGAATCTTCCTTGTGATTTGACATCTTGGTGTAGAAATGGATCCACATTCTAACATGAGGTAACAAAGTATGGGCCAACATCTAACAAGGTGAGCATCTTGATGTATTAAGTCAATTCTTGACCTAAATTTTTCCACTTTTATACAAATATTTATTTTTTGAAATGTTAAATTTATGTGAAATGCATATAGGATCAATTTTTATCTTTTTTCTAACATAAAAATTTAATTCACCAAGTATTAGATCAATGCACAAGTGTGATCTAGGGACATTAGATCAACCATTGTTAGTCAATCTTTAGTCTTGGCATTAATTTAATCAATTTGTATGATTTAACTAATTAATTATTGATTGATTATGTCTTTCCTCTAGATCTCTATGTGTAGACTAAGCTAGAAATTCATCAGAGACCATAGAACTAGAAAAACAAGAATAGGTGCTCAATCACACTCATCAATGTAGATTGGGTCTTGTTAGAGGTAGTAGGGTTATGCATTGTGTAGGAAAAGTGATCCTAGATATAATTATGATAACTAAGATTATATCCTTTTCACTTGACTCAACATTAAACATAAATTAACTAGGATTTATGATTGATATACTACCACAATGGAGAGCCAATCCCCTAGTGTTTATGTTTTTTTTTTTTGTGGTTTATTGTGATAAATTTCATTTGTGATTTAACAAGCCTATTTGAAATACAACACTAGATCTGAAAATGTAATTTAGGAAATAGACAAAAATAGAAAGTAATAGAACTGACCTAGATCTGAGAAATAACAACAATGAGGAGTTTATGACTAAAATTTAAGCTTCATTTGCAAGGACAAGGGCACAATGCACCCTAGACTAGATTGATTCTTTTAAGATCTATAAATTTTGGATACAGGTCACAGTTTGTACTATGTTTTTCCATATTTTCTTGTGCAAAAACCTCTAGATCTGACCTACGCACATGAAAATAGGGGAAAAGTTTATGTTGTATAGGGGATTGCTTAAGCCAAACCTCATGTTGGTATTTCTAACTCCACGTACAATGATTGATGATCATCAAGAGGGCATTCCCTAGGTCAGGTAGAGGCCAAAATACTAACAATTGACTGAAATGATGAATGATAAATGATAATGTTGTACCTTGATGTGAAACCCTTGAAGAATTGATGTCACATAATTTTCCAAGAAATTTGATTGATGGATGACTTGATTTCTTGATAGACCTACAATAGGTTAGCTCATAAAACATAATGGATTGTTGCAACTAGCATTTAGAGGATAAATCAATACATCTTCATGATTTGGCATGATTGATCATAATAGCTCCTTGAACATAATTTATTCCTTCATCTTGATTTCTTGCAAACTTGAACTTAGTTGATGAAAGTGTTGTAACAATGCTACTAATTCTTCCCTTGACTACCCTTGATTGATTTTATGATCTTCAATTTGCTCAATATATTTTATAGGATTTGAAATCATGAAAATACCTTGTATTTATATGCAATTATTCTAATTTATTAAAAATTAAATAATGATAGCCAACAATTGAAATTGAAAATTGAAATAATAAATTATAGACACTAACATATTCAAATTTGGAGCCAAAAATGTTGGTCTAGGGTGCAATGCCCCCTAGACTAGATTCCTACATTTTCAGGATCAAAAGTGTAAGGGGAAAATATTGAATGCATAATTTGATTTCCCATGTTTAATTTTCTGAAGATGTTTGTAAAATGTGTAATTAATGCATAATTATGTCTAAGCACATAGGGGGAACTAAATATAGTGTGAAATTGTCAAGGGTAACAATTTTGGATGCTCCACTATGCTACATGGTCATATTGCCACCTGTATACTATAACATGAGGATTTTCACCACCCTTGCATAGAGGTGTGATTTAGATCTAGTAACACCTTTTAGTTGTTCATCGAAGAGATCACAATTATATTGGAATATATTTGGAACATTATATACCTCATAGTTAAGGGGGATAGTTAAGACTCATCATACCACTCAATAAGAGGATAGGGACTTATATTAGTGGTGCACATGGTGTATTAAGTACTAATAACATGGATTCCAACATAATGAGATTATTCTTGGTTGTGCATCCTAGGGGTGTAAGTTCTTATTACTAATTATTATTTTTTATTATCTTAATGGATAGAAAGGGGTTTGTCATTTCCTATGGACTTTTTTAGGTGTTTTATGATATCAAGGAGTTTTATAAGTTATGTTAATGGGATAGGTATTTTATTTCTCACACTTATAATATTTCTCATAGATTTATTGATGGGATATGCACTAGATTTATAGTGGTATCACTCCAATGAAGTTATGTGTATGAGAAACTTTCTATTCCACACCATCTAGGTCCCCCACTAGTATAAATAGAAGCATAATATTAGCATTCTAATTTGATATAATATCAATATTTAGGAAGAAAAATATAATGATTATTATCATAACAAGGAAGGGAATGTTGTGTCCTCATCCCCAATATATACATATTGACTCCAATCCTATATATATCTTGGCATATTATTTCATTTGATGTTACTGTTTGCATGTGATATCCCAATTTTGTGTGATATCATTATATGAGCAAAATATCATGTTTTTTATGCTTGTAACATCTTGTTTTATTCCTCTTCCTTGTAGGAATAGGTATTTCACTCTTTCACTTTAAAATAAATGGTATTATTTACATTCATGTGATTATTTTAAAGGGATGCTCTTACTCATGAACACCTCACATTTATGCTCCCTAAAACATGTATTCCTTGAAGAATTGGTAGGATAAAGTCTAGCTAGCATAAAATAACTTGCTACCCTATGGGTATTCATATGTCTTCCCTTAGTATCATATGAGTTGCCTGGCATATCACAACTAGTTAGCTTTTGCACTTCATATGAACTATCTCTTTAGATACTTTTCATGGCCACCCTACAAACTAATTTGTAGTGCTTGTGATTTGTAAAATTATTACATGATTCCTATTGTATAATTATAAAATATGAGAATGATAAATCAATTAAAATACCAATTTAACCAAGTTAACCCACACAGGTGTGCAACACTCCATTAAGAAAAAAGGGAACAAAACATAATGAAAAATGAAAAAAACCCTCACCTAAGTCCCCTTGATCAACCAAGCTATGGTAGATATGTCTAAGGATTGATATTGGATAGAGTATAATGTTAAGTGCTCATAATGACAACATAATGATGCATTCAATCTAGTTATGTTCAAATGTCTTGTTGCATCCAATTTATAAATTTTTGGATGAGGGAATGGAGGGCCAAGATGGATTAGAGAGATCAAAGGCTCTCATGGATTAAGGATATTAGAGGCATGAGGAGAGTAAAATTTTATGCTTGAAATGGAGGTCAAAGGGGTCTCCAAGATTCAACAGGAATCAAGGTTGAGAGATGTGCCTTGGATAAAGTGAATTTTGAGGATCCAAATAGTAACTTTTTTGAGGGATGTGAAGATCTTCCCCATGTCTCAAGTATTCCAAGTGTACAAGTGGCATGACATGTGTACCCACTTGGGGAATTGAGCATATAATTATTTGATTAATGATTGTTAGGTATGTGCAAATGATTAGTAACTTTAATTAATATATTTTAGTTGGCTTAATAAAAGGAGCACAAAATAGGAAAATTAAATAAATATTGGTATTTATTTAATTATTTATATATGAAGTGAGATGAGATTAGGTAAATAAATATTTATATTTATTTATCTAAGGTAGACCATACAAGAAGGGGATAAATGAATGAAATTCTAGGATAAGATTGAATGTATTATGGTTTTATTAATTAAATAATAAATATTATTTAATTAACTTTAGAAGGAAAATCATATAATTAATTAGGTAATGATTAATTATAGAGGAAATATTGGTTGATGGTCTAAAATAATGATGTATCAATTTAGGTGTGTATAGGACACATATGCTTTCCACCCATAAATAAACCACACTATTAATATGGATCCCCAAGAAAAAAGCAAGGAATCTAAGTACAACATTCAAATCAACATTGCTAAATGTTAATCCCATCCCCTAATCTATAAATCCCTCTTCCTAATCTTGATCAAAAAATTATCCATCTAAATACAAACATCCCCATCCTAAAAATATTCAATCCATTTTGAGTCCCTACACCCCAACATCTACAATCATAACTCCATTTAAATATAATAATCCCTATCCTAAAAATTCTACGTCAATTTTGGGTACCTACATTCCAAAATCAACAATCCTAGCTCCCCCATCTAAACCCAAACACACACAATTCTATACATCCCAAATCACACATCTTAATCCTTGTGCCGTACAAAAATGGTCCCTTGTCATTTTCATGGCCTTTTAGGTCTTGTTTCATGGTGTTGGAACCATGCTGCTTTGATTTTGTGTTGTAACATGGCTTGAACATGCTTCTTTAGGTACTAAAACTCAAAGAATGATGTCTTGTGAAGGTGTTGTGAAGTGTTGTAATACATTTCTACATTCGTCTAGACTCTATTTAATGCAATTCACGTAAAACCCACCTTTTCACACATCAACAAGCCCTATTTTGAAGTGTTGTAAAGTCTTGTAACAAGCTCTCACGCTCTTCTAGGCATATTTTCACTATTTACACCCTTCTCATGCTTTATTTTGTCTCTTTATGGCCTCATATGACTTAATTAAGTGTATTTTTGCATATTATCCCAACAAATAACATTAAACACAACATTTTTCTTGACACTTGCTTTTAGGTCCTAGGTGGGACCCATTCGCCATGGGTGCAAATGAGTCCCCCTTGGCCCCAAATTCAAAATATTTCAAATTTCCTTTTAGAATTTTATTCAAAATCACTTGATGCCAGCCTGTGTTGAGGTATGAATGGATAATGAGGCACAATAATTGTATAAATAAGTGTTTTTCACCTCATTTTGCATCCTCCTACAATCTTCCAACATTCACATACCATATTCAAGCATTCAAGAATTTTACATCAACAATTCAAGCACTATTCAAGCACTTTGAAGCAACCATTGACATTACTTCAAACTTGCATCATCAAGAGTTAGGTGAGTTCATAACATTTGCATGTTATTAGTTATCTTTATGTTTCATTACATTGTATTTTCAAGGGTTTAATTACCAAAAGTGGGGTTTGACCAAGGCAAACCCCTATTCACTAACCCCTAATCATTTTTCCCCTTTTGCTTGTTTGTTTGCAGCCCTTTGTTTGTAGATTTGATAGGTTATTAGGTGTTGAAGAGTGATTTTCAAGTCAACTTAAGTCAAAATAAGCTTGGAGAGAGTTATTTGTCTATTTTCTGCAGATTTGACTTCGACAACCTGACAAGAAAACATTCTCAGATCTGGTGTCACAGAGTTGTCTCCCAGTTTTTTTAGGAATTTGGGGGAGGACTGATTCACCACCTATGGTGAATGAGTCCCACCTTAGGACTGGAAACTTGATTTTGGTCAGATTTCAGATCCCGACAGATAAAAAACAACTCCCGATAGTTTTTCACCAGTAGGTGGACTGATTCGCCACCCTGGGCGAATGAGTCCCACTGTAAAAAATTAGTAAAATTCATCATCATCCAAAACACTCCATAAATCTCACACTTTGCCTAGGTCCACTCTATGTCATCTCCTCTCTTTTTGTTCTACATATTTCTTCATTTACATAGTTATTTGCATTTCACACTATGTTTTCAAACAAGTCATAAATCTTAGTTTTGCATTCATTTTCAATCACCTAGATTAGTCAATTGCATTTATTTAACTTTGTTTACATCACATCATATCACAAACATCCTAATTTCAGTGATACATAAGCATTTTTGGCTTTGTCTCTCTCTGTTTAGGTGAAAAACCCAACAAGTGCAAGAGTAGTCCATAGGGTCCCAAAAATCTATGTTTCATTTTGGTGAACCCGACTTTTGAACACTTTGAATTTTTTATTGCATTCACATATTGTATCTTAATTTCCATTTGCAGTAGCATTCAATTAAGATATTGATCTGTTATGGCATTCTAGGACTTTTCATTTTGCAATAGTGAAAACTTCATCTATATTTCATTTTTGCATTACATCCAATTGAAAAAAGTCAAACTCTGCATTCTCCATCTAAAAATTGCATCTTGTAGAGAATTTAAATCATCTTAAATTTTTTGAAAAACATAAAAAAACCTCATACTGGGACTCATTCTCCACCCAGGGAAAATCAGTCCCTCTGCACTTGTTAAACAACATTTTTAGCATTTTTCTGTCATTTGTTTGCATTTCTATTTTCTGTAGTTAGCTCTCAGTTACAGTTATCAGATTTTCTATTATTTTCATTTTAGAGCTCTTAGATTTGCTTGCATTTTCCTTCATCCCTCCTTTATGGTACTTGCATGATTGTTTGGTGCCCCGTTGATAATATGTTAGTGAGACGAAGTTCTAGATTCATGGCATCTCATGATAGTACTATTGTTGTGGACCTTGGCATATCACGAGCTCCTACTCCTAGTATGGAAAATGGTGCATTAGGCACTGACAATACCACTATCGACATCTAAATTTGGACACTTACATTGGTCCAAATTTATCCCTCTTCGTCTAAATTTCCTCTTACTTGCATCAATTAAGTAATATTGCTATTATTTAAATAATATGCTTAATTCTTCTAAATCCATACGGTATTTAGTTAATAATTAAATACTTTCCCCTTTATTCCTCTTTTCCTCAAAAGAATTAAATAAATAATACATTTATTTAATTCCACACATGTCACATCCTCCATCACTTTTGCTTAATCCTAATCAACCTCCTAATCCAGTCATTAGGGATATGCACATGTCTAATCCTTGATTAGGAAGTGTCACATCCTACAACTTTTGAAAGTTGGCTCCTAATCTTCATTAGCCACTAATTGTCTTCTAATCATTGATCAATTAGTCCAATTGACATCTTAGTCAACTCTGTCATCCCCCAAAAAAAATTTAATTCATTTTTGTCTTCCCCATGTGAATTTAAAATTCACTTTTAGTCCTCTAAAGTTCTCCTCTTCCCCATGTGATCATTGAAAGGCCACATCAGTCACATGGGTTAGGAACCTTCTATTATAAACACCTTGTCTTATCTAAAGTACTTTTCAGCTTCCTTTTTGGAACCTTGTCTTATCCTTAAGATATCCCCAATTATGTGAATTTAAAATTCACTTTTATTCCTCCAAGGAATCTCCTCTTCCCCATGTGATCATTGAGAGGTGACATCATTCACATCCCAAGGTACTTGCAAGTACCTCCACATCATATGTCTTTTTACACCTCATTTTTCCTCTTGACACTTCATCCTTCACATGGCAAGATGTGAGGACTCGTGAGTCCTCAACTCACCACAACCCTTCATCTTGCCCATGTTGGAAAGATCACAACTATCCATTCCTCTAGAGAATTCTCCCCTAAATATAGAGGATTTCTCTTTGATTCAAACATTATGCATGTAGCTTACAATCACATTTTCAAGATTCAAGAAACTTCATCTCTCAAGCACTCAACTCTTGCATCCACCATTATTGCACCTTCAAGCTCTCTTTGCATCTGTTGCATTCGATACCCATCTTCATCTTTTGAATCTCCATCAAATCCTCATCATTTTGAATCTATTTTCATCCATCTTTCCATCCAAGGAGCATACATTATCAACAATCCAAGGGCCAACCAATGCATCAACTTGAACAAAGGTATAATCTCCTATTTTATCTTTTCTTTGTTTGAGTTCAACTAGGCTAATCTTGAGGTTGTGTAGTGTTGTTTTCTCGTTTGCATCATTTTGTTTTGCATCATTTAGGATAGGTAAAATTCACTACATCACATTTCTGGCACACCCGATGGGACCCACAAATGTGTCCCTTTTACATTTTTTGTTGTTTGACATTTTGTAGGTTCAGGTTGCAAAGAGGCAACTCCACCCAAGACAGAGGCAACCTTGCTCATAGTTGGGAAAACTTGACCTTCAGAGGGGTGAACCTACCCTACAGAGGGGTGAACCTACCCTATAGAGGGGTGAACCTGCCTCAACTTGGGCAAACTTTCCCCCAACAGGTGCAAACCTGCTCTGCAGGGTTGCCCATATGTGCATCTGACAGTTTCTGCTTGTAGTTTTCTAAATGAGAAAACCTACACCATAGAGGGGTGAACCTACCCTACAGAGGGGCGAACCTACCCCACAGAGGGGTGAACCTACCCTACAGAGGGGTGAACCTACCCCAGACAAGGGCGAACTTGCCCAGACATAACTGTTTGTGAGGTACAACAACCATTTAAGCTTCGTTTCAACTTTTGTTTTTCATTGTTTTGAGGTACTAACCCCCTAACATCATCTGTTAGTCAATGTGTCTACTTTTTCCCTAACATTTGTGCAGCTTGTCTCATGCTTTTTAGAGAAAGGGGATCAAACTACTAATGCTTTCCTTGCAGATCAATTGTTTCCAGCTTGTTTGTTTAGTTGTTTATCGTCTTTGCTTATTAATCTAGGCACGTAGATCTAATTAGGGGGTGTCAAAAAAAATTTGTCATGTTTGCAAGTCCTCTATGTCACCCAAGGGGGCACTACTTCATTCACACTTTCCCCTTGCACTTTGTGTGAGCCTGGGGAGTAGCTGAAAATGGGCTTAGTGTTCTCTTTTTAGTGGGACCTGCTTGGGGATTTCATCACCCCAAGGGATGATTCCAACCATGCATACTAACGGGGTATACAAAGGGGGGAGAGCCAAAGCTATACCCCAATCCAGTCATGTCGTGTCTGGCGGAGCGTCGAAGCTAGGGTGATACCTAAATAAACGTGAAGAGTTGGTTTGAGCCTTCAATATCTCACTGGGGTTCGCGACTCACGCTTGTAGATGGATTGGTGTTCATGGTTGTGCCTCACGTACCAAGCATATATCGAGGACTCCCTAGTTTTTCCTTGTTCAGCCTAGTTAGAGGACCATGTTGGCCATACCCTTCACACCAATCTTAGGATTGTGTTGTCTAAACTATCCTTTTTGTGTGAAATTAGTGAATTTTTTTTCAGTCAAGTTAGTCTTACCCTATGCTTGTTTTTTTTTGTCTTTTGGTCCTTTGCCATAGCTGTTTTCACCTAAGTTAGGTCCAAGTTTGTTGCACAGGGGTGAACCTGCCCTCAACAGGGGCGAACCTGCCCTAAATAGGGGTGAACCTGCCCCCTATCTCAGTCTTTTTTTAGCCTATTTTTGTCAAAATTTCCTATTTGTTTGCTGAATAGGTGAACCTGCCCTAAACAGGGGGGAATGTACCCCTTGTCTCAGTCATTTTTTTTATCCTGTTTTTGTCAAAATTGTCTAACTTTTCACCAAACAGGTGAACCTACCCTAAACTTGGGAAAAATTGACCTTAACTTGGGTGAACCTGCCCTTAAGTTGGGTGAACCTGCCCCAACTTGGGTGAACCTTCCCCTCAAACAACCATTTTCACCTTTCGTTCAATCATTTTGAGCAATCGTTTTCCCGTTTTGAGCACTCATTTGCCCATTCTGAGTACTCGTTTACCCATTCTGAGCATTCATCTCCTCATTTTGAACATCTATTCCCTATCCTGAGCATTCATCTCCTTGTTCTGAGTATTCATTTACCTGATATGAGCATCCGTTTCCCACCTATCTTTCACTAAATAAGCAACATTGACCAGTAGTTGGGCGAACCTGCCCTTAAGTTGGGAAAACTTGCCCCATACTTGGATGAACCTGCCCTAACTTGGGTAAACCTGCCCTCCAAACAACCATTTTCACCCTATGTTCAGTCGTTCCAAGCACCCACTTCTCCGTTTGAGCACCCTCCGCCTCGTTTCGAGAAATATTTTCCTCATTACGAGCATCCTTTCATCCATTCTAAGAGTCAATCTCCCATTTTGTGCATCCTTTTCCTCATTTTGACCATCTATTTCCTTGTTCTGAGCATCTATTTTCCCATTTTGATAGTCCGTTTGACCTCTTTTCTGATTTAGACAAGTCTGAAAGTTAAGTTGGGTGAACTTGCCCTGTAGAGGGGTGAACCTGCCCTAGATAGGGGTGAACTTTCCCTCAACAGGGGTGACCCTACCTAGCAGAGTCACCTATCTGAGCATCAGACAATTTTTACCTTCAATTTTCCAATTGGGTGAACCTACCCTAGGTAGGGGCAAACTTGCCCTGTAGAGGGGCGAACCTTCCCTAAACAAGGGCAACCCTAACCTTCCTCTAGTCGTTTGCATCTTCCATTCACCTGTAATCCTCATTTCAATCCATCTGCACTTTTTGAAAGTCATCGTTTCATCGACCAAATCACATAAATGCATCTTAGAACATCATTAGAGTTTGTATCCATCATCAAATCATCCATCCCAATCACCTAGACTTCATTTCAGAGATTTTGATTGATGCAGAAACTTCTGGAGGCCATAACTTTTGACTCGGGTGTCCGTTTGGGCTGAAATTTTAGGGGTGGTTATGTTATGAGGTGGCATGTGGATTCCCAACCAAATTTTAAGATGTTGGTCCCCATTTCAACACATTTTTGGGGCCTCAAACTTTCATATTGACCCTCAAAATCACAATTTAGTGTTTTATTCCAGTTTTTGAAAAAGTGTTTTCGTTAATAACTCAGAATGCATGTCATAATTAGGATGTTAGTTGGAAATTCATCCTACCTTAGTTTTAGGAATTTTTTGGGAAAAAATTGGACTCTCAAAGATACACCTATGCAATTTCCTAAAATGAAAAAAATTGATAATTTTTGAAAATTGCCAAATCTAGAAAAATTTGATTGTCAGCACCTTACGTCCTCTCGTTAAAACCCTTGAACTTGGTTTAGAATCAATCCAATCACATCCTCCAATCATCCTAATTTGAGCTTCAATCCAATCCTAATCTGAGCTTCCATCCAATCCCAACCTAAGCTTTAATCCAATCCCAATCTAAGCTTGACCTAAATCCCAACTTGAGCTTTAGTCCATCTCCATCCAAGATCTTTTGATCCATCCTATTTTCTTCTAATCATTCATTCCCATACCTTCAATCTTTATCCATCCCATTTGACATCATGAATCCTTATCCTTCACTAATAGTAGTTAAGGGAAATCCTAATTATGTCAATGACGATAACAAGAGTCTTGTTGATCAAGAAGTATACAACATAGATCCCCTTGATGATATCATTGCTAGTAAGATTTCCCCAACTTCTTTCCTGAATCCAGTCCTCCCTTCAAGCTATCCAATTATGTTTTCATCCACACCCAATAACGCTCTTTATGCTACCTTTGACAAGGGATATCAATTTTCTTCCTCACCCGCATCTCCATCATATCCTTCCTCTACATCATCTTCTTATCCAACATCCATGTTTTCTCATCCCAATCTAGTATCCCAACATCCCTATTATAATCCCCCATCCACATACTCCTATCACAATCCCCTTGTCCATGTCCCCCTATCCTAATCCTCCTTACCAGTCTGCCCACGCTAATCCAACATCCACACATTTTTATCTTAGTCCTACACCCCCATCAACCTATCCTAATCCAACACCCACATCCTGCCATCCTAATCCACCATCCCAATATGTTTATTAGAATCCACCACCCATATCCTCTTGTCCTAGTCCACTATCCACATCTTCCAATCCTAATTTACCATACCAATATCCCTACCTTAACCCTCCATCTAATCTTAACACCCCTTCCAATCCTAATCCCCCATCTACTCTTAGTCTTCCATCTAATAATGTTCCTCCATCTAACCTTAGTCCACCAATCCATACTCCTAATCCTTCACCAATCCATAATCCTTCATCCACTTATACCTCGTCATCTAAACCTAGGGTATGTACGATTCTCACTCCTAAAGTTCTCTAAGGACTTATGACACAGAAGACATCCCCAACTCCATGTCATGACGTCGTGGAACCATGCCATCCCAATCCACCATCCTTGGTCACTACTAATGAGACCCTTCTCCATCTCACACCTATCATTGTTGTTACCACCCCTAGCACCAATCAACCTATTGGAGCCATCAAATCCATTGAATCCATTGAGCCCCCATCTCCTACTCTGAGAGTTGTCGAACCAATCAAATACATGCAAATCCAATCTACTCCTACTCCTAGATCCACCCAATCCATCGAAGACACTCAAATCCAATCTACTCCCCCTAGTCCTAGTCTCACCGAAATCCATTCTCATGAACTTCATGAACCCTCCCTCTTTCCATCTCCCCCACTTGAGGAATCCCTTCAAAATTTCATCATCATGCCACCCACACAAGATGAGTCATGCCAAGAGCCTGATCCAAAGCATACCAACATATCCCTTCCTCCCGATCACAATCCTGCCATCCCATCTAGTCCATCTCAAGATCATAGTCCTTCATCCACTTTAGTCCATGATCCCCTTGTCACTCAAGATCCCACCGCTCCATCACATGAGCCCTTATCACCCACTACCACAAATATAAATCCTATCATGTCACCTAATCCCTCTCTTAATCCCTTACCACTCACTCCTCACAATCAAGATGCTTCTATCCCATCATCTCCATCCCATGATCCTCCATCATCGCCTAAACCTACTATCCCCACACCACTTTTATATCCCCTTGGTACTCTCACATTATTCCATGGTGGTCTCTTTGCAGAAGAAAAGCAAAACATATATACCACCCATCATCCTCTGCCTAATAATGGACTTGCATCATTCTTCTAGAATAAAAAAAATCCTATCATGGATCGACTGCTCAAGAACATGAATTATCAAGGAAAGGATTTAGGCCTTCATGAGCAAGGTATTGTAGAGCCCATCGCGGTAAAAGAAAAAAATTGCACACAAGGTCTTGGGCATATCTCTCAAGACTCACAATCTAAAGATGTTGGTATAACCTCTATATGTCCTCAACGAGCCTCTTCCAAAAGAAATATAGGCTCTTCCCATCGCTCCACCAGATCATTTGGTGTCATCCACCCTCCATTGTATCACCTCAAAACAACCATCCACATTCCTCCTTCATCTTCTCCATCCATTTTTGGTCCTTACATCCCTCCATCCACCATCTCCCATCCTTCATCTACTCCATCCATTTTGAGTCCTTATGTCCCTCCACCCACCATCACACATCCTCTAGGTACTAAGTCCATTTTGGGCCCTTATATCCCAAAATCACCTCCATCTCATCCTATCCATCCATCACCTATCCATATCACCCATCATCAACATACCACTCTTATGTTCCCTAATCAGGATCAACAAAGGCATGTACCCGCACATCCTCCATGCACATATCATCCTCAAAATCCTACCTCCATTACTCCATTCATGTCTCCTCCACATCATCCATCTCCTTACACCCATCCCATTGCTACTAAACGCACCTTGGATGCTAAAATAAAAATGCATAAATCCAAACATCCACATGAATCTAAAGCTCCCCATGTCCCCTCTAAAAGACATGGTGAAGAAAATAAAAATCAAATCCAAAATCCAAATCAAACCTATAGGCCTCAAAGGCCCACCAAAGAAAAAATGAAGATCATGTGGATCCCAAAGAAAAAAGATGCAATGCCTTCAAATGAAAAATCTGTAATTACATCCAAATTTGCTAATCCAAAAGTTAATCATTCTCATCCACCATCTCCTAAATCTATTTTGGGTCCTTATGTCCCAAAATTCACTATCCCATCTCCTCCATTATCCCCACATTCTCCATCCATTAATCCTCCTATCCTTTCACATACACCAACATATGTACCAACATTGGTCGTGAAAACATCTCCCCATCATTCCATCCATACACTTTCCAACATCCCATCCACTATGCCGCATATTTCCCCCATCAAATCCCTTTAATCCATTCTCTTGCATAATCCATTTATCCTAATAAGGTTGTACCAACATCCAATAGTCACTCTACACATGGGCTCTTAACACCTTGTATGGAACTTGATGCTTCGGTACTTCATCCATCTCCTTATCACATATCTTCTAAATCCACTTATCCACATCCCTATCCTTATCCATCTCCATCCACATGCTATCCAAAAAGTTTAAAAAGTAAAAAATTGTCAAAAATACAAAAATAAAATAAAAATCAAGAAATAGTAAAGATAAATAATTCATCCAATACTAAAAACTTGGCAAATAAGTGCCTTGGATAAGTACCATGATGAAAACCTAGTAAACAGGCATCATGTGTAAATCCCCATCCAACTTACTTCCACACTTGGGGGCAACTGCATCCCCTTCACCCATCCTCTCCATCCCACCTATCTTACACATCCTGATCGTTATATCCCATTTAACCCAACCCCTCCATCCTCCTTGTGATCTTTATATCGATAGGCACAAACATATAGACATGTTTTGGAAACCTCTTGGCATACATCCCCCTTTACCTACACACTATCCTAATCGTTATCCACATTCATCTACCTTCCTTGTCCATCTGTTATGCTACCATCAATCTCCCCTCCTTATCCATGCATCCTACCTATATCCATCTCACTCCTTTCTTTGCTTATCCTTCTATCTTCCATCCCTCATGCCTCATCCTACATGACATATTTAGAGTGGGGGCATCTATCTTCCTTTGTGATTTTGTCCTTGGAGATATCATTCATCCATCATGTCATCCCCTCCCTCTTCCAAACCCTTACCTTTCCATCTATCCATCCAGTAACCTTTCCCCCATCCAAGTTTGTATCCATTTACCCATCCATCCTAGCATCTTTCCATCTCCTTATCTTTATCTATCCATCCCTTCATCTCTATCCTCATCCCATCTTATAATCCCTTGTCATTGGTATCTAGCTATAGGCTCAATCCTCACACAATCCAATGCCATCTATCTTATTGTCATCATTCCCCCTTCTTTCGCACATATTTCCAATCTCCTATCATTTCTCATCACTAATCTATCCATCATGTCATCCCCCCAGTCTATCATTTCTCATCACTAATCTATCCATCATGTCATCCCCCCAGTTCATCTTTTTATGATTTGGATAACTATCCCATCCCTAAACTTTGTATGATCACCATTATCCTATCTTATCCACCTGGTCTATCTTGTCTTATCGTATCCATCCCATAATTTTATCCACCTATCCTGGTCATCTCATCATCCTTTATCCATGGTCGGTCGTCGATCCTTTATCGAACTACGTTTCCCCTACACTTTCACATAGGCAAGGTTGATCATTTGATCCGCCCCAGGGGAATTTTTCCATCCAGTCTTTGTCATCCATTGAGGTCTCCATTGTCCTCTTTCATATTTTATCCATGGTCTTTTATTTAACTACGAGGGCTTTGCACTTTCACGTAGGCAAGGCTAATCTTTGATCAGCCCCTGACCCCCTAGGTCTTTAGGGTGTATCAATATCATGTCTTGTCTCTCTCATATCGTGTCATCAAGCATGCCCTTATCTAGTTGGTTCTTCACAAATGAGATCCATTCGTATCATGAGATCCAATCAGTTTTGCATATCTTGTGTCATATCGATCTTTTTAGTTTAGTACCCATCTTTGGTCTCAACAGGATGCATCCTTCCTAACAGACCTCATCAACCCCACCCATCATCTCAATTCTATGGCAAAGGACATTTGAAATTGATTGTGATCTTTTGATACTTTTGGCTTTTGATTATAATTTGAGCTCCCTATCATCACTTGTCAAGGTCTCCATGATCTCTCATAATTATGGTGTGCTTTGACTGGTAAACATAGGGGCATATCTTGATCTTTTTTTTGTTGTCATCTTCTTGGTTGTCCCGCGTAGTACCCACCAAGACTCTCGCAGTCTTGTGTTAAGCTGGGCCATCCTTTTGTGCTTGTGGTTATCCCAATTCCTGGCCCGACCAAGGTCTTCATGAATTTGGGGTGTTGGAATAGCCTTCTTGTTTTTTTTATTTGTTTTATGCATTAGGCACTAATCCTCCTTGGTTCCACATACACTGGCATTTTGTGTCTTATGCTATAGCAAAAATTAGTTCTCCAAAAATGGAAAATCGCATTAGGATTGCATTTCATTTTCCACTCCATTGCATTGCATATATCCTCCATCTCTTCTCATCCATATTTTCATCACCCCTCATCATTTCATCCTCTTCTCAATCTTCTTAGAGTACTATAGATTGGTTATTCTAATCATCTTTTCCACCATCTCACATCTCCATCCAATCCTCATCCAATCACATCTAGTACAACTCATCTAATCATATCCTTGGTCTTGTTGCCAACCTTGCTACAAGCCTTGATCCAACCATCATCATCATCGAGACGTATCCGTCCCTATCCTTTGGTGTTGTTCTGGTATGTATCCTTCCCTCATCAACAACACCTTCATCATCATCCTCAAGATGTATCTTTCCCTATCCTCGTGTTGTTTCAGGATATATCATTCCCTCATTGAACACACTCCATGCATCATCAACCCATTTTGGCTTGTAGCTTGACTGGGACAACATCAAATTTGTCGTTGAATCCATTTGTGCTTCACAATCTTCTATCATTTATCATCCTCTCTTATCCATCACCTTGCATCATCTTCCTCATCTCCCCTTTCATCATCTCATCCATTTTGAGAGCACACCCGTGTTCTCTTGAACCCGCATGTCCTCTTGAGGTGGCATCCTCAATCCCTAATCTTCATCTTCAATGCCATCATCTTTCTTCCTAGTCACTCCTTTGAATGACTAAGGCATCTTTTCCAATCTAACAATCTTCTTCTTGGTATTATCTTTTAATCTTCTTTGAAATGATGCTACTTTGTAGCACCATCTCAAAGAGGGAAAAAATGTAGACATCTAAATTTGGACACTTACATTGGTCCAAATTTATCCCTCTTCGTCTAAATATCCTCTTACTTGCATTAATTAAGTAATATTGCTATTATTTAATTAATACCCTTAATTCTTCTAAATCCCTAAGGTATTTAGTTAATAATTAAATACCTTCCCCTTTATTCCTCTTTTCTTCAAAAGAATTAAATAAATAATACATTTATTTAATTCCTCACATGTCACATCCTCCATCACTTTGCTTAATCCTAATCAACCTCCTAATCTAGTCATTAGGGATATGCACATGTCTAATCCTTTATTAGGATGTGTCACATCCTCCAACTTTTTCAAATTGGCTCCTAATATTCATTAGCCACTAACTGTCTTCTAATCATTGATCAGTTAGTCCAATCAACATCTTAGTCAACACTCTCATCCCCCAAGGAATTTTTAATTCCTTTTTGTCTTCCTTATGTGAATTTAAAATTTACTTTTAGTCCTCCAAAGTTCTCCTCTTCCCCATGTGATCATTGAAAGGTCACATCAGTCACATGGGTTAGGAACCTTCTATTATAAACACCTTGTCTTATCCAACGTACTTTTCAGATTCCTTTTTGGGAACCTTTTCTTATCCTTAAGATATCCCCAATCATGTGAATTTAAAATTCACTTTTATTCCTCCAAGGAATCTCCTCTTCCCCATGTGATCATTGAGAGGTCACATTAGTCACATCCCAAGGTACTTGCAAGTACCTCCACATCATATGTCCTTTTCCACCTCATTTTACCTCTTGACACTTCATCCTCCACATGGAAAGATGTGATCGCTTGTGAGTCCTCAACTCACCACAACCCTTCATCTTGCCCATGTTGGCAAGATCACAACTGTCCATTCCTCTAGATAATTCTCCCCTAAATATAGAGGATTTATCTTTCATTCAAACATTATGCATGGAACTTACAATCACATTTTCAAGATTCAAGCAACTTCATCTCTCAAGCACTCAACTCTTGCATCCACCATTATTCCACCTTCAAGCTCTCTTTGCATCTATTGCATTCAATACCCATCTTCATCTTTTGAATCTCCATCAAATCCTCATCATTTTGAATCCATTTTCATCCATCTTTCCATCCAAGGAGCATACATTATCAACAATCCAAGGGCCAACCAAAGCATTAATTTGAACAAAGGTATAATCTCTTGTTTTATCTTTTCTTTGTTTCAGTTCAACTAGGCTAATCTTGAGGTTATGTAGTGTTTTTTTCTCATTTGCATCATTCTTTATTTCATCATTTAGGATAGGTAAACTTCACTACATCACAACCACTTCTATACCTTCACCTTTCCATCCAATGAATGTTGACAACCAAACCAATTCCCTCTCGCAAGAAAAGGTCATTAATATTCATGAGGAATTTGCACATTTACAACAAGCTTTGTCACTCGAAAACATTTCCACAACTTTCATACCGGCCATTGAGAATCTTCATCATTTGATTGAAAGTGATGATGGCTTGCAAGTGATGAATTAAATCGCTGAGATTTACAATAAACATACCTCTTCAAACATCCAATCTGCAACCATTCCTGTAAGCCAAGGAGCAGCTCAAGTTCCTCCCCCTCCAACCATTGCCTCCATCCCAAGTTATACGAATCTGCAAGTACATACATCTATGCATCAGACTACTTCTTTCCCGATTTCCACTAGCATTCCTACTTCCTTTGTGGCATTGCAAGTCCGTTCTACCACCTTCACACCTCTTAGCATTCCTTTCACTTCCCCCAACATCACTTACACTTCCTCCTCATTTTCCCTTCCACCCCAACCCACATATCTTGATCCTCTTCTTACATAGCTTCTCACTACTATTTCATCTATGCAACATCAACTTTCCAACATCAGTCAAGGTCAATCCGCTCCAACCACATACCATGTCCATAGTAGTCCCTTATCCTTAGAAATATTATGTACCTCGATGCCACAAGGGATAGAAGTGTCCTAGTTTGAGAAATATGGAGGAAAAGGAGTTCCTATCAACCATATTAATGCTTATACAACTTTGTGTAGTGATTTTGTCCTTGACGATAAACTTTTAGAAAAAAAAATTCCACAGACCTTGAAAGAAACTGCCTTAGAATGGTTTCCAACTTACCCAATCATTCCATCCATGTTCATTTAATGAATTGGTGGATGCTTTCATTAGTAACTTTCAAGTTCACATGACACGTAAAAATACAATGGCCGACCTTATGAGATGTAGACAAAACACGGATGAAAAAGTGATGATTTCATCTCACGTTACCAATCCTTATATGCTCAAATTGATGTAAAAATTCTTGATGCACATTTGTAGAAGATGTTTATCAAAAATTTGCAGATCAACCTTTAGGATAAACTCACCATGATGAAATTCCCTTCATTCATGCATTTATGTACAACCTTATGTGACTACCAAAATTTGCTTTCAAGTCGTGATTCAAAATCCATTTCTAACCAAGTTGAAAAACTCAAAAACACCAATCAAAACCAAAACAACACTCAAAACTTATGCAAACCTAATAGAGGCTTTTTACAATTTAATCTGCCTCCTCAATCTCAACCACAACAAACCCAATCCATTATGCATCAAGTGGCCATTGTTAGGGCAGTCATGCCTTATCATTATAGAGATGTGAATAGAAATTTCACTCCTTTACCCGATACCCTCCATTCCACAATGAACCAATTAATCCAAAAACACATGCTCACTTTACCATCCGTTCGACCACTTGATCTAAACCAGCCATTACCACCCACATTCAAACCTAATGCTTATTGTCACTTTCATTGTCAAAATGGCCATGACACCGAACATTGTAAGCGTCTTAAACATTTAGTTCAAGATCGCATTGATTCAGGTGAATTGACCATTGTGGGTGTTAATGATCAAGGCAATCAGTCCATTGCACCTCCTAACCAAAATTTACAAATTTTCACCAATCCTATGCCAAAACATACTACCTCATTCATCAAGGCTAGTGAACCTTCCAAGCCTGATGTAATGACTGTTGATACCAATAATGAACAACATGATACAACTCCTATTGTTACCCAAGCTTGTCCTATAGATAATCTTGTGGCTACGATAGATGTTATCCCTCGTAAGGGCCAGACCAAAAAATCACTTGATATTACTTTTTCTACTAAAGACATATTCCAAAAGCTTCCTAATGGTTCTCTCTACATAGTTGGCTGAATCTATGATAATCCCACTAATGGGATATTAATAGATCTCGCTTGTGGTGCAAACATGATCATAGAAGAGATTTTGGTATTACACTAACTATATCAAGATGATTAGAATAAAACCACTGCATGGATTAAAACACATAATGGTTTTTCATGCCCTACGATTGGATCAATCGTGCTACCTTTACAAATAGGACCTAAAACTTTGGAAGTAACATTTTCAATTATTCCACAATCTAACCAATTCTGTTTGTGGCTAGGCCTCCCTTGGCTTTGCTCAATGAAAGTGGTACCATCAGTTGTTCATAAGTGCTTGAATTTTCCACATAACAACGAGATAGTCACCATACACCATAGTGGATTTAATCCTTTATCTTCCAAAGGTAACTTCTCATTAGAAGCGTTCTGGCCTGAACCCATAGACCCTATCACCCCTCACAAGGAATTCTTTTCCATAGCCTACGAAAAGTTTAAAGCCAAAAAGATAGCTGAATTGTCCCTTTGAAACTTATCCTCACCCACTTCTGCACCTCCTATCATAGATGAAACCATGCTTCAAAAAGATTCTGACATTGAGCAAACCATACAACCTCCTGAACAATCACCACTTGAGATTTCCCCGCCATCATTTAAGTGACTAAGGGAAAATGAAACCACTCCTGTCATGCCTCCTTGCCTTAAAAAGTTTACAAAGAAAAAGAGAAAGTGGTTGATCCCTCTTCTTTGGATTCTTCTATTCTTCCATCTTCAGAAGTAGAAGAATCTATGATGACTCAATCCGCTCTTACACCTCAACAACTTCAAAATAGAATTAAACAAAACCGTGGTGCTAGGGAACAAAGGCGTCATTATTGTCTCCTCACTCGTCAATATCACATAGAAGACAATAACAACAATCAACCTTTAACTTTGATAGAAGTAATAGATGACCAACCTCCTTCTCCTGACCCACCATGAGAGAGTGTAGTACAACAATCGCAACAAATTGAACCAACCCAACAACATCATCTTTTGATACATCCATTTTTATAAATCACCCTTCTTCCTCCTATTGTCATTGATCTTGATAATGATGGTGATGGTGATGACGATGCGGAAATTGCCAAAATCGTTGAAGAAGCACACAATGATTTAAATTCTTTATTTTCATCTATAATGAGCTTAAATGATACATCCTCTCCACCAAGTGAAGAACCTGGTGCAACTCCTAGTTCGGCACCTGCAATTATTCCTTTGGAAAATCAACCACCCTTGCATTACACTGAACATGATTGGGAGGTGGATGACCTATTAGAAGGTTGACTTGCATTCATCTAACCAGCCTTTTTACTTTTCTCTTTTTTATTTTCTTTTCATGTGCATATCGTGTTCCCCTGTATCGTGTGTTTGATGTTCTCTCTCTTTGTACACTTCTATTCGTACATCTATTCTTCTATCCATCGTGCATTGTATTTTTCATTTTTGTTTTGTGTTTTCCTTTTGGGGATGATGCAAAGTGTAGAGACGCCCTATGTCTCTTCCATGTTGACCCATAAGGTCCTTGTCTTTTTCATTATTTTTTTGTGTTTTCATTTTGAGGATGACACAAGGCATTGAGACCTAAATTTCTCCTTCATGTTAACCCAAAATCTTTTTCATTTGCTTTCGGCTTTTCATTTTTGTTTTTCTTGTGTTTTCCTTTTGGAGACAATGCAAAGTGTTGAGACTGCAATGTCTCTTCCATGTTGACCCAAAACAAACTTTCTTTTTCTTTTGTTTTCGCTCTCTTTGTGTCATTCTTCAAGTTCTATGTGCTTTGGGGAATGACCATAGTTCTAAGCTCTTTCATATAAACACATTGCAAAAAAAAACATATTGACCCCAAATCAATAGATCCCTTATGTGTTTGGTGTATTTTCCTTTCTGGGGGGAAACTCCCTCTTTCTTTGTTTTTCATTTTCCTTGACATGATGTAGCCTAACTTTGAAACATATGACTTGGCATAGGGCTTTCCACGTTGGCTCTCATGTCTTGTTTTCTTGTTGCTTTTTTTCTTCTTTTCTTCTCTACTTTAAATTAATTTCTCATAGAATGATGTGTAGCAATTCCTTTAAAGTGGGGGGCATACTTTACCATTAATTCATTTGCATTCTTGGTTCCTAGTGTAGCCTTTTTGTTTGCTTGATGCATTCATCACTTTGTGGATGACATTAGGTATGATGTCCTTCATAAGTGTGATCTATCTTAGCATATTACAGTCCTCTTAGTGGCCTGATGGGACACACTGCATCCCCTAAGTTGTGAATATATTATTCTTTGATTGGTCCTCTCTTGGAGACATTAGATACAATGTTCCCTAAGTGACTGACCTTGCATAAATTGAACAAGACTCCTTTAAACAACCTTTTACATTTTACATTACATTTTTGCATTTTACATTCCTTTTTGCCACCTTGCATAACACAACTTGCATGCATGTGGTACCTTTTGTCTTTTTGTTCATAAAAAATCCTTTTTCTTTGTGGCACCTTGTTAAAGTTATTGTTATCACCTAGAAATGCACCCTATGCAAAGTTGTAAACTGAGCTTTCTAGTGAAACATTGGATCACTCCGAGGCCATGGGTCACCTGAGATTGGAGTGAACCTCTGGAGAAGGCCGGCTTCCTTTGTGTTATCACTTAAACTATTGATTCTTTAATGGTAAAGGGAGAAGGAAAATTCATAAAAATGGAACTAAACTTATGGTGATACACTGTATTAATAAGAAATCATGAAATAGACACAGGAAGAACATACACTTGAAAGCCTAATTGCTATTCTCAGAGCAACTTCTTTCAAACTTAATGCCTTAGTCCTAACAGGTTTGGTCTACATACATATCTTGGGAATGAAATATTAATTTCACAACCTTAAGACATAAGTGCAGAATTATAAAACACAGTTAAAGACTTGCATGTTCAAAAGAAAGATACAGAAATGAGAATCAATACAAACATGAACATAAACTTCCAAGGTAAACTCTGTGTTGTATTCAGGATTCCAGTTGAGTTACAAAAAAACATACATTAATTGAGAAAGGATTGATTAAAAAATCACTAACTCTTCAAAGTGTGTAATCAGAAATGTCTACAAAAAGGAAAAAATGCCTTATATATCAAACTGTATCGGCCCCTTAGGGCTTACAAAAATATCCAGGGCCAAAAAAAAAATTTCCCGATAGATTTTTTATTGAATTTCAAGCTGCACCTTGCCTGTCCATGTTGCTATAAAAAAAAATGCCTTCAAGGGACTCCCTTCTTGAACATCTTGCAACCACCGCCTTCACTTCTGTTCCTTGTGTCAATCCTCGAACCTCCCTGTTGATCGCCTCAAATGCTTCTGAGCTCAGAACAAATACACGTTGCTTTTCATTCCGTTGATGTTCTTCAGACTGCCACGACTCTCTTTCAGATCCCTCTGGTCAGTCGAGTGAACTCCACACAGGTTGTTTGGGCGATCAAAACTCCTTTGTTCAGAATCCCATCTCGGCGAGACACTGGAGGTGTCTCACCGATGCGATTAGGTATTTTTATAGATATCAGCATATCATAGAACAGTCGGTGAGAGCTCATAATGAGCCACCAAAGTTATATCGAAGTCAGCCTTGTCATCACCTAGAACATCAACAAGACACTACCAAGTCGGCAGGACCACATGGCGAGCTCATTTCAAAAAACCTTGAGCTCACGCATTCCTTTCACTGAAATTTTATCAAGTCGGTAGGACCTCATGGTGATGCCCCATAGTCATACCGACATCTGCTTTTGTCGCTGAGACACCATACTTTGCTAAGACCTCTTATAGAATTTCTTTTCCTTTGGAAAACTCTTCATTCGGCAAGACACCCAGTGAGACCCTTCGTTATCGGTGAGATATTGGCCTGTCAGCCAAACTTCCCTTCGGGTTCCTTAACTCTTGGCGATGGGCCACTTTCTTTTGGTCGGGGAGACATCGTGCCTTCACCAAGACATCATGGTGAAACTATTTTTCTCTTGGCGAGCTTCCTTTTCTTGTCGGGGAGACAACCCTACTTCAGCAAGACCCCTTTCTGAATTTCTTTTTCTCAGCGAGGCCTTTCATTGTCGACGAGACTCCTGCCAAACTTTCCTTCCTATGCCAATGCCGCTTCCTTTGATTTCTTCGGCATGACCATATTCTTTGACAAGACATTTTTTTGAATGCTTTATCCTTTGTTGAGACTTTTCATTCACCGAGACATCACAATGTCGGCTAGACATCACCCCGACAGCGAGACATTACACAAAGGGCACCAACCCTTGCCGAGAGCCTTTCCTGTCGCTGAGACACTCACACTTTGGTATGACCTTATGCCGAAACCCGCTTCCTTTTCCGACGCCGCTTCAAGAGTGATTGTCAGGGAGACCTTCTTACTTCAGTATAACCTTAGGCCGATGCCAACCATTCTCGGTGAAACCTTTTCGTTGTTGGCAGGACTCCTGTCGAAGGAAACCACATCGAGACCACCCTTTCTTCTTTCGGAAAGACCATCTCCACTCGTTGAGACCACATGCTAATCCCTTCGCCCTTTGCCGAGCTTTGATGTCGGTGAGAGATGACAAGTCGGGGAGACCCTATCTTTAGTGACGCAACTTTCCTGTCGGGGAGACATAACCTTTTCACTATGACCCTTCATCGAAGCCTTAAACTCCTGCCGATATGTTCCATTCAACCTCCAATCGGTGAGACAAAGAAATTTCACTGTGACCACATATCAATGGTATAACTTATGTCGATATAATCCTTTTCTGTCATCGAAACAAAAGAGAATGTCATGCCGATAGATGCCTGAAGATGGATCTTGATCACTGTGACATCAAATAAGTCTTGTTGATATGATATTTCTTGTGCCGGTTGGAAAGACACAAAGCGCTCGATGAAACAACATGCTGATAGGGATTACTTATGCCGATGAAGCACCTCATGAGTTAGTCAGTGAGACTTGACTCATTCGGTAAGACCTCTCTGCGGTGAACACAACTCATGCCGATAGATCTTTCTACTGTTGCCAAGACCACATGAATGTCATGTCGAAAGATGCATGTATGTAAAAAACAAATCGTTATGACATCAAAAATGTCTTGCCGATAAGCAACACAGACATTTCAAAAATGGATCGAGGGGACCTTGCCATTCACACGCTGATATGTTCCCTGGTTTGAAGCATTCAGACCTAATGGAACCCTTGTCACATGATATTCTGCCTGATTGAGCCTGAGGGTGAAAATTAGGTAATAGTTATCAAATGAGTATAATTTTGGCATGGTTGAGCAGGAAGCCAACCTAGCGGTATGACTTTTCCCCATAGCCACCTTTTTGTTTTATGAATGCATACCAACTAGCATATGTATCTTACCTTTTTGGGCTTTCTCACCCCACAGACAACTAGTTCCATGGCCCCAAAGTGAATATACAGTTGGGCCTTCTCACCCCATAGACAACCTGAAGTTCTGTGGCCCCAAAGTGAGTACACATTCTCTTTTTCAAACAATCATCCTAGATCTCTTCTCAGAACTAGTTGGATTGACGATCGAAGCCTCATCCAATTCCTTTCAACACTTGTGTGTTCCTTTGCTCTTATATCTAGTTTTCCATGGGATCTTCATCCTAGGGGCTTGATCATCCCTCTTGATCCTTGTCATTCCATCTTGCTAATGTAAGTACATTTGAACCCTCCCCTCGATGTTCATGGCTACTTTAGTGTGAGTTTGAAGCAAGTTCATCCTCTCACTAAAGTGGGGGCTAAATGTGTTGTAGAAAAATGGTCCCTTGTCATTTTTATGGCCTTTTAGGTCTTGTTTCATGGTTTTGGAACTATGTTGCTTTGATTTTATGTTGTAACATGGCTTGAACATGCTTATTTGGGTACTAAAACTCAAAGAACGATGTCCTATGAAGGTGTTGTGAAGTGTTGTAAGACATTTATACATTCTTCTAGACTCTATTTAATGTAATTCACCTAGAAACCACCTTTTCACACATCAACAAGCCCTATTTTGAAGTGTTGTAAAGTCTTGTAACAAGCTTTTGTACTCTTCCAGGCATATTTTCACTATTTACACCCTTCTCATGCTTTATTTTGTCTCTTTATGCTATCATATGACCTAATTAAGTGTAGTTTTTCATATTATCCCAACAAATAACATTAAACACAACATTTTTCCTGAAACTTGCTTTTAGGTCCTAGGTGGGACCCATTCGCCATGGGTGGCGAATGAGTCCCCCTTGGCCCCAAATTCAAAATATTTCAAATTTGCTTTCATGATTTTATTCAAAATCACTTGATGTCGGCCTGTGATGAGGTATGAATGGATACTAAGGCACAAGAATTGTATAAATAAGTGTTTTTCACCTAATTTTACATCCTCATACAATCTTCCAACATTCACATACCATATTCAAGCATTCAAGCATTTTACATCAACAATTCAAGCATTTTGAAGCAGCCATTGGCATTACTTTAGACTTGCATCATCAAGAGTTAGGTGAGTTGATAACATTTGCATGTTATTAGTTATCGTTATCTTTCATTACATTGTCTTTTCAATGGTTTAATTACAAAAAGTGGGGTTTGACCAAGGCAAACCCCTATTCACTAACCCCTAATCATTTTTCCCCTTTTACTTGTTTGTTTGTAGCCCTTTGTTTGCAGATTTGATAGGTTATTAGGTGTTGAAGAGTTATTTTCAAGTCAACTTAAGTCAAAATCAAGCTTGGAGAGAGTTATTTGTCTATTTTCTATATATTTGACTTCGACAACCCGACAAGCAAACATTCTCAAATTTGGTGTTGCAGAGTTGTCTCCTAGTTTTTCAAGAATTTGGGGGAGGAATAATTCACCACTTGTGGTGAATGAGTCCCAATTTAGGACTAAAAGCTTGAGTTTTGCTAGGTTTCATATCCCGACAAACAGAAAATAGCTCCCGATAGTTTTTCACTAGTAGGTGGATTGATTCGCCACCCTAGGCGAATGAGTCCCACTGTGAAAAATTAGTAAAATTCATCAACATCCAGAACACTCCAGAAAGCTCACATTTTTCCCAAGTGCACTCTATTTCATCTCCTCTCTTTCTGTTCTACATATTTCTTCATTTACATAGTTATTTGCATTACACATTGTGTTTTCAAATAAGTCATAAATCTTAGTTTTGCATTCATTTTCAGTCACCTAGATTAGTCACTTGCATTTAGTTAACTTCTTTTACATCACATCATATCACACACATCCTAATTTGAGTGATACATAAGCATTTTTGGCCCTATCTCCTTTTAGGTGAAAAACCCTAGAAGTGCAAGAGTAGTCCATAGGGTCCCAAAAATCTATGTTTCAATCCCATGTGTTAATTTTTGTCATGGTGTGTGCAACTATTGTTGGATTTATTGTCATTAATGTCAAGGGATGGTGTCTCTGCAAATTTGAAGCATGTTTGGAAGTATTTCATATGTTCATGGTGTTGTATTTGATGTTATGGTTTGATCAAATGTTAGGGTTTCATGTTCCTTGATTAGGTTTTTACCATAATTCTCTTAAACCCTAAGTGTTTCTATCTGGTTGTGCACTATATCATCTAATTTACTATTGACCTGCTCCATCTGGTGTAAAGTCACTTAAGTGTTAACTTAAGCCACTGTTGTCATTTGTTTTATTGGCCCTACTCTCTAGAGTTTATTGGTTTAGGCAGTATTTTATCGCATGTCTGTAAAGAAGTATAAACTGTGTATGTTTTTATGATAATCTAATAGCTAGTGCAGAACTTGTATCAGATCAACAATTATTTTGTTAGCAAATCTCTAGCCTGCACTATCACAACAATATTTGCAACAATACAAAACTACACCACATGTCTGCATATCACATGTTCTCAAGGAAATAAAATCAAAGGTTTATGCCCTATGTGAAAATGCACAATAGGTGAGAGGGGTCAAAAGTAGGACAAGATCTTATAGTGGGGATGAAATTAGTCCCATGTGGGCCCCATAGTAGACCACCTTAATATGCAAATGTAAATTAGTTTTCACCCACAAAGTCAACAAAGGTACACGTATCACTATACCATCAAAAATTGTATTATAATCGGAGAATATTTGTCCCATACACAAATAGATATTCGTATTATTACATGTCAAATAATATTCAAAGCACATCTAGCACGACGAACATACAAGCCATATTGCTTGTTACTGCCCCTCAATTTAAAACAAAAGCCCAAAATATAAAATTAGTATAACCCAAGCTCCCCTATAATGTCACCACTTGAATTTCATTACAACCACCTTTCTAGCACTTGGGATGCCACGAGTAGAACTATGACCCAATAATTTCCCATCACCAAATTCAATCTAGTCGAACCCCCGTCCCACTTTCCCACCAGCACAACACTCAGACAAGTAGCAGTCATTCATATGTGTCCCATCTATCAAATCGAACCTCTGTACTAATGGTTCCTCCTCCTGCTTTTCCCACTTGCAACCACCAAAACAATGGTGTTAAAGCCACCAAAATCCCCTATCAAGTAAACAAGGAATGCACGCCATTAATAGATACAAACTCAACAATTGAAGGCATCCAATGAAGATTTCAAATTTGAAATTAAAATGACAGGAATTAAAGACTCCATACCAAACCAACATTGAATATATAAGGAGATTTTCAAATTAAAAAATGCATTACTCAGTCCCTTGAAATTTCCATTTAGCACATCCCACTTTCATTATCAGTTATACAATTTGGTCCAGAAATATGAAGGAAGTACAAAGGAAGCAGCAACAACATCCTGACAAGCTACAAGTATTCTACTACTACAAATTCTGGCTACCTGTGAATGCAAATGTTTTGTATGGGATGTCAATTTTTTTCACATTGACCTATAATTCAATATTTGGGATTTCAACTTACACTTTATATGAATGTCAAGTCATTTCAATTCAAGTTCATGCTTTCACTGGTTTTCCTTTCCTCTATACTCATCCATGCACGACTTTTACCCTGCATTGCGGATTTCAGTATTTTGTGTTACTCATTGCACAATGTTTATTATGGTTTTCATATTTGCTTACATGAAATATGAAGTGGGTTTGACTAGTTTAAAATAGTTTTTCATTACTATTAGACTTGTTCAATAAAATATGGAAAGGGTTTGACTAGTTTTCAGCCATGCACTTGTTTTCATGTGTTTGTCATTACACAAACTTTAAATCTATGATCTTATTTGTACATTTGTTTTGTTATTCCAAAATACGGAAATGGATACAATATATTTTTGCTTGTTACTAGGAAATATTCATACAGTTTTAATGTTTATCATTTCAAGGGTTTCTGCCATGCACTTGCATTCGTGTCTTCCTCACTGCACACACTTTAACTCTGCAATTTGCTTATAATATTCTCATGTTATTCTGAAATTTGAAAATGGTATGACTAGTTTCCATTTCCAAGATATTCTAGCATGTCTATGTATTATTCTATTCTTCCATGCACAATAGTTATGTCTGCGAAATGCTTTTTAAATTTCATTGTTACCACCAAACATGGAAAGGGTTTCACTGGTTCAAAATTACAAGGTTTTCTCTTTGACAATGCACAAACTTCAACTATGCAATTTGTCTTTAATATTTGTTTGTTATTCCCAAATATGAAAATGGACTCACTTTTTTTCATTTTGAAATTATTCTGCCATGCAATTATATTATTTTGTTCTTATATATGTAGTTGTCTTTCTATACATACATATACATATTGTGCATGGAAGAAAAAAATAATAAATAGACATATTTCCATACTTATATATTTCCATACACATATATGGTATGACTAGTTTTCATTTTGAAGATATTCTTCCATGCAATCGTATTATTTTTTTCTTCCATTCACAATAGTTTTGTCTACGAAATGCAATTTTTATTTCATTGTTACTACCAAACATTTTTATGGTTTCACTGGTTCACAATTACAGCGTTTTCTGCCATGCACTTATATTCCTCTCTTTCACAATGCACAAACTAACTCAACAATTTTCCTTTAATATTTTATTGTTATTCCCAAATATGAAATTGAATTCACTTGATTTCATTTCAAAGATATTCTTCCATACAATTATATTATTCTCTTCCTATATACGTATTTATATATATATATATAGTGCATGGAAGAATAGAATAATACATAGACATATTTCTATACATATACAAATATATGTATATATATACATATATATATACACACATATTTATATATATACATATATATATACACACATATATTTATATATATACATATATATATATACATGCATATATTTATATATGTGTATACACACACACGTATATATATATGTGTGTGTATGTGTCTGTGTATATATATATTAGTATATAAATTTGTATGTAATTTTTTATGTGATTGTTACTACGAAATTTGTTTTACATATTTATGTTCAACTCTCCACATTTCATTATTCGGCTCTACACTCAAGAAAGCTCCATTTCTCTTTCAGTTGAGGTTTTCTACCTCAATACACTTGTACCATTGTATTTCCTTTTGACAATGTTTAACCAATGTTTGTTCATGTCTCACTAAACATATATGCTCTAAGTATTTTCAATTCAAATAATAAAATTAAACAAACTATCAACATGCACAAAATATCCAATTGCATTACAAATTGTTCATAAAAACAAAGCAAAATAAAGACAATAAAAACATAATGTCCATGCACAATAAAGACAATTTCATCAAAAACTATGGACAATTGCATTACAAACTATTCATAAAAACCAAAGCATTGAATTTAAAAATCTCAAGATGCATATTAAATAAATGAAAACTGTTCATGCATCACCGTGACTTCAATAGTGTTCGATTTTATTTTTTATTTAACTACTCCAAACATCTTTTTTAACATCTGCAGGTGCAATATAAAGGTAAACTAAGGTCGAAAACTAAAACCAAGACTACAAAGACGTCATCTCATACAAGGAAAGACATTGTAACAGTCCCCAATGTGCAACAATTGGTTGCAGAAGTAAACACGAATCCAAAACCTGTTGAGGTTGTCTAAGAGGTTGGTGCACCACCAATCTGGAAGAAAAGAGCATCAAAGGAAAGGGAATGGTCATCAGAGGACATGGACAAGGCACTGGAGGATGTTGAAACAAATGGGATGTTGATGAGATTTGTTGCAAAGAAGTGGAAAATCCTAGCTACACCATTAGCAATTGGTTAGGTAGCCTGAGCTCTGCTTCAAAGAAGGGTCCACCAATAGTCCTAACATAAGAGGAGGAGGTTCTAATTATGAAGTGGTGTACAGATATGGTAGATGTTGGCCATGAGCTCGAGATTATTAATCTCAAACAAGAGGTTTCTCAGATATGCCAAACTAGACCCAACCCTTTCACAGAGGGGCTACCTAGAAAATCATGGTGGACTGGATTCAAGAGGCACCATCTAGAATTGACCTTGCGCACAGCTGAAGGTCTTGAAAAATATAGGACAATAAACCTTAGACCCGATATAGTAGTTGAATTTAATAAAATGCTGACAACAGCATATGAAAGTACCCTATATAGTCCTGAAAAAATTTGGAACTATGATGAAACGAGCATTTAAGCTAGAAAAAATGGAACTATGAGGGTCTTGGCATGATGAGGTAGTAGGAATGTCTCCTACATCATTCCAAAAAGCAAAGAATGGATAACAATTCTATGTTGTGTTAATGTATCTGGCCAAACCATACTTGGTTTCTATTTGTTCAAGGGCAATACAGAGATAGAGAATTACATGGTGAACTATGAACCACACGTAACTATGGAAACCCAAGCACATGCTTGGATGACGAAGGAGATTTTTTGAGTGGCTAGAACATTTCTATGTGTTGTTTCCTGCGTGTGTCTCACCTAATAATAGGAACCTGCTAATTTTTGACAGTCATGGAAGTCATGTTGCATTGTCAACTATCCAAAGCACAAGGGGGTTGGGCATTGGCCTCCTTACATTTCCTACTCATACTTCTCATGCACTACAACCTTTGGATGTTAGCGTGTTTGCACCATTCAAGAAATATTTCAAATTAGAATGAGCAGATTTTCTCACTAGATTCCCCAATATTGATATCATAAGGGAAGAATTGGCGGAGTTAGGCAGCAAGGCATTGAGAAGAGCTTTGACTCTGGCCAATATAAAAGTTGGCTTTAAAAGGAAAAGGATATGGCCCCTCAATTCTAATGCTCTCATGGGCGACATGCATCCCAGTGAGACGTATGCCATTGCTTACATTGACGATGCTTCTACAGTGCAGAACATCCTTAGTCTTTTGGGACTTGATGTTTCAATAGATGAACTTTCACAAAAATTGCAAACTCCAATAGATAGTCACATGCATGAAGGTGCATAACAACAACTTGAGGACATGGATAGCCAACCCGCAAAAGAAGACATGGGGGATTTCACATTCCCATCTCCAACACCCACACCTCTAGAACAAACAGTGCACTATTATGTAGATTGTAGCAATGAAAGTTAAGGTACACCAAACCAAGTGGAGTTTACTGACTCCCAAGTCAATGAAACAATTGAGACAAAAAGTGGTTCTTAGATCAGTAACTTCCTTAAGCTTCCAAGTCACAGAGTGAATGGAAGAATGAGAAAGTCTGTTGATGGTGCTCTTCAGGTGAGCCTGCAGTCTCAGTTGTTGAGTGCTGACAATTACATGAGTCTCATAATGGAGCAAGAATGAAGAAAAAAAAGAATTGGAAGAACTGAAAATCAAAAAGAGGCAACAAACTAAGGACAAAAAGGAATCATGAATTCTAGCCTCGGAGTAGAAGGAACAAAAGAAAATTGAGAGCAAGGAAAGAGATTTGTTGAAATAGTTGCAAAGAAAGGAAAAAGAGCAGAAGAAGGAGCAAGAGAGGATACATAAAGAACAAGAGAAGAAGGAAAGGGAGATTGAGGTTGCCCATAGAGCATTGATGCGAGATAGATGCTTAAGCAGTCCTAAAACTCCCTTATTTGATAACCACAGTTACTTTCAAGATATAACCAATAATAACATCCCTCCATTTTTTGCAGGTAATGTGTGTTTCAGTCCTAGCTCATCTCAAGTTTGCTGCACTCAATTTCCAGTTGGCTAGACTTCTTCACCACTAATGCCTTCAAATGTAAGTTTCACGCAACTGAAAAATGAAAATGCAAATCAATTTATGGCAAGTCTAAATGCAACAGCAGAAGATGAGAACACATCTCCAAATTCTTTCCTTGGAGCATTCAATTGAGTTTGGGAGGGACGAACTGAAACAGTGCCTTATATATTGGTTTTCTTTTGGGTTGTAGTTGCAGATGCCATTTTATTTGTGTTGCTTCTATTTATAAATGTGAACTAAATCTGTTTATTATTTTGAACTAAACCTTGGTTGACTTTTCATATTAAGGTGCTCTAGTGTCGGGCCCATTGAAAACTATGTCAATACCTTTTTTATGGTTGTCTTATAATATACATTTCAAAAATATATTGTATGCAGATATTTTGTTTCAATTTTGTTTACCACAATTGTTATGTTTATAATATCTATTCTACATTTGTGAAAAAAATATTCAATGCTGATAATCTTATACAATATTTCATATGATACAGTCTATGCTAATAATTTAACATACTATGGGATAGATATGAGGGGCTTGATTTAGATATAGACATGAGACCTTATATATCTTATCAGCATATATATGACGCCACATCATCAAATATGATAATATGCGATAAACATGAGGGGCTTGATTTAGATATAGACACGAGACCTTGTGGAATAAATATCAAGTTTAAACATATGTTTTTTGCATAAAGTTTGAAAGAGGGGGTGGGCAATTCTTATAGAAAATTAGGTTACACTAGTGACAACACTTGCATGTGTTGAAGTTGAATTCATTCCTTTTGACACATATCTCCCAATGAGGTAACACGATTAATGAAGGTTGACATGTCTTGTGATGTCATGATTCTTCCTAGGACTCAATTCCAAGTCATCTTAATGTAGAGCTTTTAGTGATAGATAAAGTAATTCCAATAATATCAATAAGACTTTTATTGTTCAAAATTCCAATTACATCAATTGGTATGAATTGAAATTGATGCATCTAAATTAAGAGGTCATTCTCATAGAGATACATAATTTTAGAACCTATTTTTTCACTAATAGTGCATCTAGAAATTTTATATCCATCATAGGCTTTTTCATACTACAATTTTCAATTTCATTCAAGAAAGTAACATGACACTTTATATGTTCAAAATCTATCATTTTAAAGCTAAACATTTATTTTTTAGATTTTTTGATATATCAAGCCCCTCATGTCTATCCCATATTATGCAATGACAAATAAAAAATATTCAATGTTGATAATCTTATATATCCTTTTGCATATCAGTAGCTCAATTGAAATTTACTTTTAGGCTATACCTCTACAAAAGATAACATGTATGTATGTCTTATCTCAAGTTTATTTTTTTTGGTACATTACAGTGAAGTCTTGATTTGTGAATGGTAGATATGGATGTCACCTATTTGACCTATATGATTCTATCTATCCCTTATAATTATGTTCATCATTGCACAAACTATAAATCTGCAATTTGCTTATAATATTTATTTGTTATCCCCAAATATGAAAATGGTTTGACTGGTTTTCATTTTGAGGATATATATAGTGCTTATATGTGCATACATATGTACATATATATCTATGTACATAAGGATGTGCATATGTATCTATGTGCATACATATTTAGATGTATGTCTATTTCAATACGTATGTGCATATATATCTATGTGCATACGAATGCACATGTATGTATAGGACAATATGTATGTACATATATATAAATGTGTATGTACATGTATATATATATATTTATATATGGGTATGTGCAGGATCATCATGGAAAAAACAGGCCCTTAAGTGGCAAAAAAATCAGAAAAATCAAAGTTAGGCAACTTGACAAATTTTTTTGAATAAGTTATCTATATTATTTCAAAAATATGTAACAATAGAATTTGTAGAAAATTGAATGTATTTTCTAAACTACTCGTTTTATTTAAAAACAAATAAAATCTATTTGATGATAATTTGAAATTTCGATGTAGTAGTACTTAAATTTTAGGGAAAAAATAAGGTGTCTGTCTAACCACCCTAACCACAATAAAATGATAATATTTTTTATATAAGATTTTATATAAGTAGAGGACTCATGTCTAGATGTGATGCATATTTTTTTGTAATTTTTTCCAAGTAAATAATTAATTATGAATTTTTATTACAACTTTTAAAAATATAAAACTCGATGTCGACCACCTTAACTTGGTCAAAATGTCATGAAATTCAATTTTTTTTTAATCTGAGTATGTGAAGCATGTTTTGGATTCAAAAAATGTGATATCATTTGAAATCTATAGATGTTTTTCAATCAGCCTATCAATCGACTTTAGTCAATTCAAATAGAAAATGAATAGTAATTATTTATTAAATTCAAAGTAAAGCATAATTTATATTGGTGGAAAGCTGAGAATCTCTTTTAAAAACCCTTTTCATTTTATCAATTTTGGGTAATAAAAAAGTTTTCAGCCACATACCCATCATATCGCCACTTTTTGGCCCATCATGATCCTGCACATACCCATATATATATATGTATGTATGTATATATATATATATATGTATGTATGTATATATATATATATATGTATGTATATATATGTACATATGTATGTATATATATGTACATACATGTACATATATCTACATGTATATATATATATATATCTACATATATACATATATTTATGCCATGTACATTCATATATATATATATATATAGAGAGAGAGATATATGGATATATACATGCATACATTGATATATAGATTGAAAGCTATAGTGTATGTATACATAAAAATTAAATGAAAAGATTAAACCCATGAAAATCACAGTGATGCATGAAGAGAACCATATATTTCCTTGACAAATTGAATGTGTTTATGAACACAAGTATTGGAAGTGTTAATAAACACCATACATTCCATAAACATCCTGGAGCACATTGTCGATGCACTTAGAATGGAAGAGAACCTTCAATCTATGGACAATCAAATAAAAAATTTAAATATTTTGTTCAGAATCAACAACAAAAAAAATAATAGCATTCACCTTAAGTAACACAACACACCCATAAGAAAACAAATAACTAAAAAGAAGAAAGAAAAGGGAATGACAGGAGACAATGGTGCAGCTTTAGTGAGATTAAAAACCTCACCTGTATGAATTGGAGATGGTCAATGCTATGGTGAATCTCTCCAACTGAATCTTGTAAACATATATGAAAATAGTCATTAATAAGAAAAGTGTAGTAAGGAAAGTGTTTAACTTACAATAAGAATGTATAGTATCGTTTTGTGTTTACCTTTGACATGCAATTCACCATCATGAAGCCAATAATGGATTGAAATATCACACCTTCAAAGCAGATTGAACAAGACAAAAATTACAATAAGTGTCGGCTGAATATACCAACATGTCTACAAAATGAAATGAATAACTGCTAAGGAATGAACATGACGTATATGACATTCAAATTGAACATTGCAAGTGAACAATGAAATTGAACATTCCAATTGAAAAATAAAATTGAACATTCCAATTGACCAATCGAATAAAACAATCCATTTGAACAATCCAATAGAACAATGCAATAGAACAATAACTTTTAACAATGCAATTGAACAATGCAATTGAACAATCCAATTGATCAATCAAATTGAACAATCCAATTGATCAATCAAATTGAACAATCCAATTGAACAATCCAATTGAACAATCAAATTGAACAATCCAATTGATCAATCAAATTGAACAATCAAATTGAACAATCAAATTGAACAATCCAATTAATCAATCAAATTGAACAATCAAATTGAACAATGCAATTGAACAATCAAATTGAGCAATGCAATTGAACAATCAAATGGAACCATCGAATTGAAGAAAGCAATTGAACAAACAAATTGAACATCTGTACATGAGTTATACATATATACCAACATGATATGGCGTAACAATCACAATGTATGGAACTGAAATACATTGACATCCATAAACAGTTCAAGTTGAAACTCCAAATACTGAGTTATAGGGTGGTGGGTTACAAACATTGATAGTACATAGAACTAATATATATTCCCTGACATATGCCTTAGAAAGAAACCATGAAATTGAACTGAAATGTATTCACATTCATAAATAGTGTAAGTTGAAACCCTAGATATTGAGTTAAATGAAAAATCCAATGTGAACATACATACACACACATTATATATATATACACATAAATACATATACATATATATATATATGAATACATACACATACATACATACATACACATTATATATGTATGTATGTATGTATGTATGTATTCATATATATGTGTGTGTGTGTGTATGTATGTATGTTAATTTTAATATATATAGGCACTGGTAGAGGCCTAGTGAGGTAAAAAAGAGCTCACCTCAAAGAGAAAGGGAGCTTTCAAGAGTGCAGAGCTGAACAATGAAGTGTGCAGAGCCAAACAATGAGTCACAGAGAGCCAAACATGTACGGGTGAGTAACCAAACGAATAGTCGAGAATGTTTTCAAACAAAAGGAATGAGAGTGAGTGGGATATACAAGAATGTGGAGTATTGAATGAACCTTGATCTCCGATTAATGTGCTCGACAGACTAAGTTAATGCGAAGCGACGCATAAGGCAAGTTGGTCAGTGGAGGAAACAAAGGAGGAGGTGAGCAATTACTACTCTAAACTTGTCGTTTAGGGTGGGGAAAGGCACTAATCATATACATCTATTACTTGCTCAGCAACACATTCCATCTTGTGCAATACACCAGTTTGAATGAGTCGAGCCCAAACAAAAAACATGAATAGAATCATATGTTTTACCCTAGAGGTAAAACCCGATCTAAATTCATGTTTTTTGTTAGGTTCAGCTCATTCAGGCATTAGTTTTCTCCAATAGCGTTTTATGCGCTTTGTCTTTTTAGACCCCTCTTTGTCCATACTTGTCTCCAATTCTTGCAAGCAACACTTCCCTAAAACAACAACCTTATTATATCGTGTTATTATAGGGTTTTCTACCATGCAATGGTTAAACATGGAATGGGATTCACTAGTTCACAATTAGAGGGTATTCAGCCATGCACTTGTGTGTGTGTTTGTATATATATATATATATATCTATATATATATGTATATATATATGTATATACATGTATATGAATATATATATATATATATGTATATGTATATATAAATATACAGTTTTCTTTTCTTTAATATGCAACTTTGAAGTTTTCAATTCAATGCTTGGTTTTTATGAACAGTTTGTAATGCAATTGATGACACTTTGTAATGAAATTGTCTTTAATGTGCATGAATAGTTTTTTTTATTCAATATATGCATGATCTTAGTTTATTCAATTTTATTATTTGAATTGAAATGGCTTGGAGCAGATCTTTTAAGTGAGACATGAACAAATAATGGTTAAACATTGTCAAAATGAAAGACAATGGTACAGGTGGAGTGAGGTAGCAAACCTCAACTGAAAGACAAAGGGAGCTTTCTTCAGTGCAGAGTCAAACAGTGGAGAGCTCAAAATAAATATAAAAAACAAATTTCATAGTAACAATCACATAAACAATTACAAATATACACATATTTGAATATGCATATATATATATTTATATAAATATATATATTTATATACTATATATATATTCAAATATATATATACATATATTTGTATATGTATGGAAATTTGTCTATGTATTATTTTGTTCTTCCATGTACAATATATATATATATATGTATGGAAAGACAAATACATATATAAGAACATAATAATATATTTTCATGGTAAATTAACTTCGAAATGAAAAACAAATGAATCCATTTTCATATTTGGGAATAACAAAAAAATATTAAAGGAAAATTGTAGAGTTAATTTTTTTTCATTGTCAAAGAGAGGAATACAAGTGCATGGTAGAAAACCCTCTAGTCTTGAACAAGTGAAACCCTTTCCAATGTTTGGTAGTAACAATGAAATGAGAAAAGTGTTTCGCAGACATTACTATTGTGCATGAAAGAAAAGAATAATACATAAACATGCTAGAATATCTTCGAAAGGAATATTGGTCATACTATTTTCATATTTTGAAATCACATGAGAATATTATAATCAAATTGCAGAGTTAAAGTGTGTGCAGTGAGGAAGACACGAATGCAAGTGCATGGAAGAAACCCTCTAAATGATATACATTAAAACCATATGAATATTTCCTAGTAACAAGCAAATTTATTATATCCATTTGGATATTTGGTAATAACAAACAAATATTAAAGGGAAATTGCAGAGTTAAAGTGTGTGCATTGTCAAAGAGAAAACCTTGTAATTTTAAACCAGTGAAACCCTTACCATGTTTGGTAGTAACAATGAAATGAAAAAATCATTTCGGATACATAACTATTGTGCATGGAAGAACAGAACAATACATAAACATGCTAGAATATCTTGGAAATGAAAACCAGTCATACCATTTTCATATTTCGGAATAACATGAGAATATTATAAGAAAACTATAGAGTTAAAGTATGTACAGTGCGGAAGACACGAATGCAAGTGCATGGTAGAAACCCTCGAAATGATAAACATTAAAACTGTATGAATATTTCTTAGTAACAAGCAAATATATTGTATCCATTTCCGTATTTTGGAATAACAAACAAATGTAAAAATAAAATTACAAATTTAAAGTTTGTGCAATGACGAACACACGAAAACAAGTGCATGGCTAAAAACTAGTCAAACCCTTTCCATATTTCATCAAACAAGTCTAATAGTAATTTGAAAAACCATTTTAAACCAGTCAAACCCATTTCATATTTTGTGTAAGCAAATATGAAAAGCACAATGTAGAGGTGCAATGAATATCAGAAGATTACAAGTGCATGGTCTAGTGTAGAGGAAAATAAAACAAGTTAAACCCTCCACACATTTCATTGAAGGAAATCTTTCTGAAAGACAAAAGTTCACAACAAAAATTTTTGCAAAAAAAAGTGTGTGGCAGAATACCATCGTATTCGAAGACAGCAGTATGAGCTGAGTGAGGTTAGAAACCTCACCTGAAAGAGGTAGGGAGCTATCAATAGTGAAAAGTTGAATGAAGAAGCGTGAAGAGCAGAACGATGAAGCATGGAGAGCTGAACCAATTTCGGTGACAAACGAAACAAATAGTCAAGAATGTTTGCAAAAAACCAGAATGATAGTGAGTGGGATATGCTAGAATGTGGATTATTGAATGAACCTTGTTTTCCGATTAATGCACCTAACATACCAAGTAAATGTGAAGCAAAGCGTAAGGCAAGTTGGTCAGTGGAGGAAACAAAGGAAGGAGCAAGCATTTAATGCTCTAAAATGTTGGTAGAGGGTGGCGAGGTTGTTGTCTACACATGGTCGTCTGATCTACTATACGTAGATGTGCTCGCCAATTAACAAGGTAGGTGGGCTCCACTTTCAGGTAGAGGGAAAAATCGGCTAGTTTTGGACATGTTGGCATAAAATGTGCTTGACAAGTGGCGGGGTGATCAATTTTTTTTTAAATAATATGGGTCGATGCACAAGTGTCAAGGTGACGTGGTGGGATAATTTTTAATTTTTGTAGGTCTACGTGGACTGCCACATGGACCTACAAAGTTGATCTGCCCATCTTTGGGCCTCTCTCGCCTATTAATAGATGGTGTATTTCCACTACTTCGCAAAGGAATTGGTGGGTCCCAATTTTGGTTGTGTGGGAGCACAAAATTTTAACGTGTGTCCTCATGAAATTTGCAAGATAGATGGTGCATTTCTACTACTTCACAAAAGGAATGGTGGGCCCCAATGTTGGCTATGCAGGAATGCGGAATGCTTATGCATGTCCTTGACAATGTTTGCAAGTAGTAAATCAATGATGCACAATGATGTCGAGTGTCCCCTCATTGAACGGCTATTGCAACATCACATAAAGATGTATATTTCTTTAATTATAAATTGTGAAAATGTGTGAGTGTAACACATGCCCACTTTGCTTGGTGGTAAAGGTAGGATCAACATGGCCAATATTTAAAGAATGCAAATGGCTATTTCTTGTAGGTAAATTTTGATGGGTAGTTATAGAGAAGTCTATTCAACTACATTTTTGTTAATTTATTCAAGTGACGGTTGAGTTGGAAGGTGAAGCGGGTTATGTATAACAACAGAATCAATTTTACTGAGCATACTATTGAGCTATGTTGTGTGAATAAAAAAATAATCAATATACAAGGAGTTTGAGCATACATATGGATTACTGAATTGAACATTTTATAGTCAAGTATAACAAGGGTTCAAAATAGGAACTATGTCAATGAGGACATATTTTTGAAGATAAATTGAAGGGTAGAGGTAATAAAAGGGATTTTTATATATGATTTGAAAAGGTGCATTTCAGGTTAGAGAAGAACCAATGTATGCATATATGAATTTTTAATAGTTTAGAGGTTGGCACCTCAAAAAATTGGGTTGGTGCTCAATTAGGTGTACAATGTACTTGGAGGTTGGTGCCTCAAAATGTTGTCTTGGGTGTCAATGTACCTATGAGTTGGTGCTTATAAAAAAATTGTAATATCTTTTCTTTGTGAGGTTGGATTTGAGTAGTAGACTCAAGAAAATTTTCTCATCGTTGTGTTTCCCTTTTAGGGCTTCCACGTATATTTGGTGTCTTCTCATATGTATATAATTTAAGTGTGTACTAAAATTTTGTTTATTGATTTGATATGTTTTAAAAATTAATATACACTGGTTCACCCCCTCCCTCAGTGTATTGTTTTTCTTTCAACAATTGGCATCAGAGCACTAGTTCCTTGAAGAAAGTTTAAACAACTTGAGGTAGATCTAGATTTAAGAACACTATGGGAGGACAAGAGGGTTCTTATTCAAACAAAACACCATTGTTTGATGGAACTAATTATTTTTTTGGAAAATCAAAATGGAGACTTACTTGACTTCTCTTAGATTTGATGTATGGCAATCTGTTGTAGATGAATACAAAACACCAACAACTCCTCCCACTATCGCAACTGATAAGAAAGCTTGTGAAGAAAATGGAAAAGCTAAAAATGTTATTCTATGTGGTCTAACCAACACAAAATTAGTAAAATTTATGCATTGTAAATATGCCAAAGATGTATGGGAGAAACTGTACAATATCTATGAGGGTGATGATAAAGTGAAACAAGCAAAATTACCAATTCATAGAGGAAAATTTAAGACTCTTAAGATGAAAGATGAAAATATTGCAGTGTACTTGCTCAAGGTGGATGAGGTAGTAAATGCAATCAGAGGACTCAAAGAGAACATGGAAGATAAGATAGTTGTTAAGAAGGTTCTAAGTTCTCTTCCCCAATCGTTTGACTCCAAAGTCTCTAAAATAGAAGAAGCTAAATATCTAGATAAGTTCTCTATGAATGAATTTTTTGGATCCCTAATTACATATGAAACATAAGAAGGAAAGTAGAAGCACAAAAAAGAATGAAGTAACATTCGAGATTTCCAAAATCAAGAAGGTTGAAGATGTTTCAGAACCAAGTACTAGTTCAAATGAAGAAGAAGCAAACTTTGTTATAAAATTGAAGAAAGGATCTAGAAAATAAAAAAGGTAAACTAAATTTCAAATGTTTTAACTGTGGTCAAATAGGTCATTATGCCTCAAAGTTTCCATTAAATGAAAATGGAAAGGGAGATAGTTCCAAGAATCAAGAAGTTTCCAAATATAAAAAGAGGAATTTCAGTAAAAAGAAGAAAAGTCTTTATGTTGATAAAGCAATTAGTTCTTGAGATGATTTCTCTTCTGCAAGTGAACAAGAAAAAACTACATTTATGGCTAAAGAAATCAAAGAATGTGAATATTCTAAAGAGGAAGAAGAAGGTGAGATTCACTTGGAAGGATAATTGATCTCTGCTTTAGAAGACTTGAAAGATGAAATAAAAAAAATGAAAAATACAAGATAAGAATTGAAGATTCTAAAAACTTTTTGACCTAAATTTGTAGTTAGTTGAGTCTAAGAGAATAGAAGAGTTAACTAGTTTGGATTTGAAGAACAAACTAGAAGACTAAAAAAAATTAGAGGCTGAAATTGTCTCTTTACAAAAGGAATTAGAGAAGATAAATTTATAGTTAAATAGAAGTCTCAATCTTAGAAAGAGTTTTGAAGTTCTTGATGAAATGATTGGTAGTCAAAAGTCCATTTTCAACAAGTTTTTTGGTTTAGAGTATGAGGAGGACAAGAGTTTCAAGGATGTTGTCTCTTAAAACATTGCAACTACTTCCAAGAAGCCTAAAAGATCCATGAAGAATAAGAAGACAAAAGATCTCAATAAATTGGATGACAGATTCATTAGAGTGCACAATCTAAGAAGAAGATTTAAGAATCAATTTATAAAACAAACCAGATTTAATTATGCTTTTCATGGTTACTATTTTTCATGTAATTAGTATGGACATAAAGAAATAGATTGCATAATTAGACCTTTAAGAAGTGATGATTTTACAAGCAATAATTCTTTTACTTATTTAAGTGCTTTAAATGATGTTTATTATAATTGTAACAACTATGGACATATTGATAAGTTTTGTAGAAGTTTATATAGTCTCCTAGATAGGAGAAAAAGATATTTACTTTTTTAAGATGAGATAAATAACATGATTTTGTAAGAAAACATAAAGGACCTACATAGTCCTTTGCAAGTAAAAAGGAAGAATTTGCACAGTGTTATGAGGAAAATTAGAAAGTTTCTAAAAGGCATTGGAGAGAGAAGAAGATTGAGACAAAGAATGAAAATTCAGTTATTGTCTAAAATTTTTTTCATGCCAAAGGACAAGGAAATCCTTGGGTGATAGATAGTGGATGTTCTAGTGATATGCCTAGGGATAAGAGAAAACTCACCAGTTTGGAGAAATGGAGTGGTGGTTCTATTAAATTTTGTGATAATACCACTGCTAAGATAAGTAGAAAGTGCACATTATGCATAGATGGTAAAACTAATGCTCAATATGTGTTGTATGTAGAAGGGTTATAAAATAACTTGCTTACTGTGAGTTAGATGTGTGACAAAGGATATAATTTTTTATTTCATGCTAGTGGATGTGTGATGCAGAGTGAGTAGGGGAAGACAATAAACTCAGATGATAAAGGCTCTTACTTTATGCTTCTCTCAAATACTCTTTATATGGACCTTTCCAATCCACTATTCCTTCAAGGAAATGACCCAACTCACCTAGGGTCCTTGTACTAAGAAAACTAATAGGGCTTAGAACCACTTAGAACATGTTTCATCTAACCAATCCAGAACACAACACCCTAACTTGCACTTAGGAGACTCCATTTTCTCATCGCTCTAGCCTTTAGGCCTCTTTACCCTTTAAACTCTTGTAGCACTACCTGATAGCAAAGTCAAAACAAAATACACATACAAGCCTATACCAGGCCCAACCCACTAAACTTAGACAACTATTATATGCCCCTACAAGGCCTCAAATCCTCCCTTCTTGATAGTGGGTAGAAAGACAACAATGGACCAATGTGACACTACTCCAAGAGGCCTAATTAGATACCTACAACAAGGTTTTGACTATCTAGGCTCTCCCCTTCACCCCAAATCCTTGACTAAGATTCTTACAAGTTTTTTATACCTATTCCTAACATTCCTAAGTTCCTTCTCTAACAAAATCACTCTGAACAAGCAAAACTCAACTTTTTGCTTCACAAACTAGGCCTGTCACATGAAGATGCTAGGCTTAGAATGATGCATAACTCCCTCCACTCATCATTTGGTTCTATAGAACCTTGTGAATATGAAAATATGTACAAAAAAATTCCATCCCACCAAGATTGAGCAATTTTACACCGCGGAGATGGAAGAGAGAACCATTTTTCAGTCAAAACCCTAGTTTGAGGGTTTTCAGACTTGCTCCTGGTAAAATGGCAATATCTCCTCTTGTACCCAATGAAAATTTAACAAATCACTCCCAAATAAAATCCAGGTCTTCCCTCTATCCAATCATAATAGGTTTATGCCTGTATAGATCGTACAGAGGTCATACCACGCAAGAAATCAAAGAATTTGTACACAAAATTTCTAGAAAATAGTGTATTTATGCATTAGATAATCAAATTGTTCAACAAAAACCATACCTCGACCAAGAGAGGCCTATTTTAACCTTCAACACCGTTGACCAACATCCTACAACTAAAATTTGAATTAATTGGACATTGGAGACTTGAAAAACTTCACTTAGACTCCTAATTGCCTAGTTAAGGCAAGTTACACTACTTCCCACAAACCCGATTACAATGAGCCTTGAAGAGGGGTAAAAAGAAACAAAAAATCAATTCAAAACATCAAGGAAACTCCCCTCAAGTACCTGGTTGCATCATGGCATCCCAATTCTTTAATTTCCTAGATGCACCAAGTTTAGATGGTGAGGAAGGAGACCTTGTTATTACATCAAACTTAATACCAAACCTAAAAACCTATTACAAAGAATTGAACATAGTCCTTAGGATCTTATTACATCATGACCGACTTTAACATCAAACAAAAATCCACACAAGGCCTCAAAGAGGCATGGAGTCCCCAAGGTGCCCCTGCACCAATGTGAGATCAAAAAAGCTAACTCTACTAGAATTAATATTGTTGAAGTAAGTAGAAAAAGTAGCAATTTATACCATCTAAAAGAGGTACAAAGTGGAAGATGTTTGTTAGGGAAAAAAATGAAAGTTAGTTATGGCATAGAAGAATGAGCCACATTAATTTTCATCATCTGGTAATGGTTAGCAAGAAGAATGTAGTAAGATATATGCCTAGTATTGGAAAACCAACAAGAATATTTTGTGAAGAATACTAGGAAGGAAAGAAAACAAGGATCAGATTCAAGAAAAAAGAATATTCAACGTCAAAGCCTCTGGAGTTGATACATACAGATCTGTGTGGACCAACAAGAACTAAAATCATTAATGGAGAAAGGTATTTCATGTTATTGATAGATGATTACTCAAGAATGACTTGGGTAACTTTTCTTAAAGATAAATCTCAAGCTTTGGAAAGATTCAAATATTTTAGGCTATAGTTGAGAATGAGATTGGTTCAAGGTTAAATTTTTTAAGATCTAACAGAGGTGGAGAATTCACTTCTAATGAATTTAATAAGTATTGTAAAAAACATGGAATTAAAAGGCATTTCTGCACAACTAAACACCTCAACAAAATGGAGTTCTTGAGAGAAAGAACAAAACTATTCAAGAAATGGCTATAAAACAATGTTGAATGAAGCCAAACTACTTGATAGATGTTGGAAGGAAGAAGTTCATTCTATTGTATATATTCTTAATAGAGGATAGTTAAGAGAAAATCATGATAAGACTCCATATGAATTATGGAAAGGAAAGCCTGCATCCATGAAATATTTTAGAATATTTAGAAGCAGATGTTTTATAAAAAGAGATGAAGACAACTTGACTAAATTTGAGGTAAGATCTTATGAAGGAATATTTTTGGGTTATTCAACTACAAGAGAATCTTATAAGTACTTCAATATAAAGATTGTATAAGATTTTTGAAAGTGTAAATGTTAGAGTGGATGAAGACTACTCTTAGCTATCATACAAAAATGACATGTATTGAAATGTCCCTATTTATGAATAAAAAGAAGAAACTGCAAAAGAAGAGTCACAAGAGGAGAGTGATATTGATAGAAAAGAGAAACCAAAATCTACTCCAAAATTACCACCCAAGGATGTTAAAAGGGATCATTATGAGAATCAAATTCTTAGAAACAAAGTTGATAGTGTCATGACAAGAAGAAAGTTTGCTCAACAAGAAAATGTAAACTATTCTTTCTTATCTAAATTTGAGCCAAAATATTATAAAGAAGCTAGTAAGATGAAAGTCAGATTGAATCCATGAAGGAAGAACTTAGTCAAATAGAGAAAAATTAAACTTGGGAACTTGTTCCAAGGCCTATTGATAAAAATGTCATCGGTTCAAAATGGATATTCAGGAATAAACTAAACATGAAGATGGGAGGATAACAAGAAACAAATCTAGATTAGTCTGCAAGGGCTATGCTCAAGTTGAGGGTATAGATTTTGATGAGACATTTACACTTGTAGCTAGGCTTGAAGCCATAAGAATGTTTCTTGCATATTCAGTTTACAAAAATTTCAATGTATACTATATGGATGTATAGTCTACATTTCTTAATGGCTATCTAGAAGAGGAAGTTTATATGGAGCAACCAGAAGGATTTAAGGTGAATGAAAACAAAGACTGTGTATAGATTGAAAAAGGCTCTATATGGATTAAAACAGGCTCCTAAGGCTTGGTATTCTAGGTTGGAAAAGTATCTTCAACAACAAGGGTGCAAGAAAGGTATTTTTGAAAGTAATTTTTATTTCAAATGTGAAGGTGAACATATACTAGTTACTATTGTTTATGTTGATGATATCATTTTTGGTAGTAATTGTGATAAAATGTGCAAAGTTTTTGTTGCTATAATGCAGAAAGAGCTTGAGATGTCCATGCTAGGAGAATTCATATTTTTCATTAGTTTACAAGTTAATCAATTAGATACAAGAATTATCATTTCTCAGACTAAATATTTGAAGGAATGAAGAAATTCAAGATGGAAGATTGTACGCCTATTAGTACACCTATGGTAACTGGATGCAAGCTTATAAAATATGATGAATCTAAATTAGTGTATCAATCATTATACATATCCATGATTGTATGTCTCTTATATCTTACAACAAAATGGCATGATATCATGAAATTTGTATGCATGGTTGTTAGATTTCAAGTTTCTCCTAAGGAGACACATGTCAAAGTTGTGAAGAGGATTTTTAGATACTTAAAGAATACATTAGAATATGGTCTATGGTATCCTATTGGTAATGATTTCACCTTAACTACATAGACTATTGCATATTGTGCTAGTTGTGTGGATGATAGAAAGAGAACTAATGGTAGTGCATTTTTTCTAAGAGATCCACTAGTAGCATGGTTGAGTAAGAAACAAGATTCAATTTCTCTATCAACAACTAAAGTTGAATATATTTTTGCAATATCTTCTTGTACTCATGTGTTATAGATGAAGAAAACCTTGCAAGATATTAAGGTGGATTTTAACAAGCCAATTAAGATTTGTTGTGATAATGCTAGTGCAATAAACATTTCAAATAATTGAGTTATGCATTCCAGGACTAAGCACATATCCATTAAGTATCATTCTCTTAGGGAAAAATTTGCAACAAAGGAATTCAAATTGGAATATGTTGCTACAAAATATCAACTTATAGATATATTTACAAAACCTCTTCCAAAGGAATCATTTGAACAAGTCATACAATAGTTATGTGTTGTTCCTTCTCCTTTCTCTCCTTGACTACAAGACGTCTTCATCCAAGGGGAGCATAGAAAATATTATTTATCCTTGGTTTATCCCTTTGTAATTGATTTCAAAGGGGGAGAAAAAGACAAATACAAAGGTATGCTTCAGAGATTGCCATTTGTTTTAAGGGGGAGAACCAAAATTTTCTTTGTCATTTCTATTCATATTTTTTATATCATTACCATTTTTAGGTGTTTCCATCAATGAAAAAGTGGGATATTGTTGGCATTATTATCATTGATGTCAAGGAATGGTGTCTCTACAAATTTGAAGCATGTTAGAAAGTAGTTCATATTTTTATGGTGCTATATGAGAGATTTCTTCAAGTTGATTCTTTGGTCTGATTAAATTTTAGGGATTCATGTTCCTTGATTAGGTTTTACCCTAACTCTCTTAAAACCCTAAGTGTTTCTATCTGGTTGTGCACTTTATCATCTAATTTGTTATTGAATTTCTCCATTCAGTGTGAATTCACTTAAGTGTTAACTTAAGCCATCATCTTCATTTTTTCACTATCCTTGCTCTCTAGACTTTACTAGTTTAGGCGGTATTTTATCTCATGTCTATAAAGAAGTCTAAACTATGTGTGTTTTGATGATAATCCAGTGGCTAGCACAAAACTTTTATTAGATCAATGATTGTTTTGTTAGCACATCTTTGGCCTACACTATCACAATAATATTTTCAACAATGTGAAACTACACCATGTGTTTGCATATCACATGTTCGCAAGGAAATAAAAACAAATCTCTATGCCTTGTGTGAAAGTGTGAAATATTGATAGATGGCATAATTATGCTACTTCATGGAGGAATCAATAGGTCCCACTTTTGGTTGTGCAAGAGCACAAAATGTTAATGTGCTTCCTCATGACATCTATGAGACAGACGGTACATTTTTGCTACTTCACAGAAAGAATGATGGGTCCCAATGTTGGTTATGTGGGAACATGGAATTCTTATGTGTGTCCTTGATGATGTTTGCAATAAGTAAATCAATGGTACACAATGATGTCGAGTGTCCCCTCATCAAACGGCTATTGCAACATCACATAAATATGTATATTTCTTCAATCATAAATTGTGATAATGTGTGATTGTAATACATGTCCACTCTACTTGGTGGTAAAGGTAGGATCAATGGTCGGTATTTAAAGAATGAAAATGACTATTTCTTGTAGGAAAATTTTGATAGGTAGTTACAAAGAAGGAGTCTATTCAACTGCATTTTCGGTAATTTATTCAAGTGACAGTTGAGTTGGAAGGAAAATCATTTAGGGTTATTTATAATGACATAACCAGTTTTGTTGAGCATACTATTGAGTTTTGTTGTGTGAATAAAAAAATCAATATACAGGGAGTCTGAGCATACATATGGATTACTGAATTGAAAATTTTATAGTCAATTGTAACAAGGGATCAAAATAAAAACTATGTCAATGAGGACATAGTTTTGATGATAAATTGAAGGGAAGAAGTAATAAAAAAGGAGATTTATATATGATTAGAAAAGATGCATTTTAGGTTAGAGAAGAACTAATGTATGCATATATGAATTTGTAATAGTTTTGAGGTTGGTGCCTCAAAAAATTGGGTTGGTTCTCAATTAGGACATGTATAGTGTACCTAGAGGTTGGTGCCTCAAAACATTGTCTTGGGTGTCAATGTACCTATGAGTTGGTGCTTATGAAACATTTGTAATATCTTTTATTTGTCAGATTGGATTTGAGCAATAGACTCAAGTAACTTTTCTCACTGCAGTTTTTTCCTTTTAGGGATTCCAGGTATATTTGGTGTCTTCTCATATGTATATGATTTATGTGTGCACTTAAATCTTATCTGTCAATTTGATCTTTTTTAAAATTAATATACACTAATTCACCCCCCTCTCAATGTATCGGTGTTCTTTCAACAACTATTAGTCCTATTTCCCTTTGTTCCCCAAAGATTTTCTATTTACTTCCTTGCACATCCACTTTTTTGTTATCTCCTCATCCATCTCCAACATATAACACCCCCTTAATCCTAATTTTTACCTAATCTCTCTCACCCTCCATCCATCAATCTATCATTCTTCCTACACTATGGATTCATTCCCTTGGCAACATCATGTGATGTTAAAGATATGAGGATACCATGTTTACACTTTGGAAAATCCACCTTAGCATCCATTAAGGTTTATACCAACTTATATGAACATAATGACAATTGATGTGATCAATTAAATATGGTTATTCATTATGGGATACTATCTATATAAATGATTGAGTCAAAATCAACATACATATCCCCTATCCAAGAGTCCAACTCTACATACCCTCCCACCATTTCTACTTATTCCATCCCATTCCACATAAAATCATAAATTCAAAAATTAAAATCATAAAAAATTAAAATAGTAAAGAGAAATACATCATCTAATAGTGAAAAATATTTTTGTGGCACCTTGGATGAGTACCCTAATGAAAAATTTGAAAATAGGTGTCATGCATACATCTACTATATAACAACACCCTAAAATTGAGGGAAATATTATCCCTTCACATCTCCTTCATCTAATCTATCTCATCATATCTACCCATCACTTACTTCAATACACCTATCTCGTCATATCCAATCCACCCTCCCTTACTACTTGTTATCTTGCTAAGGATAAGGGAAAAATATCCAAGAATGCTTTGGATAGTACAAACCTTGCTTTATCTGTAGGTAACCCTTCTTCCAATCATTCTATCTCAAACTCACACTCCCATTTATCTTTGTATGTTTTTTCTTCTTTCAACATAGAAAACACACTATTATGATGCTCGTATATGATCCACTACATCCTTATAACTTCCCTAATGCATATGTAGGTGCCTTGGTGTTTGTGTTTTTTCCCTTACACCTATGAATAATGCCTAGTTCTTATGCATCATCCCTAGCACTAGTGTAGTATGATTGGTACTTGTGCCTCATCCCCAAATCATGTGCAATCTCCCTTGGTGTCTTTGAATCATCCCTAGAAACCGTACATGATCACGTCACATCCTTGTGGTCAAACACCAAAAAGGGATAAGGATAGTTGGGGAGACAACTTGTATTAATTAAGTTGACATGAGTATGGGTGTGTACGTAGGGAGAGAGGACTTGGGTGCCATAAAAAATGAATTTTATTCCACACTATTTAAGAATTATGGTGTCCCCTCTCCTCATCAATGACCCCATGATGAAGGTGTTGAGTAATGGTATATGAATGGGCTTGCAACACGACCATTAAAAATCAAATAATACAGTATATACACTTGCAAATGAAGGTCATGGTTAAGAAGGGTAAGAGGGTGCTATTTTGGGATTTGTTTGATAAATTTTGGGACATTTAAAATTAGGATGGATTCATAAACCAAGAATTTATTATAATCAAGGTTTAATTATTTAAATAACTATGTGTTCATGATTTAAGGGAAATAAGATGGAAAAGAGTTCTAGGTCAAATATTTAGTTGTGAGGTAACCTTATAAATGTATGAACCAGGAATAAGATATAATTAATATGAGCCTTGACTTATGGTTTCATAATATTGTAATTAATGGTGACTTCATTTAGTAGCACTACAACCACAATTTACAGAAACATATATTTAGTTGCAACTTAATATTTTTTATAATCCACTAATATCATGGTAAAGGCTTTATATGACTACACAATGTCTATCAACCTCTTATATATGAGAACCTTGATATTGTAACTATCATTTTAATGAAGGAAAGATATTATAGTTGTGGTCAACCATAGTATGATTGCATACCAAATATAAGATAATTGTTATTTAATTTGATGGTGTCTTTGAGATTAAGTTAAGAGATAAACTATAAGTAATAATATTATATAACATATTTTGGTATCTTATTGTTTACCAATAAGGTCATATTTGCTTATAAGTGGAAAGAGTGAATATTTCATGTTTTTTGAATTGAAATATTATAGAAGTACTAGATTTCATAAGAAGATAAAGGATATTGATAGATTAATAATATATTATTATATTGGATGTATATCTTTAGATGTTGATATGATAGATATAGTTTTCCCAACCATCTAGAGTTGACTTGTATATTGACTCTACCTAGAGATTTTTTATAACTATTGTGTTATGTCCTTCAAATTTTAAATATTTTTTGTATGGTCTTATGGAGGCATGATGAATTCTAATTCATATTGATGTCATAAATTAATATAATCATGATTATTGATTGTAGCAACATAAATAGTACACCCCACCTTTGAGGAATGGAGCACAAAGGTAGGGTTCCTATTTCACACTTGTTACACTCAAGGAAACCTTAGAGTTCTCAATCCGAAGATAGAGGGGGAAAGAGATCTTGCAATAAGGTATCCTAGGGTTTTATTAGAGACAATAAGAGGGTTCATCACCAAGTTAGGGCTTGGAAAGACAAGAAATGAATGCAAGATGCAAAGTATCATGCAAAACCTAACCAAAAAACCTAGGAAATAAAATTGAAAATCAAGATATCAAACTAGAAATGAACAGAGGTGCACCTGGAAGAGTGACGAGGTAAAAAAAAGCTCCAAAACCTTGAAATATTGCTATTTGATGCCCACTGGGACTTAAACACTAGTCTAGGTGATTTAGTCCCAGATAAGGTTTTTTGTGCCGAAACTGGAATCTGACAGTGCTTAATGTGAATCTCCTAAAACCTAGACAATGGCAGTATTGGGACTCATACACGCAAGATGATGTATCAGTCCCAATATGATTTTTCAGAGGGTTAAGACTTGAATATGCTCTCCTAACCCTACTCTTTCTGTCACACTTTATTTCTGGGTCTGAAACTCTAATTTGTGACCCATAGCAGAATTTTTGTGATCTTACAAACAAGGAAAAAACTAGGAATGATTTCTTCAATCTTATAGCTTAGTCTTCAAAGATCCTTCAAGCTCCAAGACACCTAGATCTGCAATCACACATGTAGAGAGAGAAACTTGTTGATTGTTGGAGAATAGGGGTTTGCCTTAGTCAAACCTCTTTTAGGTAATTAAACCAAATGATGAGATAATGAAATAAGGAAATGAAACATGAAACATGAATAATGATACATTGAATGATATCTTGTAAATCAGCAATCTAACATGAAGTGGCCATGTAGGATGTAGATCTAGATCTTGAAATAAGTGAACAATGTTTAACCTTGGATCTTGAATGCAACATCACAACACTAGCTCAACAACATGCTTGATGCTTGATAATCTTGACATGATGATGGATCTTGAATTGTTGCAACAATTAATGAAGAATTCTTCCCTTGAATGCTTTAAAGATGCTCTTGAATACTCTTGTGAATTCTTGTAAGCTCTTGAAGGCTCTTGTAAACTCAAGTTTGCAATAAGGCATGCTCTCTTGAAAGTATTAGGTGAAAATGAGTGAAATAACCTTGTATTTATACTTATTTATGTCAAATTTCTCAAAATTACAACACTACAAGCCGACATCAGATCTAGGAGGACAAAATCCCACCAATAATTTGAATTAAATTTGATTTTGGGCCACATGGGACTCATATGCCACAAGTGGTGTATGAGTCCCATTAGCTTAACTATGGGACACATCTTTTTAAAATGCTTAGAATGATGTAAAATCAGGATCAGGGCCCAAAAACCTAGGTGGGACTCATACGCCCAAGGTGGCATATGAGTCCCAAATCACTAAATTTTGGCCACACAACCTAAAAAAACCTAATTATGATTGTATTTTGGTTAATGTTAGGATTATCCTTGAAAATATGTATTAATTAAGGCTTGTGGATGCAAAATAAGGCCAATTAAAGCATAAATAAGTCCAATTATTTAATAAAACCCTAGAAAAGTGTGAAAGTGTGTTACAACACTTTGCAACTCTCTAAATAAAGTATGATTAGGTTTATTTAGTTTATAGGGGCCCAAGACCTAATGTGAGTGTGTTAAACACATTACAACACTAAGTCAAGGCATCATTAAGCTCAATTTTATAAGCAGGACCCAAACAAGTGTGAAAATGTCACCGATGACATATTTCGACACTACATTGACCATATTAGTAGAATATCACACATGAATAGATATTGATTACTAATACCCTTATTACTAGAAAATTTATTATAATGGTGATATAATTTATTCTATTGGGCTATTCTCATACATGTGTGTTTAAGGGGTTTTTTATAGTATAATATAGTGGTTCAAGGTATCAAGAACCAATACACTTGTGATATCTAAGATTACCATCGCATTATATGTTATCTCATTCTAATCCTAAATAAAACCCTCTTATGTTATAAACTATATAATGTTAACATTAGGATACCAAATGTTGCATGGTATCCATGATAGGTAATTGTAAGGGGTATGGGATGCTCACATTGAATTAGGAATTAACATCAAGTGGAGGTCAAAGTGCAAATCTAGATGTTTGTGTTGTAAGTTACTTAGTATAGGTTTAATATCTTGTGATATTACTTAAATGTTTGCATACCACTATTAAGCATTAATAATGAAGGAAATAATTACTAAAACCATGGTTATGTGAACTTTGTTTAATTTCCTTTGTTTTGAGGAGAACTACATGTGGATTCGATCACATTTGGAAGCAATTATATAGGCAATCCTTGGGTGAAGATGCACTTGTGACCTAAAATCTATAGGGGGGTGGTTTAGGGGATAAATCCAAGGTTTGGGGTTGTTCTTAAACTTGTTTGACCTTCCCTCTTCAATAGGATTCAACTTGAGGTTGAAATTTGTATAAGATGGTTATGGATGACTTAATGGAACTTGAAAAATTGTATCTGATAATGATGTAAAAATTTGGCTAATAGGATCTAATGGGGAAAACAATGAATTTTTTATGGGCTAATGATGGTCTACTTGTTGTATCTACATGCCTAATTTTGGGTTGATCTTAGGATGACATTCCTTAAGACTGAAAAAAACTATAATTATTATTAAGGTTGGATATTTTTGGCCATTGTATCTATCTAATAAACAATATGTTATTGAAGAGTGTGTTTTGGTTAAAAATTTTAAATGAGATGATTGGATATCACTATTGTATAGTTGGTATTTATTTATAAGTATATATTGAGTAGAGGTCCTCTTGTATGATTTCCATGTGATTATTATGTGTTTGTGAAATTCAAATTTAGACCTGTAGGACTCTATGTATATGATCCTAAATCACTTGATTGTGATATACATATCTAGGTATGCTTGACCAATACTTGTGAACCCGTGTTATGTGTAGTTTATGTGTACATGGTTGTAAGACCCCCAACATATGTGAACCTCTAAGATACTTCGGAAGTGACAACACAGTCATTAGACTATGCCAATGATTGATGCTTGGGATATTGCAAGGGATTATCATCATTCACCTAGTTCATGGAGGTGAAGGATCGCCAAGGGCTACCCTAGTTATGATACTGTAGAGGTGGGGATTCTCTACTCCCAAGTCTCTAGGACATAGAAGATCCTAAAGGGAGTGAATTTACCTCAACTACCTTAGACTATCTAATAATTTGAAAAGGAAGGGAAAATTGGAATCTAGTTTCTTTATGTTTTATGATAGAGGTTTTCTAGAAATGAATGAGCAGACCATAGAGGTCTCAGACTGTAGACTAACTAGCTCTCAGTCAGAGGATGCTAGTGCATGGGTCAGACTACAATAGGTTGCATTGTAGTCTCAAATATGCGTTGGAATCTCGTATGGAAAGAGATTCATGCTTATAGAATGAAACTCACAAGGTGAGCTAATGGCCTAAGAATTCTAGTTTTACACTTTAACAAATATGAAGAAAAGCATGAAATAACAAGAAACAACAAGAAGAATAATATGGCTTGGAAAGATAAACTATTCTAGTAAAAAAATGATGAACAAAAGGGAAGAAGAAGACCAACTCACAAAACATCTAGTTCTCTAGCAAGCTCCTCAAGAACAGATTGTACCTACACACAAAGAAATAGGAAAATGTTGTGGTTGTGTTTTGAAGTCTACCTCAATCAAACCCTCATTTTGGTGTTTCCACCTCCACAAATAGCAAATAAACCAAAATATATAGAAATTATAAAGAAACAAAGAGGGTAGACACAAAGCATAGAGTGCAAAGACAATCTAGATGCTACTCTATAAACAAGATAATGAAAATAATAAAGTAGATAGATATTACCCTCCTTTCTATGTACTTGAGCAGCCAAGAGACGAAGGCAGAGAGCAAGACAACCATGAAAATGGAGTAAATCTTTGACAACTTACAATAAAAATGGCATGGGAGCAACAAGATAGTGTAGAAGTAAAGTAAAGAGAGCAAGAGAGTGAAAAAAAAGTGAAGTATGAAGTGGTAGAAGCTATAGAGAATGAATGGAATTGTAAAAGATATGTTTGAAAGTATAACTTGGAGGTAAAGGGCCATTTCTGAGTGGTCAATATTCACATGGATGTTACAATTTGCAAGTTGACAAGGAATCGTAATGCCTCAACGTCCATTGAACTGATAATCTTGTCAGGATGGAAGCGTGGTGTGTAGATGTCCACACAACGTGTGAGTGTCCCCAATAGAAACTCCATCATTGATATAAAAAAACAAGTACAAGTGTCAAAATCAAGGCAAAGGGGGAAGGTCTTTGCATTATTGAGTTTTTTAAGCTAAAATGAGGTAATATATTGGGAAATTACACTAGGTGCAAATTTATGTCATTACATTTTCCCCCCACTTTAGCTAGCATAGGTGAGCTAAAGTAGAAAGAGAATATATTGAATATGTAGAGGAAGTATTCCTTTGCTTCAACATACCTTAAAGTTAAAGTGAATGATCCCCACTAGGATGTGAAAAGGACACAGGTCTTCAGTCCTGTAAATCCAGCTGCAAGCTCACCATAAACATGTTAGTTGTAGACAAACATGATAGGCAAAAAAAAAGAAAAAATGTATTAGACACCATAAAATATTCAGGCACAATAAGATACTTCAATTAGAAAAAGACATTGATTATAAGAAATCTAGACACCAAGACACAATGATGTCAAATATAAGATATGAGATAGGTCTATGGCTATTGCCAACTGTGTTGTAGGATAGTCATAGAAAAGACAAGTCTACTCAAGTTTCCCCCAAGCTAGATGCCAAGGTATAATATATCAGACACCAAGACACAAGATATCAAATATCAGATAGAAGACACAAATTGCAAGACACCAAAGAATTCTTTTGAAAATAATGCTTTTAAGAAGGGGTTCTTTCGACAAGGAACCCTTTTCTCAAGACATCAAGACACCACTTGGGTCCCTTTTGAAATGGTGCTCCTTTTGAAAGACACAAATTTTTCATAAGTGATTTTTTCATCAAGGAATCCTTTTGAAAAGATCTTTCATCAAGGAATCTATTGGAAAGAGTGCTCCTTTTTAAAAGGAAAATTTTCAAACTCTTTATTTTAGAAAGAATACTCCTTTTTGAAAGGGAAGTTTTCAGACTCTTTCACTAAGGGGTCCTTTTGAAAGAAATTTTTGTCAAGGAGTCCTTTTTGAGAAAATACACCCTTTTGGAAAATTAGATTTTCAACAAGGGATTGTATTTTCAAGGATTTTATATTAAAGAATTTTGCATCAAGGAATCCTTTTGAAATAATTTTCCTTGTTGAATATTAGACAAGCACAATAGCCCCCCTTAGGATGGTGTGTGCTACATAGAGGAGCACATGGTATCCTAAGGAGAGAATGAAGACAAGATACATTGTGGCATGTGACACATAGTGATATGTATCCATGGTATGTTGTCACACATACGAGGGAAAACACATTAGAACCACAACATCACAAAGTAGACAAGTAGAGACGATGAAATAAAGAGACAAGGGGATCTGATAAGTTGAGGTCAAAACTATCCATAGATATAGGTAGATAGATATAATATAATATGCATATGACATCAATCCCTAAATGTATTGAAACATGAAGAAGAGGACATAAAGATAAATAAAAAATAAAAATTGGGTCAACATGGAAGAAGGCCTAAATGCCCCCAACACTTAATTTGCATCATCCTCAATATAAAAAAATATATATATGACACATAGAAGAATGATGACACAAATAGAAGAAGTGCACAACATATTTTTGCACCTGTATCCAAGTACCTACAAGGGTAGCAAAGGTCCTCTAGGAAAGATCACAAAACATCAAAAGACAAGAACTGGGGAACACAAACAAAAAAACTAATCTATAGATGTAGAAGGAAGCACCATCCTAGTCCTCATCGACTAAAATATTGTCTTTCTCCTAATCTAGATCATTATAAAGGGAGGGAGGATGATCCTACAAGGGAGAGATAGAAAGGGTAGTACTCATCAACTCTCCTATGATAAGACCAAGGAAGAAGGCCCCTCGAGGTCTTTTTCATTGAGATCCTGTGAGGTGAAGGTCATCAATTTTACAAAAATTGAGGACAAAGCCAAGATATCATCCATTGAGTTGAACATGCACTTCTCAGGAGTACCCTATGTCAACTTTAGCAAGGGAAAGACAAGGCACCCGAGAGTCACTATTGACCTCAACAAAAGGGGTAGTGACAAACTTTGGGGACATAGGGGTTATCTTTGTCACAAGGATAGCACAAGCCAAAATAGAACTAGACTCTAAAGAAGATGAACCTTTCTTATGACCATCACTCGAGGTGAGGCCATCCTCCAAATTATGCTTTAGTAGAGGACACAAGATCCCCACAGAGAAAGAAAAAGAAGAGGAGGAACCAAAAATAGCCACAAAAGACACCACCTTTGTATTAGGCATGTCAATGGGCTATGAAAAAGGAGGAATGTCCAAAAGGGACATGAGAAGTGGAGGCTCCGTTGGGGGAACGATGAAGACTTGCATTATTTTGGGGTGAGGGATATCAAGATCTGTAGGAGCAGCCAAAAGTAAGATGGAATCAATAGGAATTGAAGTAAAGAACACATAATCATATGAAGCAATATAAGAGATAGGAACAAAGACAACAAGCTCCTCCTTGGTCTTTTGCATGGTAGCATGCTTCATAGTTAGAGCCTTTTGTCGATGCTTATGCTTGTGTGCAAACTTGTTACATTGACTATGAGCACTAGAGGACATGGTATAAGAAGAGAACAAAGGTTGTTACTCCACTATGGGAGCATCCTTCATGATCATTGTTGGTGGAAGGGCAGTCTCTTGAGTGGGAGCAGGAGGAGGCACAGGAGCAGAAATAGTGACAGAAGGAGAAACAAAGACAAGCACCTTGGCATCGGGTCTCTTCCTATTCACCAACCGAGGAGCAAGTGGAGGAATAGTAGGAAGTCGTAGAGGTTGAGACACAAGAACCACCCCACGGGAATTCTTCCCCTTGCCATATAGGGTGGGTCGGGGAACCATGGGAAAAACAAGCAACTATAAAGCCTAATGCTTTGACTTTTGCCACATAGGCACCATTCCACTTCCCATGGGAGGAATAGGAGAAAAAATCGACGATGCTACCATAAGGTGGGAAGTAGAAGTAGATGGTGCAAAAGATGTACAAGGGGAAGGCTCTAGAGTGAGAGCAAGCTTCTCCTTCCCTTTTGATGGGGCATAAGAGACAACCTGATGTTGCATTAGCATAGAAGCCTTCACAGAAGTAGCATAGGGAGACATAGGAAAACTAGCTTTCAATGTCGATCCCCCAGTCTTATAATTAACATAAGCTTGATAAAAAAAATCTCCCTTTAGGGGAGGGGTCTGATTGGGGTAGGCCAAAATTGATCCAAAGAAAAGGCACCATGTGACACTGGTGGTTTATAACTAGTATCATGAACAACATGCATTGTGCCCTTGTGGGGGAATTTCAGACACTTGTGGACTACAAAGGCAACTACATTCATGGAGGCTAGCCATGGAATGCTTAGCCTAGCCCTAAATAGGTTAGACTCTAGAATCACAACATATGTAACCTCTACAAGCTTAGTCCCTACCAAGACTTATAGAGAAGTAGTACCATTTGGGCAATAGAAAGCTCATCATGATTACAGAGAGTGGCCTATGACTCATCGTACTTCTTATGAAGAGTCTTAATGAATAAGGTTTCCTTTGTTATCACTCAACTCGTTGGATCAACCATAACACCAGTCACGATGTTGCCATTAATCTGGGCAATAACATACAATGGAGAGGGCTCCTTGTTTAATGGCAGATCATGCAAGGTAAAATTTATGTAAGGAATAGAACTCACATTTTTTACAGGAGGCATACACATGAATGAGACCATTTTCATAAACTCGGATGGGACAAGATCAGAAGACATAGAGGATTGAGTGACCAAATTAGCAAAATGAGAAGGATACAGATTTGTGTAAATCCGTAGTTCATTGTTAGGCTTAGCCACAAATTTGTTAGATTTTTGCTTCCTCCCATCGAGATGGATAGTCCCATCATCGATGCAATCCCGAATCTCATAACATAGGAAAACACACTGCTCGGTATTATGTTCATGTACCTAGTGGAATTAATAAAACTGTTGTGCATCGTACCACTCTAGATAAGGTTCAGAGAGAGGTTAAATCTTTGGTAATGTTAAAATGTTATTTTTAATAGTTTTTTCAGAACTTTGGTATAGGATTCAAATAACTTTGTAAAATTTTCGTTGCATCCTATACTTTTGTATTTAGGAGCAGAGACCATGTTTGCAATGGCCTTATTCTTTCTTGCATCACCAAAAACCAACACCATTGATCGGTTATCCTGAAGGGAGTGCGAGGATGAACCCCCATTTACTGAGCTATTGTATGCTGGTACTCATGCATCGCTACACATAAATGCATAAAGGAAGGATACTTCATTAGGATAAAATTTTCTTGTAACAATTTTTGCAAGTTCTTGATGAAAACCATTTAGACATTAGAGTCTAGTAGGGGATTAAAAATTTGAGAAAAGAGTGCTTGATAATGAGCGATGAAGTCAGTAACCTTTTCATGGTCCCCCTACTTGCACTGGACAAGATCAACAAACACCATCTTTGACCCAATGTTAGCTTGGAACTATCTAAGGAATTGATTTACCAACTGATCAAATGAGAAGAAATAATTATCTGGGAAGGAACAATACCACTAAAGGCAGCGCCCTTAAGGTATAATAGAAAAATATTTTCCATCAAAGTGTCATGGTGGAAGAAGTCAGTGCATATGGCATTGAATTCCAACACATGCGCCTGAGGGTCTCCACGACCACTATACTTTTCAAACTTAGGAATCTCCATCCCTTGAGGGATAGGATTGTTTAAGATGGTAATAGACAAAGGACTATGATGAAAGAAGTGTTGAAACACGGGCTGAGATGAAGAAGAGCTAGTTAGGTTTGCTAACTGTTTCTATATTAATCCTATGTTTTGCAATAAAGAATTCAAAATAGGATCAAGGATGAGGTAGGGATAGAGGAACCACCACTAGAGCCTCTAACACCAGGACCAATAGAATTCTAGTATTAGCACCAGAAGCTAAAACATTAGGGGGGTGTAACACCTCTCTAAACCCAGGCTGGTAAGATAGCATTTTGATATTGATTCGACATTCTAATTGTTAAATGTTGTTATAATGAGATTAGGCATTGATGATCAGTTATTACTTTGGATTACATGCTTATATGTTTATATATTGTTATCATTGCTTATGTACACTTATGAATAGAAAAGGGATGATGTCGTAAAACTCATATTCGAGAGGCTTATGATATCATGACTCCCTCTCCCTAATGATTGATGTTGCTTTGACTATATGATATATGTTATATGCACATGTACTATGACGTGTAATTGAAGTGATGCAGGTACTGAGTATCGACTCCGCCTGGATCCACAGGCCTAAGCGTACTCATATTCCCCGATGGTGGTTACTAGAGGTAGTCATAGGCCAAATGTCCCCTTCCCTAGCCCACTGTACCCTGTTAGGGCAGTGTTTCCTTGTTGATGTCTTACTGTTTGGTTACCTAACGGTAATTTCTGGAGCACCTTTCAGTCGTATGTTTGGAGCACCTTTCTATTGTATGTAGTTTACCATTATGTCTCATTGAGGTATTTTGTCTTGGTTTTCGCTAATCTTTTATGTGGTTATATCTATATTTAACTAGTTGTCAGTGTCTTGATGTGGTTCCTTTGACATCTTTTTGTGATTTCTTATATGGCATTTTATAGTATTTTATTGATTGGAGATTTGAATGGTTTTATCCATGAAGTTTTACATATGTTATTCTAAATGATTTTTATTGATCATTTAGGGGATGATACATTTCATTTAGTAATTTTAAATGATTTTATTAATCCATATTGTGAGCTCTCATAATCTTATTTAAATTTTATTTGGGGGCTTTATGTATTTTAACGTGTGGATTTAAATTATTACTTTTATATGAAATAAAAAATATTGTATAATTAGTGATTTTAATTAATTGCTTTGGAGAGCATTAATAGTTTGTTTAATAAAATGATTTAATTTTATTTTTCTATTGTGGGGAGAGTTCATAAAGGGAAGAAAGTTTTATTTTGGGGGGGTTATTCTTTTGGAAGGGAAGAAGTTTTCTATTTTGGAAGGAGAAGGAAAATCCCATGAATTGGACAACAGAGTTTGGAAGAAATGTGGAGAAGAAATTTGTGGGCATCTGATTGTTGGTCTCAGCATGCCATTCCCTTCTTGCTGTCATATTTTGGAACCTAGTCGTGCCTTCTATTCAAAGCAATCCTTCTTTTTAGTTTTGGGGAAATATTGAGGTATTTTTCTGTGGTTCTTGAATCCTTGAATTTCTGGTGGTTGTGAATGTGATTTAGTTTGGGAATGGTAAGCTTTGTATTTCCTTATAGCAGATTTATTCTTTTGATTCAATTTTGTGAATGCTTTGGGAATGGAGAATGTATGTTTTGGATTCGATGTGTTGCTCTGTAGTTTTCTTATGGCAGATTTTTGTTCATTTCCAACAAATATGAAATAGGTTGTTGAACAAAATCTGATCTATGTATTATTTCATATTCTTCATTTTTGCCCAATTTGTAAAAATGTGTTTTTCATTGTTGCTAATTATCCCCTTGCTAAAAACAAATTTTAAGGGTGGATTTCATATAGAAATGCCAAGATCTCAACTCGGTCTTGCACAGATTTTAATTATGGGCACTTTCATTTTTGCACAAAATTGTGTCTTCTTGTAAAATGACATTTTTTATTGTTTCTCATTAACCACCTATTTTAAATTCAAACTAAAGGTGTATTCCACATAGAAACACCCATATCTCAACTGGGTCGTTGCCCAATTTTTAATCTGGGCACTTTCAATTTTCATGTTTTTGCCCAACTTGTCAAAAAATGACGTTTTTCACTACAACACCTTGGTTTTTGTCAAAAACTTGGAAACGAAAGGTTTAATCCATCTAGTAACATCAAAATCTAAACTCGGTCAAACTTAGATTTTTAATCTGGGCACTTTGACTTTCTATGAAATTTTTATGCCCTCTTTTCATTCCTTTGAGTTGCAACTAGAATCCATGTTTTGTGCCTCCATCATTTAGTGGTTGTAATTATTTTAAAGATGGTTTTACGAGATGATTTGATGAGGATATTACTGATTATATGATTTTTTTCTTTTATGAAATTAATGGTGAATGTTTGAAGGGTGTGTAATCTACTTGTTGGCATTTGTGATCAGTTGTTTAAATGATTTAGCAGCAATGTTGCTTGGCTATTTTAAATGGTTTTTATGATGATCTTAGTGGCTTTTCATTGTTTCATGTTTGCTATGGATTCCTTGTTTGGTTAAATGAGAAGTCCTATCCGTCTGCAGGGCATTGATAAGGGCATGATTGAGTCTCCTCGTTTCCATGAGAGATGCATTTGGTTCCGTGTAGTGCCATCCCTTCGAGCACACATGATGACACTCTATCCAAGCAGTACTTTACTACTTTATACCTCAGTAGTCATGAGCAGTACCCGACATACTATTGTTTGACCATATTCTTTTTGTGATATTGGCTTTAATGCATTGTATTCTATATTTGTTATGTGTCTAATGTGAGTGTTGGCCTTATGTTACCCTTCCTTGTTATTTTTGCTTGGGCCTTGTGACTACCTCCGAGCACGGTGGGGTGGCCTCTTTTGAGTCCACATGGTAGGGAGGCATTGCCACCACAATTGGGGACAGGCATACAGGTTATTGGAGGACTAGTCGGAGTTGATCCCTCTTGTACTTGTCTTATATGTTGATGTATTTTATTTATTGGTACGCCTTTGTACTCATGTATATTCGTTTATGTATTTTGTACTCACTTAAGAGTGAAAATGTAATTATTTAAATTAATGAGAAGAACTGTGATGTTTTACATTTGGCTTACGAATTCTGGTGTTGGTATCAGACTCACTTGTATTTTGATGATCATTATAGTTTTTTTTCCTTCACTAGATTTCATACAAAAATCAAACCTTTGGCTGTGTAATTTCCCTCATGTAATGGTCTACAAAGTTCTATGCATCGACGCTTTCTATTTGTTGTTTTGTGTCACTGCTGCAAAGTTTCGGAGTAGAAGGTTCTAGAGCAGGAAGTTTCGAAGCAAAAGGTTCTGGAGCAGGAAGTTCCGAAGCAGCAGGTTCTGAAGGAGGAAGTTCCAGAGTAGGAAGTTCCAGGGCAGTAGGTTTCAGAGCAGGAAGTTTCAGAGCAACAGGAAGTTTTGTAGCAGGAAGTTCTAGAGTAGCAGGAAGTTCTGAAGCAGGAAGTTCTAGAGTAGGAAGTTCCAGAGCAGGAAGTTCCGGAGCAAAAGGTTCTAGAGCAGAAAGTTTTGGAGTAGGGGGATCTGGAGCAAAACTTTTGGAGCTATCTTATTTTCTCTTGTTTATATTATTCTCGAGAGGGTGGATTAGTCCTCTCCTTTGGGTTGTGTATGGGCATGCTTGGCCATGTTTTTTGTCATTATATCATATTGGCAATTGCTTTTTGTGTAAGTTATTATTTATGTTATCAAAAAATATATATATATCTTGTCCTCTTTTGGCTCTTACCCTTCAGGGTTGCGTAGCAGGATGTTACATCTAGTATCAAAGCCCATGTTCACACACTGGGAGCTCTGGTATACTTGAGTCTTCTATGTTATGTTGTGTTTTGTGTGTGTGGCATAAGCTTGTTATAGTGTTTTCATAGTCTTATTATTTTTCTTTCATGCCTTAGTATGGTGTATAGATCATCTTTGTGATGATCTATTTTAATGTGTTCCTTGTTTCCTTGAGGATGCCCCTAAGGGAAGAGTGAGAGGCAAGTTAGAGGTGGAACCCATGTTGCAGTACTGGGATCCCTGCTTATGGTTGATACCTACTTGGTGTGTTGTGCGTGGTGGATGGTAACAAGTTTTGTTATTATTTCTACCCCTTGCATGTCTTGTTGATGAATGCTTTTGTGAGGGTTAGTTAGACCGTCGAGCCTATCGAGAAGTGTATTCTGATTGGTCTCCTCCTTCATGTGTGGCTCTATTGTTGTGTAAAGGGTTGTTACCCTTGAGTCATCCTTGATTGTGGTTGTAGCCCATGTGGTTGCAGTGTGTTTGATGTGTGTGTTCCAAGTGTCTGTTGTGGAAAGATAGTCATAGGACCTCTTGCCTTGAGTGCCTTAGTATGGAATTTTAGGGGGTTGAGTGATAGAACAAGGGTTGGATTGAGAAAACACAATCTCAATGCTTGAGTCCTTGTCTTGAGAACTCCTTACGGTGCTAGTTCATTCACCCTACAACCTATAGGTCCTCTGCTCTTGAGGAACCCCTGGTACATCAGCCGACCCTGCTATCAAGTTTTTGAAACATTCACCAAGCCTACCTTGCTGCCCTTCTTCTCATTCACTACCTAGCCCTTAATCACCCTAAGGACTAACCATGCTCAATACGTTTCCTAACACTGTTACAGGGGTATGTATTATGTTGAATGGTTTATTTAACTTCAAAATAGTCTAGATATGCTCCCTTTCCAAGCTCAAAGTCCCATCCTTCCATCGCTTTCCTTAAACCCTAGCTTAGGGTTTGGAGAAGCTACAAGAATTAGGTCTCTTGAAACAAAAAAAATGGTCAATACCCTTCCCTGCTAAATGAACAACATATCCACCAAGAAGGACCCCTAGCTCACTTTTAAAGCACTACAAAATTTTAATGGTTTCAGCACTTCTCTGCCCGTACACAGGAATATTCCAGGTTTTGGAAAATTTGAGATTTTTAAAGCCTTTTCTTGGATGCACAAGAGTCTGACCTCTTTCTTTCACCACCAAATGAAATGATAATGAATCCTGCCACTTGTCAAATCTTTTTATGGTCTCATGCAACCACTGTACACACTTCTTTACTGGAGATGCAGCACCCCTGTAACATGGAAACAGACTTTGCACAATCTTTCCCTAACCAGGTTTGATGAAACTCGCCTAGGAAAAGCTACCTAGCATGCTAACAACACTCATAAAGCATTAATTATTTACACTATATACAAGATTGGAGTCCAGCTTAATTTCCATGGCTCCCATACTTCTCAGTACGGGTAGAAAATCAGCTAAGACTCCATTATTTTTCTGGTTTTACCAGTCAGAAATAACAGAAAAAAAAAACATAGTATTTACAAAGTTAAATGAAACGATGGAAAACTATATTAATGTCCCATAGGGAACAGTCAAAAAGGGATCTTTTACACGCCAGCTAACCAACAAAAACTTCATTTAAATCATTTCTCTGCTGTTCAAAACGCAAAAACCAGAAAACTATCTTTTTTCATAAAAATTACTGTTTTTTTTCTATTCTCCAAAAAACTGCCCACTCCAAAAGCTCTTTTCCACCTTCAAAAGTCAGGGTTTTACATCCCCCATGCAAGGAATCAGTTAGGTTAAAAAAACCAAGCCCAAGAATAGCTAAAAATTTGTTGTTTGAAAACACACCATGTTTTCCAGATTTTCACAAAAACTCAGGAATCAATAACACAATGATTCCCACCTTATTAAAATTTAAACCTAAGCTCTAAAAATGTCCCCTTACACATCCTAAAAGGAATTAGGACCTTGCACAACAAAAAGGAAAAGATTTAAAAGCAAAACATCAAAATATGCTTTTTTTTAAGGTAGGTGCTCCTGCACCATTTTCTCCCCCTCTCAGCACAAAGACGAAGAACTAGAAGGTGGTATCAGTTTCAGGTCAATTCCAAGCTTCTTGAATTGATCCTCTTGTACCCATATAGCCTCTGAGTCAGGTTTGCTCTTCCACTTGATAAGGTGCTCCATGTATACCTTATTCCTTGTTGCTTTCTTCACCTTGGACTCCAAGACCTTCTCTGCCTGAGCTTTCTCTTGACTTGGAAGGGGTATATTACTGATATCCTGAAAGATTTCCTGACTATTCTGAAAGTCATCATTGACTGTACCCTTGTACCTGATCAAATCAACAACGTTGAAGACTAGAGATATACCCAAATCCGATGGAAGTTCCACCTTGTATGTGTTCTTTCCATACTTAGCTATCACCTTGCATGGTCCTACCTGTTTCATTTGCAACTTGGTGGACATCCCCTTCTGCAATCTGGATTTTTTGAGGTGAACCATCACATAATCACCCACTTGAAACTGCACATCTCTCCTTGTCTCATCAACTTTGTCTTTCAACTTTTGTGTTGCTGTTGTGATTGTCTTCTTAACCTACTCATGAATCTCCTTCATGGTTTGAGTGAAGTCTTCTGCATGTCCACTCCTATTCTCCATTGTTCCAAGGTCTCTGAGCTCACAAATTCCCCTTGGATGCATCCCATACACAACTGCAAATGGGCTTTTTCCTGTAGTCCTGTTCACACTATCATTATATGCATATTCAGCTTGGGAAATCACCATATCCCAGGTCTGTCCATATTCCTTTGTCAAGCACCTCAATAGGTTACCTAACACTCTGTTAACCACCTCGGTTTGACCATCGGTTTGAGGATGGTAAGCTGATCCAAATGATAAATTAGTTCCCAATCTGCTCCATAATGTTTTCCAAAAATGACTCATGAATTTCACATCCTTGTTAGAAACAATACTCAATGGCAATCCATGAATTCTCACAACTTCCCTGAAAAAGAGATGGGCAATATAGCTTGCATCGTGTGTAGTTTTGCAAGGAATAAAGTGACTCATCTTGCTAAATCTGTCCACAACTACAAAAACACTGTCAAAACCAGATTTAGTCTTAGGAAGACCCACCACAAAATCCATGCTCACACACTCCCATGGTTTGTTCGAAATAGGCAAGGGATAATATAACCCAGCATTGCTAGCTCCCCCTTTGGCTTTCATGCAAACAACACATTGCTCTACATACTTCCTAACGTCTATTGCCAACCTAGGCCAGTAATAAAATCTTTGTACTAGCTCTAAAGTTTTGTTGATTCCAAAATGTCCACTAAGACTGCCATTGTGTTTCTCTTGGATCAGATTTTCCCTCATTGATCCTCTTGGGACACATAACAGATTTCCCTTGAATAACAACCCATTTTGCAATGTATAATCAGCATATTGACTGTGAAAGTGATTTGCAAAGTCTGAACATACCTTGTAGGCTTCGGAAAAGTCTTTGTCATCACCATAGAGATCTTTAAAACTTTCCAATCCAATGCTTTTCAGCTGTATCTCTTGGACTGTCAACATCTTCCTACTTAATGCATTTGCCACTTTGTTTTACTGTCCCTTCTTGTGCTTAATGGTAAATGTGAAAGCTTGAATGTACTCCATCCATTTAAAGTGTCTATTGCTTAACTTCTCTTGGGTATTGATATAACTGAGTGCCTGGTAATCCGTGAAGACCACAAACTCTTTGGGCAATAAATAATGCCTCCATTTCCTAAGGGACTGCACTAAAGCATAAAGTTCCAGATCATAGGTGGAGTATTTTTGCTTAGCTTCATTAAGTTTTTCACTAAAGAAGGCTACAGGCCTACCTTCTTGACTAAGGACTCCTCCTACTGCTACTCCACTTGCATCACACTCAACTGTAAACAATTTATCAAAACTAGGCAATAACAAGATAGGTTGTGTTGCCACTTCTTTTTTCAACTTTTCAAACCCTTTATCAACTTCTAAAGTCCACTTAAACTTTGTTTTCTAACCACCCTTGATTGTATCTAACACTGGTGCACATATACCACTAAAATTCCTTATAAACTTCCTATAAAACTGAGCCAAACCATGAAAACTTCTTACCTCAGTTGCTGTGGTTGGTGTAGGCCAGTTTAGGATGGCTTCTACCTTACTTGGATCCATCTTCAGTATTCCTTGGGATACCACAAAGCCTAGATACACAAGCTCTTGTTTGAAGAACTCACACTTCTCAAGGTTGATTGCCAACTGTTCTTCTTGCAACCTTTTGAGTACCATCTCTACATGCTTCAAATGCTCTTCTGCTGTCTTACTGAAAATCAGTATGTCATCCAAGTAAACTACCACAAAAATCCTTGTGAAATCTTTAAGCACCTCATTCATTAGTCTCATGAATGTGCTAGGGGCATTTGAGAGGCCAAATGGCATCACTTTCCACTCATACAAACCATCATTCGTCTTAAAAGCTGTCTTCCATTCATCACCCTCCTTAATTCTAATTTGGTGATACCCGCTCTTAAGATCTAGCTTAGTGTAAAATTTTGCACCTCCAAGGCAATCCATTAAATCTTCAATCCTAGGTATTGGAAATCTATACCTAATTGTGATCCTATTAATTGCTCTAGAATCAGTACAAAGTCTCCATTTACCTCCTTTTTTTGTTGCCAAAACAACTGGGACTGCACATGGACTAATACTCTTTTGAATCAGACCTTGACTCAGCAACTCTTCCACTTGTCTTTCCACTTCTTGGTTCTGCTCCGGGGTTAGTTTGTATGCTGCTTTGTTAGGCAATGAGGCTCCAGGTATAAAGTCAATTTGATGACTTATTGCTCTCTTGGGTGGTAGGGTTGATGGTGTTCCATCACTCACTATGCTCTTGTATTTGTCAAGCAAGTTTTGGACTGCTGCTGGTAACACTGTCCTTTCAGCCTTTTCCTCTTCTTTGGGCTGCATCATAATCACATACCCTTCATTCCCTTGGTGTAGATCCTTGATGAACTCCTTACCACTGCTCAACATGATATTAGGAACCTTGGACTACCCTTCATCTTCCTCAATTAACGATTGCAGCTTGAATGTTTTTCCATCCTTCGTGAACTCAATGGTGTTCTCCTTCCCATGATATACAACACCTCTATCATATTGCCATGGCCTGCCAAGAAGAAGATGGCATGCATCCATGGGCAGTACATCACAAATCAGCTTGTCTTTGTAGCCTCCAATCGAAAATTCCACTGTAACCTGCTCATTCACTAAGACACTCTGCCCTTTGTTCAACCATGTGACTTTGTAGGGATTGGCATGAGGTACCTTCTACAATTTTAACTTAGTTACTGCCTCCTCAGAGATGATATTGTCCATAGAACCAGAATCTACAATAACCTTGCATACCTTTCCCAATATCTTACACCTTGCTCTAAACAAAGCTCTCCTTTGCTTGGGTTCTTCCTTGACCGGTTGTCTAATCAGCACTCTATTAAACATCAGATTTTCACCTACTTTTGATTCTATGTGACTGATCTCAGGTGTCTTTACACTCATGGTGTCCTCTTGTGCATAAGCTACTCTTTTCTCATTGCTAGATGAAGCTTTCTCTGGGCATCTATAAGCTGGATGGCCTAGCTGATTGCAGTTATAACATTTCATGGTGGAAAAGTAAGAGTTACCTCTGCTTGCTCCTCTACCTCTGTTTGAACCCCCTTGAGGTCCTCTTCCTCTATTAAATCCTCCTCTTGATGAGGTTTCACCTCCATGCTCAGTAAGCTTGGATTCTCCTTGGTTTCTTTGGTCACCACCTCTTCCTTGGTAACCTCCACGCTGTCCTTTTTGATCTCTGCCTCTTCCTCTGCCCTTAGAGGACTGATCATGCTTCCTTTTATTCCTTTCTTCAATCTTGATAGCTAGCTGATAACATTGGTGGACTATCTTGGGGCTGAGCAAAGCCATCTCTTCCTGTATATTCCACTTCAAACCATTGAGGTATCTAGCCACTTTCAAGCTCTCATCTTCTGCCACATTTGATCTCAAACAAAGCTTCTGAAACTCTTCCGTGTAAGTGTTTACATCTTGGTCTTTTTGTCTTAAACTCTGCCTCTTCTTATGGAGCTGAATTTCATAATCATCTGGCATATAAGCTTCTTTCACTTTAGCAACCATTCCTGTCCAGGTTGATATGGGCTGCTTACCTTGTTTCTCCCTTTCAGTCTGGACAAACTTCCACCAAGTTAACGTTGATCCTCTCAACCTTTATTTTGCAACCTTCACCTTCTGTGCTTCTGTAACTCCATCACATTCGAAGTGATTCTCCATGCCATCTATCCAATCCAAGACCAGATCGGGATCCATCTTTCCATGAAATAATGGTACACCCTCAAGTCCTTTTCCACTTAGGGCTTTTAATGCCTTCAAGAAAGGCTCCTCCTCCAAAGCAGGGTCAGGTTCAGGGACTTTGTCCTCCTCTGCAACCTCTTCTTCTTTTGGCACTTTGCCTTCCAGTTTCACCTGGTTCAGTGTTGCTTCAACTGCTCTATTCTTTCCTTTAGAGATTTGTTATCCTCTTCTTTCTCTTCAACCATCTTGGCTAACTGTGCATTCATCACCATCTTGGGCGGTTCACTTGATTCAACTTCCTCTGACATATAAGCTGCTGCTTCCCAAATCTATGACTGCTCTAATACCAATCTGATAGAACAAGGGTTGGATTGAGAAAACACAATCTCAATGCCTGAGTCCTTTTCTTGAGAACTCCTTACGGTGCTAGTTCATTCACCCTACAACCTATAGGTCCTCTTCTTTTGAGGAACCCCTGGTACATTAGCCAACCCTGCTATCAAGTTTTTGAAACATTCACCAAGCCTATCTTGCTGCCCTTCTTCTCATTCACTACCTAGCCCTTAATCACCCTAAGGACTAACCATGATCAATACATTTCCTAACACTGTTACATGGGTATGTATTATCTTGAATGGTTTATTTAACTTCAAAATGGTCTAGATATGCTCCCTTTCCAAGCTCAAAGTCCCATCCTTCCATCGCTTTCCTTAAACCCTAGCTTAGGGTTTGGAGAAGCTACAAGAATTAGGTCTCTTGAAACAAAACAAATGGTCAATACCCTTCCCTAATAAATGAACACCATATCCACCAAGAAGGACCCCTGGCTCACTTTTAAAGCACTACAAAATTTCAATGGTTTCAGCACTTCTCTGCCCGTACACAGGAATATTCCAGGTTTTGGAAAATTTGAGATTTTTAAAGCCTTTTCTTGGATGCACAAGAGTCTGAACTCTTTCTTTCACCACCAAATGAAATGATAATGAATCCTGCCACTTGTCAGAGCTTTGTATGGTCTCATGCAACCACTGTACACACTTCTTTACTGGAGATGCAACACCCCTGTAACATGGAAACAGACTTTGCACAATCTTTCCCTAACCGGGTTTGATGAAACTCGCCTAGGAAAAGCTACCTAGCATGCTAACAACACTCATAAAGCATTAATTATTTACACTATATACAGGATTGGAGTCCAGCTTAATTTCCATGGCTCCCATACTTCTCAGTACGGGCAGAAAATCAGCTAAGACTCCATTATTTTTCTGGTTTTACCAGTCAGAAATAACAGAAAAAAAAAACATAGTATTTACAAAGTTAAATGAAATGATGGAAAACTATATTAATGTGCCACAGGGAACAGTCAAAAAGGGATCTTTCACACGCCAGCCAACCAACAAAAAGCTTCATTTAAATCATTTCTCTGCTGTTCAAAACGCAAAAACCAGAAAACTGTCTTTTTTCATAAAAAATTACTGTTTTTTTCCTATTCTCCACAAAACTGCCCACTCCAAAAGCTCTTTTCCACCTTCAAAAGTCATGGTTTTCCATCCCCCAAGCAAGGAATCAGTTAGGTTAAAAAAACCGAGCCGAAGAATAGCTAAAAAATTGCTGTTTGAAAACATAGCATGTTTTCCATATTTTCACAAAAACTTAGGAATAATAACACAACGATTCCCAACTTATTCAAATTTAAACCTAAGCTCTAAAAAAGTCCCCTTACACATCCTAAAAGGCATTAGGACCTTGCACAACAAAAAGGAAAAGATTTAAAAGCAAAACATCAAAATATGCTTGTTTTTAAGGTAGGTGCTCCTGCACCATTGAGTTTCCAAACCTTGTCTTGTGCTGTGGAGGAATGATGCATCTTAGGTCTTGCCTTACCCTATGGGATTGGAGTGATTTCCTTGGTTGAGAGTCTCCCAAGGTTGAGATTGATTACTTTCCTTGTCCTGTGTTGCAGGTGGGCATGTTGGACCTTAGCTTGTTGGTGGGTTGCAGTTGGCATGTGTTGCTAAAGATTACCCTTGCTTGGTTCCTTTGTTCTTGATTTGGGAAGGTCTGTTTGACTTTGAGGGTGCCAAGAATTTCCATTTGTGTATATTATCTCGAGTCTTGATGTTTTTCATCACCATGCAAAGTTTCTAGTGCATGTCTTCTTGTTCCTTACCCCCTTGGGTTAATGATTGCTTAATTGACCCTATGTGGTTTTGAAGTTGCTTTGCACGTTATATTGTATTGAGATTTTAAATATGGTGATAGAAAATGAATGATTATGTTGTTAGTTCATAGAGATTAATGTATGCTCTAATATGATTGATGTGTTTGTGTGAAAGTGATAGTGTGATGATGAAACCATGTTTGCATTTGTGCCTACATTAGAATTGTAAATCTCTCTTGCCTTCTCTCTCTCCCATTGGTTAATGAAGATGCCTACCTTGAGTGTGTGGTGTATTGAAATTCATTGTATGCTTGTTTGAGAAAATGTTTATGCATTCATGAAGGTTTGCTTTATTAGATCAACCTTGGGTAAAGGCCCTAATTCCCCAAGTTGCATTCATAATCATGGAACATGTATGAATATGAATAGAAAATTGTTCTACATTAAGTTAAAGTTAGAGGAAAAAGGGAATAGTGAAAACATTTGCATGTTAATGACAATTGCATATTAGGTGCATCTTGTTGGTGAGGCCTATAGTCCCCAACTTTATTGTTAAGTCTTAGGAAATCATGTAGATGTTAAATTATTGTACCTGGATTCAAAATGCAAGATGTTAAATAAATGTTGAAGTGATAATGTAGCATACCTTGTCTTGAGTAAACATTGTAATGATATTGCACTGTGTGTGGGAAATAAATGTGGTTATCATATGTGTGTAGTAAGGTGATTTACCACTTAATAATAGTGAATGTGAATGTGAGAGTTATTATGGCATTGTTGATTTACTCCATGTAGCACTATGATGTATTGTATGGATGTTGGGAGTACATGTTCTTGGAAAGTTGTATTGATCTTGCATAATTAGAGGTGGATAATGGTTTTATTTTGGTATGGGGAAATTGGAAAAATGTACTCCCTATTATGTGAACATCCTATGATTAGTGCGCATGTTGAGTGTTGTGAATACCCCATACTTGCTTTGTGTGCCCATGGGATGGTGAGGCTATGTACCCATCCATGGAGGATATGTTGTGTTTGGGGTGTGAGATTAACCATACCATTATGTGTGCTTGTATGTTTGTTACCTAATTGAGGGCCAACCCACGTGTGGTTGAAATTTATATATATAATTAAGAGTTTCCAAAAGTTAGTTTCATAGAATCTCTTCTTTTGGATTCTCTAGTCCCTCAATCCGTGATGGGGTAGTAGCAGCCACAAAGTTCCTTGGGTGGAGTGTGCAACGTACGCATGTTATGACACAGAGTGGTCTCAACTCAACTGATCCCAAGGAAAGTATTCACTACTTCCCCTTATGATGGATTAGGGTACTTGGTTCATATGTGCTAGCCTAATCCCCACAGTTTTGTGCGCAGTAGCATTGGTTTGTTAGTACTGCCTAGCTGTCCGTAGGGATGTTGAGCTAGCATTGCCTGGCCACCTGCAAGGGCATTGAGCTGGCATTAGCAAGTCAACCTCGTCCACATGAGAGGTGAGGCTTGAGTAGCCCCATATTTTTTATACTCATATATGCATTGTATATTCTGTATCTGCACATGTCCTACCACGATGCCATAGATATGATGCCACACCACACTGATGTTTCGACATAGTGCTGGTGATGATGTCACGTGCTTAGACGCGTAAAGATGCACTATGAGATTGTGTTAAATGATAGCTTACTTGTGTGATGAGCGTAATGGGGCCTCGTACACTTGTAGAGGGACACTGATGTTTTCTCTCACCAGTGTTTGGGCCGGTTGGCATATGGGTTTGTCCTAGCCATGTATACCTCTGGCTATGGTGAGTACCTGTGTGTGCCCTTTCCATGAGGTATCGCTATGTGGGGTGTGTTCTATGCGTGCCTACGTCCACGGAGCCACAGACACACTACCATGCGGCATACGACCAGTACGTTCCTTCTCCGGCTGGTGTATGACCATGTCGTGTTGAGACGCAATGCAAGATGTGGCTAAGGTGCACATTCCATGTGGATAGCTCCAAGGAGTGTGTAGGCCACTTGGCGAGTCCATGCCGCATGATGACAGGATGCGGGGTGTAGCTAAGGAGTACACCTCATGCCATGTAGTTGGTGTGCTCACTCTGCCACACATGAGGGGCTATTGCGATAGTTAGACGTTGTTCCCTCCTTCCTCATTTGGTGGCTAGTTTAGTCACATAGTTATGTATTGTGCCATTTCAAAGATTGTGAATCTTCTTTTGGTTATTAATGATTTTCACTTTGATTGTGAGGATCAGAAAAATTTGATTTATCTTGTTTGTGATTGTTTAGCCACAGATTGTAAAATTTCTTTGCACATAGCCCTCGAGGTTACACATGATTTAGTGTTGAAATGGCACACATTTCTTGCTTTATTTCTAAAATTGAATCTTTATTTGATAATTATTTATGATCTTTGGTGGCTAAACTAGTTTTCTATTTGTTGTTTCAAATGAAGGTCTTGTGTTTTAATGTGATTCATCATTGAGAACAGGAGAGCCAGACTTGATTGAGTGTATACAAGGAAGTAGACGCGGGGAACTTTGAGGATGGGGGTATGTGAGGCTGTTACACATCTAGGACCCACTACCCACCTATGTGTGATGACTATCTCTTGGAGGCTAACCACCTTATTCAACAAGAGATAGGTCATTGTGGTCTTTTTTGGATGGTCTCACTGTGTGTGTGTGGCCTAACACCATCAAACCACTGAGTGTGAGGTATGGATATTGGCTCTTGGCTCATGGATTGTGTATCATAGTTTAGTATGTTGCTTACCAATGTCTAGATGGACCCTTGTGTAGCCTTGTGATGTGATTCCTAGTGATGTAAGTATGTATGTATGTATAATTGCATGTTTCATCTTAGATATGGTTTCATATGAAAAGTTCAAAAGTTGGCTTATTATGCTTTAGGAAGTGTCTATTGTTATATTTTGTTGAAAATGATGTCAAATATGTTTTAATGTGTGAGATTAGAAGTGTGTGGAAAACAAATATTGTTGTAAATTATGCTATTTTGGAAAGAATTGAGTGCTTATGCATCTTCTTTACACTTTTCTTTGTGGTGTGTATCTTAACCTATCCTTGGATGAATGTCGATGTTAAAATAAATGCTTATGATGAGGATTGTGGCATGTGTGATGTTACTAAGATTAACCATGTTATTTTGTTTCATGTTGAGATTTTATGAGTAAGGCATATGTCAACATATTGATAGCGATTCTTAGAAAGGTGAATGATATATGGATGTCCCTTCTATTTCGTTTAGCGATGAATGATGTATATTATATTTCTCATATTTGGAATGAAGTACAATATTTAAATGTTAACTAATAGATTTTGAGTACTAATGTGCGACATGGTTGCATATTGAGTTTACATGACCTCCAAGAGTAAGTCAAATCTTAGGGAGGGAGGATGTAACACCTCTCTAAACCCAGGCTAGTAAGATAGCATTTTGATTTTGAATTGATATTCTAATTGTTAAATGTTGTTATAATGAGATTAGGCATTGATGATTAGTTATTATTTTGGATTGCATGCTTATATGTTTATATATTGTTATCATTGCTTATGTACGATTATGGATAGGAAATGGATGATGTTGTAACACTCATATTTGATAGGCTTACGATATCATTACTCCCTCTCCCTGATGATTGATGTTGTTTTGACTATATGATATATGTTATATGCACATGCATTATGACATGTAATTGAAGTGATGCAGGTACTAAGTATCGACTCCGCCTGGATCCATAGGCCTAAGCATACTCATATTCCCTCATGGTGGTTACTAGAGGTAGTCACAGGCCAAACATCCCCTGCCCTAGCCCACTATACCATGTTAGGGAAATGTTTCTTTGTTGATGTCTTACCGTTCGGTTACCTAACGGTAATGTCTGGAGCACCTTTTAGTCGTATGTCTAGAGCACCTTTCTATTATATGTGGTTTACCAATATGTCTCATTGAGGTATTTTTTCTTGGTTTTCATTAATCTTTTATGTGGTTATATCTATATTTAACTGGTTGTCAGTGTCTCGATGTAGTTCCTTTGACATCTTTTCATGATTTCTTATATAGCATTTTATAGTATTTTATTGATTGGAGATTTGAATGGTTTTATCCATGAGGTTTTAAATATGTTATTTTAAATGATTTTTATTGATCATTCGGAGGATGATACATTTCATTTAGTAATTTTAAATGATTTTATTAATCCATATTGTGAGCTCTCATAGTATTATTTAAATATTATTTGGGGGCTTTATGTATTTTAACATGTGGATTTAAATTATTACTTTTATATGAAATAAAAAATATTGTATAATTAATGATTTTAATTAATTGTTTTGGAGAGCATTAATAGTTTGTTTAATAAAATGATTTAATTCTATTTTTTTATTGTGGGGAGAGTTCATAAAGGGAAAAAAAATTATTTTGGGGGAGTTATTCTTTTGGAAGGGAAGAAGTTTTCTATTTTGGAAGGAGAAGGAAAATCCCATGAATTGGGCAGCAGAGTTTGGAAGAAATGTGGAGAAGAAATTTGTGAGCATCTAATTGTTGGTCTCAGCATGCCATTTCCTTCTTGTTGTCATATTTTGGAACCCAGTCGCACCTTCTATTCAGAGCAATCCTTCTTTTCAGTTTTTGGGAAATATTGAGGTATTTTTCTATGGTTCTTGAATCCTTGAATTTCTGGTGGTTTTGAATGTGATTTAGTTTGGGAATGGTAAGCTTTGTACTTCCTTATAGCAGATTTATTCTTTTGATTCAATTTTGTGAATGCTTTGGGAATGGAGAATGTATGTTTTGGATTCGGTTTGTTGCTCTATAGTTTTCTTATGGCAGATTTTTGTTCATTTCCAACAAATATGAAATGGGTAGTTGAACAAAATTTGATCTATGGGTTCTTTCATATTCTTCATTTTTGCCCAATTTGTAAAAACATATTTTTCTTTTCTGCTCATTATCCCCTTTCTAAAAACGAATTTAAGGGTGTATTTCATGTAGGAATGCCAAGATCTCAACTGGGTCTTTGGCAGATTTTAATTCTGGGCACTTTCATTTTTGCCCAAATTTGTGCTTACTTGTAAAATGACATTTTTTATTGTTGTTCATTAACCACCTATTTTAAATGAAAACTAAAGGTGTATTCCACATAGAAACACCCATATCTCAATTGGGTCGTTGCCCGATTTTTAATTTGGGCACTTTCAATTTTCATGTCTTTGCCCAGCTTGGCTAAAAATGATGTTTTTTAGTACAACACCTTGTTTTTTGTCAAAAAATTGGAAACCAAAGGTGGAATCCATCTAGTAACATCAAAATATAAACTGGGTCAAACTTATTTTTTTAATCTGGGCAATTTGAATTTCTATGAAATTTTTATGCCCTCTTTTCATTCTTTTGAGCTGTGACTAGAATCCATGTTTTGTGCCCCCGTCACTTAGTGGTTTTAACTGTTTTAAAGATGGTTTTACGAGATGATTTGATGAGGTTATTACTGATTATATGATTTTTTTCTTTTATGAAATTAATGGTGAATGTTTGAAGGGTGTGTAATCTACTTGTTGGCATTTGTGATCAGCTGTTTAAATGATTTAGCAGCAATGTTGCTTGGCTATTTTAAATGGTTTTTATGATGATCTTAGTGGCTTTTCATTTTTTCATGTTTGCTATGGATTCCTCATTTGGTTAAACGAGAAGGCCTATCCATCTGCAGGGTGTTAAGTTATCCATCTGCAGGGTGTTGATACGGGCATGATTGAGTCTCCTTGTCTGTATGAGAGGTGCATTTGGTTCTGTGTGGTGCCATCCCTTCAAGCACACATTATGACACTCTATCTGAGTAGTACTTTAGTACTTTTACCTCAGTAGTCATGAGTAGTACCCGGCATACTATTGTTTAAGCATATTCGTGTTGTGATATTGGCTTTAATGCATTGTATTCTATGTTTGCTCTGTGTCTGATGTGAGTGTTGGCCTTATGTTACCTTTGCCTTGTTATTTTTGCTTGGGCCTTGTGACTACCTCCGAGCACGGTGGGGTGGCCTCTTTTGAGTCCACATGGTAGGGCTCAGCGTTGCCACCACCATTGGGGATCAGCGTACAGGTTATTAGAGCACCAGTTAGAGTTGATCCCGCTTGTACTTGTCTTATATGTTGATGTATTTTATTTATTGGTACGCCTTTGTACTCATGTATATTCCTTTATGTATTTTGTACTCGCTTGAGAGTGAAAATGTAATCATTTAAATTAATGAGAGGAATTGTGATGTTTTACATTTGGCTTACAAGTTCCGGTGTTGGTATCGGACTCACTTGTATTTTGATGATCATTATAGTTTTTTTTCCTTCATTAGTTCACACAAAAATTAGACCTTTGGTTGTGTAATTTCCCTCATGTAATGGTCTATAAATTTCTGTGGATCGGCGCTTTCTATTTGTTGTTTTGTGTCACTACTATGAAGTTTTGGAGCAGAAGGTTCCAAAGCAAGAAGTTTCGGAGCAGCAGGAAGGTTCCAGAGCAGCAGGCTTCGGAGCAGGAAGTTCTGGAGCAGCGGGAAGTTCCAGAGCAGGAAGTTCCAGAGCAAGAAGTTCCAAAGCAAGAAATTCTAAAGCAAAAGGTTCTGGAGCAAAAATTTCTGAAGCAGGGGGTTCCAGAGCAAAAGTTCTAGAGCTATCTTATTTGCTCTTGTTTATATTATTCTCTGGAGGGTGGATTAGTCCTCTCCTTTGGGTTGTGTATGGGCATGCTTGGCCATGTTTGTTGTCATTATATCATATTGGCAGCTGCTTTTTGTGTAAGTTATTATTTATTTTATAAAAAAAAAAAATTATCTTGTCCTCTTTTGGCTCTTACCCTTCAGGGTTGCGTAGCCGGATGTTATAAGAGGGAAGAACTAAAGCCTAAAGGTACCTTGTTTACTTTGAAAGTGTGGATCTACTCAGGCATAAATGCGGTGTTGACATCAAGACCATTCTCAACCATATATACTAACACTTCATGTATCAGGTTCTAGTTGGGGTGTGACGGTCTTCGAACTGACATCTTCTGTAACACCCAAGTTAGGGTTATAGGTCGGGACATGGGTATCCATAATATTTGTGAGACCTCATAGAATTTTTATACCTCTTTGATCCTTATCCAACATGGTTCTCAGTCTATTGACAATGGTAGCCATTTGGGAAAGACTACTATCTTTTTCCAATTACAACTCAAACTCTCCAAGCCTTCTATCTAGGGAAAGAAGTTGCTTTGCAAGAACCTCAAGAGAATCATCTTCGTCCACAAAAGAAGTGGAAGGAGAAGTAAGGGGTGTAGGAATATGAGTAGCAACTTCCCCAAAGGGGTTGTAAAATCCAATAGATATCACTGAAACCATTTCTTCAAAAGAGGGACCATTCTGACCAGAGTTGACCTTCCTAGATTCCATTCTTGTGTGACAAAGATTTCTCCTAACAATAAATCTGAAGGTTGTAGATTGGGTTATGAATCTCATAAAAGCCACATGAAACACTAATCTAAGACACACCTAAGACTCGAGGAAAAAAAAATTGACACAAAGAAATGAAAAGGAGAAAGTTCACGTCATGTTCACCAAAATGTAGAGTGGATTCACTACTCCCAAGTCTCTAGGACATAGAAGAGCCTAAAGGGAGTGAATTTTCCTTAACTACCATAGACTACCTAATAAGTTGGAAAGGAAGCGAAAACTAGACTCTAGTTTCTTTATGTTCTATGACAGGGGTTGTTTGGAAATGGGTGAGCAGACCATAGAGGTTTCAGACTGCAGACCAATTAGCTCTCATCTAGAGGATGCTAGCACATGGGTTAGACTATGGTGTGCTACACTATAGTCTTAGAGGCATGTTGGTGTCTCGTATGGATAGATATTCAGGTTTACAAAATGAAACTCATATGATGAGCTAATGACTCAAGAGTTCTAGTTTGACAATTTAACAAATATGAAGAAAAGCATGAAATAATAGGAAACAACAAGAAGAATACTATAACTTGGAAAAATAAACTATTCTAATAAAAAAATGACAAAGAAAAGGGAAGAAGAATACCAACTCACAAAAGTTCCAGTTCTATAGCAAGCTCCTCATGAACATATTGTACCTACACACAAAGCAATGAGAAAATGTTGTGGCTATGTTTTGGATTCTGCCTCAATCATACCCCCATTTTGGTGTTTCTACATTCATAGACAACCAAAAGACCACAAGATATATAAATGATAGAGAAATAAAGAGAGTAGACACAAAATGTAGAGTGCAAAGATAATCTAGATACAAACAAGATAATGCAAATAAGAAAGTAGATGGATATTACCCTCCTTGAACTATGTGCTTGAGCAGCTGAGAGAGGAAGGCAAGGAGTAAGACATCCATGCAATGGAGTAAATCTTCGACAACCTATAACACAAATGGTGTAGGAGCAACACAATGGTGTAGAAGTAAAGTGAAGAGAGCAAGAGAGAATAGAAGTGAAGTATGAAATGGTAGAAAATAGAAAGAATGAATGGAATTGTAAGGGATATGTTTAAAAGGCTAATTTGGAGGTAAAGGGCCATTTTTGGGTGGTCAGTATTTGCAGGGACATTATAATTCACAGGTTGATAGGGAATCATAGCACCTCAACATCCATTGACTCGAGAATCTTGTCAAGATGGAAGCGCAGTGTGTACACATTCATGCGACATGTGGGCATCCCTGACATAAATTCCATCATGAACATAAAATGACAAGGACACATGCAAAAATCAAGGAAAAGGTGGCAGGTTTCTACATTATCGAGTTTGTAAGGCTAAAATGAGGTAATATAATGGGGAATTACACTAGGTTCAAATTTATGCCATTTCAGATACAATAACACTAATTGAATCTAATGTATTGAGAAGGTTAGTATGTAGTCATCTATAGTATGGGGTAATCGATGCCAAGTGCTACCCATATTGTGAAGAAGATAGATGATAATATCACTAAGGTGACAAGGTGGTATATGTCAAAAGTGTTAAGACTAGGTGTTCTACACCTTGTATAACATTGGATAATTTAATTATATAATTAAATAAATATTCATTTGTGGTGCATCTAGGATATGTGTTTAGCCACACATTAAATATTTATTTGCAGCCACTTTTAAAGTTGTAATGTAACATTGGGTTATTATTTGATGTATGGGAGACATAGGATAATGATTTAATATTTGGGGAAAGTATTTAATAATATGAAATCTTAATACTTAATATTAAATGAGGGGTCAATGGTTTTGTGTTCACATGGTTTTGTCTTACCACTTGGTTGTATTTGTGTGAACTTATGTTTATAAAAGCAAGCACATGGTTAGTGGTTTAAGGTTGGCTAGTTGGGTTTTTGGCTTGGATGTCACTGTATTGAGTCTTCTTCTAAGGAGTGCATATGTCAAGCATGGCATGGGATGTGTGAACACATGCTTAGAAACATGGAGGATGCATAGGAGAGGCTTGATGTTTCAAAGGTATTCGTGGAGGCTCTATAAGTGTATTGCAATGTTTCATTGCTAAATAATACAATGAGCATGGATGCTTTTGGAGGCTGGTTTTTTTCCTCCATGAGGGTTTTCTCAAGGTATATTTTGGGTTATCTTGTGTTATGTCTTTTATCTTTGCATTTGGTTATCTTTATACTTGTATGCATGCTTCTCTCTTAAAGGGTTATGTAGGAAATGGATTGATCATCATGGCTGATTTTCCTAACAAAAAGGTACTTCTTTTTGGGTGGATATGCTTGTTGTCAATGGCCCAAGAATGATTGAAGTTGGAATCCACTAGGTTGGATAGGTTCATTACTTATGGAAATATCACATGTGCTTATATGACTCTTGGGACAAAGGTTGGACCCCTGGTGTAGTATGAGATACATTGAATCATCTTTGTAGTCATTTGATGGTGTTGCAAGTAATCTAGGACACTTGGACCATCATCATGACTAGTGTGAAAGACAGGGGAAGAGAATGGACCCATGGTGTAGTACATAATAAATTGACATAATTTATTTTCTATAAAGGATACAATAAAAAGGGTAGGTGTTAGTTGTCATTGTGGATGTTCCAGTTACTCACTATGTATATATGTTAGTCACTCACTATTTACTTGTGTAAATGGCCTCAAGTTTTGTGCACATCATTATACTAATGCTCTTGCCACTGATGACATCAAGTAGTATGGGATGTTTCATTGTCATTATAGATGGTGGATTGGAAAACAAATGGGATCAATTAGGGAGGGATCAAGAGGTAGGTAGAGAGAGAGGGAGAGGGGAGGAAATATATAGAGAGATATCTAGAGAGAGAGAGGTAGGTAGAGTAAGAGAGAGGGAGATATATAGAGAGATATCTTGAGGGTTAGGGAGAGAGAGAAAGGTGAGTTGGAGAAAATTAGAGAGAGATATAGAGAGGGAGGGGGTAGGGAGGGAGAGGGAGGTTGAGAGAGAGAGAGAGGTGAAGCTAAGAGAAGTAGAGAGAAAAGGAGGTAGAGAGAGGGGGGGAGAGATATAAGTAGAGGCTTGATGATGCTTTCAAATAGTTACAAAGTTACATTTAGAAAATTTTAAGATAATAAGAGACTATTGATTACTGAAATTTTGCCAAGTCTAAAAAGTTATAAGATCATCAAAAACCAAGAATCTACATTATAAATCCTAGAGATCAGAGACCATTCTCAAACATCTTAAAACTATATACATGAAATATAACTTAAATGTTTATTTCATGTATATAGTCTAAGGAAGAGGGGAGTATGAGCTATGTAAGGAGGTAGAGAGATATGGGAAGAGAAAGAGAGAGGTCTATTTTTATTTCTTGGAAACATGAGCATATTGTAGTGTGCTCACGTTATAACACGCTCATGTTATGTCATGTATAGGACCAAAAAGTGGCGTGACCACTTTTTGGTTCCCCATCTATTTGCACTTACCCTATTTATTTTGTTTATCATATTTTATGGAGCTTACAAATTTTGAAGTGCATTCAAAGAACTAATTTGATGCGAGAGACTTCCCTAATGCCCCATACTTGATAATATTATGTACATGAACAAATGTATTTATAATTTGATAAAAATTTGAAAAGTATGGTAGATAATATTAGTGAATGAATCTAGATTATATGTCTCGAGCTCATTATGTCTACTTTCAAATATTGAAGGCATGCTTTCTTTCTTCAAGAATATAAAAAGAATGTGATTTATTAAGCCTCATGTAAGAAGGCTTAAATAGTAATTTAATATAAATATTTTTATCAATGAACACCTTGTACAATGATTGGTAGGCCTTGGAAATTATGAAAAAATTATTGTAGATAAATCTTGGTTCTTGGTTCCCCATTAAGAGGTCAATGGAATTGGGTAAAGTGAAATCAAGGTTGTGTGATGGAAGTACTTGAGTACATTAACTAAATTTTGATAAAGTGCATAAAGGTAATCTAGGGAAAGAAGTAATGGTGAAGTTTCTAGAAACCATTAGCTGCAACCCCCTTTTAATTACTATATTTATAATGGGAAAGCAACCCAAGTTTACTTACTCTTGTTATAATTGGAAAGTATAAGGCTTGACCTGTCTAAAAGGTTTACCATTAACCCTTCTCAAAGATTTAAGAGAAAGGATGGATGGGCATATGGATGGGCATATGGATGGAGAGAGACTCCATGATAATAATACATGCAATGAAAGAAGGCATAGAATTTGGACATTGCCATATTGGGTTTTATCAGCAAAGAGATCCTTTAAATAGTTGCTAATATCCCCAAGACCAAATTCACACATTCAAAGATACATAATCAAGGTGGCCAGTTCGATAGTTAGCTAGAGTTTCCTTCCTATTCTCCCTCAATGCATTAGAAATGTATTTGGTTATGCCTTTTGATAAGGGCCTTCATTGCCTTTTAATTATTGATTGCCAAGGAAGTGTAAAGATATGGAAAAATATTTAAGAAAAATGACATGAGAAAATAAAAGATTAAAAATTTGAGAGAGTGAAAACTGATTTTAAAAATGAATGAAAGCATGTGCTTGGGAGTTAATTGTTTTCTATTTCACACCATCAACATCCTATTTGATTTCAATTTTGAATGAGAAGGCTACCCTTTTCTTCTCTACTATTTGATCACCCTCTCTCTCACATTTTGTTCTACACATAACAATTAGTTTTAATAATCATCATAATTAAATGTTAAACAACATGCAATCACTACTTATATCATTTTAACATAAAAAAGGTTAGCAAATTAATTTATTTAAGCACATAATTGCATGCAACACCTTCTCATTGGTAAAATTATATTGGATGCAAAATAATAACCAAGTTTATCAAGCAATCCTTCTATTGTAGGGTGACGAAGGCAATTGAATGTACCTAGAAAAGCTTGTTCCATAACCCATAAAAAAAGGAAATAAGAAAAATGTTGGATGAGAAGATTTCCTAAATGATATATGTTTTAGAAGATTATGAATAAATTTAAGATGCCTGCCATGCTTTGTTTTAATCTAGAACACTACAATTTCCTATTACCATTACTAGTTATATTTTGATGTTGTTATGTAAATGTTTATAAAGGATATATACAACTACCCATTACAAATCCTAAAGAAATGTGCAATCACATTACAAATCTCGTTTTTAGATTGCATGTGTTTCTTATTGATATTTAGTTATAGGTAGCTTATGTGAGAAAATAGTTCATTTTTCAAATGTGTCTCTTACCTACTCACCCATCATGATATTTATAGTTCAGATTTGGATATTTGATCAGAATTGAGTGACATTTCATGCATTTGACTATGTGCAAAAGAAAATCTCCTATATGTGATGGAATATGACAATTATTTTGTGTGATGGTTCATCTCATTAATTATTTAACGTAAATGACAATATTGTCATACAAATTTAAAAAAGAGAATTAGAAAAAAATAATTTAAGAATAATCTGACTAAATGAAAAAAAAATTATATCAATTTTTTATTTTTTATTTTTACCTTAAAAAATTGGTAACATTAATTTTTATAAAGCAATAATTATAAGTTTTTTAATAATTACAAGATTTGTTTTTACAATGGAAGTAGGTGAGTCAAAGACAGTGTGTGGTTTGGCAGTAAATCAATGCATATACCATCAAATCTGGAATGTGAGGCCCAGTTGAAGTGCACTTGGGAAGTGCTAGTTTCCTACGCTATCCAATCCAGGGTAAGAAAACAAAATATAAGTCCATTTCGATCTGTAGTTCTTGTTAATAAAACGAGTTTTGCATGTTCTGAAAGCCTAAGAACTGCAAAGTGCCATATAATCTTTGTTTTCGCTTAAAATGGAGGTCTGAGCAGGGTATTTATTTGATCAAATTTAAATGCCATTTGCACCCATTCTCAAAGGGAGCTTGCCTTATGATGCTGGATACTTAACCTCACAGACCGCTCTTGGTATTATTTTGATCCACACAACAACTAGAAGTAAAACCCTTCCTACACAATGCTCTACAAATTTGTTAAGATGGGCACAATACACTAGATCCCATGAGTTCATTTACAAGAGAACAAACAACATTCGTCAAAAAATGATTCATATTACATTAGATTACATCTTTACAGATGACAGTCGTTTACAACAATTTAAAGAAAGGGAAGATAGATGGAGAATCGCAAATGAGTTGTCAGAAATCTTAGAATATAACCCAAGTCTTGGCCTCTGCAAACCATTGGCCTGATCTTTTTGCAATTCTGAGAAGCTCCCCCAAATGCAAAATGATCCACATTCTTTAGCTTTTTGATATTTCAATGAACACCCACAACCTGCCTACACTTCACTGTTGACGAACATCAGGTCAAAGGGGAGAAAGAGGAGGCAGAGCAACTTCCCAAAGAGTGGCTCTCCTCAATCCCAAATAACACCCTGGACTTCCTGGCCTTCACATATTTGGAAGCACACCAACAATCTGTTTTCACTTTACTGTATGCAAAACAACAAGGAACAGGAGGCAGAGCAACCTCTAAAAGACCTTATTTTGTGGTCTTACAGCTGCTTTTACTGATTTAAAGAGAGAGAAAGCAATGGCTGCTTTCACATCCCCTCGCCTTGGGATATTTCTCCCTATTGATAGACTTGCAACTGCCTTGCCCATTTGATTTCACAGACAGAAGTTGTAAACACACAGAGCTTCCCAACAGCCACACCGATTTGGATGTGTTATTGGGTTTACACAAGGCTAGATTTAAAGAAACGATTTGGGGGCAAATGGAATGAAGTTTACTATGCGGGACAGCAAATTTGAGATAAGATTTAGAAGTGGACAGCGGCCACTGTTACCATGTTGAACACGTTTTTGTCAAAGACATTACAATAAAGTACAGAGAGTACTGATTTCAACTTTGAATTAGTTGCAATTGTTTGAGACTTGACTCAAAATGATAAAAAATGATTTTCGTAAAGGCGATTCTTCTTGCAGATGTGTATGATATTTGTATTTTCTCTGTGAGTGGGGTGAATGATTGCCAATTTTCCATATAATATTTAAAGTAAACAGTGAGGAGCATCTTTTGGGCTTTGAAAATGGCGTGGTGCATGAATCTTAAACCACCAATGTGAAAATGACACTTTTCTTGTTTATTTTAGCTTAAAGAAAAATCATGATGCTCTTGATGAGGGGGACAAGGTAAACAAACAACCAAGGGGTGTTTCCTCTTATAAAATATACGATAATTCGAATAAAAGATCAATAAATTAAATTAGTTCAAACAGTGAGTATTAATATATTTATCTTAAATATATTTATATAAAAGATGTGGAGATCTATTATTTTAGAGGTGTTCATAATTATTTATATCATTCAAAATTTGTAGAAGGAAATTAACCTTAAGTTGATTTAGGCTAATTAAATGAATGCATACAATGAAGTATAAATCAACTTAGATTAAAGTAAATGATCTAGGAGTTGAGAATGAAAAATTTAGAATAAGTGAAATGTTAAATCAAGGAATTGAATGTGAGGGATTAAAATATTTAGCTTAAAAAAATACATGATGAATAAATGTGATGCACTATTGAATGTAATCACTTTGATGGTATAAACTAATTGTCTTTATTAGACATGCATCTCTAATGCGTGATAGTCTTTGTATTGGTCAAATATGTGCCTTGTCGAACCAATCTTTCTTGTCATTAATGCATGGAAATAATTTGTAACTGATAAGAATGAACTCGGTACTAATGAATTGACACAACCTACTTCATCATAATCTCTACTATTCACTAATTGTTAAGGATTGGTTATATTTAAAAGTATCTTGGGGAAATCATTAGATTGCAAAGGTCAAGTTCTCTTAGGTTGACCCCCTTGATTGGATGAACCTCATAGTCATGAAAATGATTGAAGACATCATTGTCTAGTCATGCAAATTTCCTAGAATAATGATATGGAATTTGATGCCTTTAAATAATGTAAATTAAAATATTCCTAAAATAGTTTCTACTTGAAGTGTGAATACTAATTGATTGATGCTTAAACCAACTTGCCTTGAAACAATGAGCATTAAATACCTTCAAAATACCAAGACATAACAACTAATTGTATGAAATGTGTACCAAGTCAACTCATATTGACTAATAGAATAGGTAAGGGTTGACAAATATTTAAAATTTGATTTTTTTTGAATTTTGGGTCAAATTTTGCATGGTGTAATCTCTTTCTCACATGACATGAGATTGGCCTAGGATAAAATAGTACAAATATGAGGATGGGGAATGAATTTTTGGTCATGAGGGGTAATAATAGACATAATAAATAGGATATGTATAAATATATATGAATATAGATAAGATAGATACATATGTATGAGAATGATTATAAATGGAGGGGGGTAATGGATAAAAGAATGAGCCTAGCTTTGTACAAGAGTGTGTCATGTACATTGATATGGAATTATATTAATCATTGCATCAAAATGGGACCAAAACTAAATGAGAATTTGTATGGGTATGGAGATTTTACCATTATATTTTTCTCCCACTTTGAGGTGCATGGGATGAGGCTCGGATTGTGCCCTAGGTGAATTTGGCAGAATGGTTACCCCTCGGTCCTTGGATCTTAGCCAAAGAGGTTTAGCCCAAGAAGGCTCGTGCTCCTGTATTGGGTAGCTATAAATAATTTGTGGATGACCTCCATAAAAAAAAAAAAAGATGAATGATTACAAACATACATTTAAAGTAAATATTCAAACATACCAGGATATCAAGGTCCATGTAAATTAATTGAATCCCACTAGATCTCAATATGTGTGCTCCATGGTAACTTGCAAAATATAAAAAAAAATGTAATTAGTAGCTTATATTGATGCAAGTAAAGATTAGAGATGTAACACGAGAGAGAGAGAGAGAGAGAGAGAGAGAGAGAGAGAGAGAGAGAGAAGTGAGGTAGAGAAAGAAGTGAGGTAGAGAGAATTAGAGGGAAAAGGAGAGAGACAAAGACAAAGACAAAGAGAGAGAGAGAGAGAGAGAGAGAGAGAGAGAGAGAGTCAGATAAAGGGATGGAGATAGTGAGAGAGAGGTCTAGAGTGTAAGGGATAAAAATGAGTGATATAGAGAAACAAATAATACAACTTGTTGATTACTAAAATTTGACCTCCTGATTACTAAAATTTGACTAAGTTTGAAATTTTTGAGATCTTCCAAAAACTAGAATTTGCATTATAACTCCTAGAGATCCGAAACCACTTTCAAACATCCACTAAACTATATACATGAAATATAACTTAAAAGTATAAGAGAAGTAAACGTCATATTTAAAATGTACCCCTAAACCCTAAACCCTTAAAACCTCTACCCTCTACCCTTAACCCTCCCTCCCTCTATCTCTCTCCCACTCCATTCGTCTCTCTCATTCTCCCTCCCTCCTCCCCTCTCTCTCTCACTCACTCACTCTCTCTCTCTCCTCTCTACCCTTAACCCTCTACCATATACATTGGATCCTCAACCCTCATCTATGTACCTCCCTCCTCTTCTCTAGTTCTCTCTATCTCACTTCCCCCTCCATCTCTCCCTCCCTCCCTCCTCTTCTCTAGAGAGAGAGAGTCTCCCTAAATTGAAAGTGGTATAATATACTTAGAGGCATTGTCATTGGTTACATCCGTCGAATAGAAGGAATTGAAAGAGGAAAAATACTACATGAAATATAAATATAATTTGAGGATAGAACACACATATCGTGTAAAATAAGTGAGTCTCATGAATGAATGCGTTGCGTAACAATAAGATAAAATATCTCAAATGATAGGGCATAACAATAAGATAAAATATCTCAAATGATAGGGCATGGAAAGCATATGAACTATTGGTAAGTGTGAAGGAATACAATATTGTCCTCAATACTTGTATGGATAAAAATACTTGTATAAATATATAGAACTCGAGCAAAGCCATATACCCCAATAGAACACACAATGACTAAGGTAAAGTAATAGGTGTTCAGTAGTTAAGATAGATCTACATGTATGGCATCGTAGGTGCGACCGTATGACCAAATTTGTTAAGATGGGCAGATCAGATCCCATGACTTTATTACAATCGAACAAACGACATTCGTCAAAAAATGATTCATATTACATTAGATTACATCTTTACAGATGAGAGTCGTTTACAACAATTTTGAGAAAGGGCAGAATCGTAAATGAGTTTTCAGAAATGTTAAGAGTATAACCCAAGGCTTGGCCTCTGCAAACCATTGGTCTGATCTTTTAGCGATTCTGAGAAGCTCCCCCAAATGCAAAATGATCCACATTCTTTAGCTTTTTGATATTTCAATGAACACCCACAACCTGCCTACACTTCACTGTAGAAGAACATCACGTCAAAGGGGAGAAAGAGGAGGCAACGCAACTTCCCAAAGAATGGCTCTCCTCAATCCCAAATAACACCCTTCACTTTCCTGGCCTTCCATGCATGTTTGAAAGCACACCAACAATCTGCTCTCACTTCACTGTATGTAGAATTAAAAGGAAGAGGGGGCAGAGCAACCTCTAAAAGACCTTATTTTGATGTCTTAAAACTGCTTTTACTGATTTAAACAGAGAGAAAGCAATGGCTGCTTTTACATCCCCTCGCTTTGGGATGTTTCTCCCTATTGATTGACTTGCAACTGTCTTGCCCATTTGATTTCACAGATATTTCAGAGACTGAAGTTGTAAGCACACAGAATTTCCCCACAACCACACTGATTTGGATGTGTTAGTGGGTTTGCACAAGGCTACATTTAAAGAAACGATTTGGGGGCAAATAGAATAAAGTTTACTGTGCGGGACAGCAAATTTGAGATTAGATTTAAAAGTGTAGAGCCGCCACTCTTACGATATTGAACACGTTTTTGTCAAGGACATTACAATAGTACAGAGAGCAGGTACTGATGCCAACTTTGAATTAGTTGCAACTGTTTGAGACTTGACTTGAAATAATATAAAATGATTTTCGTAAAGGGAATTCTTCTGGCAAGTGTGTATGATATTTGTATTTAATCTGTGAGTGGGGTGAATGATTGCCAACTTGTCATATCAACTTTAAAGTAAATAGTGAGCACTGAGCAGCATCTTTTGGGCTTTGAAAATGGCGTGGTGCATGAATGTGATAATATAAAATAATAGAAATATCCAAGAGAACATGGAAACATGCAAAATATGACGATCAGTGGCGGACACTTTTCTTGTTTGTTTTAGCTTAAAAACACATCATGATGTTCTTGAAGAGGAGGACAAGGTAAACAACCAACCCTAAAATTAAGAGTGTTTCCTCTTCTAATTTCAATAAAAGATTAATAAATTAAAATAGTTCAAATGAATGAGTAGTAACATATTTATCTTAGATATATTTATATAAAAGATGTTGAGATATATCATTTTTAAAGTGTTCATTTTATTTTTATCACAAATTGAACTAAACAAATATGTATCTGAATAATGATCTTATTTAACATTTTTTATATAGATTTGTCTAGAATGGGTATGTCAGCAAATTGTGCTTCTAGAACCATGTACTTGAATCCATGGTAGCTTTCTTAGGAGACACTAATGGCATATATCATTTGGTTATAATGTTTTTTTTTTTTTTTTTTAAATTGTAGAATAATATTTTTGTTAAATAGTATTTTTTATATTTATTAATTTTATTTTAAAATTGATGTTTTATATAATGGATTATTATAGTAAGTGATCTATATTATTTTACATAAAGATTTATATTACATATATCTATAAAAAAGGGTAGATGGGAAAAGGAAGTCCAAGCAAGGCCAAACCTTAAATAACAATTCTAGGAAGAAAAATAAGAAATGCAATAGATTTTAAATATTAAAAAAAGAGTAAATTATATATTTTATTAAATAATTATTTATATCATTTAAAATTAGTAAAAGGAAATTAACATTTCACTTAAGTTAATTTAGACTAATAAAATGAATGCATACAATGAAGTATATAAATCAGCTAGATTAAATTAAATGGCATAGGAACTGTGAATGAATAATTTAGAATAATTGAAATGCTAAATCAAGAAATTGATTGTGAGGGATTAAAATATTTATCTTTAGAAAAAACATGATGAATAAAAGTGATACACTATTGAACTTAATCACTTTGATGCTATAAATTAATGGTCTCTATTAGATATTCAACTCTAATATATTATAATCTTCAATTCAATATTGGTCAAATATGTGCCTTGCAAAATCGATCTTGCTTTCCACACATGAGAATTCTTAATGCATGGTAATAATTTGTAACTGATAAGAATGAACCTACTAATAGAAAATTGACACAACCCACTTCATCATAATATCCACTTTTAGTAATTGTGAAGGATTTGTTGTATTTAAAAGTACCTTAGGTAAATCATTGGAGTGCAAAGGCCAAGTTCCCTTAGGTTGAGACCTTAATTGGATGGACTTCGTAGTCATGAAAATGATTGAAGACGCCATTGTCTATTCATGCAAATGTCCTAGAATAATGATGTAGAATTAGATGTCGTTAAATAATCTAAATCAAAATATTCTTAAAATAGTTTCTACTTAAGGTGTGAATCATATTCAATTAATGCTTAGATCTCCTTGCCTTGAAATAATGGGCATTAAATTCCTTGAAAGGCCAAGACATGACAACTAATTGTATGAAATGTGTACCAAGTCAACTCATAATGATTAATAGAATAGGTAAGAGTCAACAAATATTTACAATTTTTATTTTTATTTTTTAAATTTTAGGTCAAATTTTGCATGGTGTAATCACTTTCTCACATGATATGAGATTGGCCTAGGATAGAATAGTATAAGTATGAGGATGGGGAATGAAGTTTTGGTCATAAGGGGTAATGATAGGCATAATAAATGGTATAAGTATAAAAATATGAATGAATATATGTAAGATAGATACATATATATGAGAATGATTATAAATGGAGAAGGGTAATGGATCAAATAATGAGCCTAGATTCGTACAAGACTGTGTCATGTACATTGATGTGGAATTATATTAATCATTCCATCAAAATGGGGCCAAAGATAAATGGGAATTTGTATGTGTATGGATATTTTACTGTTGGCATGTTATGCCCCCCCATGGCCCATTGAGTATAATTGATCTGAGATAGATTGCATAGGCCATTTTTGTTGGCTACATATACCATTATAAATAAATAGAACACCAAAAAAGGCATATGCCCTAATTTGGCTCTAAGAGCATGAACACAAAATGGTTGTGGTAAAGCCATATGTCCTTAGTAGTAGGATATATGGTGCAATCACAGTAGGAGACCTGGTTTCCATAGGGAATAGTCTAAACCATGCAACAATGAGTCAACACAGTGGAAATAACACAACAAATTGATATGTGAACATGAAATCTCATTGAATTGATAATCTTACATGCAACATATGCCACAAGGGAAAACATCCAAGGCTCATAGGCCCACCACAAGGGATTTCAACAATACAACTGGCCAACATGCCTTATTACATGCCCCGAAGGATTATGTGAAAATGTATTGAATCTATCTAATCATGAACAACTAACTAATGATCTAAAATGAATTAAAATGCATATAAATATGTTTCTCAAGGGATCCCCCAAATAGGTCTGCGTTGACCACCAAGGTTAATAACCTGATGAATGTTCATACATGAATGTCGGCCTCAAAACATGAAGAGATGACTCCACACAAAAAGATATGACTTGTGAATCCCCAAGATAGGTCCCAATGAACCCAAGGTGCTTGTATGGTGTCTAATTAAGCTCCACACAATTTGGAATATAGACCAAGTCAGCCCCAAATGTTCTGACTGGTAACATAGTGAAATTTTGAGAGTGATAACTTTCAAAAACAATTGCAAATGATGTGGAATCTAAATATGTGATAGATGTCGATGTGAAGATGTTATATCTTTCTCTGCAAAATGAGAAACAACGATGTGGTAAAATCCAAAATAAACTACTGAAACTGCTACTGAATGCCATCCAAGAAAAGAACTATTTTTGGTTGATATAGGATTGCTTTACAACTAGGGATGTTCTTGCATCAGACACCTGGGGTTGGAAGAAAAGTGAGTCCCTCACTTTTCAAGGCTAAGAGGAAAACCAAGATGGTCCACCTCAGCTTGAGGAATCCATGATGAATCCTCCACTGGTCTGCCTTTCTGCTTCACAACATATTCCTTGTACTGCTTATTCCTAGTGCTTTTTTTGGTTCTAGTATCCAAAATCTGCTCAATTTCCTCTAGTTCCTGATGTAGTAACTGCTCCTACAAATCCACTTCATCACTACTACCACTCGATTGTCCTTCATAAAATTCATATATGTCTGGAACATTGAAAATATGTGATATACCCAATGTCTCTGGTATCTCCACTTCATATGCATTTCCAAAATCAAACTTCCTTAGAATATTGCACGGTCCAAACTTCCTCGTCTTCAACTTATTGTATGTACCAACTGGAAATATCTCCTTCCTCAAATATACCATCACTTCATCTCCAATAGAAAATTCCTTATGTCTCTGGTGTTCATCTACCTTCTCATTATACTTATCATTCATATCTTCCAAATGATTTCAAACCTAATTATGCACTGTCTTCATGAAATCTGTAAACTCTTCTGCCTTTGCACTCCTTTTATTCTCCATACTAATGCCCCTTAACTCTGCAACTCCTCTAGGACTTAATCCAGTAACAATCTGAAATGGTGTATTCCCTGTACTCTAGTTCATTGAATTATTGTATGAAAACTCTACCTGTGGTAAAAATATATCCCAACCTCCTACCTTATCTCCGACCACACATCTCAACAAGTTACCCAAACTTTTGTTCACTACTTTTGTTTATCCATATGTCAATGGGTGATATGCTGAACTAAACTTCAAATTTGTCTTCATCTTCTTCCATAATGTCCTCCAAAAATATCCAATGAATTTAGTGTCTCTTTCTGAAACAATACTCCTAGGTAATCCATGCAATCTCACAATCTCTTTGAATAATAAGTCAATGACATGCACAACATCATTAGTCTTCTTACAAGGAATAAAATGTGCCATTATAGAAAATTTGTCCACTATTGTACCATGATAGAATCATAACCTATTTTTGTTCTCGGTAATCCCAATATGAAATCCATGCTCAAATTTTCCAAGGTCTCTCTGATACTATCAAAGGTTTATACAATCTATTATTCTAACTACTCCTTTTTGCAACTTGAAAAATTCTACAACTTTGAACTTACTTCCTTACATCCTTATATATCTACAACAAAAATAATGTTCAATCACTAAAGCTACTATCTTATCCACTCCAAAATTTCTTGCTAATCCTCCACTATGCTTTTCCTTGATCAAATTATCTCTCATTGAACTCCTCAGTATACACAATTGATTTCCCTTCAATAACATAACTTCTTGAATAAAATAATCCAATCATTGGCTCTGATCTGTCACTATTGGTTCTTTACATGCTTTCCATGCTTCACAAAAATTTGCATCATCTTCATACATATGCTTTAGTTCCTTGAGTCCCAATACTTGTACTCTCATATTTGTCAAAAAATTTCTCCTTCTGCTCAATGTATCTATAACCTTGTTTGACTTGCCACTTCTATCTTCAATACAAATGTATAACTCTACAAGAACTAAACCCATTTCATGTGTCTATGATTCAATTTTCCTTGACTATTCAAATACTACAAAGCTTGATGATTTGTATACAACACAAACTCCTTAGGCAACAAGTAATGTCTCCACTTCTTCAAAGCTTGAATGATGGAAACAAGTAATGTGACCTCAAGTTCATAGGGAGAGGGTTTAGGGGATACCTCTAGGGTTTGGGGTTGTTCCTAAACTTGTTTGACCTTCCCTCTTCAATAGGATTTAGCTTGAGGTTGAATTTGTATAAGATGGTTAAGGATGAGTGAATGGAACTTGATAACTTGTATCTAATAATGATGTATAAATTTGGCTAATAGGATCTAATGGGGCAAACAATGATTTTTTTATGGGCTAATGATGGTCTACTTGTTGTAGCTACATGTAGGAGCTAAAAAATGAGTGCTATGTCCAAGACCACCTACAAAATAATGAAAACCTTTTACAAAAGAGTATGCAAGAAATAATCTTGCTTGATATTAAGATCTATCAAATATAATGATGAGGTATCTTACAAAAGTGTACAATAGCCTTTCTTATATAGAAAAGGTGTGATGAAGTACAAAATGAAAAACATTAAATGAATTGTGTCATTGTTAAATGAAATGAGTCATTGTTAAATGACATGAGTCATTGTTAAATGACATGAGTCATTGTTAAATGACATGAGTCATTGTTAAATGACATGAGTCATTGTTAAATGACCTATGACCCTGACCCTAGTATTAAATAAAATATTATCTAAACAACTTAAAGCTTCTAGAAATATGCCTAGGACCTAAGTGGACTTAACATATAAATAGGACCCCACTAATAACTATTTAGGAAAATTACCTATTTACACCAACACTACATGCCTAATTTTGGGTTGAGCTTGGGATGACATGATTCCTTAAGATTGTTTATGCCATTTCTAGGAAAAAAACTATAATTATTATTAAGGTTGAACATTTTTGGACATTGTACCTATCTAATAAAGAATGTGTTATTGAAGAGTGTGTTATGGTTAACAATCTAAATGAAATGATTGGATTTCACTAATGTATAGTTAGTATTTGTTTATGCTTACATATTGAGTAGATGTCACCTCATGTGAGTTCTCTTTGATTCTTATGTGACCTGTAGGACTCTATATATTCTCCTAAATCACTTGATTGTGATATACATATCTGAGTTTTCTTGACCAATACTTGTGAACTTGTGTTATGTGTAGATTATGTGTACATGTTTATAAGATCCCCACATGTGTGAGCATCTAAGATAATTGGGAAATGAAAATACAATTATTAAACTTTGCCAATAATTGGTGCTTGGGATATTGTAAGTGATTATCAATATTCACTTGGTTCATGAAGGTTAAGGATCGCCAAGGGCCACCCTAGTTATGATATAGTAACACTAATTGAAGCTAATCATTGTATTGATAAGGTTAGTACATAATCATCTATAACACATGGCTAATTGATGCCAAGTGCTACCCATATTGTAAAGAATATAGATGATAATATCACTAAGGTCACAAGGTGGTATATGTCAAAAGATACTTCTTTCTGGGTGGATAGACTTGTTGTTAGTGGCCTAAGGGTGATTGAAGTTGGAATCCACTAGGATAGATAGGTTCATTACTTATGGAAATATCACATATGTCTATATGACCCATAGGATGGAGGGTGGACCCTTGGTGTAGTATGAGATACATTGTTCAAATCCTCTTTGTATTCATTTGATGGTGTTGCAAGTAATCTAGGATGTTTGGACCATCATCATGACTACTGTGAAAGACAAGGGACAGATGTAATGTGCAATAAATTGAAATTCATTTTTCTATAAGGGATACACAAAAAGGGTAGGTTTTATTCATTGTGGATTTGTCAATCACTCATTGTGTATATGTTAGTCACTCATTATTTACTTATGTAGATGGCCTTAGGTTTTGTGCACATTATTATACTAATGCTTTTTCTAGTGATGGAATCAAGTAGTATGAAATGTGTCACCGTCATCATAGATGGTGGTGGATTAGAAAAAGGATGGGATCAATTAGAGAGGGATCAACAGGTAGATAGAGAAATAGGGATAAGGGAGGAGAGATATAGAGAGATACCTAGAGAGAGAGAGAGAGAGAGAGGGATAGGGGGAGAGAGAGAGAGGGAGGTGATATGTAGAGAGTTAGATAGAGATCTAGAGAGGGATGAAGGGAGAGAGAGGTAGGTAGAGAGAGGGAGTAAGTGAGAGGTAGGTAGAGAAATAGAGGGGGAGAGATGCAAAGATATATGTAGAGGGATAGAGGAGATAGAGATATCTAGAGGGAAAGGGTGTAACATGCCAATTGTTCATGCAAGTAAATTTCCTAAGTTCTCGCTTTCAAGTAAATAAACTATGATTCAAACCAAATTGCAATAAAAAATTTCTTTTCCATAAAGAGAAAGAATGAACATAAATGGTCACATAACAAATTTCAATCATTGATTTCATTTCCAATACAATAATCAATATGTTACAATATTTCCAAGATTTTAAATAATTGCATACATAGCTCAACCGAGCTTCAAAGAAATAGATACAGATGGTCTAGGAATCTTCTTCAAAACTTGATTGCTAGCTGAGGAGGAGAAGCGTCACTCAAGTGATTTTTCACCAACCATAAACTCATATGTAGTCCCCTACACATCTATCATTGGATAGATGGCCCTACCCTTCAATGAAGAGATTAGTGAAGAAACCTTGTAACTTTAATCTTAATGAGCTTAGTGTTGTGCCCTACATAACTAGAACTTGTAGAACTTGTAGACCTTACAATCCTAATCTAGCATGCATAAAAAGGAACACAATGAACTAAACATGGAGCCAAAGGAAAACACACTACTTTGGCCAAATTATTCTCACTCACTACTTCGAGTGACAATAATCCTATTCACATACACTACCCTAGCTCGTTCTGACTTTAGACCACTATATCTATGCATAGGTAAACCTTCAATAGGTAAATTAACCTTAGATTTGACCTATTCCCTTTTCCCAAATCTCAATGGTACATCTACCAAATTAACATAAGCAAAATCATAAGTTACGTACCCCCTCTTCAATGGATAACCTAATCCTAGGTATAACTCATAAGCTTTATAAGTTCACAAAACAACTTTACATAGAATAACTTAACAAGTTATTCCCTATTTGTCAATCCTAGTATGTAATACTATAGAAGTTAATCAGTCACTCCTTAATATGGAGTAAATACAAAAACTTATATGGAAATCATATCAACAAGACCTTTCCTATTTTACAAGCAAATAGACTATTCCTCTTTTTCAAAAAAACTAGTACAATTCCTAAATAAACATAAAAGGAAAACAATCTTTTAGATAAAAGATAAAATAAAATAAGAATAGAATTCCATGCTTGCTAATCACTTAATCCAATCGACTCTTTGGACCTCTAGATTGGCCTCCTCTTTAAATCAACTTAGCAACCAACCTCTCTCAACTATTCTCACTAAAACTTCCTCACAATAGCTCTCAGCAAACTAAGAATCCCTCAATGAAATATACAATATAAAAGGAGTAGCATAATGTTGCATAAAGAAAGTGTATCAAATGAGGTGAGTTTTCCCTATAGTTATACCCAAAAACCAACTTCTCAAGGCTAAAAACAAGGTTCACTCTATGCCACTTCTCATCCATAAATAGTCAACTCAGCTTACCAGTAAAAAAGGTGGTAGATTCCTATTAGATTACTCATCAAAACTATACAACAAATTGATCTAGTGCTTACCATAGCAGGTTTGAAAAATTCATAAAGCACATGCTTTATATAGGAAATGACATCCAAGTTTGAAATACTTCTAAAGAAATCAAATAATTTATAATATGGTGCCAAGTTTACAACACATTTCCTATTCTCAAGGTTGCAACTTAGACAGAGGAATAAGTCTATCACTATTTGGTTGCCAATACTCAATTGACTTAGTCAAGGCGTGTCTATCAACACTTAACAATAGTTAAACCTCTTCATTTATAATGTTGTTAATACATTGACTTAGTACATTGCATAAAATGTGTTGCACTTTATTTCTGGTGTTCTTTATCTTTACACAATAGCTTTATTCTCATGTATTACCTTTGCACTTTATCATAATGATATATGCAGCTTAATACTTATTATTGCGCTAGTACATATTGTGCTACATTTCACATTTGATCGACCATAGCATATATTATCTGAATCAACCTTTAATACTTGCATAAAATACATACATGTACATACATACATATATATATATATATATCAATAAACAACATTCAATGCTATATATGTATATATATATTCTAATACATATATATATATATATATATATTTCTTGGCAAAAAAGTATGTATACATTTGATATTCAAATGAATAGGATCAAGTTAACATTTCATATACAATATCGTTTGTATATATATATAAATATATATATACCTATATACATGTATACATACATACACATATATCGACATATTCGTATGGACATTCTCGTTATCATTACATAATGTATATTGATACGTATATACATATGTATATATGTATATATTTCATATATATATACATTTGATTGCACAATCACATTATAAAAAAATACTATCGTATTGATAGGTATATATACGTGTGATGTATATATATATACACATATATGTCACATTGTCCTCTTGATATCACAATGCTCACAAGCAACCTGTCCATAAGCGTGCATATGTACATCTACCTATGTAATCTCATGTGCATGTCCCTTCATGTGTATGGATTATGGTTGACATGCATATGTGTATATATATATGTACATTAAATGTTTATACATCTCATCAATCACGTATATCATATGAAGAAGTAATCGAATGCACCAAGTATCAAACATAATCAAAGAATGGTCCTAACATAAATCGAGATCCTTTCTAATGCAAACACATCATGCTTGAAAGGATGACTTACCAATTGGTGCAGTCAAGGATGGAGGGTCGAGGAATAGGACTGTCCAGCCTTCCAACAAGAGTAAGCACAATAGAAACTCAATGAACAAGAATAATAATCACGCATGGAAATATAGAGAATGATCAATTATTCATTGGAAACATACCCTGCCTTCCAACTTACAAAATGATATGGTGTTAAGCCCAAAAATACAATGCAGGTCAAAGCCCTTATCTACTATCTATATCTACTGATAATGATTGCGATTAATGCAACTACAAAATGCCTATATATACTAATTGTAAGGAAAGCTAGATGTGGAAACAACTCTCCTAACGTCAAAAACCTCAGAGAAGAATCTAGATATACTTTTAATTTTTCCAATTTTAGTTCAATTAAGATGCACTATGAAGTAGATAACAAAAATAGAGTATTTGACAATCACACATGAACACCAGATATATGTGGGAAAACCCTTATGGGAGAAAAACCCACCACACCAAGAGAAATCACTTTGTATTACAGTAATGGAGATTACATACAAATGTTAGATTTATCTTTCTGGTGTCTGTTTATAGCAACATTCACCATGAACAATCTTGTACAGTAACCTCCAAATTACAATCTTTTCAGAATAGAATTCACTCTGATACAATTCGAACTATTCACACACAACTATTGATCGAACCAACCGAATCACTATAGAGATTACAAACTATATTCATGTCATTCCTGGGTGTTGAGCTTCCTCACAGAACTATCACAATGAACTGTCTCCCAACGGTTCCAATTCGGCTCCTCTGATTGGCCGAATACCAACCACGTACATAGTCATCACTCGGTCAGAAGAAACAAACTTTGTTGGCATCTCGGTGAGACACTAACAGTGTCTCGCCGATGCCACAAAGTCTTCATATCGTTGTCACCAAGAGTCATTTCCATCGGCAAGAGGTTTCACTGAGATTACAACTTGTATCGGCTTCAATTTTCCTTTGGCAAGACTATCGCTCTCACCAAGAAATCCCAACGAGCCTTCTTGTGTTACACCGAGTTTAGGAGACTATCGCTAAGACTTCCTTATGTCGCCAGGACCTCACAACGATGTTCTCCACATGTATCGCTATCGCCCAGACTCATCACTTTCGATGAGACATCATACCGAAGCTCGACAAGTCACATAGACATGAGTTTTCCATTCGGCAAGAGTATCGTTCTTCGCGAAGACCTCATGCCGAGTCACCACGGGTTATACCAAAGTCGTATGTTATAACGAGCTCCAAAGAATAGCCAGCAATACATATCAATATCGCCAAGAGGTTTCTCCGAGATCACACATGTCACCCTGAAGTCATCAACAGTCGCCAAGATATATCACCTTCGCCGAGAGTTCTTATCGAACACATATATGTTACACCGAAGACCTCTCATCATCGGCGAGACTCACCAATGTCGCTGGGACTTCATAGTGAGAACTCTTTAGTTATCCCGAAGACTTCAATACATAACATACTGTCAGCAAGACATTAGCTTTCACTGGGACTTCACACCGAACAAAGCCTTTCAACCAAAGGTCTTCCCGATATATGATTGAATGGCCTATCAGCCAGAGATCTTCACAGGCGCTAAGAGATCACACCGAAAGCAACCTGTCACAATGATATGATCCTTTGGTGAGACAAAAACTAGGTCACAACGACCTGTACAAACATGATGTTCCAAGCTGCTAGTCAGCCAAACATAAGAATTGCCACACCAACTTGGCTCCAATGGAGGTTTCAACCCGTGATGATTGAGGCATACTTTTCCAACAATCTCCCACTTGACAAAGATCACATAGGCACCTCCAGAGCACAATAAAACTTAATGAAAATCATGGGCACTAAGGCCCATCGAACTAGCACACCACCTGAACTTGTCTATGCTCACTGGCTTCGTCAATGAATCTGCAAAATTCTCCAAAGTATCAACCTTTTCCAAACTGACCTTTCCATCCTCCACCATATCTCATACAAAGTGGTATTGTACATCAATATGTTTCGTCCTGGCATGGAAAGTTGGATTCTTTGCCAGACAAATTGCACTCTAACTGTCACAAAAAATAGTAATTTCCCCTGCATCAAAACCAATGTTAGAACACAAATGTTTCAACCAAACTGATTCTTTACAAGCATGAGTAGCTGTCATGTATTCAGCCTCTGTAGTGGACAAAGTAATTACAACCTGCCGCTTACTCATCCAACTCACTGCACCAGCATTCAACATGAAAATGTATCCACTGGTGGACCTCCTGTTGTCAATGTCCCCTGCCTAATCAGAATCTACATATCCACAAATACTGAGACTCCTCTATGATTCAACCAAGTTCCCATGGTAACACAAAGAAAAGTCTAAAGTTCCCTTCAAATATCTAAACACTCTCTTCACAGCATCCCAATGTATCCTTCCAGGATTTTCCATAAATCGACTAAGAACTCCCACTGCTTGGGCAATGTCTGGCCTTGTACAGACCATTGCATACATGAGACTGCCAACGCACTAGCATAGGGTACACTAGTCATGTCCTCCATCTCAGTAGGAGATTTTGGACAGTCCTCAACAGATAGCTTCATTCCCTACAAGACTGGAACCACTAGCTATTTGCAATCATTCATACAAAATCTCTCAAGAACAGTCCTAATATACTTACTTTGACTGAGCCATAGTTTTCTATTCTTCCTATCCCTGGTTATCTCCATCCCCAGAATATACCTTGCTGTACCAAGATCTTTCATTTCGAACTTAGCAGACAACTAAGACTTAAGATCAGAAATCATTAGCTTACTATTGCCTATGAACAACATATCATCAACATAGAGAGTAATAATAAGCACTCGATCACTCTCAACTTTATAATATACACAATGATCAGATTTTGATCTCACAAATCCCAAAGACAATACAAAAGTATCAAATTTCTAGTACCACATTCTAGGTGACTGATTTAACCCATACAGAGAATTCTTTAATTTGCATACCAATTTTTCTTTACCTTTCTCAACAAAGTGCTCAGGCTGGGACATATAGATTTATTCTTCAAGATCACCATGAAGAAATGATGTCTTCATATCCATCTGTTCGACCTCTAAGTCATACGATGCTACAAGTGAAAAGAAATCTGATAGATGTCAGCTTTGCTACAGGAGAAAATATTTCCCCATAATCGATTCCCTCTACCTGGGAATAACCCTTTGTAACCACTCTTGCCTTGTACTTTTCTACACTGCCATCCAGACCAATTTTCTTCTTAAATACCCATTTACAGCCAATAGCCTTTCTTCCTTTAGGCAAGGGCACCAAACTCCAGGTTTCATTATTTTCTAATGATGCCATCTCTTCATTCATGGCTTCCAACCAAGAGTCTGAATTAGACATTTTAAATGCATCCTTTACAGTCCTAGGCTCATCAGTGCTAGAAATTAAAGCATAGGCACAAGTAGAATAAATCAAAGAGAACCCATACCTATCAGGTTGCTTTCTTTCACGAGTTGACCTCCTCACTTGCTGAGGCTGAGGTTGAGGTTCTTCTTCTTCTTCAGAACTATCAGAACTACTTGAGCTCTCCTCAGTTTCAAGTACATTTTGAATTTTCAATTCCTCTTTCTCTGGTGTAGGAGGAATTAAAGCTACATCCTTATTGTTTTCTGACTTTGTCTCTGACTGCAAATCCAAAGTGGAAGGTTTCAGCTCACGAAAGATTACACTTTTGTTGTATACAACCTTCTCTGTATCAGGATTCCAAAGCTTGTATCCTTTTATGACAACACTATAGCCAATAAAAATTCATTTGACAACCTTGTTCTCTAGTTTAGATCTTTTCACATCCGGCACATGACCATATGCCTCACAGCCAAAAACACGAACATGTCTAAGAGAGGGCTTCTTACCAGACCACGCTTCCAAAGGTGTTTTCTCAACAAGAGCAGAATTTGGAGAACAATTTATTAGCTAACATGCAGTAGATATAGCCTCAGCCCATAATTTCTCCTCCAAGCCAGCACTACTGAGCATACTTCGTGTTCTCTCCATTATTGTCCTATTGAATCTTTCTGCAACTCCATTCTGTTGTGGAGTATAAGGTGTAGTCTTGTGTATTTTAATTCCATGGTCTTTATAGTATCTTTCAAATTCATCAGAATAGAATTCACTGCCATTATCCGTCCTTAAGCATTTTATTTTTCTACTAGTATGATTTTCAACAAGATTTTTAAATTCTTTAAACTAACTGAATACTTCTGATTTACTTTTTAGAAAATATACAAATTCTTTTCTTGAGTAATCATCAATAAACGACACATAGTATCTTGCCTTAGACAAAGAAGGAACATCCACTAGACCAAATACATCCGAATGAATATAATCTAACAAACTAGAAGATTTATGAGGACTGGAATTAAAAAAACATGGTGTTGCTTTCCATATATACAATGCTCATAGAATTCAAATTCGAGATTACAATCTTCAAGCCCCTCAACCAGGTTTTTATTCTTCAAGGTTTTTAAACCTTTTTCTCCTATGTGGCCTAACCTATGATGCCAGAGCATAGTCTTCTCTCGTGGAAGTTTTACTTCCATAGAGTTTACATAATTAGGGATATTTCCGTCTTTACCTCCATGAGTAGCTTTCAGTGACTTTCCAGAGACACTCTTACATTGAACAGCATGTGCATCTAGTTTGTACAGGGTACCAATTCGAGCACCTCTAGCTAGCACCATTGAACCTCTAGTCATCTTGCAGCCATTTCTAGAGAACATGACTTGTACTCCAATATCATTCAGCTAACTGACAGACAGTAAATTTCGAGCCAAACCTAGTATGTGCATAACATCATTAGTTCCCTTTACTCTGCCATCAGGAAATTGTATTCTGACTCTTCCACAACCAACTATCTCCAAAGTTGAATCACTTTCCAAGTACACCTTTCCACCATCGTATTCTTCATACTTTGTGAACTAGTCTCTATGAGATGTCATGTGGAAAGATGCTCCAGAATCAATCAGCTAGACATCATCTGATGCCTGAGTAGCCAAGGCTGCAATGAAAGAATCTACATCACTATGAGAAGAATCATTGTCAGAAGAATACTTCTTCTTCTTCTTCTCCTCTTTACAATCCTTTCAGACATGACCAAGTTACCCACAGTTCCAGCATTTCACCTTGGACTTCTTGCCAGGAGACTTTGATCGCCCCTCTGATTTCGATTTTGATTTCTTGTCCTTCTTCTTGCCTTTCTCTTTCAGTCTTCCTCTGACAGCAAGAGCTTCCTTTGCCATCTCATAAGATTTCCTTCTCATCTCTTCTGACAGCAAAGAACTAACAACATCTTCCATCTTGAAACTGGATGTTGTACTCCCAATAGCCATCATCAGATGATCCCAAGAGTCTAGAAAAGAACACAGTAATAGCATACAATGATCCTCTTCCTCAATTTTTACACCAATAGATGTCAATTGAGCAATTAGCATATTAAATGCGTTCAAATGATCAGCCACATACCCTCCTTCCTGCATTCTCAAAGAATACAACTTCTTCCTCAGGAACAGTTTATTCACCAAGGACTTCCCCTGATAAATAGACGCTAGTCTCTTCCACAAAGAAGAGGCAGTCTTCTCCTCATGCACATTTAGAATAACTGAGTCTGCCAAACAGAGCCTTATCAACCCCTTAGACTTTCTATCTGCAAGGTCCCAATCTTCTTGCTTCATGCTTGTAGGTTTAGTTCCAGACACTGCAAGCCACAGATCACGATCAACTAGAAGATCCTCCATCTTGAGTTTCCACAACTCAAAGTTACTGCCGTTGAACTTCTCTATTTCAAACTTTTTAGACGTGCTAGCCATCTCAACCTGTAAGCAGAAATAAAAAATTCTACAAGACTCCCACTAGATAGAATTGACTCAAAAAACCCAACGTACCCACAAGGATAACACAACTGGCCAAGCTCTGATACCACTTGTAAGGAAAGCTAGATGTGGAAACAACTCTCCTAACGTCAAAACCTCATAGAAGAATGTAGATATACTTTTACTTTTTCTAGTTTCAGTTCAACTAAGATGCACTATGAAGTAGATAATAGAAATAGAGTATTTTACAATCACACATGAACACCAGATATATGTGGGAAAACCCTTACGGGAGAAAAACCCACCACACCAAGAGAAATCACTTTGTATTATAGTAATGGAGATTACATACAAATGTCAGACTTATCTTTCTGGTGTCTGTTTATAGCAACATTCACCATGAACAATCTTGTACAGGAACCTTCAAATTACAATCTTTTCAGAATAGAATTCACTCTGATACAATTCGAACTATTCACACACAACTGTTGATCGAACCAACTGAATCACTACAGAGATTACAAACTATATTCATGTCATTCCTGGCTGTTGAGCTTCCTCAAAAAACTGTCACAATGAACTATCTCCCAACGGTTCCAATTCGGCTCCTCTGATTGGCTGAATACCAGCCACGTAGATAGTCATCACTCGGTTAGAAGAAACAAAATTTGTTGGCATCTCGGTGAGACACTAACAGTGTCTTGCCGATGCCACAAAGTCTTCATATCGATGTCGCCAAGAGTTGTTTCCATCAGCAAGAGGTTTCATCGAGCTTACAACTTGTATTGACTTCAGTTTTCCTTTCAGCAAGACTATCACTCTTGCCAAGACATCCCAATGAGCCTTCTTGTGTTACACCGAGTTAAGGAGACTATCACTAAGACTTCCTTATGTCACCAGGACCTCACACCGACGTTCTCCACATGTATCACTATCGCCCAGACTCATCGCTTTCGGTGAGATGTCATACCAAAGCTCCACAAGTCACATAGATGTGAGTTTTCCATTCAGCAAGAGTATCGTTCTTCGCTAAGACCTCACGCCGAGTCACCACGAGTTATACCGAAGTCGTATGCTATACCGAGCTCCAAAGAATAGTTGGAAAGACATATCAATATCGCTAAGAGGTTTCTCCGAGATCACACATGTCACCCCAAAGTCATCAACAGTCGCCAAGACATATCACCTTCGCTGAGAGTTCTTATCGAACACATATTTGAAGTACCCTAAATCTGCAAGTAAAACTAACCTCAAATACTCATTGGAAGGGTTAGTCTAAACATACAAATCTGCAAATACCTCCATGAAATAAAATATCTATGCTAAAGAAATACCACAAGTAACAAAAACAACATCAAGAAGACATTTCAAAAGCAAGATAATCACCTATTCCATGTTGGATTGGTGTCACATGTGCTAGTGACCCTTTCCCAACCCTTCATCAATAGCTAAAATGATGAAGTGCAATGGAGATGAAGAACAAGATTATTTCTCAAACCAAGAGAGTAACCTTGCATAAAAATTGTGGATCCATGAATGAGAATGAAGGCCCTCTTTTATAGATTTTCTTGATGAGAGATTGGCCAAGATGGTGAATGTGGGACTAAAGATCCTCCAATGAGAAAAGGACACTTGTCAAGTGATGATAGGCCAATGGTTGTGCAAGATTTGGGAAGAGTGCCCATGAGAGGGAGAATTTGAATTCAAATTTTGCAATAAATTTTGAGAGGGAGACAAGAAAAGCAGCAATAAATGCTATGTTGGAGGGACAAATCAACTTGCCATGCTGAGGGAAAATGAGAGTTTTTTAATAAATCAATAAAATTGATTTATTTGTGCAAGTGGCTAGATCTATATAATGCAAGTGGGTGAGATTAGTATTTAATCAGGGTTAGATTAAATAGATGATGATTATGTTAGTTTAATGATGATTAGGTGAGTTGACTTTTAGGACTTTGATATTTGATTTATTTAAATCAGAAAATGATGGAATATGATTTTGGATTTGATTTAAATGGATGTTTGATTTATAAAAAGGTTGATGATAATGTTTTCTTGATTTTAAATAAATGATCTTAGGAAATGGAGATTAATGAAATGAATGGATGAAAGTGATGAATGGGCCTAATGTGAGACCTAATTTGACTGAATCCAATCGAATGCATAATGTTAATTTTGCATGTCTACATTTTGCCCCTCTTTGAAGCAATGTACTTGTTGCGTTGATTCAAAGAATAACTTGCCGCAATCAAAATTCAAAAAATTCCTGATTTTAAAGATGCCCCAGCGGAAAGTACACTGGTACATTGCCCCCTCGAGAGATTGAGAGAAAAGATTCGATTTGAGGGCCGATATCACGATAAAGAGGTTCAAAATGGGTGGTTATGGACGATGATGCAAAGATGATGATTTCAAGATGCTTAGAATAACAAATCTATATTATCCTAAACAACTTAAATGATGCTATGATATGAGATGGATGAGATTGATGATGTGATATGCTATGATATGCAATGGATGATTTATGAGATGCTTATACTAATAGATCTATATTATGATGATGATTATGCATGTGAGATGATATGCAGAATACCGATGATTTATGGATGCAAGATGGATGCATGATGGATGCATGATGGATTTATTGGTGATGATGATTAACTATTCATGCTATGATGTTATTGCAGAAAATGAAGAAATTAGATGATGACAAGAGGATCCAACAAACCAACATCATGAGAGATGATGATGATGATGATAGATGAGAAAAGATAGATGGATAATTTGCTTATCAAGGATTGGGATTTTCAAAGGGTCACTTACTTTATGTTTGATAACACGCCTAAGTACGATGCATCAAGGTATGAAGGACCAGGATGGCGTTGTACTTAGTGTGATGGACTTTGACTCGAAAAATAGATAGGAGTATTCTTGTTCATACCTGACATACAAAAACCTTGCTAGGATGCACTTTAGAAGTCTCAAACATCTCGGACCAAAACACAGAAAGGTATAACCAATCAATGTAATAGTCAACAAGCTATCTGAAACATCCTCCATACATATCTAACAAAGCAAGTATTCTCCAAGTTATTTTACAAGAACGTCCAACAAGCACAACAAACAAAAGAATGATGATCGTTTCCCCATTCCTATCTCTCTAAATCTTTCATTCAGATATCATCGAGAGGTCCTTGGATTGAGCGCAATAAGATAAGTCAAAAGAAAAAGACCAAGCACACAAACAAGCTGATGTTCTTCAATACCGCTAACCAAAAGGGAATGTGTTTTTAAGGATAAGAACCGAAACTTATTGCCAAAAGATAATGTCCATTGTAGGAAGGATACATCCTAGGACATGTTAGTGGATGGCGGCACGTCATTTCGTTTATCCATAGTGTTCTTTTTGATAAATAATGCCCCTTGTAGGAAGGATTCATCCTAGGACATGATGTTATCAGATGATTGATATGGGACTATTTGGATGATGGACTATCGACACAAAGACTTGACCAACTTGTTTACGTACTGACTGAGACTTGAGGCTTGGCGCTTTTGAGATTTACTTTTAACCTGCTAGACTTGTTTCTAACTGTTTCACCAAATATTGAGGATGCCGATCAGTTTATTATGAATGGTGTTTATTGTGGGTGCAAGCGAGATGAGGCGGATGGATTTTTTCAAATATTTGGATGTTTTTGACGTTTTGAAATGTTTTGAGGCTGTTTTTGGTATTTTTCAAGGTTTTACAAATGTTTTGATTTTTGATTTTCCAATGCTTTTGGGATTTTCTGAGATTTTGACGAGAGACTAACCTAAAGACCTATCCTAGGGCCTCGGTGATCAATAGATTAGCCTTGCCTCGTTATATACATAGAGACCACGTGGATTCGACTATGACTTGACCGATTCCTGATGATGATATACATGATGAGATGTTAATTTATTATGGCGAGATCCTATAGGGCCCGACCTAAATGTCACCGTGGGATGATCAAGATCAAGCCTTGCCTACGTTCAAGCTTCGAGGAGAGCTGACATGGTTCGACAAAGCGACCTTGTTTTGGCTTTTTGAATAACTTTTGACTTGTTTTTATGATGTTTTGATGTTTTTGGATTTTCCGATTTTCTGATGTTTTTGGATTTTCTGATTTTCTGATATTTTTTTATTTTCTGATTTTTTGATGTTTTTGGATTTTCTGATTTTCTGATGTTTTTGGATTTTCTGATTTTGAGGAGTTTAAGACCATACACGAATCTGATCCGATGAGAATGTGCCCGCAGCGTGATGCAATAGACTATTTTGATAAAGGCAGGAAAAACTGACCTTGAGAATGGGCCGAGTAGTACTAGGAGGGATCATGATACGAACATAGGACCAAGCTATGGTGCAGATGCGAGTGGATGAGTGATGAATGAAGATATGGATGAGATGGATGATGGAAGCGAAATGGAGGGATAATGACAAACAAGCCATAAAGCTCCTGGTGGATGGAAAGTGCTTATTTACACAAGGCGCCTGTTTGCCAGGTTTTCACCAAGGTACTTGCCCAAAGTGCCATCAAAGTGGTTTTCACTAGAGGACGATTTTTTTCTTTACTGTTTTCAATCCATTTTTTGATTTTTTTTGGAATTTTCTGCTTTTTTGATTTTTTTGTGTTGTTACCAAGACACCTGTTTGCCAGGTTTTCACCGAGGTAACCATTTTTTCAGGACTTTTTTTGATTTTTTTGATTTTTTGGTTCTATACCTTGAAAGAATTAGGCATAAATTTTTTTGAGATGGGAGCTATTCATGGGCTCCTACAGAGGTTCCCCTTCGGGTGTTGATAGTTGATATGCCCTTGATTTATAGCTTGCTGTGATGATGAAAGGCCCTAACCAATTGGGTTTGAACTTTCCTTTGCTACTGGGATTTGGGACATTCTTCTGATTTTCTTTTAAGACCAATTCTCCGACTTGGAAAGTCCTGCTTTTGATCTTCTTGTTGTAGCTTCGTTTGAGTCTATTTTGATAGACTTGTAAGTGATTCAAAGCATCGATCCTTCTCTCATCTAGTAACTCCATCTCGTTTAGTCTTGAAACCCGATATTCTTCATCAATGATGAGATTTTGTAGTGATATTCTCAAGGATGGGAGCTCGATCTCAATGGGGAGTACGACTTTTGATCCGTAGACTAAGGAGAAGGGGGTGGCGCCAATGGGTGTGCGGATGTTGGTTCGATAAGCCCAGAGGGCGGGATTAAGCTGTAGATGCCAGTCACGACTTGCATCATTGACTATTTTTTTGAGGATTTTGAGGATGGTTTTATTCGTGGCTTCTGCTTGGCCATTGCTTTGGGGATAGTACGGGGTGGAGAAGCGATGCTGGATTTTGAATTTCTCGCACAAGTCATGGACATCCTGATTTTTGAATGGTGTCCCATTATCTGAGATAATGGCTTGTGGGACACTGTAATGATAGATGAGATAGTTTAGGATGAATTTTGAGATCTGCTTCCCAGTGATATACGTCATGGGTATGGCTTCCACCCACTTTGTGAAGTACTCAATTGCGGTTATAATGAATTTGTGGCCATTGGACGAGGTGGGTGAGATTTTCCCAATGAGGTCGAGTCCCCACTGCAAAAAGGGCCATGGTGTCATAATCGGGTGAAGCTCTTGAGCTAGAGCATGGATGAGGTCCCCATGCTGCTGACAATGTAAACACTTTTTAGCATGATCATGTGCTTCTCGCTCCATTGTGGGCCAATAATACCCTAGCCTCAGCAGTTTCTTGGCTATGGTTATTCCGCTCGAGTGTGAGCCACAGATACCGTTATGAACCTTAGTTAGAGCGATTAATGCCTCCTTAGCATTTAGACAGTGCAGTAAAGTACCCTCTATGCTTCTACGGTATAAGGAATCACCTAGGATGACAAATCTGGATGCCTTTTTGATAAAGGTTCATTTTAGGCTCGATGGTAGGTCAGCGGGTAAGACTCCTATTCGAAGATATGTATAGATGTCATGATACCAAGGATTGCCAGGACCAACGATTTCACACACATATTCTGATTCTAGTACCTTGAATGTGGGAACGAGAAGCTGCTCGATCAGAAATTCATATTTCGGTACGTTATGAGGGATGTCTAATAGAGACCCAATTGTAGCCATGGCGTCAGCTGCTCTATTGTTGGTTCTTGGAATCCACTCAAATGTTATGACGATGAAGGATTCCTTTAGAGTCTCCACCAATTTCTTGTATGGGGTTAACTTGTCATCCTTTGTCTGATATTCATTATTGACTTGATTTATGATCAACTGTGAGTCGCCGTAGACCTTGAGAGCTATGATATTCCATTGTACTGCTATTTTGAGACCTATAGTCAAAGCCTCGTATTCTGCTATGTTGTTCGTGCAAGGGAATGCCAGTTTGTATGATCTTGGTATGCAGTCCCCCTGTGGGGTGATGAAGAAGACACTAGCTCCTGATCCATGTTGTGTATATGACCCATCGAAGTATAGTTTCCAGTGATCAGCAATGTTGAGGTTAAAGATGGATTCGTCTGGAAATTCAGATACAAGAGGATTCTCAGAATAAATGGGTGCTTCTGCTAATTGGTATGCAATAACTTGACCCTTGATGGATTTCTCTCAACATACCTCGATAGTCATATTCTCGATAATATCATGACCCATTTTTCCATTCTGCCAGTTAACATTGCCTTTGATAAGAGATATTTAAGGGGGTCAATTTTTGCAATGAGCTTTATCTTGTGTGCCAACATGTAGTGTCTAAATTTTTGGGATGCAAATACTACTGCGAGGCAAGCTTTCTCGATGAAGGAGTAATTTAGCTCGTGACCGACCATTGTCCTGCTGATATAATAGATAGCCCTCTCTATTCCGTTTTCATCATGCTGGGCCAAGAGAGCTCCTAGGGTTGCTGTTGTTGCTGACACATATAAGATCAATGGCTTTCTCAGGATAGGTGGCATTAACACTGGAGGTGTCAGTAGATATTCCTTTATTTTGTTGAATGCCTCTTCGCATTTTTTATCCCATTTGTATGATACCCCCTTGTGGAGAAGGTGCGAATATGGGTTTTGCTTGTCTGCCAGTTGTGCTATGAACCTTCTAATGGATTGGAGCCTACCTTGGAGGCCTCTCAGTTGCTTTAAGTTCCTTGGTGCTTCCATCTCAAGGTTTTCTTTGACTTTTGTCGGATCCACCTCGATACCCCTCATGGAGACTATGTATCCTAGCAGTTTACCTGATTGTACGCCGAAGACGCACTTCTTGGGATTCAGTCTGACTTTCTATTCCTCCAATTTGTCAAAGATAGCACTTAAGGTTGCTATATGATCTTTTCTTTTTCTTGATTTTGCTAGGATGTCATCGACATAGTCTTCAACTGTCTTGTGAATCATGTCATGGAAGATCAATGTCATGGCCCTTTGATAAGTTGCTCCTGCATTCTTTAGGCTGAATGGCATCATGTTCCAACAATAGGTCCCCCACGGACAAGTAAAAGTTGTCTTGTGTTGATCCTCTTTTTCTATCATAATCTGGTTGTATCCTGAAAATCTATCCATTAGTGATAGCATCTCATGCCCTGTTGTCATGTCCACTATCATATCGATATTGGGAAGTGGAAAGTCATCCTTGGGACATGCTTTGTTCAAATCTCTAAAATCTGTACAGATTCTGATAGCTCCATCAGGTTTTGAAACAGGTACCAAGTTCGATACCCATTCTGGATAATCAATTGGTCGGATGAATCCAGCATCTAATAGCTTTTTGAGCTCCATTTTGACTAACAAAGCAATTTGAGGGTGCATTTTACGAAGCTTCTATCTGATAGGTTTTGCATCTGGATACACTGCTAGGTGGTGGACCACAGTATTTGGATCAAGTCCTGGCATATCAGCATAAATCCATGCAAAGTTTATTTGTCTTTCCTTTAGGAATGCTGCTAGGAGTTCTTGCTCTTCTGATAATAGTGATTCCACATAGAATGTGATATGCGAGGTCTCCTCTGTTCCTAGGTTGACTGGGTTGCATTTTTCGGCCAAGACTGCTGACTTCTCTTGATGAATAACTCTTAGGGGAAGATTGAATCCTTCATCCTCAGGCACCTCAGAGAGGTTTTCACCATTGGATACGTCCTTTCTTTTTACTATTTTATTGTTAGAGAGTGCCAGAGTGTGGTTTTCACTCAAGGACTTGGATATGATTCTTAGTTTCTCACTTTTGCGACTGAAGGATTCATTTGTTTCCCCATAATAGGTGTGTGTGTCCAACTCCATTATGAATCCGGCCTTGTGATCTCCATCTGGAATGTTGTCTCTCAATCCCATGAATTCTGAGAGCGCTTCATCGTTTTTGAATGTATCGAGAACTGGTGGTCCTCGTTTGTCATATAGTCGATCAGTTGGGGGTAGACTAAGCGGATCTCATGATTTTGACTATTTGGTTCAAAGGATATGGTACTAATCATACACAGGGTGGTATCTTTGAATAGCCTAGGTAGATTGGATAAGGTATCTTCATCATCGTTACTAATATAGGGCTCGGTTATAAAATTATGTGTGTCCCTACCTGTGACTATTGGTGAGTGTACTTGTACTAGTACTGGCTGAGGAGAAACATTAGCCTCTAACCAGAGGACTTCGACCACGTATGGTTATTCTCAGAGTGGCACATCCAAGACCAAGATTTGTTATGGGTCGCGTCTCTGACATGATAGGTATTATGAGCCCATTGTCATTTTGTCCCAATCTATGGTTTCTGTCGTAACCCATCACAAACATCATTTGTAGGCCCCTGCTTCTTTCATCCATTGGTAATTTAGGTGTCGGTCTTTCATCTCGATACAACATGTTTGATGGATCTACTTCAATTACCTCATGGCCAAGGTCTCCCCATCTTGTGAATTCAGGATAATTTTGAGGATAGGTTTGTGATGTGGGAGCTTGATTTTCTTGTGGGCGTCCTCGTGATCTTGGAGATTGTGGTAACTCTCCTATCACAAAAGCATTGTTAGGGAGCCTATAACTTCCACAACCATCCTCTGGATGATGAGCTTGATATCGGATATGGTGGGAATGGCGGGTGTCTACATAAGAAGTGAGAGTGGTGGGATCGATGTATGATGTGGATGGGCCCTCATCATTTTTCGGCACTTGGGGGATTTTGTAATATTTGGCTTCAAGGTTCTTGCGGTATGAAAAGGTTCGGATCTCCATGGATGGTAAACTCTTGTCCATTATGTGTGAATTTCACACATTGGTGGAAGGTTGATGCTACGGCTTTCATCGCATGAATCCATGGGCATCGCAGGAGGATATTGTATGGCAATTCAAGGTCCAAGACCTGACATGTGGTTTCCATGAGTGTTGGCCCTACTTGGATAGGGAGCTTAATTGTGCCACGAGACACTCTTTCTTGGTCATCATATGCTCTAGTGCGATGCCCTTCCCTTATCAATAGAATCTTCTGATATCTTTAATGCTTGATGAGACTAAAAGAACGAGATGTTCAAACCTGCACCTCCATCCACCAAGACCCTTTTGATTTTTCTTTTGTTCACAATGACCTCCAAGTGAAGTGCGCGATTGTGAGATGGTTGGGTGCGAAAATCTTGGTTAGAAAACGTAAGGAGATTAGGTGTTATGATGTTTCCGACCATAGCTTGGAATTGTTCCGCATCGAGGTCTGCAGGGATGGTAGATGAGGCTAATGCTTCCTCAAGGATCTTTTTATGCACTAATGAGATTGTTAACAACTCCATGATGGAGATGTGTGCTGGCATTCTTTTGAGTTGGTCTACAACATTGTAGCTATACGGAACAACTCTTGATGTAGGGACTCTATTTGGTTGGGATGATCCTGTAATGGTGACTTTGCTGCCTCTTGTGGTGACTCCACAATCTTCGGCATGGGCACCTTTGATGGTGATGACCATGCAGTTTTCATTGAGGTTGGCAACAACTGTTTCGTATACATGATTTACACTGCCTTTTTCTTTATCCTTGTTATTCCCTTTGTTGCCATGATTCGGCATCGGATTCGTGTAGATTTTAAGAACCTGATTCCCTATAGGTGGTTCCACGTTTATAATTCTTTTGTCGATGAGATCTTGGATGATGGTCTTGAGTCTCATACAATTATTTGTGGTGTGGCCTTTGATTTTGTGGAATTCACACAGTTGATTCTCATTGTACCAAGGAGGTTTGACATTGGGTTCTTGGTAATTCTCAAATGTAGGAGCTTGAATGAGTTTTTCGTCGATTAGCTTTTTCATGATGTCCTCAAGTGGTTCCCCAAAGTAGTGTATTTTTGTTTGGGGTATGTTTTGCGTTGAGGTGGTCCTCTTTGGTCGTTGACGTTATTGATGGTGGGATTATTGTTGGGTTGATATGTTGTGTGATGAGTGTTTTGGCGTTGTGGTTGGATTTACGGTGCAGGTGTATTTTGGCGTGGACCACTAATGACCACCTTGGCATCAACGATGCCATCATTAGTGATGTTTTTGTTTCTTGCCCATGTACGAGGTTTATCATTGTAATTTGATGGTGGGCGATTGTTTTGTTGTTCATGATATGGCGTTGATTCGACGGGTTGGGTTGCAAGGGTTCTTTCGATGCTAAGCGCCTTGGAGATTAGTTAATCATAGGTGGTGATTCCCTGAACCTTGAGGTGGAATGACAAGCGGCTTTCAAGGTTGGTGATGATTGTGCAGACTTGTTGCTCTTCTGGCATGGTCCACTTGCTCCGATTGGCCTTGGATTGCCATCATTGAAGAAATGAAGCAAAAGATTCATTTTTTCCTTGTTTTAGAGCATATAGTTCTTCGAGACTAACATCCATTGTAATGTTACATGCATAGTTTCTAATGAATTCATCTCTGATTTCCTGGAATGTTCTTATGCTTGAGGGTAAGTGAGATAACCATTCTATGGCATTGCCTGCCAAGCTCCTAGGGAATAGCCGCATCAGATAAGTATCGTCATATGCAACCTCCATACAATGAACCTGGAATTCCCTGATGTGATCTTCAGGGTTTCCCATCCCTCGATATTTGTCAAATTTAGGGATCTCAAATCCCTTAGGGAATGGTTTCATGTCTAGGCTCCTATCGAATGGATAGGGACACAAGTTGCTTTGCATTTTGGTTGTCCGCCCTGATTGAAGGTCAAGCACTTGTTGTGAGAGCAGCCTGAGTTGTGTCGTCACATCACTTTGTGGATCAAGAGGTGGGATGAATGTGTTTTGGGGTGTTGCAATCATGTTTTGGATGGATGGATTGGTTGGTGCATTGTTCAATGGTATCGATATGTTGTGGTGGGCGAAGTAGGCTTCTACTTGCTTTTGGATGAACAATGCTTGTTGTTGCTCTTGTTGTTGTTGCGCTAGGATTTGTGCTTTTTGTTGCGCTTGCTGTTGTTCCAACAACGCTTGTTGTTGTGCTTGTTGCTATGCTTGTTGTTGTTCTAACAATGCTTTTTGTTCTGCTTGTTCTTGTTCCCACAACGCTTGTTGTTGGGCTGCCAATTCTGCTGCTTCTTGCTACTCTTGGTATTGCTTTAGTCCTTGCTGATATGCTTGCATTTGCGCTGCTTGTTCAAGAAGTTGTGCTTGAGCTTGCGCTTGTTGTGCTTGTGCTTGAGCTTGCGCTTGCACTTGCGCTGCTTGTTGTTGTAATAAAAGTTGTGCTTGAGCGACCCTTTGTGCTTGTAATGCTTGTGCGGCTTGGGCGGCTTGTTGTTGTTGCCGTTGTAATAAAGCTTCGGCTTATTATGCTTGTTGCACTTGTAATGCGGCTTGTGCAGCTTTGGCAGCTTGCGCAGCTTGAGCGGCTTGTTGCATGGATTTTTGTTTCTACACTTGTTGATATCCTCTTTGAAAAGCGGCTTGTAATGCTGCATCAAATTGGTTTGATGTGGTGAATGTTGGTGGTGGTGGGGGTTGTGATGGGTTTGGTATGGTGGTAGATGATGATGTTGTGTTGATTATTTGGTTGGTGGATGGTGTTGTTGTGTTGATTACATGATTGGTGGATGGTGTTGTTGATGTGGTAAGTTGCGTCGTGATGTGATTGGCCCTTGAGAGACCATGCTTTGCAATGTTGTGGGGATGTTTGATGATGTTGCCATTACTTGTGTGTTTGTCGTTTGTTGTTGTAATGTCAATAATAAGTTTTGAGCATTTGGAAAAATGTTTTGATTGATGGTTGGGATGTTGTTTTGATTGATACTCGGTAGAGGGGGAAGCCCTAAACCAAGGAGTGATGTAGATGACAATGGTGATGGTGGGAGAGGTGGAAATGTAAGGGGGGTGAATCCTTGCGAGAGTGTTGTGGTGTTGAAAATGCCCCCTGGTCCGAACATGTCTTCCTCCTCTTGTGAATTTGTGAGGAGGGGGATTTGAGGTGCTCCGTGAAAAGATGTTGATGATGGGTCATAAGTAAAGTGAGAGGAGGGTATGTGCAGGATCATGATGGGCCAAAAAGTGGCAATATTATGGGTATTTGTAGGGTATGTGGCTGATGACTTTTTTTTACCCAAAATTGATGAAACGAAAAGGGTTTTTAGAGGGGATTCTCAGCTTTCCACCAATATAAATTATGTTTTAATTTGAATTTAATAAATAATTATTATTTATTTTCTATTAGAATTATGACTAAAGTCCTAATCGATAGGAATTGAAAAAATCTATATCTTTCAAAGCGGTATCACATTTTTTGAATCAAAACATGCATCACATTCTATGCTTCACATACTATAGGATTAAAAAATAAAATTAAATTTCATGAAGTTTTGACCAAGTTAGGTGGTCGGACATACAGTTTTATATTTTTAAAAATTTGTAATAAAAAATTCATAATTAATTATTTACTTGGAAAAAAATTACAAAAAAATATGCATCACATCCGAACATGATTCCTCTACTTATATAAAAAATCTTATTAAAAAATATTATCATTTTATTATGGTTAGGGTGGTCAGATATACACCTACTTATTATTTTTTCCCTGAAATTTAAGTACTACTGCATTGAAATTTCAAATTTTCACCAAATAGATTTTATTTATTTTTAAATAAACCTAATAGTTTAGAAATTACATTAAATTTTCTACAGATTCTATTCTTACATATTTTTGAAATAATATAGATAACTTATCCAAATTTTTACGTCAAGTTGCCTAACACTGATTTTTCTAATTTTTTTGCCACTTAAGGGCCTGTTTTTTCCATGATGATCCCTGCACATACCCAGGAACATTTTTTTGTAATGGATTATGGGGGATGTTTTGTTCCAATGTGGTGTTTACGTCCAAGCTTTGATTATTAACAAGGGGATGTGATTGAAGAGCATTGAGAAATGTGTTTCCCTTGTTAACGTTGGGTTGAGTTGGAGCAAATGATGTTGTGATTTGCGGGATATTTTTCGTGACATTTTGAGATGGGGGTGTAGATGAAATGGGGATGGTGGATGAGATTGGTGGAAAAGATGTCTCTACTATAGTGGTCACATCAAAATCCGAAGGCAACTTGGCCCCTTGTTTTGCTAGTTCAAGCATGTACAATGAAGGGTTGAGTCTCATCATGATGTTGATGATTCTATGGTTGTCCAGATTTTGGAGCATTTCAGCTATTTGTTCATGAGACATTCCAAAGGTAAGATCCTCCCCTTGGGTTTCCTCTTGTGGGTTTTGTGATGATGTTGGAAGGCTAATTGTGAGATTTCCATCCCCAATGGGATTCATTTAGGAGTGGTTTGGCTAAGATAACTTGAAGTGGGTGTTTCTTTGTTGGCTTCCATACTCTTCTTGTATTGAGATCTAGTTAGAACCATAAAACGGGGATCAATCTTCGAGAATATGGGAGATGAATCTCTTGATTCCTTGGATTAATCTCTATTTTATGTCCCAAAGTGAAAGTTTTTAGGATGCTTTTTAGGATCAAAAGTGATGATGATATGATGATGATGTTCAAAGATGGATGTTATGGATGTTTTTGGCTTTTGATAAATCTTGAATGAAATACTAGGCTTTTAGGATTTTGGATTTTGGATTGGTTTGATTTTTGGATTTTGAGATTTTGTCCTTGATCTTGATTTGGATTTTGATTTTGAGAAAAAAGACCCTAAGATGTTTGATAATGATCTAAAGGATAGTTTTGTTCAAAGGATGATGATTTTGGATGTGTGTGAGGAGAAGGATGTATCTACCCACACCTACCCAAACAAGATGATTGTTTCACTAAGTATATGAAGAAGGATTCATCTACATACACTAAGTTAAACAAGATGATTTTTGATAATTTTGACTAAGTATATGCAAAAGGATGCATCTACACATGCCTAGCCAAAAGGTGTTTTGATAAATGTTTCAAGGACTTGGTCTCAATGATTTTTGTGTTTGCTTGATTTTGTCATAAAGCCTAGCACTTCAAGGATGATTTCAAGGTTTTTCAAAAGATGATTTATGAGATGATGTTTGATGTTTTGAAAGATGGATGAAAGAGGTTTGATTTGTTTTGATCCCTAGATGAACCTAAAAAGACCACTTTGTTTTTCTAGACCTAGGTATTGAAGAGCATGCATATGCTTCCTAAAGACCTTTGTAACCAAGGATTGATTTCATTTGAACTTTCATTTTTGGATTTTCAATGATTTTTACTTTGGGATTTGTGAGTCTCCAATCACACATGAAAATTCATTTTGCTTATCTTTGCTTAATGGCTTTATTTTACCAAAAACACTTTCTTTGATTAGATTTCAAACTAAATGTTCAATGTCTCAACTTCGTCTCATTTCACAAGGTATATTATGCGAAACTTTGATGAATTTAAGGCAAAGATTACCTATTGTTTAACTTTAGGGGGCAAATTGAGATGTAAATTCAAGTGCTTAGGAACCTCTAAGGATGTAATCCCAAGGGCAAGCAACAACACAAGAATTTGGTCAATGATATTTTCCTCCTAAAGGGTTTGAAATTTTGAAAATCATGTTGAATGTTTGTTTTGCAAATATTTTTGAATACAACACTGTGTTTTCAAACCAAGATAAGTACAAGCCCTATGGATGTGTAAGACAATATTTGTTGAATCCGCACTTGGACAAGTCCAGCTACGCTTATCTTTAGCGAATGGTTAGATGCTTGACCCCACTGGCTCCCCTCCATGGCACTCACTTATACGGGGCAGCCAAGCATCAACACCCATGAAACTCCCATGGCATGTTTTCCATTTCTACTAAAGACCGTAAAAGTGTGGGGCGGCTTCAGAACGACCGTTCTTGCACCAACAAATAGATTAAGGATTTTGGAAAATTCTAGCACATGGGTTCTAGTAAGGACTTTTCGTTCGTAGGAGTTGACCCAATGTGGCAAGAGTCCCCTTTCAGATCCATCTTGTCGGAGTCAACCGTGTGATATTGGCATTTCTTCCAATATCCACATTTATATCCCGGCTGGAAATAATCTTGGCTTTAGAGTGTTACCGGTTGAGTCATTCCCTTGGGTGAGTACTTTTTCGCCAAGGCAGGCCCTCTAAGATAAACAAAAGAAAGCAAAGACACAATCCGTAACTCGATCAATCTTTGATGGCACAAAGAAAGAGAATATACGCGAAAATGCCCCTACTCACACTCGCACAAGATATTGTTCAATTTTAAGCCCAAATTGAAGTATTTCAAAGCAATAAAATGCATTTGGAGTGTTTCTCTTGCACCCTAGATCGCACGAACTGCAAGGGGAGAGGATACACACTCAAAATGCACCAAAGACAAAATCACACAATTCAAGCACTTGTTTGTTTTATAGCCTTCAAAGCAATTGTGAATTCGTTTTAAGCACCAAAATGAAGTGTGAGGATTGCTTGTCCAATTTTTAGCCCAAAACGAAATCTAGTAAGTGTCTAAGCTTGAATTTTAACCTTTTGCGAATGGAAAAAATCAAATTGTTCTTTTTAGACCCAAATGAAAATTAGTGTCCTAGGAGCGAAAAGGTAACAATTTCATAAAGAAGTGTCGAATAAACACTTAAAGTGTTTAAAAACACTTTGAGTTTTAAAAAAAAATCCTCCTCCTTTCGTTTTCCTTTGCTAGTATCCTTCTTGTTGACTTTTCGCTTTCCTTGTACCTATTCCATGTTGGATTGGTGTCACATGTGCTAGTGACCCTTTCCCAACCCTTCATCAATAGCTAAAATGATGAAGTACAATGGAGATGAACAAGATTATTTCTCAAACCAAGAGAGTAACCTTGCATAAAAATTGTGGATCCATGAATGAGAATGAAGGCCCTCTTTTATAGATTTTCTTGATGAGAGATTAGCCAAGATGGTGAATGTGGGACTAAAGATCCTCCAATGAGAAGAGGACACTTGTCAAGTGATGATAGGCCAATGGTTGTGCAAGATTTGGGAAGAGTGCCCATGAGAGGGAGAATTTGAATTCAAATTTTGCAATAAATTTTGAGAGGGAGACAAGAAAAACAACAATAAATGCTATGTTGGAGGAACAAAACAACTTGCCATGTTGAGGGAAAATGAGAGTTTTTTAATAAATCAATAAAATTGATTTATTTGTGCAAGTGGCTAGATCTAGATAATGCAAGTGGGTGAGATTAGTATTTAATCAAGGTTAGATTAAATAGATGATGATTATGTTAGTTTAATGATGATTAGGTGAGTTGACTTTTAGGACTTTGATATTTGATTTATTTAAATCAGAAAATGATGGAATATGATTTTGGATTTGATTTAAATGGATGTTTGATTTATAAAAAGGTTGATGATAATGTTTTCTTGATTTTAAATAAATGATCTTAGGAAATGGAGATTAATGAAAAGAATGGATGAAAGTGATGAATGGGCCTAATGTGAGACCTAATTTGACTGAATCCGATCGAATGCATAATGTTAATTTTGCATGTCTACAATATGTTACACCAAAGACCTCTCATCATTAGTGAGACTCACCAATGTCACTGGGACTTCATAGCGAGAACCCTTTAGTTATCCCAAAGATGTCAATACATAACATACTGTCGGCAAGACATTAGCTTTCACTGGGACTTCACACCGAACAAAGCCTTTCAGCCAAAGGTCTTCCCGATATACGATTGAATGGCCTATTAGCCAGATATCTTCATATGCGCTAAGAGGTCACACTGAGAGCAACCTGTCACAGTGATATGATCCTTCAGTGAGACAAAAACTAGGTCCCAACGATCTGTACAAAACATGATGTTCCAAACTACTAGTTGACTAGACATAAGAACTGTCACACCGACTTGGCTCCAATGGAGGTTTCAACCTGTGATGATTGAGGAATACTTTTCCAACACTAATTCCCCACTCCAAGAAAAAAGGATTGCATTGGCCTCAAGAGGTGTTAAACCCCAAAGTTGATGAAATGTGTGAAAGTCGGCCAAAACATGAGATTCCCCCAAAACATGATGCAGATTGGAATAAAGGTTCCTCGATGAATGTAAATCCTTATTGAAAGGTCTCTTAAGCTCTGTAAGTCACAGGATAGGTCCACACACTTGAAAAGCCAAGACTGATCGGTGAATACTCTCTGTCCAAATACAACTGATATTCTATTAGTGATAACTTCGTACTAGAATCTCCAAAACACTTGAATTCTAGATATGATGTAGATGTATCCATGAAGATCATATATCCTTCTCTACGAGCTCTGATGTTACAATGCGATACAATTCAGTATGAAATATTGAGACTGGGTCCTGATAGATAACTACTGAAATGCAAGAAAACATGAATGCAAATATTTTGGTTGATGCAAGATTGCCTGAAACCTAGTGTTAGCCTCTTGCAATGATTTAACTACTAAGCTCTTACAACTGTGATTTAGAGATTGGAATTCTAAACTAAATAGCTATTCAATAATCATGAAGGTGCATTTAACTTGTCAACCTAGGGATGCAAACATGAAATGGGTGAACACAGTATGTGCACTAGGAACTCAAAGTAGCCATTTTCATTCTACATCTAAGAAAGACACAATGCTGAAAGTAAATTGCTTGGACAGGAATAACATAAATGTTGAACATCAACCAACAACTATACTAAGCTGAAATGTATGACAAAAATGAAAATATGAGAAAACAAACAGGAAACTACTTTGTCTGCAGGAACAATCACAAAATGAAATTCTAGTGGCTGCAGGAATAGTCAGCGCTAGATTCTTAACTAATTATTAAACATAAAGTAATAAATCTACTAAAATAAGGTAAAGGACAGATTGCTCATCAAGTGGGCCCCCCTGGATGAGTATCCTCTACTACTAATGAAAACTTAGATGCACAAACTTAGAACTTCATTTTATTCATCAAGAAACATGAGTACAATATAGTAGTATAACTGTATCACTAGAAACTAAGAATGCAAATACAATATTAGATTGTGCAACCTCTTGAGAAGGAGCATCTAATCCTTATTTATACTACCAACTAAGAAAGCGGTCAACTCCGTGAATTGGGAGGACGCCACTTTAGGGAAAGCAAAGAAAACAAAGAGGCAGTTATGCGTGCATGAAATCTGGTCAAACGTGCCCATAGATTTAGCACATCAGTAACGCCAATATTTTCTCAATAGCATTAAATTCCACTACAAGGTGGTTACATTCAATTTTCATGGGGAATCCCTTGTCGTCGACCTCCTTTGACCTTTGAACGATTCCCTTGCTGGACGTTATGGTGCACGCCGAGCTGGCGATGTCTTTCTCAATTTAGTATCCTCAAATTATATCTGCATGGCAATGTTAGCATGCACAATAATCACATATCTATAACTACCTTAAAGAACATTCATTAACCACATGTAGAATTAATATAGATAGTTCATATAACATGCCAATGGTATTAAATATTTGCAAAAATAAGGTTATGCCCAATGTCTATAGTTTGAGGAAATATCATAAAAATATCAACACTTAACATCAAGGTCCATGATAACTTTAGCAAAAAAATCATAAATTCTACACAAAATTAGACCATAAACTAGACTCATCACTCCCCCCAACCTAAGGTTTTGCTGGTCCTCCAACAGGGGAAAGGTTGTTCTTCTGCTTGGTTAATTTCCTAAAATTTGCAACTGACAATTGTCCTACATCAGTGTTTGTTGTGCATGAATCAGGGTCCCAATAGAATCCTCTAAATCTATCCAATTTGTTCCATTGTTGTCTCTCTACAACAATATCATAGTGGTAAAACCTGAAGTTTGGTATGGGCCACATCAAAATAGGTGGTTGAAAAGTCAGGGGAAGCCAAAATCGTCCCTTTGTTCTTCCAATTTGTATATATATGTCAATTATTTTGAGTGCTACAACATAGTTCTGGATGGAATGGGGCTTAGCCTATTTTAGCTCACTAGTTAGGTTGTTCCATCTTTGTGAGAGGTATCTCTTCATAGTTTCCTATTTTTCCTTTTTCTTCACCTCATACTCATTGTAGACTACTTCTATCCAAGGCATAATCCTATTACCATAGCTAGGTCTGAAAAGCATTTTGTGCCATTCCCTATAAATGTCCCTTGGATTCCTTGATTCAGCCCTTATGGCCAGAAGGATGTTGGATTCCATTTGCTTATAAGCTCCATATTGTTGTCCCCAACTAATCTCATTTTGTACCCAAGACATAAATGCCCTTAATTAGACATCCCCAACATACAATAGTGGATTCCAATCATGGTCTTGAGTCATAGCATAATTATGCAAATAAAACTCACACATCAAATTCTTCATTTCAGGGGAAGCAATTCGATAAGCATTGAAAAATTCAATAGGAGTCTCAATAGAAGGGTTCAAACCTGAGAAAATTCTTGCCATCTTAAAAGAAAGATATTTTTCCTTCAAATGCAAAGCATAGACCCTTGGAGGGGTCTTGCACTCTAAAATCTATGGTACTAAGGCTGCCATATCATCCACATTCTTCTTCAAGGTGGCAATTTTTGCATCCTTGTCTTCAATCTCCTCATCTTTCTTTTGAATTTCCTTCTTCAACCTGCGTTTCTCTTCTTTCCATTCATCTTCTCTTCTTTGCATCTATTTCCATAAATGCATAGCTACCATGTGCATTGAAAAATTAGGGGGGTTATGCATTCCTACTAGCATTTTCCTTGACATTGATGCTTGCTCTCCATATAGTACTAACTGCAAGGATTAAGGTTGTCCCGTCAATTCTGGCTGTAGGGGTATTGATTGTTCTCCCAATTCTTGTTGTTGCTGTAAGAAATATTGCTCTTGTTCTTTCTCATGCTCATGCTGTAGGATCTCTTGTTGTAGGATCTCTTACTGTAAGAAGTCCTAAGTTTCCTCATACCCTTGATTTTTGACTTGTTCTACAATGTCAGCAAGATTTTCCAATGTTATGTTGGTTGTCATCTTAAATATATCCTCTTCCTTGAAATTCACTTGCCCCATTGGAGCTTCTGTGTCCCCCTGTGATATTTCTCTAGAGACTTAGGGCCTTCCTATGGAGGTGTACCAAAGGCTAGCCTAGCCAACCTTGATTGTCAGCCTTCTGCTTCCTAGAGCTTGGTACTTCTTTTTCTACTGACTACTTTTTAGCTTTTCCTTTTCTCATTTCTACCTCTCTTTACTATGCCCTAGTTTTCATTAGGATGCCAAGTGGAACATCATCATCATAATCTAGAGGAGAACTTTCTTTGTCTTAGTGCTCTATCCCAAAAGAGATAATTTATATGGTTTCTTCTGTTGCAGGAGGGTTTACACTAGGGCTTGCACCAGAGGTTGAAGCACCAAGAGTGGCATTGGCTGTGCTCAATCTCCTGCTAGAACTACGAGGTTGAGGTAAAACCCTAGGTTGCAAGTGCTCAAGTCTAATTTGATAATTTTTTATGAATTCTTCCTAGGTCATTCCAGACATATCATGCAGAGACTTCTCAACTAACAATTTAATTAGACAATGGTGGGAAATGGAATTGTGCCTACCTTTCTGAGTCTCAGCCGCCATGATTGAAAGAAGGTTGCATAACATGTTTGGCACATTCATCCTCCTCTCGTGCCTCATGTGATTCAAAAGTTTGAAGTGCACGAAATGCAAATTTGACTGGCGACCTTCACAAGCGATATATTTATGACATAAACAACTATTTGCTTCCATGGCTTGAGCAAAGAGGATCTCTTCACACCTTCTTTATCTATTTTAAATGGAGTTTCACTCGATTCTGTAAATTTTTCCCTAGTTGATTTGGCATCTTTGGAAGTAGGGTAATTTTCACCGTCGACAACCAACCCTATAACTTCTCCAATCCTTTCTTCATTCGCCAATACTTCCAACCCTTTTACTGTCATCTTCCCTTCAGACAATGACTAGGTGAATTCTAGTGCAATGTCTTCATCAAAACCATCCAGCATCAGGAAGTAGTCTAACCACTTGCAGTTTCTAAATTCGGCCAGGCAAGGTGCATCATCCAGTAATACATCGTATACCGTGGGTTCATTTCGAATTAACCCACCTCCCATTTTTTGCAATCAAACAATCACTCTGTGGTTTCCTTCCTACAATTCTTTTGTGAAACCAAATTCACCTTCTTGCAACACTTGCCAAATTTCCAATGCCAATGTCAACTGAATTTTCCCTTTTTACCTTTTGTTTGCAGCTTGAGATTGTGACAAGGTCAATAATGGAAAGGAAGGAGTAATAAATGAAAGCTGTGATGGAGAGAATGGCAGTGACAGTTGGTGTCACCTCACACATGCGAGCCATCCTCTCACTCAGATTTCAAATTGACTTGAAATTTAAATTTTAATGACATAGACTAGCATGGACTGACACGTGGGAAAATTATTCACATCTTTTTCCTCCCCCCCAACCTAGATTTGGGTATGTGTCCTCACATGCAAGATGATGATTTGATAGGGGTAGGGAATAATGGAATACTATGGTGAACTTCCATATTAACGTACAACAATTAAATGAATGCACTAAAGACAATTAAGATATAGCAATTAATGTGCACATACTTGAATGTGTGGAGGATTCGTTGCAAAGATTGCGGAGAAAGTACCATTCACCTGTTTAGGAAATAAGTAGAGCAATTAATTAAAATGAGGTGGAATGAGGTGGAGTGGAATGAAGTGTAGTGATGGAAGAGAGAGAGAAAGGTGGAGATGGATGAGTGGTGGGTGGATGGGTGAAGAAATGGACTTCCTCAAAATTGGAAGTCTTTATTATGACAAGTACATACCTTAATTATCCAGAAGAAGGGACACTAGGTCCACTTCCTTCGGTTGTAGGAAGCTTGGGTGCAACATGCTAAGTGAATTGCTATAGGAACTCCTCCTTAGAAGTTTGCTTGTGTTACAATCTGAGGCGATGACCATTGACAAGCAGCTTAAATATGACTGGGTCAATAGTAGTGAGCTATACAACACCATTAGGGAAAACTTAGCAACCTCATATGGTCCTAGCCACCTTGGGTGATCCCACAATAGTGGTTTACAATTTTTGGCCAAACTGGACTCTGAAATAATTTTTTTTAACTAAATCTTCACTTTCAAACACCTATAGTGGCTAAACCATGAGGAATTTGAAGATGATGCAAACTATAGTTTCTTGAAATTTTGTCTGTATATTCTAAATATATTTTTTTCAAAAATTTTGGAATCAGATTGCACTTCTTTTTCCATCTCCCTCGAAAACTAGTTTTTTCATAAAATAACATTTTTAAAAAGTGACGCTCACCGTAGAATGAATAACTTTTTTTCCATGCTAGATAGAATTATAATTCTTTCAAATTTAGATTTGTAACTCTGATATCTAGTGCTTCCACTTGGTTAGATAGTTTTTTATTGAATATTTTTTCTTTAATCAAGTTTCGAAGTCAAACCAATTACAATTTAGACATAGACCATATAACGCGTAACCTTTTTTGTATGTATCGAAATTAAATTTATTTTTATTTTTTGGATCAAGGACTCCAATATCTAGTGCACTCATATTTTTCAATTTTTTTTTGATAATGTTCTATTTTTCCACATGTGTAGAACAAAGAGCTTGATTTTCGATGAAAAACCTACATTCACAAGAAATAAAAAATAAATATAATAATCAAATTAAATTTAAATAAAATTATAATTTTTTGGAAGCTTATAATAAGGACTACATACTTTAAAAAAAATAAAAATTAAATGAATTTATTTGATCCCCCAAAAGGTAAATCAAAAGTGGTTTTTTATCAACATTTTGATAGGTGTAAAGGAGACTCTGTTATAGGTATGGTTTAAAACTAGTGGGGTTCTATCCAAGCTTGGTCCAAGGTGGTTTGATCAAAACCGATTCAGTTGGAATCCTTTAAATGGAAATTTTCAAGGCTTAAATCATTATATTTTCTAAAAAAATGTGATTTCAACAAAAATCAGGATCTCCTAGAAAGTGTAAACCACTATTGTGGCAACAGCCCCTTGTCTGCAATTTTCCAGCATTGTCCTGATATTTGGAATCATAAAGCAAGGCCCAAGCTCCTGGTTGGAATTTCTTGTCCTTGAAAAATTTATCATGCCACCTGATTCTCTAATTCTGTACTACCTCAGTGTGATGCAAGGCTACTCTCCTCATCTCATCCAAAGCATTCAGCTACATGGTTCTTTCTCTTTGTGCCTCAGAGATATCCATCCCCAAGTCTACTACAATCTTAAGAGTCTTATGTTCAAATTCAATGGGCATCATGACTTTCTTTCCATACACCAACTCAAATGGAGTGAAGCCTATAGTTGTTTTCCAAGTAGTTTTGTATGCCCAAATAGCTTCTGGTAATCTATTTTCCCAATCCTTCTTGTGGATAGCTATTGTTTTGGTCAGAATAGTTTCAATTTCTCTGTTGGTCACCTCAACTTGGCCACTAGCCTAGGGGTGATAAGGAGTAGACATCCTGTGTCTTATGTTGTACTCATTAACTAGTGTTGCAACAAGGGTTGATGTGAATTGAGTCCCTTGATCAGTCACTATCTCGCTTGGAACTCCATACCTTGTGAAAATCTTCTCATAAAGAAATTTCGCAACCTTGTTATCTCTTGCATGCTTCATGGCCTTAACTTCTACCCACTTAGTTACATAATCAGTGCAAACTAAGATATAAGGCTTACCATTTGATGGAGGATCAATGGGTCCCACAAAATCTAGTCCCCATTTGTCAAATGGAGTGATTACTACCTGAGGGAAAAGTGGCATCTCATTAGATTTAGTTGGTCTTCCCATCCTCTAGCATCAATCACATTTTCTTGTATACCTTCTTTCATCCTTGTGGAGTGTTGGCCAGTAATATCCTGTGTTCAAAATCTTCATTGCTATCCTCTTGGCTGCAAAATGTCCTCAACATGGTTCATTGTGGCATGCATGAAAAATGTCATATGTCTCATCTTCTCTCACACATATCCTCATGAAATGGTCTGGTTCAGTATAAAATGAACATCCAACAATCCATGAGAAAGGAAAATATTTTTTAATGAGTTCCCTTCTCTCTTTTGGAGAGAAGTGAGGAGGAACTCTACCTGTGACCAGATAGTTAGCTATGTCAACATACCAGGGTGTTTGTACACTGATGGAGAATAGATGCTCATCAGGAAAAGATTCATCTATGGCATGAGTATCCCCTAATGCAGTCAGCCTTGAAAGAAAATCTATAACAACATTGGCCTTCCCTGGTTTATCCACAATGTTTATGTAAAACTCTTGCATTAACAATAACCATCTTGCTAGCCTACCAGAGATTAGAGGATTATTCATGAGATATCTAATGGCTACATGATCAATGTGCACAAATATTTGGTAACCTATTATGTAATGCCTGAATTTGTTTAGGGCATAGATCACTGCCAACATTTCTTTTTCTATCACAATATAGTTGAATTCAGCTCCCTGCAAATTTTTGCTGACAAAATAAATGACATTTTCAATAGCTCCTTCTTTCTATCCTAAGACTACTCCTATGGAATACTCTGATGCATCTGTATGGATGTGAAAAGGAAGCTCCAAATTAGGTCCTATGAGTACAAGAGCATGAGTCAAAGCTACCTTCAAATTAGAAAATTCCTTGTTACAATCTTCAGTCCATTGGAATTCAATATCTTTAGTGAGGAGAGTATACAATGGTGCTGCTATTTTGCTAAAATACTTGACAAAATGCCTATAATATCTTGCATGGCCCAAGAAACTCCTTACATCCTTCTATTTTGTACATGTGGGAAGATTTGTGATCACCTGAATCTTTGCAGGGTCTGCTTGAATTCCTTTGTGAGAGATGTAGTTTCCAAGAACCGCACCTTCCTGCATGATCATGAAACACTTTTCACTGTTTAAAGAGAGATTGTGATCTTCACATCTCTATAGGAATTTCCTAATATTCCCCAATGCTTCATTGAAATCACCACCATAGGTGATGAAATCATCCATATAAATTTTCATGCAATCCTGAGAAATGTCTAAAAATATACTAATGACTACCCTCTGAAAATTTGCAAGTGCATTGCATAAGCCAAATGGGAGTACTGAGTAAGCATAGGTCCCCCATGGATAGGTAAAGGTGGTCTTCTCCTACTCCTCTAGTGAAATTTGGATCTAGTTGTAACCGCTGAACCCATCTAGAAAAAAAAAGTATTGATTTCCTACAAGTGAGTCCAAAACTTGATCTATGAAAGGTAAGGGAAAATGGTCCTTCTTGGTGGTAGCATTAAGTTTCCTATAATCAACAAAAACTTGCAATTTCCATCTGTTTTAGTCATAATCGTTAATGGAGTCACCCACTAGCTATCTAAAATGGGGTAGATAAATCCTGCATCTAGCAATTTCTGTAGTTCTCCTTTCACGTTTTCTCTTAGTGTAGGGTTAATTCTTTTGTGTGGCTGCCTCACTGGGGTGCAATCATCTTTGATGTAAATTCTATGAGTGCAAAGCTTAGGGTACAATCCCTTCATCTCATGATAATCCCACATAAATGCATGCTAGTGGGTCCTCAACAAGTTTGCCAACAACAACTGTTGTTCTTCATTCAATTTGCTATTAATATTTAGATATTTCCCTTCTGACACCTACACTTGTGTAGTTGACTCTATCATAGCTGCTTCATTAACACATGGTATCTTGAGTTCATATGGCAGCAATGTATGGGACATAACCGTTGCTGCAGGAATTCTGGCTACAAGAAGAGTGGCTGCAGGAAGAATGCCTACAGGAACAATGGCTGCAGGAAGAGTGGCTACAGGAAGAATGTCTGCAGGAATAGTGGCTACAGGAAGAGCAGGCATAAGTGTCTTGACTGAAGTAGCAAATGAGAAGATGATGCTTCCTCCACTTCACAATGGTTCTGAATGATGTTAGCCAATACTTCATCTTCATCTTGAAGCTACATGAAGGAGCTTCTACCTAGCATCATAAGCTATGCCATAGAATTAACTTCCTTGGCCTCTTCACCAACATGTGGCCATATGGGATTATCTTCATCATGGGATGGTTGATCAGGAGGATAAAGAACAAAATTTTTGGTGCTCTTCCCATCATAAATGGTCATGTCACTTGACCGACATCCAATATATGCATCTGTAGTTGCTAACCATGGCCTTCCAAGAATAATGGGATACCCACCTAGTGTGGCTTTAGGGGAAAGAATCATGAAGTCTGTTGGGTACTACTAGGAGTCTAGAATTACCACAAGGTTCTCCACTATACCATTAGGCTTAACTGTAGAACTGTCAGCAAGCTACAAGATAGTAGGAGTAGATCTCATGCTTGCAACATTTAGTTACTACAGGATGTCCTTAGTCATGACATTTATTGCTACCCCTAAATCAATCAAAGCATTCTTTATTTGAATCCCATTTATAACAACTGCTACCACAACCTAGGTCATTTTACTTAGGGATAGCCACTTTTCCAAGCATGATGTTGGCTAGTTGTCCCACCACATGAACTGTAGTGGGGTCTTTCTTCTTCCTTCCTGGCTTCTTGAGGCATGCTTCCTTGATTTCCTTGCCATAGATTAGGACATCCTTTATGGCCTAAAATAGAGGTATTTGGACACATATATGCTTCAGCTGATCCAAGATGTCAAAGGTTGTGTCCTCCTTTTCTTCATTTTTATTGGAAACTTCCAATCTATGAGGAAGTGGTGGTTCTTGTTTAGTCTGCTTGACTTGGACTGGTTTAGGATTTTTAGGTGCACTTGGCTAAATGAGATCATTCAAAGGTTCCTCTTCCTCTTCCACAGGAAGCTCAATGATAATGGGTTTCAAAGGGGTTGGTAAAGTAGTTTTTGAATGCAAGTGGATGTCACTTACACTCATAGCATAAGTAGGGAATTGGTTTTAATTAGCAGAGTATATAGGCTACTGTTGTGATTTGTTATTTGGATTGGGTGTGGGTTGAGCTGGTAGTTGAGTAGGTTTAGGTGGATTTGAGCTTCAATTAGCAGGTGGAGGCATTATAGTAGGTTGCTAGAGCTTAGAAGGTGGTTCCATGTAACTGGTTGTTTGGGTAGGCCATTGTTGTTCTCCCCTCCATTGATTTGTTTGCTACCAATTTCTTGGAGGTGGCTGCCATTGCCCTTGAAATTGTTGCCAATTCCCATGAGGTTGCTACCACTAGGGTGGAGAGTTTTGATGATTGGGCCAAGCATTTGGAGGGTCACACAAAGGATGTGGTGGATATCCTCCATAGCTGGATGGATATGGGGGCTTCCATTGGTTACTAGATGAATAGGAATTGAAATATGGACCAACATAAGAGAGTGGATCTGGTGGCATACCTTGTATTGGAGCCCAAGGCCTCCTTTACACAACACAGTAGACTTGATCTTCTTCAATCTGAGTTGGTTTGAACCCATGTGGAATCTTCTTATGTTCAATATTAGCTACCATCTTGCATCTATAGTCCTTCTTTTGTCTGCAATGGGGGAAATACTTTGCCAACATTGCCTCTGCCTCCTCTTGTTTCTTCTTGGCATGAAGTGTATCCAATTGAGTAGCTCGATTGTTTATAATGTCTTGCTTAAAGTCTTCCAGCAAATGAGTGTTGATGGTTCGCACGAGCACAACAATAGTTAACAAAATATCACTATTATGTTCTCCTGAAAGAGAAAGAATAACACATGGATATCTAACTCCCAAGGTCTTGGTAATCAGTTCTCGACTGTGCTGATTTCACTCAATGGTTGATGTGAACTATTATGTTCAAGGGGCTTGCTGGTGTTGAGCTTGTGGATTGTTCTAAGATAAAACATTAATTTAAACCTACTTTAACCAGTGTTTTAAAGAAACAAAAAAAGATAGATCAAAGCTTTGGAACCAAAGAAAATGATAATTCATCCAACTTAACCAGACTTGTTACATTTCAAGGAATTCCTAACTAAAATTGCAGAACAAAATTAATTTGTGATTAACACACAGTTTCATTCATTCACAGTGCTAACTTCAACAATAGATTGGAAATCACTATTTAAAAAAAACATAAAATAAAACTTCATTCCTTGAAAGCTTTTCAAATCAAATGATTAACCCAAGATAAACACCATTCAGGAACACAATATGAAGTAGATTTAAATCTGGTTGCTTCTACTATTGGTGAAACATATAAGCAATATTTACAAATCTGGCACAATCACCAGTGTACAAAAAACCTGTCTTCAGATTGTTTCCATCTATACTAAGAGAACCAGAAGGATACATTACTGCCTTCTGTCGAATCTAACTCCTATTCTACTGCTACTGGTTTTTGAAAAACCTCTATCTCGCTTTTTTAACTAAGAGGCAAAAGTGCCATGTATATCGAATGTGCCAAAAAGAATGTGTTGGCCCCTACTTTAGGGTTTACAAAATATCAGTCCGTTACAGAAGGGTCGGCCCTCAGATCTTTTGGAATAAAGTTAATTGCATTCAATGTGCATCCCCGTGTCCATGTCAGTGAAGGATCACCCTCAGGAGAAGCCTTCAGATCTTTTACAACCACAACATTAACTTCTAGCCTCCGTGTCCGCCCTCAAGAGCTTCATCGGAGCTGCTTTGAATGTTTTGCAGCATTATCATAAATGTCGATCTACCTTTTTCTAGTAGAGATCCCCGCTATTACTGAGACTCGTGGCCTTTTCTTCCTTTCGGCTTTCTTATGCCCAAGATCTTTCTGCAAGTTGACCATCTTCGAGAAGCAGCATCCGACCTCCCCTATTAGATCCAAACACCATTGCTTCACCGAGCTAACCCATGCTGCACACATTTTGTTGATCTTCTTCACAAGGGTAATCAATCAGTCAAACTACTCATGGTTCGCCTTTAGTTCCCTTTGATTGGTTGAACATATGCCACACAAGATTCCCAGATGGTCAAAAGCTATTCAGACATAATCGCATGTTGGTGAGACACTAGCCGTGTCTCCCCGATGCGATTATACTCTATAGCAGCATCAACATAGCATACAACTATCGGTGAGACCTCATATCGAATGCAAAAGTTATATCAATATCACAAAAAACCATCGGAAAGACAATCATTATCGGCTAGAGGTCATAGCGAGCGCTAAGAGTCATACCGATATCCCCTTTTCATTGGCAAATCCATCGCTATCGGCAAGACTCCCCATTGTCAGTGAGACGTTATACCGATATCATTCCATGTCGGTGAGACTCTCTCTAACTTTCTCCTTAGAGGAATTTTATGCCAAACTTGATTGAGGTATGCTTTCCAAATGAGTTCCTTGAGAAATATCATTAGGTGTATGATTTAATCCTACAACACAAATGCCTCCATTAGTCCTCAAAGAATATAAAATACACTATTGTTCATCATTCCTTCAATTTTAACAAAAAGAAACCTAACTCTGGCTGAGGTAGAACCAAAATTTGACAAAACAAAAGACAAACTCAGGAGAAAAATAAAAGAACTCCTAAGACCAAACCAGACAACCAAAGGAGAATAAAATGAAAGAAAAAGGGGGACCCATTTTGTTCTAGAATAAAATGGGGTGGTTATTCAAGGCATAACAAATGGCAACTCGGCTGGGAAAATGGTTTAACCATTTTCAAGAAACTGAAGGATTCAACTACCCAGAACTCCTGATTTATGAACATCACAACTCCAGTTGGGTCAGTTTTAACAACTAAGGTAGAGCTAGAATCTCAAACGTAAGCCAACACTGGCTACCCTTGAATCTATGTGTGTGCTTGATGGTGCATCATTCTTTTATAAAGTTTTCCTCATCTTTCAAACAACAATGTGCAAGATTTAAACTACATGAGTTGATTCCCTTTAGCTATTGTGCAATGATATCCTGGGCATTGCTTCGCTGCCAGTTAGGCGTCCATAGCCCCAATGGAGATACCTCTAGTTTTCTCATAGCATTGCTCTACTGCTAGCCAGGTGTCCATAGCCCCGATAGAGATACTGGAATCACCCATTCATATTGAGTCTTCTCTTCCTTTTAGATAGTTCTATTTTTTTTCTCTTGGAGTTTTAGATATTTCATTCAATTTTTCTCAATATGTCAGATGTTTAACATTTGTTTTGGGTTGAAAACTACCATGGACCTCATAATAGCATCTAGGAATCGGATTTTTCACTCAAATCTTACAACACTATCGCCCTAGGACAAATAGGCCGTTACAAAAGGAGACGATCTTGATGATTTGTGACAGATTCAGAGGTAGCTAATGAAGATTGTTTACTTTGCACCTTATTTTCAGGACTTTCCACAACTCTTATTGATAATGGGCATAAAACAACGAATTTAGGACAAAATCACCCAATCAGAAAACCTGAAAATATCTAAACCACTTCTCTCCTAATAACCAAAGTATACCTCAGATAACAACCCACCATTTAAAGATGGAAAGAACAGAGAAACCCCAAAGAATAAAACAAGACAGACACCAAACAATAAAGGAAATGAAAGGAGAGAAAGAAAGAACAAACAAACAAACAAAAAAACTATTTACATGCAGAACAACAGAAAAACTATTTATATGCAGAACAATAGAATATTTACAAACAGAAAAACAAAAAAACTATTTACAAACAGAAAAACAAGAGGACACGAGAAAAGGAAAACAACAGAACAAAAAGAAAACTAACTAAACCAAAAACCAACACTAACCAATCCTAATCCTAGACTAACCCCAAAGCTAAGCTTTACAAACACAAAACTGTAAAAATTTGTACATTGACTTGACTGATTTTCTATTATGTGCAACAATCTTAACTTACTAGGCACAGTTCTAAACCTGGAAAATTTATCTTTATACTCAGAAATATGAAGTTTATGTGCAATAAGTTCATTCTGAGTGTATAAAGCTTGAAATATTATCAGTTGTGGGTTCTCAGTTTTGTCTTGATTTACCCACAAGCACGTTTTACTATCCCCAATGCCATAATCAAATTGAAAATAACTGAAACACAGAGGATAATGAAAGGACACCACCTGATTCAGAAGATTTCTAGTTACTGATGCAGACTTGTGTTGTATGAAATCCTTCTCTCAAGGTCTCAACTCATGGAACACCATTGAAGCAAGGTTTGTCTTGCAGCTGGGATATTCACTAACCAACATCTTTGTATTCATCTCAGGTATAGAGTCAAAAAATTTCTAGATTTCTTGAGATGAAGTCTTACTTTCAACACTCTCTTGAAACATGTCACCCTCAAGGGTTTGAGAATCTGCATCCATCTTATCACCATTGATGTCAGGGATACTAGTACATGGTGAACAAGGATTTCCTTCGAACTCATTTGAATGCACAAAGTCAAAGTCAGGACAGGACTTTCTCAATTCATATTCCTGCACATCATCAACAAGAACATGCCATTCAACATCAAATTTATCAGTATTAAGATCAAATTCATTAGTGGATGCTAAATAAGGACTTTCTTCAAACAGAACATTTGAGTAAACAAAATCAAAATCAAGAAAATACTCCCTTGTCTCATTGTCTTCATCATGTTGAAGAGATTCAACTTTTGAGATAACCTCTTGGTCCATTTCTTGGCATTCCTCTGCTTAGTCCAAATGTATCCCGTCATCAATTTCTTTAGGGAACAATTGACTGATCTGCACATCTACTCAAACTTCTTCCCTCAAAAATTCATTTTGGCATTTAAGTCCTTGTCTTTGACCACAAGATTCATTAGCAATCTCATCTTGAAGTGTTTTATCTGTTTCAATCCGTTCACTGCTTAAATCAACAGAGTCATCTTCTTGTGTTAACCCATCAAAGTGTGTTTCTTCCTCATTCACCATCATGAAAGAATCTATGAATGCATCGATGAATCCATTCTCCACTTCTATCAAGCCCTCACTAGGTGGAGGAGTTTCATCAGTTATTGAATCCATGTCAATGCAAGGATCAAGGTCATCAAAAGATAGGGAAGAATTAAACCTCCTCACACAGTTACTCTCATCATTTTGGATGGACTGATTATCATTTTCATGTGTGCTAGTTGTTTCATCCTCCTCATTGAGGGGATACGTACTCCAAGGATCTTCCATAAGTATTCCTTCACTAGTGATTAGTTGCTTGAAATATAACTCCATCCTACCTAGGAAGACATGGAAATCCATCTGAGAGTGTTGATTAGTTTGATGTATCCTACATCCACTTGGCCCAACAAGTTCTGATAGTTTCAGATCTCCCAGCTCTTCTAATTTCTCCCTTATTCGATTTTGCATATGAGGGATATCAATCCAACATGAACCATGTTCCCTTGTCCATCCCTCATCACCTTGATCCTCATCTTGATCAGAAGAGTTGTTCAAATCGTTGGAAGGCATTGTTGATTTCTAATGACAGCAATCCTGCGTTAATACCTCATCTCCTTCAAAGCCATCGTTAGTACTAACATTTTCAACAAAGCTAGATTCTAAATTAAGATTTCCATTATGCTCTAAATTTACATCCATTTCATGCTTTTTACCAAAGAAGTCATCAAAATTATATTGTGGCTCATCAAATTTTTCATCTACAACTTCATTGTGATGTAATGGACTATGCTTTGGAATATGACTGAATATAGATGATATGGTCACAACTTCATTGACAAGTGGAGTACTTAACTCTGTGATTGGATTTTGTAGAGATAGGTTCTCCCAGTGGTCTTGTGTGCGATTGACCTGATACAGGGTGTTGGTGAATGTGGTTCTTGGAACCTTAGGAAGGTTGTAGATGCTTGGTGAGAATGATTGCACCTGGGTAGGGATGGTGGGTGAAGTGGCATAAGGCTACAGATGACGACAGTTTGCAAGAACAAGAGGATTATAACCCTGAGTTTGGCTATCTGAATTTCTAGTGTCATGTCCAAATTGTGCCAATAAGAGAGCTTTTCTCAATGCATCATGCAAGGATGTAGCCTCACCACAACATCTGACTTTGGTTGTAAATGAGGGCTTTAAACCCCAATAATAATGTTCTATCAGTATATGATCATCAACAACCAAATATAAAGATTGAACCCTTTGATACATAAACAAAAATCTGTGATTAAATTGATAAATGTGTTCTAATGGTATCTTTCTTGTAGTTTCAAATTCATGTAATGGGTCTAGTGCATGTGCATGAGGATCAAACTGATCTAAAAATAAGACTTTAAATTCTATCCATGAACAAACAAAATTTGGTGGCAGATTATCATACCATTGCCTTGCTGTACCTTGAAGTGTTTTGAAAAATAACTGGCAGATGATATCCTGATGCTGAATCTAGAGAAAAATGAATATGCGCCTGCAAGTTTTGACATGTTCATAAGCATTTTTCCCACTGTTAGGGAAAAATAAAGGAAGCCTATCATACAGATGACCAGAGATTTCATGGACAAGTCCCGATGTATACAAAGGGCTACCTATTAGAGCTGGGTTTTCCAAGATCTGACCCACTCCAACTCACAACAATCCAAAATTACTCAACGAGGCCCTCCTTCTAGCGCTATTTTTTGTTGATGGTTCGGACGAGCACAACAATAGTTAACAAAATATCACTATTATGTTCTCCTGAAAGAGAAAGAATAACGCATGGATATCTAACTCCCAAGGTCTTGGTAATCAGTTCTTGACTATGTTGATTTCACTCAATGGTTGATGTGAACTATAATGTTCAAGGGGTCTGCTGGTGTTGAGCTTGTGGATTGTTCTAAGATCAAACATAAATTTAAACCTACTTTAACCAACGTTTTAAAGAAACAGAAAAAGATAGATCAAAGCTTTGGAACCGAAGAAAATGATAATTCATCCAACTTAACTAGACTTGTTACCTTTCAAGGAATTCTTAACTTAAACTGTAGAACAAAATTAACTTGTGATTAACATAGTTTCATTCATTCACAGTGCTAACTTCAACAATAGATTGGAAATCACTATTTAAACAAAACATAAAATAAAACTTCATTCCTTGAAAGCATTTCAAATCAAATGATTAACCCAAGATAAACACCATTCAGGAACACAATATGAAGTAGATTTAAATCTAGTTGCTTCTACTGTTGGTGAAATAGATAAGCAACATTTAAAAATCTGGCACAATCACCAGTGTATAGAAAACCTATGTCTTTAGATTGTTTCCATCTATACTAAGAGAACCAGAAGGATACATTACTGCCTTCTATCGAATCTAACTCCTATTCTACTACTACTCTTAAGTTTCTCTACTGCTATTGGTTTTTGAAAAATCTCTATCTCCCATTTTTAACTAAGAGGAAAAACTGCCATATATATCGAATGTGCCTAAAAGAATGTGGTTGCCCCTATTTTAGGGTTTACAAAATATCAGTCCAGTACAGAAGGGTCGGCCCTCAAATCTTTTGAAATAAAGTTAATCACATTCAATGTACATCCCCGTGTCCATGTCAGTGAAGGATCACCCTCAGGAGAAGCCTTCAGATGTTTTACAACCACAACATTAACTTCTAGCCTCCGTGTCCGCCCTCGAGAGCTTCATCGGAGCTGGTTTGAATGTTCTGCAACATTATCATAAATGTCGATCTACCTTTTGCCAGTAGAGATCCCAGCTGTTACTGAGACTCGTGGCCTTTTCTTCCTTTCAACTTTCTTGTGCCTAAGATCTTTCTGCAAGTTGACCATCTTCGAGAAGCAGCATCCGACCTCCCTTGTTAGATCCAAACACCATTGCTTCACCGAGCCAACCCATGTTGCGCACATTCTGTTGATCTTCTTCATAGGGGTAATCAATCAGTCAAACTTCCAATGGTTTGCCTTTAGTTCCCTCTGATTGGTTGAACATATGCCACGCAAGATTCCCAGATGGTCAAAAGCTAATCAAATAGAATCGCATGTTGGTGAGACACTAGTTGTGTTTCCCCGATGCGATTATACTCTACAGCAGCATCGACAGAGCATACAACTGTTGGTGAGACTTCATATCAAATGCAAAATTTATATCGATATCACAAAAAACCATCGGCAAGACAATCATTATCGGCCAGAGGTCATAGCGAGCACTAAGAGTCATACCGATATCCCCTTTTCATTGGAAAATCCATCGCTATCGGTAAGAATCCCCATTGTCGGTGAGACGTTATACCGATATCATTCCATGTCGGCGAGACTCTCCCCGATCGGCAAGATGTTACAGTGAAGGCCCCACCTTTTGGTGAGACTTCGAAGAGTCAGGAAGACTTCTCCCTGAGGAACCCTTCTTTCGCCAAGACAATCACATTCGGCAAGAGGTCATAGCGGGCGCTAAGAGTCATACCAATATCCCCTTTTCATTGGCAAGTCCATCGCTATCGACAAGACTCCCCATTGTCGGCAGGACCTTTCACCGAGCTCAAAACATTACACCGAAGGGAGAACCCTTCAGCGGGACTAACAACCATCAGTGAGACATCACCCCGACGCAAACCATTTCACCGAGACTTCCACCATTCAGCCAGACATGATGCCGAACTCAAACCTTTTGGCAGACTCCCCCGTGTCAGTAGGACATCTCCCCGAAACTATCCCGCTTTGGCAAGAACTCACCCCATCGGTGAGACCTTACCCCAAAGCCACAACCTTTCACCGAGACCCCCATCGGTCGATAGGACCTCATAGTGAATACAAACCACTCTTCCTGACACCAGCCTATTTCGGTGAGATATTCATCAGTTGGGAAGACTTCTCCCCAAACCCAAATTCTTTTGACGACGCTAGCCTTGTGTGCAACGGTCGGCGAGATATATAAAAAAACATGGCGATTAAAATGTTTGACCGACCGGTATATTTCAAATGAATAGAACCACTGCTAGTCGAAAAGACATTTGGAGGGTCTCACCGACTTTCTCCTTAGAGAATTTTATGCCAAAATTGATTGAGATATGCTTTCCAACTGAGTTCCTTGAGAAATATCATCAGGTGTATGATTTAATCCTGCAACACAAATGCCTCCATTAGTCCTCAAAGTATATAAAATACACTATTGTTCATCATGCCTTCAATTTTAACAAAAAGAAACCCAACTCTACCTGAGGTAGAACCAAAATTTGACAGAACAAAAGACAAACTCAGGAGGAAAACAAAAGAACTCATAAGACCAAACTAGACAACCAAAGGCGAAGAAAATCAAAGAAAAAGGGGGACCCATTTTGTTCCAGAATAAAATGGGGTGGTTATGCAAGTCATAACAATGAGTAATCTCCATTCTTGAAACTCCACTAGTAGATGACTTACCCATGAAAGATTGGTAAGCTATCCCTTTCTTTGAAGCTGGCCTAGAATAGTTTTGGCATATCTTCTTGATATCTTCCCAATGAACTTGGGAGATATCTCCTCCTCCCATCAGGTCCAAGGCATTAGTGCGGCTGTCATTGATTCCTCTCAGGAAAATCAACTTTGTGAGTCTTCATTAAGTGTATGGTGTGGAGATTTTTGTAGGAAAAATAGAAACCTTGCAATGTAATCCTCTAGGCTCTGATCTTCCTTTTGCTACATCCTAAGAATGTCACCTCCTCTCATGTCACTACCCCTACAATACTCATTGTATTTCTCAAGGAGTTTTGTCTTCATGTCCTCCCATGTCTCCACAGTATCTTTGCCTAGGCTCATGAACCATCTTAATGCAACTTATTTCAGAGTGGTAGGAAATAGCTTAAGCCTATGGGCATCGGTGGTATAGTCATAACTCTTGCAGAGTATGTCAAACTCAAACAAGAAGGTATTAGGATCTTCCATGATAAGTCCATAAAACTTGGGGAGTGTTGAAGCAGGGATATTTTTTATGTTGTCAACTTCATTCTAATGGGAAATGGGGAAAGGAAAATCTAGTTAGTTAGGTTTGTTTCTATTTGCATCGCCCATGCTTGCTTGATGTAGTTCCAAAGCAAAGGAATTCTCAAGTTGTTTTTGGTCTTCAGAGGAAACTTCAGAGCTAGTTAGATCAGGAAATGCATCGGAAAAGGGGTGTGGATATTCTTCTTCTTCTCTTGGAAGGTTCTACTATTCAACTAGTTGGAATGGATTAGGATTATTAGGAAGGAATCTCCCATAAGAATCTTTTCTCCTTCCTCTATGCATGCAGTATCAACTCACTATCAGCCAACTCACACAAACAATTGTAAAGAATAAGGGGGTTCATTACTTCCTAAATGAGGGGTACACTAAGAATAAATTTTAGAAATACTATAGCAAGAAAAACTACCAATGACTTGAAAAAACTTCCCTTGTTTGACACCATCCCTGACAACGATGCCAAAAATGTTGGCCTCCTACAATGATTTAACAACTAAGCTCTTACAACTGTGATTCAGAGATTGGACATCTAAACTTAATAACTATTCAATCATCATGAAGGTGCATTTAATTTGTCAACCCAGGGACGTGAACTGGAAATCGGTCAACATAGTATGTGCACTAGGAACTCAAAGTAGCCATGTTCATTCTACATCTAAGAAAGACGCAATGCTAAAAGTAAATTGCTTGGAAAGGAATAACATAAATGCTAAACATCAACCAACAACTATACTAAGCTGAAATGCATGACATAAATGAAAATATGAGCAAACAAATAGGAAACTACTCTATTTGCTTTGGTTGTAGGAATAGTCACATAACAAAATTGTAGTGGCTGTAGGAACAGTTAGCGCCAAATTCTTAACTAATTACTAAAAAAAAAGTAATAACTCTACTAAACTAAGCTAAAGGACAGATTTCTCACCAAGTGGGCCCCATTGGATGAGTATCCTCTACTACTAATGAAAACTTAGATGCACAAACTTAGAACTTCATTCATTAGGAAACATGAGTAAAATAGAGATATATAATAGTTTCACTAGAAACTAAGAATGCAAATACAATATCAGATCGTGCAACCTCTTGAGAAGGAGCATCTGATCCTTATTTATACTACCAACAAAGCAAGGTAGTCAACTCAACGAACTGGGAGGATGCCACTTTAGGGAAAGTAGAGAAAACGAAGAGGTAGCTACGCGTGCATGGAATTTGGTCAGACGTGCCCACAGATTTAGCACAACAGTAACACCAATATTTTCTCAACAACACTAAAGTCCACTACAAGGCGGTTACATTTGATTCCCATGGGGAATCTCCTGCCGTCGACCTCCTTTGACCTTTGAATGATTCCCTTGCTAGATGTTATGGTGCATGCCCAACTGGCGGTGTCTTTCTTAATTTAGTATCCTCAAATTATATCTACATGACAATGTTAGCATTCACAATAATTGCATATCTATAACTACCTTAAATAAAATTCATTAACCACATGCAAAATTAACATAGATAGTCCATGATATAACATGCCAATGTCATTAAATATTTGTAGAAATAAGGTTAGGCCCAATGTCTATAGTTTGAGGAAATATCATAAAAATATCAGCACTTAACATCAAGGTCCATGATAATTTCAGCAAACAAATCATAAATTCTACCCAAAATTAGACCATAAACTAGACTCATCACCTGGGATGCTCCTGCATTAGACACCCGAGGTTGAAGAAAAGTGAGCCTCTCACTTTCCTAGGGCTAGAGGAAAACCAATTCGGTCTACCTCAGCCTGAGAAATCCATGACGAATCTTCCTCCAGTCTTCCTTTCTATCTAACTAGATATTCTTTGTATTGCCTTCCTTTGGTACTGCATCCAACTCTCTTGTCTAAAATTTTCTCAATCTCCTCTGGATGATGTGCTATCTGGTGTGACAAACCAACTTCACTGTCCCCCGGTGACTCTCCTTCATGATACTGGTATAGGTCTGCAATGTTGAATATAGGTGATATGCCAAACTCCTCCAGTAGTTCCACTTCATATGCATTTCCAAAATCAAACTTCCTGATGATCTTACAAGGTCCAAACTTCTTCATCTTCAACTTATTATATGTCCCAACTGGAAATATCTCCTTTCTCAAATATTCCATCACTTCCTCTCCAACTTCAAACTCCTTATGTCTTCTCTTCTTATCTAACTTCTCCTTGTAGGTATTGTTCATCTTCGTTAAATTCTCCTTAACTTGAGTATGCATTATCTCCATGAATCCTATAAATTCTTCTTCCTCCGCACTCCTTTTATTCTCTGTACTAATATCCCTTAATTCTGCTACTCCTCTAGGTTGTTGTCCTGTCACAATCTCAAATGGTGTCTTCCCTATGCTCCGGTTTATTGAATTGTTGTATGCAAACTCTGTTTGTGGTAGTATCAAGTCCCAATTTCCTACTTTTCCTTTAGTCAAAAATCGCAACAAGTTTCCCAAACTCCTATTGACGACTTCTATCTATCCATTTGTCTATGGAATAAATTTTGAACTATACTTCAAATTTGTCTTCATCTTCTTCCATAACGTCTTCCAAAAATATCCAAAAAACTTAGTGTCTCTTTCTGATACTATACTCTTCAGTAGTCCACGTAATCTCACAATCTCCTTGAAAAATGTGTCTACAACATGTACCACATCACTGGTCTTCTTACAAGGTATGAAATGTGCCATCGTAGAAAATATTTCCACAACCAAAAATACAAAATCAAATCCTCTCAATGTCCTTGGTAATCCCAACACAAAATCCATGCTAATGTCCTCCCATGGTCTCTTAGGTACTGTCAATGGTTTGTATTTCCCAATGTTCTGAATGTTTCCTTTTGCAACCTAACAAATCCTGAAACTCCAAACATATTTCCTAACATCCTTATACAAGTGTGGCCAAAAATAGTTCTCACTCACCAATGCTATAGTCTTATCAATTCCAAAATGTCCTGCTAGTCCTCCACAGTGCTTTTCCTTGATCAAATTCTCCCTCATTGAACTCCTAGGAATACATAATTGATTGTTCTTGAACAACATACCTTCCTGAATGAAATAATCCAACCATTTTCTTCTATTTATCTCCACAGGTTCCTTGCAAGCCTTCCATGCCTCCACAAAATCAATTTCATCCTCATACATATGCTTCATTTCTTCAAAACCTAATACCTCAATTCTCATCTCTATCAACAAACACCTTCTCCTGCTTAATGCATCTGCAACCTTGTTTGACTTCCCACTCTGATTCTTCAACACAAACATGCAACTCTGCAAGAACTCTACCCATCTCATATGTCTCTAGTTCAACTTCCCTTGACTATTCAAATATTCCAAAGCTTGATGATTCTTATACAACACAAACTCCTTAGGCAACAAGTAATGTCTCCACTTCTTCAAGGCTTTTATTATTGCATAGAATTCTTGATCATAAACTGAATATCTTCTCCTAGCATCATTCAATTTCTCACTAAAGTAGGGTACTGATCTCCCTTCCTAACTTAACACAACTGCTATTGCACTTCCAATAGCATCACAATCTACTTGAAATACCTTATCAAAATTTGGTAATGCCAACATAGGTTGTTCTATCACCTTTTGCTTTAGCAACTTAAAACTCTTTTGTGCTCTTGATGTCCACTTGAATTCCTTCCGGTCACCCCTCATTGTCTCTATCATAGGTGTACAAATACCACTAAAGTTTCTAATGAACATCTAGTAAAAGGTTGCTAGTCCATGAAATGATCTTACTTCTCCAACATTCATAGGTGTAGGGCATTCAACTATTGCTCTAACCTTCTCAGGGTCCATCTTCAATCCTTCCACACATATCAAAAATCCCAAATATACTAGTTCATCCTTCATGATACTACAATTTTTGATGTTTATCAACAACTTCTCTTCTCTCAGCATCTAAAATGCCTATTTGATGTTCTCCAAATGTTCCTCCTTAGTCTTATTAAAAATAAAAATATCATCCAGATAAACAATGAAAAACTTACCCAAGAATTTCTTCAAGACTTCATTCATCAGCCTCATAAATGTACTAGGTGCATTAGTTAGTCCAAATGGCATGACCAACCACTCATACAATACCTCATTTGTCTTGAAAGCAATCTTCCATTCATCTCCCTCTCTGATCCTGATCTGATCGTATCCACTCTTTAGATCTATCTTGGTGAAATACTTTGCTCCATTTAGACTGTCCATGATGTCATCCATCATAGGCAATGGGAATCTATACTTCATTGTGATCTTATTGATAACTCTTGAATATATACACATCCTCCATTCTCCATCTTTCTTAGGTGCAAGTACATCTGGTACCACACATGGGCTCATGCTCTCACAGATCAATCCTTTCTTCAACAGTTCTTGTATCTATCTTTTCACTCCACATTCTCTCCTAGTTTCATCCAGTGTGTAGCTTTGTTCAAAAAATTGGATCCTGGAATAAGATATATATGATGACTGATACTCCAAATCGGTGGTAATCCTTTAGGTACATTATCTGACACACTATCCTAGTACTATGCTATTTGTTCAATGACTTCCTTCTCTGGTAGTTCTTCTCCTCTTGTGACTCCCTCTACTTCTAAGGCTCCACACTTCCTTGGAATCAAAGCAAAACACATGTTCTCATGTCTCAATCGATCCAAAAATTTCCTTCCATCTACCAAATTGACTCTAGTTGTTCTACATACTTCACTTTCTAGTTCATCTTCCAAATTTTTCAAGGTGATTTTATTTCCATTGGATGTTATGGTATAAGTATTCTTTCTCCCATCATGTATATATTTCTTATCATACTACCAAGGTCTACCCAACAAAATATGACATACATCCATCAACATGATATCACACAACATTTCATCATGATATGATCCTATCTTGAATTTCACTAGGCATTGCTCACTAGTATCTTGAGCTCATCTTGAATCCAAGCTTTCTTATAAGGCTTTAGATGTTTTCTCCTCCCCAATTTCAAAATTTTCACTATTTCTTTAGAAACTAGATTATTTGTACTACCACTATCGATGATAACTTTGCAACACTTACCTCCTACTTTGCATCTAGTCTGGAACAAACTTTTTCTCTACGGTGCTTCCTTAGGTACTTATTTATCCTAGAACAGTGCTCTCCTCATGAATAATGATTCTCCCTTCTCAGGACTTCCTCCTGAACTTGGCGATTTCACTGGTTCTTCCTCCACATATTTGGTTCTTGCATGATTTTCATTCTTCTTACTTTCAAAGTGACACTCAAATACTCTATTTCCTTCACCTCCGCACTTGAAATAGGTTCCTCTAAAAGTTATCTTGTCATATCCCTTCTCATCTCTCTGGTATCCATCATTGTGGTAAGAATTGTAACCTCCTCTGTTATGGCGATAAGAATTTCTATCATCTCTCCCCTTTTGGTATCAATTGGTATACCTTTCTTCCTTGCAATATGAATGTTTGTTCTTGCTTTGCTCTGTATATGGTCTTCTCCTTCGAAATGTGACCTTCCTCTTTGAAATTTGCCTCCTCTTCCTCTCTGCCTTTGTTCATGTCTTTTTTTTAGCTTTTCCTCCACCTTCAGCGCAAACTGATATGCTTCCTCTATTGAATTCATCCTCACCAAAGTCAACTCTTCTTGAATGTTCATCCTTGTTCCATTGATATATCTTTCCACTTTATCCTTGCTTGCTTCACTATGTCTAGTCCTGATAATGATCTTATGGAATTCCTTAATGTATTCCTTCACATTCTTCTCCTTTTGTCTTAGGTTTTGCAATCTCTTCAACAACTCCATCTCATAGTACACATGTATAAATTGGTTCTTCAATTTTGTCACCATTCTATCCCATTTCACAATATTTTCTTTACCTTTTCTGTTTCTCTCCAATTTAACCTCTTTCCACCATATTGCAACATGTCCTTCAAGTTTAGTCTTCACAAATCTCACTCTCTGTGGATCTTCAATTTCTTCATACTCAAAGTATTCTTCAATGCCATTTATCCAATCAATCAACTCCTTAGGGTTTAGGTTACCCATATAGTTTGCAATCTCCATTCTAGGTCACTTTCCTATTTTTAAAATAGCCTTCAACATCTTCATCTAATCCGATTCTTCCTCTTCACAGGTCTCTTCAGCTCGCTCTACTGCCTTAACTTCATCATCATCACCTTCATCATTAGGTATAATTTTTAAGCCCTTTCTTCTATCTTCTTCAACAACATCCAATCTCACTTTCATGGTTCACTTCATTTCCATCATCTCATCCATCTTTCTAGCAACATTAACAATCGTATGAATTCTCCCCGGTGACATCTCTCCCTAGGATCTAGTGCAACTGCGTCAAGTCGACGATCTGGCTATAGGGTTGCAACTACCTCACAATCGAAAATCTATTGAAAAACATAGGTAGGCTACCTCAAGTCAGTGATATGTCCATCTTCGCTCTCCCAAAGTTTGCAACTTTGCTCTAATACAAATTGGTGTAGTCAATGATGGAGGGTTCAGGAATAGGACTATCCAGCTTTGCAGAAAAAGTAAGCACAACATAAACACAATGAACAAGAATAACAATCACACATGGAAATATGGATAATGATCAATTATTCACTAACAACATGCCCTGCCTTCTGGCTTAGAGAATTACAAAATTACAGAATGATATGGCGTTAAGCCCAGAAATACAATGTGGGTCAAATCCATTATCTACTATATATCTCTATTGATGGTGATTGTGATTAATGAAACTACACAATGCCTATATATACTAATTCCCAGCTCGAAGAAAAAAGGGTCCACGTCGGCCTCAAGAGGTGTTAAAACTCAAAGTTGATGAAACATGTGAAGGTTGGCCAAAACATGAGATTCCCCCAAAACATGATGCGGATCGGGACGAAGGTTCCTTGATGAATGTGAATCATTATGGAAAGGTCTCCCGAGCTATGCAAGTCATGGGATAGGTCCGCACACTTGAAAATCCAAGACAGTCGGTGAATGCTCTTTGTCCAAATACAACTAATATTCTGTTAGCAATAACTTTGTGTAACACCTTAATATCTGCAAAATAGCTTGAACTTCACAACACATTAGCATGTTAATTCAAGCTATGCAAATACCATAGTGTTCCTATGAAATACTTTAATCATGTTAAAATATGCACATAAGATGAAAAGATTCAAGATAACTAAATAAAGCATATAAAAACATGATCAAACCCCATCCCATAGTGGATTGGTGCTTCTATGGAAAGAATCCCTTTCTCGGTCCTTTGCTAAGCTCCATGATGAAGATGATTTGAATATGATATGGAATGCTAAGATATGGAGTGGACAAAATCAGTTCTCCATTGAAGAGAGTGACCTTGTATGATATTGTAGATGAGATACCAAGATTGTGGAGGCTTAAACCAATGGAGATGATCCTTATTTATAGAATAGAATGATATAAGAATGCCAAACATGGAGGATGTGGGACTAAAGCTAAGCCAATGAGAAGAGGCCACTTGTCAACTTGTGATAGGCTGGAGGATGAGCACATTTTGGTCAATGTGCTAAAGAGGGGGAGATTTGAAATATGAATTTGAGAGCTTAAATGCTGAGTTTGAATTGTGTAAGAGACATGTAAGGCCTCATAAATGCTTTGTTGGGTGTACATGTCCACTTATTTTTGAATTCAAACTTGAGGGAATATTCCTCAAAGATGCCATGTTGATGGAAAATGTTGAATTTATAAATGAATAAATTGATTTATTGGTGCAAGTGGGAAAAGCTAGAGGATGTGATGGGTGGTTAGATTAGGTTAATCATGATTAGATTAGCTTAGATGATGTTTAGGTGATTTTGACCCATTTGACTTAGATTTAAGGATTTATTTAAATCAAAAGGGGGATGAAAGGTGATTTCAAACTTGATTAAATAAATATTTGATTTATTTAATCAAAGAGGATGTTGTTAGGATCAAGTTGATTTATTTAATTTAAATTTCTGACTTTAGGAGGTTGACAAAATAAACTTGATTTATTTGATGAATGGATGAATATGACCTAATCAAATGCACTATGTCAATTTTGCATGTCTACATTTTTCCCCTCTTTGAAGCAATGTACTTGTTGCGTTGGTTCAAAGAATAAACTTGCCACGATCAAAATTAAAAAAAAATCACATTTTTTCGGATGCACCAGCAGTAAGAAGTACACTGGTACATTTCCCCCTCGAGAGATCGAGCAAAAAGATTGGATTTGAGGGTCAATATCGCGATAAAGAGGTTCAAGATGGACAACTTAAATGATGATATGATGTGATGATGGATGATGTGATAATGCCTAATGAGTGTTTTACGCAAATGTATGATTTTATGAGATGCTTAGACTAACAGATCTATATTATGATGATGAACATGCATGTGAGATGATATGTAGAATGGTGATGATTTGTGGATGCAGGATGGATGCACTAGTGATGATGATTAACTATTCATGACATGATGTTAGTGCGGACAAGAAGAAATTAGATGATGACAAGAGGATCCAACAAGTCCATGATTTGAGGAGACTTTATTAGAGATGATGATGATGATGATAGATGATGATGATTTGCTTATCAAGGATTGGGATTTTAAAAGGGCTACTTACCTTATGTTTGATAACACACGTAGGTACGATGCATCAAGGTATAAAGAACCAAGATTGCGTTGTACCTAGTGCAATGGACTTTGACTCAAAAAATAGATAGGAGTATTCTTGTTCACACTTGACATACAAAAACCTTGCTAGGATGTACCTAACAAAGCAAGTATTCACCAAGTTATTTTACAAGAACATCCAACGAGCACAGCAGAAAAAAGGATAATGATCGTTGCCCCATTCCTATCTCTCTAAATCCTTCATTCAGATATCATCGAGAGGTCCTTGGAATGAGCGCGATAAGATAAATCAAAAGAAAAGATCAAGTACACAAACAAGCCAATGTTCTTCATACCACTAGCCAAAGGGATTTGTTTTGATAGGATAAGAATCCAAGGTGATATCCAAAATGATGCCTATTGTTAGAATGATATATCCTAAGACATGCATTGTATAGGATGATGATGGTTTGATAAGTTGATTGATAGGTTGTTGATATAAGGTTGACTGACATGTTTGAAAATGATCAAGAGTTTGATTTTGCATTTAAAGATTTGTTGTTTGCTTTTGATTTTACGATTGAAGCTTGCTTTTGCTGATTGTTGTGGTTGTTTCTGTTTGTTTTGCCAAAGGATGAAGTTGATGATTAGTTTATTATGGATGATTGACTATTTCGAGTGAAAGCGAAATGGGATGAACGGATTTTTTTTCAAATATTTGGATGTTTTTGATGTTTTGAAATGTTTTGAGGTTGTTTTTGGTGTTTTTCGAGATTTTACAAATGTTTTTGGATTTTGATGTCTTGGGGGTTGATCAAAGATTAGCCTTGCCTACGTTTAAGCTTAGAGACGACGTAGTTCAAATACCATGTTTTTGATGTTTTTATGACTTTTTGAGTGTTTTTTGGATTTTTTTGATGTTTTGGATGTTTCTGGACTTTTCGCACGATTTTGATGATTTGGATATGGATGTGTGTGACGATATCAGTGCTTTGTTTTTGGATTTTGTTGAAAACAAAGCTAAGGTTGACTGATCAAATCAATGGATTGATGATGATGATAACATTGTTGAGGATACAAAACAATTTGCAAGGATTGACTGATCAGGATTGATGACGATAACATTGTTGAGGATGCACAAAAATGCAAGGATTGATTGATCAGGATTGATGATGATAACATTGTTGAGGATGCACAACAATCCAAGGATAGTGTTAAGCAACACAAGGATGTCTTTAGATGATGATTTTTTGATTGGATTTGATTGATCATGATTGATGAAGCTTGGTTTTGAACAAAATATGTTTGGATGATTTGATGTGACGTTTGAAGGGTGCTTTAAATGCGACTGATATTGATTGTTAGGATTGATGTTCGATGAAAGATGAAGACTGATAAGAAATATCATCTTGTCAAAATATGCCATGGGCTAGTGATTTGGATTTTGGATCACAAAACCTTGGCCAATTTGATTTCACGTTTGCCAATGCTTAGATCACCACATAAGTTGGAGGATATAGATCAAGATTTATTCTCGAAGCCAGATGTAAATATATGCCCCCAGTGTCTAGCAATGTATGGAATGAGATGGGAAGATGCTTGGATAGGCGTGTGGATGGATGGATATGGTAAGGTGTTCAGATAAAGAATGTTCATCAGATAATGCTTCATGGCTCAAATAATTCTACATAGGATAGGATCCATGAAAATGGCCCATGTCAAGATGTTTACCATAAGCAAGAGTAAAGTGTGCACCAAAATTTTTCAAGATCAAGATAACTTGGACCATGGATGCAGATGGATGAAAATGGATTGGATAAATGGCTCATGGATGGATGGATTTATTATGGATAAGATGGAATGCTAGATTTATTATGCATGGTATGAGATGCTTCCACCTGAACCAATGCACGTAGATGCTCAATTCTACAAATGATGCCTATTTGCAAGGTTTTCATCATGGTACCTGCCCAAAGCATCGCCCATGCAGTTTTCACTACAGGACAATTTTTATCTTTACTGTTTTCAATCCTTTTTTTGATTTTTTGGATTTTTTTGAAAGATTTTAAGCTCATGCTGAATCACTAGGTGTTGTTGATGTAGATGCCCCTGTCATAATGTGCCATCGCTATCCTACTTGAAGAAGTTGCTTTGTTAAGATACGTGCACTTGAATGCAAATTTTGGGATTCTTGATTTGATTTATTTATATCGGAGTTGACTTTGTCTTTGTGCGCACATCGCGATAGAGTGCCTTCTGAATCCTTATGATAAAGGGTCATTGCCAATACATGGTCAATGTGAGAATTGGATATCATGCATGGAGGCATGGATGGAGTGTATTTAGGGATAGGAGATGGATTGGTTGATAGTTTGGCACCTTTGACTCTCCAAACTTGGGAAGATGAGCAATGATGAGTGGATACGGAAGTGTGGATGGAATTAGGACCAACTGCTTAATATACTTTATACGTTGCTTGAAAAGCCTGCTTTTGCTTTTGTGGACATCTTTGATGGATACTTTTCCCTTTTTTATTTTGCCACATAATTTCTTTGGCTAATGGAGTTTGATAGGGATAATCTTTCTTTATATGTTTTGGTATCCATGTGTATTTGATTTGTCTGTTATGCTTCTCAACTTCTTTTTCTTTGATAATGTTCCTCATGCTTTGATTCATATCTTTCTTTTGACATTGGTCCCAATTCGTGGATGGCGTGATGGGTGGATGAAGATTCATGACGTGACTGGTTGTAGTATTGGTATCGGTTTCATCATAAGGATTCTTCGTGCTCCCTATGTTGAAGTTTGCTTGAGACAAAGTTTCCCCCAGTATGGTGGTAGTAGTACCTTCATGCTTTGATTCCACCTGTTCTGAGAGCTCTTGTTTAGAATGCATTCTCTGATAAATGACCACTGTAGATGATGTTATTTCAATTGGATGCTCTGTTGACTCTGGAATATCCTATTCTATCTGACATGTTTCCTTGAGCGGATAATGTTGGATGTCCGCATAATTGATGTCCTTAGTTTGAATCTTGGATGCATATGATCTTGATGTTGACAACTCTATTTGACTATAGGAATTGATAACTTGCCCTTTTTGTGTAATAATGTCAGGAGTAAAGGAATCTTGTTCTGAGTGAAGATCATCTATGTTTCCATCCAAAGGAATCATCTCATGGGTAGATGGAGGAGTATGTGCTATGTGGAAATGATCATCTTGCATAGATAGGAGAGTTCCCATTAGATCATTGTAATATCTTGTAGATACGAATTCTTGATCTTGAATGATTTTGGAGTTTCTTTCGACATGCTTTGGATCAAGTTCTTGACATGGGTCAGTTTCAAAGGATGTATTTCTTACAAAGGGTTCTTGGATGTTGTCGTTAGACATGGTAAGTGGTTCAATATCCTCCAGTGTCGAGTTTAGGGTTCCTTCATTATCTGTAACCATGAGGTCAAAGGGGGTTAACATGTATTGGAAAGGACCACTGCTAGACTTTGGTGAAAGATGTTGATCATGCTTTGGAATGAATTCTTGAGATATGTCCTCTAACTCATAAGTCGATGTAGAGACATTTTCAACATGATCATAGGTCAACGGATCGTGCATTATGTCAATAGGATCAAATAATCCTAACACTCCATGAAATAGATCACTAAAAAGTGGCTCTTGATGTAAGGTGAGTTGATCATTGGATGGTGTAGAAACATCTTCAATGTGCTCCTTAATTGAGAGATCTTGAACATTGTTCTCAAAAATTATGGCGAAGAGATTGTGAATGTCTTCAACCATAGGGTCAAGTGATGTTGACATTTCTTGAATTGGATCATTGTTGGGTTTTGTTGGTGGATTTTGATCATGATTGAGAAGTGACTCTTGACATACGTTGATTTGATCATTGGATGAAGTAGACACAACTTCAATGTGCTCAGTGATGGATTGATCTTGATCCTTGTTCTCAATAGTTGTCATTTTTGTGTTTGTGCTTGTGTTTGTTGGGTAGCCTGAGAGGCTTGGGCAGTTTGAGAGGCTTGTTGCACTTGTTGAGCTTGTGTTGCTTGTTGCATGGCTACATATTGGTGGATGGCCTTTTGGTAGGCCTGGTGAGCTTTTAGCGCAATGTTATATTGTTTGGTTGCGTTTGGTTTTGGTGGTAGTGGTGGCGGATTTGGAATTATGTTGGATGTAGTGCCAAGTTTTTGAGATACGCTTGGAGCGATCATGGTAGTGAGGGGTTGAGATATGATGGGTGTGATAGGGGTGGATGGAGTGATCGAGGTGATAAGAATGGTTAGAATGACCAAGGTGATAGGTCCTTGGGAGACCATATTTTGATTTGTCAGGATTGATGTTTTCGTTTGATTAGATACCATCTGTTGGTGTGATGTCGATGGTATATTCCAAGGATTTGATGTGATGGCTTGATTGGTGTTAGGTGGATTGATTTGGATGGAGTGATTGGTGTTAGGTAAAGGGGGAAGCCCTAAACCAAGGAATGATGTTGATATGGGTAATGGTGGTGGAGATGTCTCTTGGCACAATGAATCAACTATTTTGGTAAGTGTAGTAGTTTGATCTCGCCAAATTTGATCTTGATTTCAATCTTGACTCCCTTGATATAGTTGATTTGGCTTTTGTTCAAGCAAAATTGGGATGCATACTTGTGGTTTTTGAATGGGATCATGGAAAAATTGATTTTGGACAATGTTATGATTTTTGATGACACTCAGATTTGGCATGATAGGTTGAAATTGAACATTGTTGATGTTGGGAATCACATTGCCTTGATTTAGGTAACTTTGATTTTGCATGGTGTTACCTTGACTTGGAGTCGTTAACATCTTGTTTGGACTCTGAACAACATTTGTATGATTTGCAAACATATTTATCCCAAATTTTTCTGGATTCATGTTTGGAAAAATTGTACTTGGTACATTCTCATTTGGCATATAGGGATTTGGTGGGATGACGTTGTTCGTTTGAAGGCTCATGCATTGATTGTTCTGTTGACAGACTTGTAAGTTTGGATTTAGATCTACCATCGGGAAATGTCTTCCAATCTTTGATTTGGGCATACTCATACTTGTTGTGCCATTGACATTTGTAGAAGGTAATGATCCCGTGTATGGATTGTATAAGTGTGAGTTTTGATAATCAATCAGCATTGTAAGGCTTTGAAAGTTCAATTGATTTGGATTACTCATGATGTATGGATCAAATTTATATTCCATGTTCCTCTTGTGTTCTGACCTTGTTGTAAAAGTGACCTCTAAGGTGTTTAGGACCAATGATGAGATGAAGGATGAAAGGGGTGAATGATATGAGTGTTTGAACGTTTAGGGACTTTGTATCAATGCTAGACTTAGGGTTTGGTTTTGATTGGTTTGATTTGGATAATGAACTTGTAAACTCTAAGATGTTAGATGTGATCTTAGGGTGAATTTTTTCAAAGGATTTCTGATTTAATTAAATGTATGAGAAAGGATGCATTCCCACACACCTAACTAAAAAAATGACTTTGATTTGATTTAAGGATGTACCCAAGTCTAGATAATGATGTTTCCAAAGCTCTAAAGTTGTTTGGTGGGATGGATTTTGATAGATGTTTGGAATTTGGATGAAGTGTTTTATTTGATCCTAAAAGAACCTAGGAAGGACTTGTTTACGAGACCAAGATAGTGAAGAACATGCCTTTCTCTAAGAGTAATTCAAAATCAAAAGATCAATGTTTGCATGAATACAATATTACCAAAAGAGACCAAGCACATGTGTGGGGTCCAATTTGAGTTAATATTTTCTTTAATGGATTCTTTTTACCACAAACACTTCTTGATTAGCTTTCAAACTGAATGTCCAATGTCCTAATTTTCTTTCATCCCACAAAATGTATTATGCAGAAATTGAGGAAATCAAGGCAAAGGTTTCCTAATGTTGACCTTAGTAGGAGAAAATTGAGATGAAATCCAAATGCTTAGAAGCCTCTAAGGATACGAATCCCAAGGGAAAACAATAACATGTGAATTTGTTCAAGGATATTTGCTTCTCCTAAAGGGTTTGAGATTTGATGCTCATGTTGAATGTTGGTTTTCGAATGTTTTCGATCAAAGCACTGTGTTTTCAAATTGACTCACAAGCAATATAACATCCTAGCTCAATTGATACATTTTTCTTGGTGGGCTTGCCTCATGCCCTTTGTAGAAGAGATGATTTTACATGCTACCAAGGAAAGAGTATAAAGGTATGTTAAGAATGAAGTCTTAACCTCTATACTTTAACCAAGATCGGACATGGCAAGTAGCTTCTTGGAATCTAAGTTCCAATGCACCACTTTGATAAACTTTCTCAATGGATCAATTGGTCACTACAAAACAAGGGTTCTATTTCGGACTTTCCATTCGTGGAGATTGACCCATACGACGAGAGTCCCCTTTCAGATCAATCTTGTCGAAATCAACCGCATGATATTGGCGTTTATTCCAATACCCACATTTATATCCCGGTTGGAAATTCTCTTGGCTTTAGAGTGTTACTGGTTGAGTCATTCCCTTGGGTGAGTACTTTTTCCCCAAGGCAAGCCCTCTAAGATAAACAAAGCGAGTAAAGACAAAATCCGTAACTCGATCAATCTTTGATGGCAACAAAGAGAGAGAATATATGTGATTATGCCCCCACTCACACTCGCATAAGATTTTGTTCAATTTTAAAACCCAAATTGAAGTGTGAAGGTGATTGCTTTGTCTCACCCTAAAGTCATGAAAAAGGCCTTTTGATTCTCAAGATCGCTATAAAGCGCGAGAGAAGTGCATATGTCCTTTTTCAATGAATTTAGTTTAAGTAAGGCTTCACGAAAACAAAGTTGCACTTGTTCTTTTTAGATCCCACAAAGCAGTTATTTCGATTCATTTTAAAGCACCAAATCAAGTGTGAGAAATTTCCATGTTCAATTTTTAAATCCGAAAACCAACTTTAGTAAGTTTGTGTCCTAAAGTTCATTTTAATCCCTTTGTCATAAAAATGGAAGTGTTCTTTTTAGAATCCAAAAAGGTTTTAAGTTGATCTAAAACAAAAAACTAAAGCGTAAAATGGAAGCTCTAGTTTATCATAATGAGCATTAAAAAATGCCTTTTGTAAATTTAAAATCTGATGTTTAATTCTTCAACTCCACTCTTTCCTTGTCTTTGCTCGACTCCAATGCTCCCTCCCAATGTCAACCTCCACCTTTTTCCTATAAGATAAAAAAGAAAAGAAGAGAATTATACAAGGATCAATCACTTTATACATTATCTTTAAATAATGGAACAATTTTGACTGAAAAGATCAATGATTTTGAACTAATAAATGAGGCATTAGTAATAATTTCACTTGCCACAAAATTTTAGTTAAAAATAGACATTTTTCCATATCTTAAAGCCTCCTATGCTAACAATTCAAAATCAAAAATTTTAATGTGGATAGGTGAAGAATTGATGTGACTAAAGTAAGATTTGAAATCTCCTCCACTTGGCCTGTAGAAAATCATAAATGAGCAATGTTACTCAAGAAAATGCTGCAAATCATGAATGGGTGATTTTGAGATAGAAACACCTTGGTATTTAATGTGATATCTATGATTTGACTTCATCAATGCCATGTTATCTCCCTGATTTGAACACATTATCCCAAGAAAATAAATGTCAAATATAAAAACTTAGTTTTCTTTCAAATGCACTTTTTAAAAGCAAAGACTTTTTGGCAGGTATTCATTGATGACTTTGATTGAGCAATAAAAGCCTTAATGACATTATCCCTTTTAGACGCCCACGACCGCCTTACCCATGTCCCCACATAGGTATGGCCTCCATGTTAATGACAACAGGTTGCGTCTAGGAAGATGTGAATTGTATAATACTTACCAGCGTTCAAGCTCACTATTGGCCCCTGAAAATCATTATGGACTGAGAGTATTCAATTTTTATTGACCTTGCACTTCTCCCATCTGGCGTGCATCAGCCTCTCATGATGTCATTGGCAGATGGGAATTGAAATCATACTGACTCACTCCCAACAGTCAAAAACATTGATAAGACTATATAAAAAAATGCATTGAATCTACTGCCATTGAGTACTCATAATAACTGACAGATAACTCTCTAAAAGGTGGGGTCAAATCTTTTAAGCTCACATGAATGGAATTATGACTACATTTATTGAGATCAAATAAACAGAATAGATGACATTCAAGTGCATGAATGCATGGGAATATTTGACATTTGAATTCCTATTGGCGCGGAAGGAAATCAAGATGAAGGGAATCATGGCCGCAGATAACATTCAATGATAACAATTTTAAAACTACACTGGAAAGGATTCCCAACAAAGAGACTAGAAAAAGTGATTGATAGGCTCTAAAGTTCTTCAATTAATTAAGACAGCTCGATAAAGAAGTGTTGGATGAATATTTTGCATAGGGAGAGCTTAACTTGCAATTTCGAATGAATTGACTCCTATGGCAATGAATCACGGTAGAAGATCTTTGTAGCTTACCTTTGAAATCTTGCATAAGATTAATCTTTTCTGATAGGGCAAAGCTACTGGAAAGACATAACAATATTTTCTTACAGAAGGATCTGGATGATGAGTGGAAATAAAATTTCCTATTTGCATCAACTCATCTGCAAAAAAATGTGGATGAAACTCCAAATCTAGAAAGAGAAGAATTCTGCCATAACTGAGCAAAATAAAGTCTGAAAAACGAAAAATCCCGCCATATAGGAATTGAAGCTGCCTTAGATTATGTTGTTGTATAAATTGTTAGCCTAATTCTGAATTCTGCATGAAGGAAGCTGAATATGTCAAAATTTAGTATTCAGAAAATGCTAGAAACAAGTGAAAAAATGTGATATAAGGGAATGCTACGATTTGCCAAATCTGCAGAAAAGAGATATACTGATACCAAGATTGTTGAGGCTTAAACCAATGGAGATGATCCTTATTTATAGAATAGAATGATATAAGAATTCCAAACATGGAGGATGTGGGACTAAAAACAAGCCAATGAAAAGAGGCCACTTGTCAACTTGTGATAGGATGAGGAATGAGCACATTTTGGTCAATGTGCCAAAGAGAGGGAGATTTGAAATTTGAATTTGAGAGTAAATGCTGAGTTTGACCTTTGCAAAGGGACATGTAAGAGCCATGTAAGAGCTCATAAATGCTTTGTTGGATGTACATTTCAACTTGCTTTTGAATTAAAAATTGAGGGAATATTCCTCAAAGATGCCATGTTGATGGAAAATGCTGATTTTATAATTGAATAAATTGATTTATTGGTGCAAGTGGGAAAAGCTAGAGGATGTGATGGGTGGTTAGATTAGGTTAATCATGATTAGATTAGCTTAGATGATGTTTAGGTGATTTTGACCCATTTGACTTAGATTTAGGGATTTAGTTAAATCAAAAGGGGGATGAAAGGTGATTTCAAACTTGATTAAATAAATATTTGATTTATTTAATCAAAGAGGATGTTGTTAGGATCAAGTTGATTTATTTAATTTAAATTGCCGACTTTAGGAGGTTGACAAAATAAACTTGATTTATTTGATGAATGGATGAATATGACCTAATCAAATGCACTATGTCAATTTTGCATGTTTACACTTTGCACTGGAATCTCCAAAACACTTGAATTGTAGATATGATGTAGATGTAGCCATGAAGATTATATATCCTACTTCATGAGCTTTGATGTTACAATGTGGTATAATGCGGTATGAAATACTGAGACAAGGTCCTGAAAAATAACTATTGAAATGAAGGAAAACATGAATGCAAATACTTTGGTTGTTGCAAGATTGCCTCAAACTTGGGATGCTCCTACATCACCAATTCCCAAAACTATGTCATGACTCAACCATTTTATTTGTGAGTGTGTGTTTGTGTAAGCTCAGTTAGGTTTCATTATAGGTTACTTCACCAAGTTCTTCTCCTGGGTGATACTTACACACGTGCACACACACACACACACACACACACATATATCTGATTAGAATTCCAAATACATTCACATATGCAATAATTTACCCTAACATGGTTATAGTAAATAGGTAAACGCACAATGGGGTGTGACATACTTCCCCCCTTTTGAATCATCATCCCCGATGATATTATGTAGCAAATATAAACTAAATAAATCAAACAAAAACATTGTTTTTCTCAAGTACTTTCGAAAGCAGATAAAACATGTGGAAACTTTTGTTATATTTCAGCATAGTCTTCCCAAGAGGCAAAATCTTCTGCATATCGGTCCCACCAGACTTTGCACTATAGAACCTCCCTATTATGCAAGCAAAGCTTATGTGTTCCTAGTACCTTGATAGGCTTGATTGTTACCTCTTTGGGATCCTCTACCTGTAAAGAATTCCAATCAATTACATGATTATCTCCTGGTATATACTTCTTTAGGTAAGAAACATGAAAGACGTTATGCATTTGGGAAATAGCTGGTGGCAACAAAATTTGGTAAGCTACAGGATTCACTTCCTCAAGAATCTCAAAAGGACCTACATAACACGTAGCTAGTTTAGATGACTTTCCAAACTTGATGGAAATCTTATGTAGTTTCACCCTTAACAACACCTTATTACCTACGACAAAATTCATGGGAACTTGCTTTACATCTATGTAGCTTTTATGCCTATCATTGGCTTTAGCTAGTCTTTCTTTGATAGCCTTAACTTGTTCCTCCATTTCAGCTAACATCTTAGGCCCAAGACTCACCCTATCCCAAATTTTATCCCAACTGATTAGGGTTTGACACTTTTGGCCATATAATTCTTTGAAAGAAGCCGTCTATATTGTGGACTGATAGGAATTATTATAAGAAAATTCCACCAAAGGAAAGAAATCCTCCCACTTGTATTGTTGATCCATGTAGTACATTCTTAGTAGGTCTTCAAGTACTTGATTCACCCTTTTTCTTTGTCCATCTGTTTTCGGATGATATGTTGAACTTATATTTAATTGAGTCCCAAGCATTGAAAATAAGGTTTTCCAAAACCTTGAGGTCACATGTGCATCCCTTTCTGAGATAATATTCTCAAGAATTCCATGCATTCTAAACACCTCTTGAACAAATTTTTGAGCTATAACATGAGCTCCATCAGTTAAATTAGTAAGTATAAAATGTTCTACGTCCTTAGTAACTTGTCTACAACTACTAAAATGGCATTGTGCTTATTCCTTGATTTAAGCAATCCTTGCACAAATTACATACTAATGACTTGCCACTTACTCTCTAGGATATCATGTGGATATAGTAAGCCTACAGGATGATGATGTTCTGCTTTCACCCTTTGACATTCCAAGCATTTAGCCACAAATCTAGTAGCATACCCTTTCATCCCTTTCCAAAAGTATAATGGCTTCACATCAGCTAACATTTTTGTCACACTAGGATGTCTTGAGTAGGGTGCTTCATGAAACTATTTCCACATAAGATTTCTCAACTCTTTAGAGTTAGGCACATACATTCTTCCCTTATCCCTGAGAAATCCATTGGGTTCAAAAATAAATCCTTCATAACTTGAATCTTGTGGATTATTTGTGAGTTCTTGCAATACTTGGCCTTTAAAGTTGATTTGGATTGTCACTATCGAGGCAATATGTCTTCTACGACTTAAGGCATCGACAACTTGATTTTATTTTCCCTTGATGTAGCTGATATTGAAGTCATAATCAGATATCAACTCCAGCCATCTTCTCTACCATGCATTCAAGTTAGGCTGAGTGAATAGATACTACAACCTGTGATGATCGATTTTCATCTCAAAGGGATTTCCCAACAAGTAATACCTCCACATTTGTAGTGCATCAACCATTGTTGCTAATTTTAAATCATGGGAAGCATAATTTTATTCATAAGATTTCAAATTTCTTGATTCATAAGCAATTACTTTCCCTTCTTTCATTAAACCTCCACTTAAGCCTTCTCCCAATGCATCCATGATAACAGTGAAGTCACCCTCAAGATCTGGTACTTTCAAAATTGGAGCAATAGTCAACTTCTCTTTAAGTAGATCAAATGTTGCTTGGTATTTTTCTATCCACTCAAACTTCTTGCCTTTCCTCAACAAAGAAGTAATTGGAAAAGCTATTCTAGAGAAGTTTGCAACAAACTTCCTATAATATCCCACCTATCCCATAAAAACTCTTACCTCAGAAACATTTTTATGTACTAGCCATTCCAACACTGCTTTGATCTTGATTGGATCAATTGAGATAACATCAACCGATATCACATGTCCAAGGAATGACACTTTCTTCTGGAAGAAAGTACATTTAGAGACTTTTCCATAAAACTTATGTTCTCTCAGTCATTGCAGAACTATCTCCAAATGCTTGCAATGATCCTCCTCATTCTTTGAATAAATTAGACTATCATCCAAGAAAACCAAAACAAACTTATCTAGGAAATCCCTAAACAAGTTGTCCAGAAGATTCATAAATGTTGTTGTCGCATTAGTTAGTCCAAATGGTAGGATTGTAAACTCATAATGCCTATACCTCATTCCAAAATCAGTCTTGAAGATGTCCTCATCTTTGATTCTTACCTAGTGGTATCCAAATCGTAGATCAATTTTAGAGAACACAACTCCTCATATTTAATCAAAAAGGTCATCAATGCATGGAAATGGATATTTTTTCTTTATCATAGCTTTATTAAGCATCCGATAACATATGCACAACCTCAATGAACCATCCTTCTTCTTTACAAAGATTATTGGTGCTCCCCAGGGTGATACACTTGGTCTTATCAGTCCCTTAGATAACAGTTCATCTAGTTGTTCCTTAAGCTCTATTAACTCAGCCATTGCCATTCGACACTTTGGAAACAGGTTTCGATCTTGACCTTATCTCTATGGAGAAATAAAAAATCCTTTTTGGTGGTAGTCCAAGTAATTCTTTTGGAAACACATCTGCAAAATTTCATAGGATAGGATACGTTTATGAATATCTATTTCTCCAATTTCCATCATTTCACCTTTTTCTACCTCTTGGTAATCCTCTGACCATAATTTATCATACCATCTTGAGAAACTAATGAACCTTATATTCCTCAATAGTTTCCATCTTTACTGCAAAAAGCTTACATCCTTTCTTATTAGCCCTAAGCAATTGCATAGCAAAAATTTGATGTAACTTGACTTCCCTAGGTATCCCTTGTAGCATCACTTGGTTACCTAAATCATCCAAACACTCTACAGTTTTGGCATGATAATCTACCTTGGCTTTATTCTTCCAAATCTAGTTCATTCCTAGGATAATGTCATAGGATCCTACGGGCGCTACATAAAGGTTTATCTCCATAGAAAAATAAGGTAGCTCAATCCTATCTTTGAACAAACATTGTTCCACCATTGCTCTTGCCTGGTTTGCATATTCTACAACCCATGACTTTTCCATGAAACCAACTTCCCTAGATATTTTCTTTGATATTCTGGATGAATTTTTTTTTTTAGTAGCTCTAGTATCTATAAGTATGGAAATGGGTAAGCCAAATAAAATACCTAGAGTATCCACTAGAGTCACTTGATATTCCACTTGACAATCATCCAAAGTAGCATGAATGTTCTATTGGAACACCACTTGCTAGGAAGGAAGTGGGTTTCCATAAGGTCGTGATGTTGAAGGATTATTGGGACAATTCAAAGCATAATGGTACCCTCCACATGTGAAACATCCATTTGTTGGTCCTTTCTTCCTTTGCAGGTTCACTAGGTTTACTAGCATTACTTCCAACATTGTTTACATTAGCAATATTGAAATTATTCCTTCTACATTCCTTCCTTGATTCTCTTCCATTATTTTGGGATCCCTTATCCCCTTGCTCATGAAAATATTGCACCCCTTCAAACTTCCTTGGAGCTGATTTAACTTGAGCTCCTATGAAATTCTTATGGTTCCTATTCTCTTGGTAAATGGAGATGGCTTTGAGCTTCTACTCTCGCTTAACAACCTTCTCATACACTAGATCCATAGTGGTTGGACCATGAACATCTACCTCACCACTATCTAACTATTAATCCCCATGATGAATTTCCTTATGTGAAAGTGTTCATCCTTCTCATACATTGGTACATAACATAATAGGTGGGTAAACCTTTCCTAGTACACATTTATTGTCATCTCTCCCTACCTTAGATTTTGAAAATCAGTGAGTTTCTGGTCGAAAAATAGTTGAGGTAACCATCTTTTCTGAAATATTTCCACAAAATCATTCCATGTAAGTTTCAGAGAATTAAGGTTGAGTTCCATTTTCTTGTTCATCCACCAGTTAGAGGCTTCTCTTGCTAACTAATAGGTTCCCCATACTACTTTTATGAGCTCAAAATAGTTTTTGATCTCAAAATATTTCTCCATCTGGATCAACCATGTCTCAACTTCTTCCCTATTGGTACTACCTTCAAATTTTGGTGGGGTTATTTTCCTCATGTCCCTAGAAAGTTCAGTGGCCATAAACTTCCTACTAGTTCCTTCAGATAAAGAAAGTGATTTCTCTTTCTCATGTTCATGGGTTTGATCATGATTGTGAGAATTTTCTCCCTCATCCTCATTAATTGGGACTTCCTGCTCTACTCTATCTTTTACCCTTACTTCCTACTCAAGATTCCCCAACCTTGCATTGGTTTCATGAATGATAGCCAAAATTTGATCTAATTTAGCTTCATCACCCAGCGAACCTCGTATGAATTCTTGACTCCCTCCAGGATTGGTCCTTGTTCTCACCATCTTTGCAAGAAAAGGGTTATACCTGAAGGTTCATCTTTGTTAGATTCAATCATGTTCTTACTATCTTATGGAAAACATTTAAATGAACATTCATTTGCACATAAAATAAATTTCACATAAGGTTTGAACACAAGCTTTTAATAAACACATTATTTTATTATTTTAGAGGATCTCAAAATCCTTTCAATTACATAGAGTGACTATTTAGTTAGTCAAGTGGAGAGTAGATCCCTTAGATTCACTCTCCAACACATAACTTAATGGGGTATACCCTATAGATTTTTGTTCCTCTCTAATTTGTTCTTCTTTATCCTAAAATGGAAAATAACCTTCAAATTTATCATCTAATACATAGTTGTGGGCAACATAACCCTCTGATTCATTACTTGAGTAAATTACAATCACTTCTGACATCGAAAGAACTCTAGGGTCTCTGAATATGAATGTTAGACTGACACTCCCTTTCGAGGGCATATCCCTGGAAAGTGACAAGGAATCAGACTTTGCTAGTTAAAATGGAGGTAGATAAATGAAATTAGCTTTCCTTCATCCTTCTCTTTAATTCACTAATTCGAGAAAGAGTGTGACTGAAGGTTTTTGTATCACTTAACTAGACAACATTATCATAGTTGGTACCCTCTATTGTATGAACACTGGCCTCTTTTTCCTTCTTGGATTTCAGGTAGCACTCATTTCCGATTACTTTCTTGTAGTTAACCTGAGATACACCATCCTGGCACAAGAATTTCCAAACATTAGTCTTATACAATGTTGGATGGAAAGTATGATGAGCACAAAGGTTCCAGAGCTAAACTTGGTAGCTCTGATACCATGTGTAACATGCCGATTATTCACGCAAGTAAATTTCCTAAGTTTTCACTTTCAAGTAAATAAACTATGATTCAAACCAATGGAATAAACTTTTTCTTTTCCATAGAGAGAAAGAATGAACATAAATGACATAACAAATTTCAATCATTGATTTCATTTCCAATACAATAATCAACATGTTACAATATTTCCAAGATTGTAAACAATTATATACATAGCTCAACCGAGCTTCAAAGCAATAAATACAAATGGTCTAAGAATCTTCTTCAAAACTTGATCACTAGTTGAGGAGGAGAAGCATCAGTCAAGCATTTTTTCACCAACCACAAACACATATTTGATCCCCCACCCATCTATTATTGAATAGATGGCCCTACCCTTCGATGAAGAGATTGGTGAAGAAACCTCGTAACTTTAACCTTAATGAGGTTAGTATTGTGCCCTACATAACTATTACTTGTAGACCTTACAATAATGATCTAGCATGCATAAAAATGAATACAATGAATTGATAGTGGAGCCAAAGGAAAACATACTAATTTGGCCAAAGTATTCTCACTTAGTACTTCGAGTGACAGTCATCCTATTCACATACACTACCCTAGCTTGTTCTAACTTTAGACCATTATATCTATGCATAGGTAAACCTTCAATAGGTAAATATTAACCTTAGATTTGACCTATTCTCTTTCCCCAAATCTCAATGGTACATCTATCAAATGAACATAAGCAAAAGCATAAGTTACCCCCCTTCAATGGATAACCTAACCCTAGGTATAACTCATAACCTTTCTAAGTCCACAAAACAACTTTACATAAAATAACTTAACAAGCTATTCCCAATTTGTCATTCCTATTATGTAATACTATAGAAATTAATCAATCACTCCTTAATATGGAGTAAATACAAACACTTATATGGAAATCATATCAACAAGACCTTTCCTCTTGATCTAGAGCTCCCAAATTTCTGGAAAAATTATGAAAAAAATCATGACTTGGACTATGATTATTAAGCTATGTAACCAAGGATGGGCTAAAGGTTTGGTTGTAAACCTTAACTTTATAAACGTTCTATCCTAAAACCCTTCTGTCTTTTAATTTTGTAGTGACCTTTTACTGTCGGTTGTCGGTCAAGTTAGTCATCACTTAAGCCTTTGAATGCATATGTTTACCGACCCCTTCAGTTAGGAGAGATAGTCACCCCGCATATTATCCCGCGCCAAATATTTGTGAAGTTAGGCAAAATATTTCATTTTTAAGGGACTTAAGTCATTGTCTTAGGGTTTTATTACTATCAGCCTATTCATGACCCCATCTTAAAACTAACATTTACCATGTGCAGAAATATGGCCCATTGGATTTAAAGTTTTAATCCCTGCCGCCCATCTCACACCGCGCGGACATTTATGGATAGCCATCATGAAGCGTGCGAGGACCACGAGATTCTGACGCATGTCCTTGCCGTATGGGGCTTGAACCTTGTACAAGCATAGTCCAATAAATGATAACTGGGAGAACGACGGTTGTTGTACAACATCAAAATTTAATCCTAGTTATCCATCGCATACCTCATGACATTTAATTAATGCTTGCTGGATAGCTTGCACAGTACGCAAAAGGATGACGTGTGGAGTTTCTTGACCACTGTGCAGAGTGTGTCGAAGCCTGTGGAATGAGTGACATGGCTCCCATTCAACATTTTCTCATTTTCCAGAGGATGACGATCTACGGTCTTAGGTTTTCAAACCTGATTTGACTGCATCTTGGCTGCTCAATTTTCCATCTCATTCTAACATCAATGGTCGATATTCAAAATAAAAAAAACATGCATGTGTTACCCATTTTGCTCTAGAACCTATAAAGGTTTTTTTTGCCTCAGTCACTTTATTTTGATTTGCATAAATGTCTCTGATGTCGGGTGAACCCACGCTCAAATAAAATTATCGAAAAGGTGTGCAATACGCCACGTTGTGGCTACACAAATTTTACCTTTTTGTCTTCCTTTCGGGAGAAGGTTCAGGACACGTGTTTGCTTGTCAGACATTTTCTTGGGAGCTATATTTCTGAGCTTGGGATTTTTCACCCTACTGACATGTTGTCTCCTTGCTGCGGGTTATCTGCACCACCGATAAAGATATATGATTTAGGAGTTTTTCTGAGTTGGCTGGCCTTTTCTTTTCTTTTCTCATTTTTTGGGATGGAAGTTTTGAGACGATACCTTATGGTGATGCGATCGATCAATTGGGTCCTTTGTAGGCTGTTGTTCCTAAGATTTGATCACATTTGGGTTTCTATGTTTGCTAAATATCTAAAGGGTGCTAATGTAGTAGCTAAAGAGTTAATGCAAAGATATTTTGCCGCCTAACCAAGGGTCTATGATCGGATTGTGAGCTATCAACTGTCAACATCTGGAAGCAATTACTTTTGAGCTGAGGTAGTGTTTCTTTCTTTGGCGGCTATATAAGGAGGGCGACGACACAAAAAGAACAAGGGTTTTCTAGGAGGAATTGTTTTTCTTTGTTAAAAGAAGTGTTTCTTTTTAGTTTTCTTAATATTTTAGAACTATTTTCAGAAGCAAGTTATAGAACTACTTTATTCTTGCATATTATATCTATTCGGGTTTAAACTATTGTCGGATTGGAATCCGACCTTTGTTTCAAAGTTCAGTTTTAATTAAAACATGAACTATCGAGGAGAATTTATTGAGACTGTGCATGTATGGCCTTTTTCAAGTTTTCTTTCTCTATATTGTCATTTTGAATGAAACATTGTGTCTTGCAAGCTATATTCTGGTAGTTTAAATAACAAATTTCTATGCTTTATGCTTGTGTGATGGAATAGTAGTGTAGGAGAATTGGACTGTGTCATTGGACTTTTTCTATTTTCCTTGAAGTTGTTATTCTATTATGCTATGTTGTATTAGGAGACAGAGTTCTTGTAATTTCTAGAATATTGTTCTTTTACTCTAAGGAATCTTTATGTTTGATCGGACCTCAATGAACACTTCCTGTAGAAAGATCTAAAAATTTTCACTGTGCTTGAAGTTAGCCTTTGTTGTTCGTTCTCTTTTTAACAATGAGGGGTTGTGGCATTATATGTCCTTTATATCAATCATAGGAATAACTTAGGTTTGAAATGTTGTAAGAGCTTTGGCACATTTCCTTTTATGTTTTATATTTACATTTCCTTTCTCCCTTATCTCAAAACCCCAAGAGAGGAGCCATATTTCTATAAAAAATTTAGAGGTATTCAATGAGACGCAATTTTTCCCCCACTTGTCAAATTTCCCATAAGACTGTCAAAGAATCACAAGCTTTGATGATCAATAGTTCTTTTACTAGCATGCCCGGTGGGACTGAAGTTTTTCCAAACACCTGATTAGAAGTCAGAAATATTTCTTAAATCAAGCTAAGGAACGAGATTGGAAGTTTCATGGCTAGAGTCTAAATGAGAGCATCCTCGAGAGGTCACTTCTAGTACTCTCAGCTACCTTCCTCAAATCCTAGAAGGAGAAGAATTGCAGGTTTTGTATCACATGTAAGGAGTAATAGAGCGAGAAGTTAGAGCCCAATATCTAGAGCCTTATCTACTCCACCCGGAGGCTTAAATTTCTAGATAAGATTGTTTGTATATCTGATCCATAGAAATATTTTCCTCATGGCTCATGTACCTCCACCTGCTCCTAGAAATTTCGTAACATGGGATAGTGGTAGTCCACTACAAGCACCCACACCCCTTGATGTATGGATTGCCATACTTGTTAATGCCTTTAAGGCTATTCCAAGATTCTCTGGGGAGGATTTCAAAACCACTTTTGAACACCTTCAAGATATAGCAGAGGTATGCAGGGTACACAACATATCGAAGGAAAACATCACTTTAAGACTGCTAACCGCCTCTTTTAAAGGAAAGGCTCAAGATTGGTATAGATCTCTGGCCTCAAGTTCCATTCTTTCTTGGGACTAGCTTGGACAACACCTATTCGAATGATTCTCAGAAAAGGGAGACAGTTCCTCACTGCTGTAACAATTAATTACCATCAAGAGGGCTCCACATGAAGCCATGAGTGATTTCAATACCAGGTTCCACAAGACCTGGCAAAGGATCCCCGTGACTGATCAACCTGAGACCGTGATGGCATTCATGTTCTATCTAAAGGCTATCAACCTGGATATCACGGTTATGATAACTTCCATGGGAGGGAATATCATGCCCAATGCATATGAGGTGGTAGTACGCATAGAGAATAACCTAATTGATGTCAAGAAACTTCTGCCTCAACCACCAATGCTAGTACTTGCATAATTCTCTGATGGCCATTAGGAGGAATCCAATCCAAGCACTCCTACAACAAAATTGAAGTTGGTCACCCTGCAACCTACAAATGAGTATCCTACCGCTCAAGCAAGCACATCGGGTCTCTTGTCGATGGTGGTGGATATTGTTGATATAAAAGATCTAATGTGAACTTTTGCTAATGAATTAGTCATTATCAAACAACAACAAGTGACACCTCCAAAAATGATCACTCAGGTCTATGGTGGGGGAAAGTTGTCTTATCAAAAAAATTCATATCAAGGATCCCACAGAGGAGGAAGTCAACAAACGTCGTCAACAAATCAGATAGTTCTGGTCACTATGCCATTACAAATAGTCAAGGGTAGTCTGAATAAAGAGATAGTCCTAGGCCAGAAAAATTTGGTGGAGGACGAAAAATTTATGGTGCTTCTCGTGCAATGATAGCCATATGCCCCAAAACTGTCCAAGGGGAAATATGCAACAAAAGGTGGCGGAATAGAGGAGTAATGGTATGTTTCTGAATGCAGATGAATATGGGTCACCTAAAATGGAGAATGCTCATTTTAGGGCATAGATGCAAGGGATGTCCATTGAACGAGAATTAGACATTGTGCTTGACCAAGCTCTTTTCTCATGGGTTGGAAGAAGATGAGTTTGTGTTTGCAAACGAAGCCTCGATGAATGGAATTCCACAAGTACAGTCATATTACAATACAATCTATCGAAAATAAGGCTCACAGGGGAATATGTACAACAAGCTCCGCCACGACCACAACCACATCAATTGTTTCCCCTAGAGAAATAGGCTTCACCACCCATCGTCTGACCTAGTTCATAGCCACATAATCTATCATCAACAGAAAAGGAGGTGAATAAAGCACCAGGCCCAATCATGATGGAACATTTTCTCCTGAAAACAAAAGAAATACCATCATTTAAGCCAAAGTCCCAAATAGTTGGGATGCTTAACATAGTGGAGCAATTGAAGAAGGCACCCTACCAATGTGTCATTGTGAGATGTCATATCAATTCCCGAGCAAAAAATCCTACTTCAAGAAGCATTAAAGGTGGAAGGGAAAAGTTTGTAGGCGAGGGCGACTTAGTCGAACAATTAGAGCGGAAATGAAAAATCTGTGCTTCCCCCTCAGGCTCCAAAAGCAACGACTTATGCAAATGACATGAATGACATTAAAGAGAAAGAGGTAAGTAGAACAAATCCCACACCTTTCTTTTTAATGCTTATCATAGGAGTTAAACTATTGCATAATAATATGATTGATTTGGGAGCTAGCACAACCGTTATGCCAAAACAAGTGGCAGATGCTTTAAAACTTAAGTATGAACTGCTTGAGAAAGGAATTATGTAACTGGATGGAAAGAAAGTTCTGACCATTGGTCAGATAAAGGATCTACCCCTGACCCTCTTCTCCTACCCAAGCTAGACAGTCACTCAAGAGGTAGTAATAATAGACATTCCACTAGTTTTTGGGATGTGTCTATAAAGAGATTTCACTGCCAAACTTGGCGGATACCTGGCACTTGATTGGTCCCACTTGATATTGAGAACCAAACATGAAGCAAATACAAAGATTATATCCAAATCCTTGCATCCCGAACACATTGCAGATGATGCAAATATATGCTTTGGAGCTGTTGATACCTCTACTTTTCAGCAGGAGATATATTGTGTAGAATTCCCAAAAAGGAAGAAGATACAGGTGAGTGGATTCTGGAGGAAGAGGTGCTACTCAATCAGTTCGCTAATTACAATCCATTTGGAAACTTCCATGCTACAGGGCTAAGCACCTATGTGATTTTTGATGGAGACCAGGTCTTTCCAAAACTAATGAAGAGTCAGGAGGAGTCTGACAATCTGTCTTATAATCATGTATGGACCGTACATTTCGATGGTGTCAAGTGAAAATTTGGTCCCAGAGTAGGTGTCTGATTGGTATTTCAGATGGGATCAGAATACCCCAAAGCTCATCATTTTCAGTCTCCATGCTTCGCCGATGATACTAGATATGAAGTTTTGGTCCACGGATAAAATCCAACAAAAAAAATGGATGCAAGTAAGAAATAAGCTATCAGAAATTCAGAATTGATAGTAAGCGAGACCCATAGGCAAGCGACCACAATAAATGCAAGGATGATATCTCAAATGCATGATGTATGGGATCTCATCAAAAGTTTTGAATCTTTCGATATGCAAGGGAATCCTTGACTTGGAATTAATTTCTGATCTGACAAAGCAAAGATTCTCCATAGTTTCGAAGGATCATAATAAGCTTGATGTAGGAAATAGCAAAAGATCAGCGGTTGGTAGAATGGCCTCTCACAAGAATAAAGGAAGGCTGAAGGAATTATGTTACAAGTATGATCTCAAAGGCTATGACCTGGGTATAGTTCATTTGACGATTCCCCTAGATGAAAAACCCAAGTCCATCGAGCATAAACAAAGGATAATCCACCCAACGGTTAAAGTTTGGGCAGCAAAAGAGTTCATCAAATGGGGTAAGTTAGAGGTCATATGTCATATCAAATTTTCTGCCTGGTTATCAATTCTGGTCCCAATTTGGGAAAGGCATAGGGATGTCCAACTTTATGTTGAATTTCAAGACTCAAGAAGGATTTTTCCAAAAGATCATTACCCCTTGATACTGGTGTGATAGTACTCCCAAGCTCTAACCGGGATAAACATATCCTCTTTAATAGATGATACCCCGAGGAATCATGAAGTTTTCATAATGGAATTTGACCGACAAAGGACAAAGTTTACCACCAAGTGAGAAATTTTTGTATACTCAAGAACATCGATTGGGCTCTCCGATGTTGGTGCAGTTTTTCAAAGGGAAATAGGAATTACTTTTAAAAAATAGGCCAACCAAATGATTTTCATATATCTGGGTGATTCATCAGACAAAGGTGATCATCCCGATCATCTAAAGGGATTTTCTTCAAGAGACCAACGATCTGGGATTGTCCTTGACCCAAAAAAATATTTCCTTAGAGCGCCCAAAGGGAAGCTTCTCGACTGTATAGTGTCTTAAGAGAAAATAATAATAGGTCCCGAGAAGGTTTGCAACTCAGAATTGAAAATAAGATCTTTTTTGGATAAATCTAGCCTTGTCTAAGGATTCATACCATATTTCACAAGCATTGTGACCCCGGTCGCCCTGATGATTAAAGAGAACATTTCTTTTCAACAAACTCCTAAGGGAACAATGGTTTTTAAGTAGCTAGAGAAGTATGAGGAAGAAAATGAAGAGCATCCTATTACACTCCCTTCAAAGAAGCAAAGGAGTACTAGTGTGCAGGAACATATCACAAAAGGAAAATTTGACAAGTTTCTAAAAAAGCTAAAAGCCAGGCTGAGTTTGCTAGAGACCATTATACCTAGTGATGTCCATGGTCTAGTGGAAACACAAGGGTCAAATTTTGTTACTAGATATAGGATTTTTCTGAAGACTTCATCATATTGTTATATGCAAGGGGGCAGGTTAACCAAATCAGCCAACAAGAGGCCAACTAGCTTAATCAAATGTGTTGGGTTTGCTACTCAAAGAGATTGGCACAGTTATAGATGAGCTGCCCTGTTGATAAATGAAATTACCCTCAATTTGGCTCCGAAGTTTTTTTTGTATAAATTGATGTACAAAAGTTTGGCAAAAACCCCAAGGCTGAAAAGAGACAGAGAAAAGGCACGTGGAGCTACAATTAACCATCATCAATTAATCAAACAGTGTTTTGATGAAGATATTTTTTACTCAAATTCTAGTTAAGAAGGTTTAATGCTAAGGTACTATAGGCATGCTACGAAACCAAGATGACCTACTAATTTCAAAGTGTTGCGGAAAGGACCTTTCAAAAATAACACATGCTAAAGAAAGAACACGTACAGAATCAAAGAGATGGTTTTAGATGTATTGGTGAACGGTATTTATCTAAGAATTTTCTATTAAAACACACAATTCTTTTTAAAAAAATTAACAGGTATGTTCCATATGTAAAAAAAATTTAATTATTTCGAAGTTTTTGAGAATAAAGCCCAGAATAACACAGAAGAAATAAAAGCTATACTATATTATGTTTATCGACAAAATTTACATTATAGTATATGGCTCGAGGCTCAGAATATTACATAAGGCTCTCTTGAGCAAAACCCAAAAAAGGGAAGCAATCAAAAAGTTGTTAAAAGGGAGGTGACGATCAGATAAATAGTAAATTTCCACCTCCAATGGCAAGGAAAAAAGGGACTCGTAATCGGGTTCCGCTTCTCCTCCTTTTCTTCTTCTTCTTCTTCTTCTTCTTCTTCTTCTTCTTCTTCTTCTTCTTCTTCTTTCATCTGACAAGTTGCAAGCAGGGGAAAAACACACAACACACGCAGGTCGCGTAGTCCAGACCTAGGGTCTACTTGTTGCAAAGTTGCACCAGGTAACTAAAGTAATTTTTCCAGGCAATCCTCGAAACCTTTTCCACACCGTACTCCCATAGAAGGAAAGTGGCTGCTAGTTGAGAGGAACAATGGTGCATCTCCACGTCCATAGTGTGAAAGTCAGTAAGGAAGGGCAACCAGGCTATGTCCACTCCAAAGTCCATGTGCCTGCAAAGGTCCATGGTGCTTGGAATGTCGAAACTAGGAATGGCCACTTGCACTATTTCACCAAGCCCTTCCATCAAAGACGTGTCAAACATTTTCTAACATGACACAATTATCATGGGCTTGGCCACATCGAGGTCCAGTAGTGAGGCCACGAAGTGGGTGAGCACATTGCAGTTACTCTGGAGCTGATTCTCGTCGGTAAGGTAGTCCGCGTTGACAACCCACTTGAATGTAGTCAGGATCAGGGGGTCGCAATTCTTTACCAGGAACTTGATATGGGTGTCAGTGATCTGTCCTGCAAAGTAGCTTTTTGGTCTCCGTGGAAGGAACAGAATAGGGGTACCTCGGCCAACAGACATCATGACGAAGTAGTGAATTATGGCAGAATGAGAGTAGGAAGAAGGAAAACTAAGTTAGAGAGCTATATGTTTGAATGAATGTTGCAAAAGGTGGTGTAGCTATATATAGAAAAAGATAATAGGGGAGCTTCACCAACGGGATGTCTATTTTTGGTTGGTCGACAATGAATTTTTTTGAGATAGAACGAAACAGAGTGGGCAAATCATATGAAGGATCTGACGAAATACCTTGAGAAATAAATTTGGGTGTTTGGGATTAAATGCCCTTATATGCTGATGGTTGACGTGTGTCCTTTTCCATCATTAGTGCCAACTAGTTCACTAATGGGAAAAGACATGGATTAACACACTAAGGCTCTAACAAATTAATCAAGACATCTTTTCAAAAGTACCATGTGTCATCTCGGCACACTCCATATGACAAAAAGCACGCTTTTTAATGTAATGAATTAAAAAAAGGAAGAGGTGGCAGAAGGAATGTACTAATTCCATTCCTGTGGCTTTCTCAGCCCTCCGAAGGGATACGGATCTCCCATCCACACGTATTACCCTGGTGGTAGCATTTAATGAGCCATTGATAGTAGCAAACTCATAACTGCATGCAAAGGCCCAAAAATTAATTGCACTCAAAAGAAAGTTAAGTTTTAGCAAAGGAAAAATGGTTTTTGTAACCAAAGAGTTTCTGTATCATTTTTGAACAATCATGGCAAAAAAGTGTACCTCTGGCAAGAAGGCCAAAGTTCCAAACAGAAGACTTGGTTATGCCAATATATTTGGGCACTATTCATTTGCCAATGCCACAACTCCAGAAGAATGACCATTTGAATGTTGCAGGAAGCTTCAATCTAACAAACGCATCCTGAAGGAGGTGGTTCAAGATATAATCGATAATGTTTACGACCCTCAGTTATCCACCAACCCTAAAAATCTTAGGGAAGGTGCTTTTCAAAGGATGCTGGGGCATGAGTCAGTAGAGTGTTTTACATTTCAACTTTGGAATAGTGGCCTACCACAGTTTGTGCTACCTATTGTACATCCATGCCTGGAGTTGGTTGATGCATGCGCAAAGAGGTTTAAAAAACATATAGAGGTTCTCAAGGGCCATGGGGTCAAGATCACCATTTCAACCAAAGTTATATGGTATATATGTTGTGTATCCCTATGGGCTGGGTTTCTGACCTTTTCAATGAAGAAAAAATTGATGTCCTAGGAGAAGATATGTTCAAGAAAACAAGTTTTTATGAGGATGAGACAAAGGAAAGGCCACATAGAGGACAGATTCACTGGCCTCTTTCACGAAGAAAATTTAAGAAGGATACGCAGTCTGTGTTATCAATGTTGGCTTAGGTTTTTTGGCTTGACGACAACGAAGAGGTTAACCCATTCCAATTTTCCTTAGGCCTTGTGCTCAAAAGAGAAAGGGTGCAGAGGCGCTACAATTTTGCTGAAGTGATGGCTGGCAATATGAAGCTGCAGTTGAGAAACTATAGTGTTGAGTCCAAATTCAGGTATTCTTTTGTCCTGGTCCATTTATTGTTACATCAAAATTTTGAGTGGCTAGGGAGGAATGTGCTAGTGTCTAGAACAGATGAGAGAGGTTATATCTAGCTAATTTATGTGTGGACCCCTATGTTTTCAAGAACATGAGATTATTATCGATGTGCAGATTATTTTCTGAGACTAGTGCTACAAGATTGACTACCTCACCCTGTCGGATATTTCTCTCAGGAGGTTATAGAATGGATGGAACATCCACCTATCCTAGTGGATTACTTCTTCGATGAAGATTTCACATTCGTCAAGTTTCATGGTTTCCCCGAGGAGGTTTTTTGACTCCCCAAAATTGTGACAGACTAAGCTTTTGCATCAGAGGCTTTCCGACAAGTATCCACTATTGATAGAATTTATGGTTCTAGGAGGAATAAAGAAAAGCTTTTTTATCTTCCCCTTATGATTGGAAAGAGTGAAGTAATACTAAGCAAGGGGAAGGTTGAGGATGAGATCACAAATCTTTTGTTGGCTATAGGTTTGGTCCTTATTTGTGACAAATGGAATTACAACCCGGATGGGAATTTCAATTTAAGGCATGAGTTTAGGGAGTATTTCTAAAGGAGGAGAAATCTTGCTTGAGAGAGTGCGGAGATGTACATCAACCTAGCCTACATACCAGAAGAATGACCAAAATGTCTAAGTTTTTATGAGCCGCAAGCACAGTATCAGAGGAATCTCCCAATGAGAAAATCTCTCAGTGTGCAGTTGAGGAGTAAGGGATGGTCAAAAAGAAGAAGGCGGACTTCTAGAGGTTTCGACAAGAAATGAGAAATCTAGGTGCTTTGTTAGGCAATTTCTAGCTGAATGAAGAGTTCGAGGATGTGTATGATAAGGAGGTTGATTATGACAATAGTAAACCCGAGACCAGCCATGAGGTTGAGGAGTTACAAGTTCCACTCCTAATTCCTAGACCTCGGGAGCCTGAAAACCAAAGAGATTCGGTGCCAGGGGGTCCACAGGCCCTGTCCGCGTCCCAAGCCCGAAGCAATGGAAAAGAGACTCAATGATCCCCAAGGGGAGGCTCAACAGCCGCTGATGTTCAAATGTTAGAGTATTTTGGTGGTAGGAGATTGGAATGTTCGGCTCTAATCGTGCAAAGCGAAGAAGGATTTAAGTCCTAGGTGCACCTAATATACTGGTCCATTAGGAAGAAGAAGTGGAGTCTACCTTGTAGAATGTTTCATCGACTATGGCTCAACTAAGTTTTTATCCCCCTCTTCTTCCTATTTATGTGTCTCCGGTACACCCCCAGTCTCTTCCTTGAAAGTAATCCCCCATCTTCAGTTCCTAAACTAGTAATGTTGGATACACCCCCTGCCATTGAAAATGAACTTGCTAAAACTTTTTCACGTGTTGAAGGAGCGTTATCCGCAACAACCACTGTTGTGCCATTAGTTGCTTTGTTTAAAGCCCCCATTGGAACCACTGAAACTATAGCTCTTCCTGTTACTCCTGGCCCATCTACTTCTAGGAAAGCACCTCTCCATCATCCTTTTTTCGCATCTACCCCTACTATTTCTTCCCCTGCTCCTTTTGGTGTTCCGCCTTTTTCTATGATCACACTGCCTTTTGCATCTCCCCATGCTCACGTATCTGAAGTCTCCCCTATCATGACCCTTTTTGGACTACCCCCTGGTGCTCCCATTGTGGCTCAAAGTGTCGATGTCTCTTAGACTCTTCAACGTCATTTCGACACCACCAAACAGGCCCGAAAGGCCAAGAAATTGAAAATGTTATCAAAAAGTGCCAAAAGGCCTGCCACCAAGAGGATTGAAGCTTGTTTTAATGAAGAGAAGAACTCCCTACTTATCACCACTATGAGGCCACTTATTTCCAAGCCCGAAGGACAAATGCAGATAGAAGACTATGACATTCATGTTGTGGGCTTAGATTTGAGTGAAACTTGCCAGCGTAATAAAATGGTCCTAGCCAAAGCCACACAAAAGATGGTATATGTTGATTATGAACAATTGGACAAGCAATTAAGGAAGCACAAAGTTGAGTTGGCAAATGTAAAAGGGATAGTGAGCAGACTACAAAATGAGGTCCAAGCCAAGGATGCTGAAATGACCCGCATAAAACAGATTCAAGGCCAACAAGGAGACATGTCCAAGTTGCTTGCAGATGCCCATAATGAGAAAGTTTAGCTTCGTGCTGAAAATTACAATTTAAAGAAAGAGTTAAGTGATGCCATATCCTGAAATATCAATGATCTTTGGAGAATCTAGATTGAGGTAGAAGATTCAAGACAAGAAGTCAGGAGACTAAGCTTTGAACGCTCTTCAGGAGAAGGGTCAAATAGAAGAAAACACTAGAGTAAGAGAGGCTTGTTTTAACCAGGAGTTAATTGTTACAAGAGGATCTGGACCCCTCCCTATAATGAGAAGGTTGGTAACTATGCATTGGGAGTAGATAGCGACTGGCGTATGTGTGTTGCAATTTGCCTTACAATTTTTAAGGGACATGCAAGAACTAAATTCTAAGAGTGGTTTGATGGCTGACCACTTCATAGAAACATGTTCACCCCAGGTGGCGGAATCCCAAAGTTTTATCTCCAAATTGAGCATCACCATCGATCAGGTTCTCAGAAGAGTGGGAATTCCCGATCAGCGAGTCACCTCCGTTAAAGTCAATGAGATCATCAACTGCCACATGGTTGTGGTAAGATGCAAGGATCACCAAATGGTGTTGAATAAAAGGGTCACTGAGATCAAAAGGGACTTTTCCATCTTCGTTGGTTTTGGGTTGCCTCTTTCTCTCTCCCTAGACGAAGACGCGCTGACAATGGAGCAAATCAATGAGGCAATCCGATGCAAGATCCAAACCGTCGCTGAACTTCCAAGGTCAAGCGTTGTACCCACGATCGATGATGTTAATCGTGAAATCTATCCTCTTTCACAACTCTATTATCACCTGGGTGCAATCTCTTCCAAATGGAGTGTCATCTCTTTCAAGAAGATTTTTTATTCTTGAATAAGCATATAGATAGATCTAGATCCTTGTTCTATCAACTAATGCAGATTGGGAGGCTCAGCGTGTCACTTTCATCAAACTCCAGGAACACCCAGAGGCCTAGGTTCGAGTCTTTGAAAAAGCAAAGACCCCTATGATTCACCAGAATTGTAAAGGTTTTTTTTTCCTTAGTTATTTTATTTTGATTTGCATAAATGTCTCTGGTGTCGAGCGCACCTATGCTCAAGTAAAATTATCAAAAAGGTTCGCAATACGCCACATGGTGGCTACAAAACTTTTACCTTTTCGTCTTCCTTTTGGGAGAAGGTTCAGGACACGTGTTTTCTTGTCAGACATTTTCTTGGGAAATATATTTGCGAGCTCGGGAGTGTCCACCATGTTGACACATCGTCTCCTTACCATGGGTTATCTACACCACTGATAAAGATATCTGATTGAGGAGTTTTTCTGAGCTAGCTTGCCTTTTCTTTTCTTTTCTTGGTTTCTGGGATGGAAGTTTTGAGATGGTACCACATAGTGATGTGATCGATCAATTGGGTCCTTTTCCGGGCTATTGTTCCTAAGATTTCATCACATTTTGGTTTCTATCTTTGCTAAATATCTAAAGGGTATTAATGCAGTAGCTGAAGAGTTAATGCAAAGATCTTTTGTGGCCTAACCAAGGGTCTATGATCGGATTGCGAGCTATCAACTATCAACATCTGGTAGCAATTACTTCTGAGTTGAGGTGGTGTTTCTTTCTTTGGCGGATATATAAGGAGGGCAACAACAAAAAAAGAAAAAGGGTTTTCCAAGAGGAACTATTTTTCTTTGTTGAAAGAAGTGTTTCTTTTTAGTTTTCTTACTATTTTAGAACTATTTTCAGAAGCAAGTTATAGAACTACTTTATTCTAGCATATTATATCTATTAAGGTTTAAACTATTGTTGGATTAGCATCTGACCTTTGTTTCAAAGTTCAATTTTAATTAAATAAAGAACTATTGAGGAGAATTTATTGAGACTGTGCATGTATGGCCTTTTTCAAGTTTTCTTTCTCTATATTGTCGTTTTGAATGAAACACTGTGTCTTGCAAGCTATATTTTGGTAGTTTAAATAGTGGATTTCTATGCTTTATGCCTATGTGATGGAATAGTAGTTTAGGAGAATTGGACTATGTCATTGGACTTTTTCTATTTTCCTTGAAGTTGTTATTCTGTTATGCTATGTTTTATTAGGAGACAAAGTTCTTGTAATTTTTGGAATATTGTTCTTTTACTCTAAGGAATCTTTATGTTTGATCGGACCTCAATGAACACTGCTTGTGGAAAGATCTCAAAGTCTGCATTGTTCTTGAAGTTAGCCTTTGTTTTTTGTTCTCTTTCCAGCAACATTTGAGGGGTTGTGGCAATTTGTGTCCTTTATATCAATCATAGGAATGTTGTAAAAGTTTTGGTGCATCGCCTTTTATGTTTTATATTTACATTTCCTTTCTCCCTTATCTCAAAACCCCAAGAGAAGAGTTAGCTGTCTATAAGAAACCTGGTGGTATTCATTGAGACGCAATTTGTCCCCTACTCGTTGAATTTCCCATAAGATTGTCAAAGAAGCACAAACTTTGATTGTCAACATAACCAACAAGAATTAATGGTGTGGGGTGATCCCACAATAATGGTTTACAATTTCTGGCCAAACTAGACATTGAAATTATTATTTTTAAATAAATCTTTACATTTGGGCACCTATAGCAGCTAAACCAAGAAGAATTTGAAGATGATGAAAACTAGAGTCTCGTCACATTTTGTCTATAGAATCTAAAAATATTTTTTTCAAAAATTTTGGAATCAGATTGCATTTCTTTTTCCATCTCCCATGAAAACTAGTTTTTTTTCAAAAAACAACATTTTTAAAAAGTGACGCACACCGTATAATGCATAACTTTTTTTCCATGAAGGATAAAATTCTAAATCTTTCTAATTTAGATTTGTAACTCTGATATCTAGTGCTTCCACTTGGTTAGACAGTTTTTTATTGAATATTTTTCTTTAATCAAGTTTCAAGTCAAACCAATTACAATTCAGACATAGTGTGATTGTATAATGCATAACTTTTTGTATATATCAAAAATTCAATTTATTTTTTTATTGATTAAGGACTTCAATATCTGGTGCACTCATATTTTTCAATTTTTTTTTTTGATAATATGCTATTTTTCCACATGTGCACAACAAAGACCTTCATTTTTGATGAAAAACCTATGTTTAATAAAACTAAAAAAACAAATACATAATAAAACCAAAACATATTAAAATTATATTCGTTGGATAGCTCATTCTGAGGACTACTTGATTCAAGTTGGGTTTGTGAAGATTCCTCCATTTTCATCCTCAACCCAAGCTCCGAAGTGCCAAAATTTAGTTTTTTTTTGTGTCTCAGGGAGGGGATGAGGAATAAAGGGGGTTCAAGCGAACCCCTAGGGGTTTGCTCGAACTAGGGTTCATTCGAACCACCTTCTATAAGGGGTTTTGATGGATTTTTTGGCGGGAAATTATTAGGAGGGTTCGCCCAAACCTAGGTTCTAATGAACCTCTAATAGGTTTGGTTGAACCAATAGGTTCTAGCAAACCCCTAAAATCAAATTTTTTTCCATGCATTCATTTTTTGTGAGTTTTCCTTCCTCACTTCAATTGTAAACCACTATTGTGGCTTCACCCTGTGTGCTCTTCAGGAGCACTCAATTGGGTCTTGGTGCATGCGAGAAATTAATTCCTAGCTATTATGAGGAATGATACACAAATCGCTAAGTACCTAGGTGATTAACGGTGGTAAAATCAATGCTAGTGATTAATTGCTTCCTCAATCGTTTGACGCCAAAATTGATGATCACACACCATCAAAATTTCTTGATAAGTTAATATTTTTTCTGAATTTTTGTAGAGAAAAGAGTGTTCCATTGTGAGCTTGAGAAGTTGCTAGGCAATGAAGATGAGTAAGCCAATCACTTTTGTAGTACCAGTAAGGAGGTCTCCAAGACTTAATGTGCAGAAGCCCTAAGACAATGCCTCTATACATGAGCACAATGTAACTGAACATGTTCCATCAATGAAGGAGAAATCCCTTGGTGAGAAGTCTTCATGTGCTCCCACTAGATGTAGCAGAAGGTTAAGACACTAAGGTGTTGCTACAGAGAAGATGAAAGAGAAAGGAAAAGAGCCTGCACTGTTCATGCCAAGAGTACCCAGAAAGATAAGGTATGGTCATGACTCTTATGGAAGATAAATTTCCCCAATTTCTATCATGGATATCCCTTCAGATAGTGCAATTGAGATAGATTCAGGCTATTAGCAATACCTTATGATGCTGAATCAAGTTGCAGTCCCAGGAATGTAGGTATTGTCGATTCCGTCGATATCTATTAAAACTCCAAGCGAGCATGATGGCTCTGTGCTAGGTAAAGATAAGGATGAGGAGGGAGTGGAATTTTCTTCCCTACCTCCTGCAAGGATGCAAAGTGGTTGTGTGTACCATGGGTTGGGTTTTGGTGTCGATCTTTCTTCTGGTTAAAAGAATTGGTATGTGGGTGTTCATTTTTTGTGTTGATTGATAAAGTTTTCGCGGTGCTTACTTCTTTTCCTTACGTGGGTTGTTGGTTTTTTTGTTTTCATGTTGACTATGGACATTTGAGGCGACGTGGACGTGGAACATGAGGCTTAGCCAGTGGTTAAAGGAAAATTTTGGTGGTATTTGCATTTTCCTTTTGATGGTGGTTGTAAATTTTGTCTCCCCTTATTCAACAAATGATTGCAAGTCACCATGTGGGGAATTTTGAAATGAAATTCAAATTGGTGCTGAAATGACACATTTAGAAATGTAATTGCATTTGATCTAGATGCTTGTTGCTCCCTTGTAATATAAAAGGGATCTCATGGCTCATTGCAAAGGGTTCTGGTTCTAGAAATTTTGAGTCCTGTATAGGGTCTGGGTAGAAGCTAGGTGTATAAAGGATGCTAATGAATAGAACAGTTGAATTGTCTTGGTTTTGAAGCATATATGTAATAATCTTAAAGTAGTTTTACATAAATTACTAATATCGAAACAAATCTTATATCCAAAATGTTTACTATCCTATTGTAAATTTTTGGAAATTATGAATGAAATATCAATGGTATCTTTGTTTATCGTCAAATGCTTATTTGAATGTGTGTCCTTGTTTTTGCCTTGACTCAAAGATTCAGTTAAATGCTTGAATAGGGTCATAGATTTGAGGTACTTTGCAAAGGATTTGGTAAGAAGTCATGTTTTGGGAATTGTGAGTTTTCATGTTGTAAGGCATTATGAAAATAGTCCATTATTGTCAGAGGTAAAGAATTTATGTATTACTAGTTATTATATGTTTGACTCCATTTCCCAATTGATAAAACATTGGTCTATTTGTTAAAGATATTTACAATTGAAATATGTTGATGGTCTGCCCGATCATGGACTTAAAATCAAAACACAATTCATTTAAAATTTGTTAACCATGAGGCGTGTACTTGAAATTCTCCCTTGTTCCTAGTGAATAAGTGATTATTTGCTCAAAGATCAGCCAATCTTTCAATGGATTATGTTTATATACTCTACATAGGAACCAATAAGTGAGTTGATGTGTTCTTTACTAAGTAGATCAAAATGAACACTATTAGGAACACCCTCCTAGGTCCCACATAGCCTCAAGTGAAGGAGTAAAGTCCTTAAAGCATTTAATCGTTAAGTTGGCCATTCATCTTAGGGATTCTTGATTATAGGAGTTGGCTACCCTTTAGAGAGTTCTAAGGGTGTACTGGAAAAAAACACCAACACCTCTTTTGGGTATGTGCAGGATCATCATAGAAAAAATAGGCCCTTAAGTGGCAAAAAATTTTAAAAAATCAGAGTTAGGCAACTTGACATAAAAATTTGAATAAGTTATCTATATTATTTCAAAAATATGTAAGAATAGAATCTGTAGAAAATTGAATGTAGTTTCTAAACTACTAAGTTTATTTATTTTTAAATAAAATCTATTTGGTGAAAATTTGAAATTTCAATGTAGTAGTACTTAAATTTCAGGGAAAAAATAAGAAGGTGTCTATCTGACCACCCTAGCCACAATAAAATGATAATGTTTTTTTATAAGATTTTAGATATATAAGTAGAGGACTCATGTCCCAATGTGATGCATATTTTTTTGTAATCTTTTTCTAAGTAAATAATTAATTATGAATTGTTTATTACAACTTTTGAAAAATATAAAAACTTGTATATTTGACCACCTTAACTTGGTCAAAACTTCATGAAATTCAATTTTTTGTTTTTTAATCCTATAGTATGCAAAGCATCGAATGTGAGGCATGTTTTGGATTCAAAAAATATGATACATTTTGAAAGCTATAAATGTTTTCCAATCAGCCTATCAATTAGGACTTTAGTCGTAATTCTAATAGAAAATGAATAATAATTATTTATTAAATTCAAAGTAAAGCATAATTTATATTGGTGGAAAGCTGGGAATCTCTTTTAAAAACCCTTTTCATTTCATCAATTTTCGGTAAAAAAAAAGTTGTCAGCCACATACCCTACAAATACCCATCATATTGCCACTTTTTGGCCCATCATGATCCTGCACATACCCTTTTACAACAAAATAGACTATTACTCTTTTTCAAGAAAATTAGTGCAATTCCTAAATAAACATACAAGGCAAACAATCTTCCAGTTATAAGATAAAACATAAAAAGAATAGAATTACATGCCTACTAATCACTTAATCCAATCGACTCTTTGGACCTCTAGCTTGGCCTCCTCTTTAAATCAACTTAGCAACCAACCTCTCTTAACTATTCTCACTAAAACTTCCTCACAATAGCTCTCAGCAAATTTAGCATCCCTCAATGAAATATATAGCAGAAAATGTTGCATAAAGAAAGTGTATCAAATGAGGTGAGTTCACCCTATATTTATACCCAAAAACCAACTTCTCAAGGCTAAAAAAAAGGTTCATTCTATGCCACTTCTCATCCATAATCAATCTACTCAACTTACCAATAAAAAGGTGGAGAATTCCTATCAAATTACTCATCAAAACTATACAAAGAATCAATCTAATGCTTGCCATAGTAGATTTGAAAAATTCATAAAGCACATGCTTTATACAGGAAATCAACTTCCAAGTTTGAAAGACTTCTAAAGAAATTAGATAATTCATAATATGGTGTCAAGTTTACAGTACATTTCTTATTCTCAAGGTTGAGGTTTAGACAAAGGAATAAGTCTATCACTATTTGGCTGCACATTCTCAATTGACTTGGTCAAGGTGTTTCCATTGACACTTAACAATGGTTCGACCTCTTCATTTATAATTTTGTTAATATGATGACTTAGTACGTTGCATAAAACGTGTTGCCCTTTATTTTTGGTGCTCTTTATCTTTACACAACAACTTTATTCTCATGTATTACCCTTGCACTTTATCATAATGATATATGTAGCTTAATACTTATTATTGTGCTATTACATATTGTGTTGTATTTCACATTTGATCGACCATAGCATATATTATATGAATCGACATTTAATACTTGCATAGTATATATATATATAATATATATATATTCTAATATATACAAATTCTAATATATATATATATATATATTTCTTTGCAAGTAAATATGTATATATTTGATATTCAAATGAATAAGATCAAGTTAACATTTCATATACAATATCATTTGTGTATATATATACCTATATACATGTATATGTACGTATACGTATACTGACATATTTGTATGGACATTCCCATTGTCATTACATATGTGTATATTGATACGTGTATACATATGCATATATGTATATATCTCATATATATACATTCAATTGCATAATCACATTCATAAACAATTACTATCTTATTGATAGGTATATATACATGTGATGTATATATAGACATACATGTCACATTGTCCTCTTGATATCACCATGATCATATAAGCAACTCATCCATAAGCATGCATAGGTATGTCTACCTATGTACTCTCATGTACGTGTCCATGTGTATGGATTATCACCAACATGAATATGTATATGTATACATTCAACGTTTATACATCTCATCAATCAAGTATAGTCATATGAAGAAGTACTCGCATGCACCAAGCATCAAACATAATCAAAGAATTATCCTAATAGAAATCAAGATCCCTTCTAATGCAAACACATCATGCTAAAGGATGACTTACCAATTCCCAAAACTATGTCATGACTCAACCATTCTATTAGTGACTGTGTGTGTATAAGCTCAGTTAGGTTTTGTTACAAGCTACTTCACCAAGTTCTTCTCCTAGGTGATACTTCCCCTCACTTCCAGAGGATTGATTCTAAACCTACATCCAACTTAACACATTTTCATGGTAGTCAGTCGTTCATCAAAACAAACATTTTCATTATACTTAAATCATAGTTAGAATATCAAATTAAATAACCGTACATTCCATATTTCTATTCCATTATCTAACATCAAATGAAATAAACATTCATTCATACTTTTCTGATAACAAATGCAACCACACACACACACACACATATCCAATTAGAGTTCCAAATACATTCACATATGCAATAATTTACCCTAACATAGTAATAGTAAATAGGTAAATGGACAATGGGGTGTGACAAAGGGGGAGAGAGGTGCAATAGAGAGAAATAGAGAGAGGGAAGGAGGGAGTGAGAGGTAGGTAGAAAAATAGAGAGGGGGAGATTTAGAGAGATATCTAGAGGGATAGGGGAGATAGAGAGATATAACTAGAGGAATAGGGAGACAAAAAGGGGGATGGAGGGAGAGATAGATAGAGAGAGGGACAGGGAGAGAAAGGTAACTTAGAGAGAAGTAGAGAGGGAAAGAGGGAGATAGAAATCTAGAGGGACAATAGAGAGATAGAGAGGTGACATAGAGAGAAGTATAGAGGGAAGAGGAGGGACAGAGGGAGAGAAAGTGGAGGGAGGGAGAGGGGAGAGGGAGGTATATAGAGATATATCTAGAAGAATAGGGGGAGAGAAATAGGTGAGGTAAAGAGAAGTAGAGAGGGAAGGAGGTAGAGAGAGGGATATATATATATAAGGAGAGGCTTGATGATGCTTTCAAATAGTTACAAAGTTACCTTTAGAAAGTTGCAAGATGATAGGAGATTATTGATTATTGAAATTTGATTGTCTAAAAAATTATAAGATCATCCAAAATCTAGAATTTGCATTATAACTCCTAGAGATCTAAGACCATTCTCAAACATCTTGAAACTATATACATGAAATATAACTAAAATGTTTATTTTATGTATATAGTCTAAGGAAGAGGGAGAGTGTGAGCTATATAAGGAGGTAAAGAGAGATGGGAAGAGGAAGAGAGCTATATTTTATTTCTTGGAAATATGAGCACATTATAGTGCGCTCACATTATAACATGCTCATGTTATGCCTTTCATGGGACCAAAATGTGGCTCCATAAAATATGATAAATGAATGAATAGGGTAAGTGCACTGAGAGAACTAATTTGATGTGAGAGAGTTCCCTTCTGCCCCATACTTGATAATATTATGTACATGAACAAATGAATTCATAATTTGATAAAGAAATAAAAGTATGATAGATAATATTAGTGAGTGAATCTAGATTATATGATTTACTCATTATGTCTACTTCCAAATATTAAAGGTGCGTTTTCTTTCTTAATACTCATATAAGAAGGCTTAAATAATAATTTAAGATAAATATTTTTGTCAACAAACACCTTGTATAATGATTCGTAGTCCTTAACAATTATGATTTTTTTTTTGTAGATACACCTTGGTTCTTGGTTCCCCATTAAGAGGTCAATGAAATTGGGTAAAGTGAAATCAAGGTAGTGTGATGGAAGCCACCACTTGAGTACATTAACTAAATTTTGATAAAGTGCATAAAGGTAATCTAGGGGAAACAAGTAATTTGGTGAAGTTTCTAGAAACCATTAGCTACAACCCAGTTTTACTTACTCTATTTATAATGGGAAAGAAACAAAATTTTACTCACTCTAAGTGTATAAGGCTTGGACTTTCTAGAAGGTTTACCATTAGTTCTTATCAAATATTTAAGAGAAAGGATGGATGAGCATATGTATGGAGATACTCCATGATAATAATACATGCAATGAAAGAAGACATAGAATTTGGACATTTCAATATTGGCTTTTATTAGCAAAGAGGACCTTTAAATAGTTGCAAATATTCCCAAGACCAAATTCACACATTCAAAGCTATGCAAACAAGTTGGCCAATTCAACAGTTAGCTAGATCATCCTTCCTAGTCTCGGTTAATGCATTGGAAATGTATTTTGGTTATGCCTTTTGCTAAGGGCCTTTGTTGCCTTTTATTCACTGATTTTCAATGAAGTGTAACGATATGAGAACATAATTAAGAAAAATGACATGAGAAATCAAAGATTAAAAAAATGAGAGTGAAAATTAATTTAAAAATGAGTGAAAACATGTGCTTGAGAGTTAACTGCCTTCTATTTCATACCATCCACATCTCTATTTAATTTCAATATTGAATGAGAAGGCTACCCTCTTCTTCTCCACCATTTGATCACCCCTCCCTCTCACATTTTTTTCTACACATAGCAATTAGTTTTAATATTCATTATACTTAAATGTTAAACAACATGCAATCAATACTTATATCATTTTAACATAAAAAGGTTAGCAAATTTTTTTTTTTAAGCACACAATTGCATGCAAACCTTCTCATTGGTAAAATTATATTGAATGCAAAATAATAACCAAGTTTAGCAAGCAATCCTTCCATTGTAGGGTGGCGAAGACAATTGAGCATACCCAAAAAAATATGTTCCATAACCCAAAAAAATAATAAGAAATAACGCTAGATGAGAAGATTTCCTAAATCATATCTTTTATAAGATTATGAATAAATTGAAGATGCATACAATGCTTTGATTTAATCTAGGACACTACAATTTCATGCTACCATTAATGATTCTATTATGATATTGTTATGTAAATCTTTATAAATGCTAAAGAAATGTGCAATGACATTACAAATCTTTTTTTAGATTGCATGTTAATCATTACAGTGTTTCTGATTTAGTTATAGGTAGATTATTTGATAAAATAATTCATTTTTTAAATGTTTACCTTACCTACTCACTCATCATGATATTTACAATTCAAATTTTAATATTTGATAAGAATTGAGTGACATTTCATTTGTGAAGTGATGTATTTGATTATGTGTAAGAAAAAATCCTATATTTGATTAAATATCACCATTATTTTGTATGCATTTAAAATAATTGATGGTTCACCTCATTAATTATTTAACTATTATCATACAAATTAAAAAAAAAAAATTAAGAATAAATTGACTAAATGAAATAACATTTATCTATTTCTTTTTTTTACCTTAAAAAATTATAACATTAATTTTTATAGAACAAAAGTTATATATTTTTTAATAATTACAAGATTTGTTTTTACAATGGAAGTAGGTGAGACAAAGACAGTGTGTGGTTTGACAGTAAATCAATGCATATACCATCAGATCTGGAACGTTTCCAATCCATGGTAAGAAAAACAAAATAAAAGCCCATTTTGTTCTGTAGGTCTTGTTCATAAAATTAGTTTGTGTGCTGAAACCCTAAGACCTCCAAAGTGCCATCTAAACTTTGTTTACACTAAAAATGGAGGTCTGAGCAGCGTATTTATTCTATCAAATTTGAATGCCATTTGCCTTTTGATGCTGGCTACTTACTCTTGGTATTAGTTTGATCCACACCACAATAAGAAGTAAAACCCCTACTATAGAATTATATACAACACAAAACTCCACTAACAAATTTGTTAAGATGGGCACATTACATTAGATCCCATGACTTTATTTACAACAGAACAAACATTCATTGTATAGAAAAAATGATTCGTATTACATTAGATTACATGTTTACAGATGAGAGTCATTTATAACAATTTTGAAAAAGGGGAGAATCGTAAATGAGTTTTCAGAAATGCTAGAATATAACCCAAGGCTTGGCCTCTTCAAACCATTGGTCTGATCTTTTCGCCGTTCTGAGAAGCTCTCCCAAAGAACACCTACAACCTGCCTACAATTCACTGTTGAAGAACATCAGGCCAAAGGGGAGAAAAGAGGAGGCAAATCAACTTTCCAAAGAGTTGCTCTCCTCAATCCCGAATAATACCCTTCACTTTCCTGGCCTTCCATACATATTTGAAAGCACACCAACAATCTGCTTTCACTTTGCTATATGTAGAATTACAAGGAAGAGGAGGAGGCAGAGCAACCTCTAAAAGACCTTATTTTGAGGTCTTAAAACTGCTTTTACTGATTTAAACACAGAGAAAGCAATGGCTGCTTTCACATCCTCTCGCCTTGGGATGTTTCTCCCTATTGATTGACTTGCAACTGTCTTGCCCATTTGATTTCACAGATATTTCAGAGACGGAAGTTGTAAGCACACAGAACTTCCCCACAACCACACTGATTTGGATGTGTTAGTGGGTTTGCACAAAGCTACATTTAAAGGTTAATGGAATAAAGTTTACTGTGCGGGACAGCAAATTTGAGATGAGATTTAAAAGTGTAGAGCCGCCACTCTTACCATATTCAACACGGACATTACAATGGTACAGAGAGTAGGTACTGATTTCAACTTTGAAATAGTTGCAATTGATTGAAACTTGACTCGAAATAGGAAATATAAAATGATTGTCTTAAAAGGGAATTCTTATCGTAAAGGGAATTCTTCTTGCAAGTGTGTATAACATTTGTATTTAATCTGTGAGTGGGGTGAATGATTGCCAATTTGTCATATCAAATCTAAAGCAAATAGTGAGCACCGAGCAGCATCTTTTGGGCTTTGAAAATGGCGTGGTGCATGAATGTGATAATATAAAAATAATAAAAAATATCCGAGAGAACATGGAAATATGACGAATAGTGCCAGACACTTTTCTTGTTTATTTTAGGTTAAAAACACATCAGGAAAAGGAAAGGAAAGGTCCTTTTTAAGTCCACGATACCATGAGTATATGGGACTCCTCATACTCCCCCAAATATGGGGGAGGCACCTAACTCGTGCTCCACAATACGAGGCCCTCGTACTCCCCCAATATGGGGGAGGCACCTAACTCGTGGTCCACAATACGAGGTGTACATACCCTACCCCCTGCAGGATTTGAACTTGTGACCTCCCTGTCAAGAGCACAAGTTCTCCACTATTAGGCCCACTCAGGCTTCTCGAAGAGGAGGTCAAGGTAAACAACCAATCTTAAAATTAAGGGGTGATGAGTGAGTATTAATCTATCTATTTTAGAAATGTTTATATAAAAGATGTTAGAGATATATCATTTTTCAGGTGTTTATTTTATTTTTATTACAATTTGAATTAAACAAATATGTATTCAAACAATGATTTCTTTTAATATTTTTTATAAAGATTTGTTTAGAATGGGTACATCAGTTTTACGGTTAAAATTGTGCTTCAGATCCATGTACTTGAATCCATGGTAGTTTCCTTAGGAAACACTAATGACATATATCATTGGTTATAATATTTTTGTCCTATTTGTGTAGAATAATATTTTTGTTAAATAATATTTTTTATATTTATTACTTTTATTTTAGAACTATGTTTTATATCATGAATTTTTTTAGTAAGTGCTTTATATTATCTTACATAAAGATTTATATTACATATATCTATAAAAATAGTAAAATACAATAAATTTTTAACTATATATATATATATATATATATATATATATATATATATATATATATATATATATATATATATATAAATAAAAAATTAAATAATTATTTGTATCATTCAAAATTAGTAAAAGGAAATTCACTTAAGTTAATTTAGGCTAATTACACGAATGCACACAATGAAATATAAATCAACGTAGACTAAAGTAAATGACATAGGAATTGGGAACGAATAATTTGGAATAATTAAAATGTTAAATCAAGAAATTGAATGTGAGGGATAAAAACATTTAGCTTTAGTAAAAACATCATGAATAAATGTGATTATACACTATTGAACTTAATCACTTTGATGCTATAAAGTAATGGTCTCTATTAGATATGCAACTCTAATATATGCTAGTTTTCAAATTCAATATTGGTCAAATATATGCCTTGGAAAATAGAACTTGCGTACCACACATGAGAATGTCTTAATGCATGGTAATAATTTGTAACTAACAAGAATGAACCTACTAATAGCGAATTGTCACAACCTACTTCATCATAATATCTATGATTAACTAATTATTAAGGATTGGTTGTACTTAAAAGTACATTGGGGAAATCATTGGAGTGCAAAGGCCAAGTTCTCTTAGGTTCACCCCCTTGATTGGATGGACTTCATAGTCATGAAAATGATTCAAGACACCATTGTCTAGTCATGAAAATATCCTAGAATAATGATGTGGAATTAAATACCTCTAAATAATATAAATCAAAATATTCCTAAATTAGCTTCTACTTGAAGTGCAAATGTTGATCAATTGATGCTTAGATCTCCTCGCCTTGAAATAATAAGCATTCAATACCTTGAAATACTGATGCATCCATGTATACATCTAATGGTCTTCTCTATATCACCGAATAGATTAATGACAAACCCACAAGAGGAATACTCATTGATCTTGTGTGTTTAGAGAATGTGATCGTTGAAAATTTCTTATTTGTGCATGAACTTTACAAAGACTACAATGAACAAATGAAAGTGCATGGTTAAAAACTTATGATGGTTTTGTTCACCCTATGATAGGTGAACAATCACTCTCTTAGTAAAAGCTAAACCCAAAGAATTGGACATCTCATTTACCATCATCCTAATGTCAAACCAATTTCATTTGAAGTTGGGCTACTCATGGCTACGCTCAATGAATGTTGTCCCATTGGATATCCACAAGTGCATAAAATTTCTGGTATCATCACAAAGTTGTGTCACACTTTTAACTAAAAATTAATTTTTCTCAAACATATGATCTTGTAAGATTCATTCTAGCTAGGTTATATATGTCCACAACTTTTCCAACTAAAATTGTTGGCTAAATGCATATTTAGCACCACTTTGAGTATGATTTACCAAAAAATAAAAATTATTTGAAAAACTTGATATTTCAACAACTCCTACTTGTGTAAAAAACATTTTTTTTAATTTTAAAAACACCCTTTTGTAGATCCATAAGTTTAGTTTTAAAAAATGTATATATTTTAATACTTTAATTGTTATTTATATTTTCCCTTTTATTTTTTACTAAATGTAGGTTATCAACACAAAACATTAGGTTGATTACCATGTCCAAGAAAAATAGTAAAAACTATTAAAAATTTGAAAAAAATATGATGCCCTGGACACAAGAATCTATATTAAGATGGTATATTTTTTTTTCTATTTTAGATAAATAATTAATATGAAAGTTGATGTCGATTGGAAACAACTAAGTTTTAATATGTGCACATTTTAATATTTATTTAAAAATATATATTTATCAAAATTGGAAAAAAAATATATCTATGCCTTAAAGTTTCAAGACTTTATAAATACACATAAAAAATTAAAGGAAAAAATTAAATTTACTATATAAAGATTGAGGTCTCATGTAACTTCATTTTTCAACATTTTATAAGCAACCAAATTATAGTGTTAATTTATAAAAAAACTATATTCAAATAATTTTTTAATTTTTTCAAAAAAATATAAACATAAAATATACTAAAAAATAAATATTTTACTAGTTTACATCATTTCAAAATTCAAAACATATATATCATTTTTTAGTGATTCAATTTTAAAACTTGGATTAGTGTTGGTTGTTTCCTTTATAAAAGTGTGACACAACTTTGTACTTTTACTCTCACCTTTGAAGATGAAATAAATACAGTTTATCATAGTGGATTTAAACCTATAGCTTCTCGTGGAAACTTTTCATTAAATTATTTTTGGCCTAGAGCTATTAAACCTCTAAAACCTCATGAAGATCACTTTTTCATTTCATATAAAAAGTTTAAAGCTAAGAATATAGCAGAGTCATCTCTTAGTAATATCCCACCTAAGGTTTCTTGCCCACTCAAACTTTCATGTATATTTCTCCTACCCTAAAGGTAATAGAGAAATCTATGTCTGAATTGAGTATCCTCCCTTGACCACCTAGCATGTATGTTGTGGTTCCACCTCCACTATCATATAAGAGACCAAGGGATAATTGTATAATCAATTTTATCCATCCAAAAGAAAAAAAAAGTTTATATATCCAAAAACACAACAATCTCCCAACCTGTGATGGTCCCTTCAATTCCTCTGCAAAAGGAAGAAAAGAGATCCACATAGGGGAATACCTTGAAAGATGAAACTCGTGCAAGAATAGAAGTGCAAAGGAGCATAACCATAGACATCATGTCATAGCTCACCAAATTGCTAAAAATAATCAAACCTTCACTAATGACCAACCACCTATCCAACCTAACTTTGACAAATTACCTCCTACTCACTCATCCTCGTCATCACTTGAATCCACTCTACCACCCTCGCCAAAACATGAAATTGAACCTTATCTATCCCAACCTAAGAAAATAATGAAAAATAAACATATGGATGATATATTATTTATAGGTCACCTATTATAATAAATCTAGATGCTGAGGAAGAAGAAGATAATATATAAGAAAAAAAAGAAGATCATATTTAACTTGCTCATATATTTTCTAAATCAATGAAATTAAATGGGGGCAATAATGATAGTCCTCCTGATGAGAGTGATTCACCATGCGTTGAACCAAAAGCTACTCCTTGTATGACACTTTTTGTAGTCCCTTCAACATATTATCCACCTTCCATTTATGATGAGCAATTTTGGGATGTGTACGATTTGCTTTAAATTAGATTGCATGTACAGTACCCTTTGTGTTTGTTTTATATGTGTTTTCTCGCACGTGATGTGCTTCTTGGCATGCCTTTTTTTTTGCTATTTTTCTTTGGATGACCCTTGTTATTCTTTTTGGCACAAAGATACAAAGGAAATGAATATGTTATTAAACCCATCTATTTGTATCTCCTTTCTTTTAAATGTCATAAAACATTGTTGCAACTGACTTGTGTTCTCTTTAGGGGATGATGCAAGGTGTTGGGAAATTTAGGCCTATTCCATGTTAACCCAAAAGTCTTGTTATGTCATCTCTATGTGTCATTATTTCATTGTGTTCATAGTTCCACAAGTATCTAGGGAATGATGTTGATTTTGAGCATAATCATATTATCTATTATCAATGGTTTATTTTGGCCCCAAATCTATGGATCCCATGTGCTACCTTTTGTTATGTGGCTTTATCTTGAGGAAGACCCACCGTCATGAGTTAGCTCTATTGGGAACATATATTGGCATAGGGTTTTCCAATAAGCTCTCATGACATTTTCATATTGCATATGTTTTCTTAATCTACCTTAAAGGCAATTGCTCACACCTGGTGTTAGTAATTACTTTAAGATGGGGGCATGCATTTCATTATATGCTTCACTTTGTTCACATGCATTAGACTTTGGGTCCTGCCACAATAGTGGTTTGCACTCTTTGGGAGGTCCTTTTTTTTCTAAAATCACATATTTTTAGAAAATATAATGATGGGTGATCCCACAATAGTGGTTTACAATTTTTGGCCAAACTAAACACTAAAATAATTTTTTTAACTAAATCTTCACATTCAGACACCTGTAGTAGCTAAACCCTGAGGAATTTGAAGATGATGCAAACTAGAGTCTCATCACATTTTGTCTGTAGATTCTAAAAATATTTTTTTCAAAATTTTTGGAATCAAATTGCACTTCTTTTTCCATCTCCTATGAAAACTGGTTTTTAGGAAAACAACATTTTAAAAAAGTGATGCACATTGTATAACACATAACTTTTTTTCCATGAAGGATAAAATTCTAATTCTTTCGAATTTAAATTTGTAACTCCGATATCTAGTGCTTCCACTTGGTTAGATAGTTTTTTATTGAATATTTTTTCTTTAATCAAGTTTCAAAGTCAAACCAATTACAATTTAGACATAGTGCGACCGTATAATACGTAACTTTTTTTGTATATATCAAAATTCAAAATTTTTTTGTTGGATCAAGGACTTCAATATCTAGTGCACTCATATTTTTAATTTTGTTTTTTTGATAATCAAATATTTTTCTACATGTGTAGAACAGAGACCTTCATTTTCAATGAAAAACTTATGATTAATAAAAACTAAAAAACAAATACATAATAAAACCAAAACATATTAAAATTATATTTGTTGGATAGCCCATTTTGAGGATTACCTGATTCCAGTTGGGTTCGTGAAGTCTCCTCCATTTCCATCCTTAACCCGAGCTTCGGGGTCATCCCACAATAATGGGTTACACTTTTTGGCCAAACTTGACATTGAAATCAACATTTTCAGAGAAAACTTCACTTTTTGACACTTATATTAGGTAAACTATTAGGAATTTGAAAATGATGTAAACTAGTGATTTGTGAGGTTTTGTCTATAGATTTTAAATGTTATTTTTTAAAAAAAATTGAAATTAAATTATAAATTTTTTGTGTCTCCTTTGATAACTAGTTTTTAATAGTAAACAACATTTTAAAAAGTGGTGTGTACGTACTTTGGCTCACATAACTTTTTTTCTACAAAGGATAAAATTTTGATTCTTTTGAATTTAGGTTGGTAACATAAGTATCTAGTGATTTCATTTTGTTTCATAGCATTTTGTTGAATATTTTTCTTTTATTTAAGTTTTGAAGTCAAAACATTTATAATTTAGACATAAGTGCACTTCGGCTCGCATAAATTTTTTGGTATGTATTGAAATTCAATTTTTCTTTTTTTGTTGGAACAAGGACACCAATACCTAGTGCGTATATATTTTTCAAAATATTTTTCTTTAAATTTACTATTTTTCCACGATGATTTTTCATCGAACTTGATGTTCGGTGAAAAACCTATGTACAATAAAACTAAAAACTAAAATATAAAATAAAAACAAAATATATTAAATTTATAGTTGTTGGAAAAAACTTTTCAATCACTACAATCATCCAACTTGGTTTATCAAGTTGACTCCATTTGCACCTCCTTCCCAAGCTTTGATAGTAAAAAAAAATGCATAAATTTTGAAATGGTGGAGGGGAAGGTGAAAAAAGGGGGTTCATTAGAACCCCCCTTCTAATGAAGGGAGTTCATTCGAACCCCCTTCATTAGAGGGAGGGTGAAGGGGGGAGGGGTTCATTCGAAGGGGGGTTCATTAGAAGGAGGGTGGTTCATTCAAACCCCCTTCAATAGAAGGGGTAAACCATTTAAAAAAAAATTGATGGGAATTTCTAATTTTTCTTCATTTGAAAAATTGTAACCCACTATTGTTGGTTTACCCTTCGAAGGGAAAAAAAATTGGTTTTTTCTATGCTAGAGAACAGGGAGGTGGGAAAAGAGGGAGTTCGCTAGAACCAGGGGGTGTTCTAGCGAACCCCCTTTCAAAAAGGGGTTTTCATTATTTTTTTGGTGAGATGGGATCCACCTTGCATTTAACCCTAGGGTTCACACGAACCAGGGTTCATTCAAACCCTTTTTTGGTTCGCTCGAACCAAAGGGTTCATTCGAACCCCAAAAACCAAAATTTTTGGTATGGGGTCATTTTTTGCCATTTTTTCTTCCTCACTCAAATTGTAAACCACTTTTGTGGGTTTACCCTGATTTAAGCCTTAAAAAGTTCCATTTAAAGGATTCCAATTAAAGAGGGTTTGATCAAACCACCTTAGACCAAACCCCCTTGGATAGAACCCCACTAGTTTTAAACCATAACTATAATGGAGTCTCCTTTACACCTATCAAAATGCTGATAAAAAACCACTTTTGATTTATGTTTTGGGGGATCAGATAAATTCATTTAAAATTTATTTTTTTATGTAGTCCTTATTATAAGCTTCCAAAAATGTATAATTTTAATTAAATTTAATTTGATTATTAGATTTATTTTTTATTTTTTGTGAATGTAGGTTTTTTACCGAAAATGAAACTCTTTGTTTTGCACATGTGGAAAAATAGAAGATTATCAAAAAAAATAAAAAAATGAGTGCACTAGATATTGGAGTCCTTGATCCAACAAAAAAAAAATTGAATTTTGATACATACAAAAAAGTTGTGTTATACGGTTTGCCTATGTTTGAATTGTAATTGGTTTGACTTTGAAACTTGATTAAGGAAAAAATATTTAATAAAACACTATGAAACTAATTGGAAGCACTAGATATCATAGTTACAAATCTAAATTCAAAAGAATTATAATTTTAGGGTAAATGCAAGAAGATGAGTCCACGAAATGTGGAAGTTTTTTCCTTAGGAAAAAAAATGAAATTGACTTGCAAAAAATGAGATCCCATTTTTAAAAAGCGGGATCTCGTTTAGCTTCAGGATCTCGAGCCTAAATTTAAAAAAAGGGATCCTGTTTGTCCGTTTTGAAAATTTTTCGTTTTTGGAAAAATTTTCAAAACAGGATCCCATTTTGAAAATTTTCCAAAAGCGGAAATTTCAAAAATGACAAGTTTTCAAAAGCAGGATCAATTTTAAAATTTTAGTTTTGGAAACTTTCAATTTTTGAAAAATTTCCATTTATAGAAAGCTCAAAACAGGATCCCATTTAAAAAACTTTTAAAATTGAAACTTTCCCTTTTTAGCAATTTTAGAATGGGATCCCATTTCATAGAACCATAAAAAAATTGTTTTTATGAAACGAGATCCTGTTTTTTAAAATATGATTTTTTCGTTGGGTTTTTGGCTTGTTTTTTGGTTCGGGAAATGGCTTGGGGACCCGAACGTAAGCTTTGGACCTGGTTTGACTTGCAACTTGATGGTCATGTTAATGTCACAAGAAAATAGTGACTTTGGACATATGTTTGAAGACATATTTTTTCGAATTTCTTTATGAAATTAAAACCCATTATAGATGAGATAGTGCAGATTCTAAATATGTAAATTTTTTTGCAATTTGATTTTTTTTTCTATTTTTCAATTAATTTCTAATGAAAGTAATCCATAAACTTGAATTATCAGGGGTTTTTAGTATTTTAATAATTTTTTATTAAAATTGTTTTTTGCAAAATGAATTACACCAAAACATACTTCAGATAATTCTTTTCAATTTAAAAAAAATTAAAAAAATGATAAGTTTAGGTCATCTTATGTGTGTCGTACACAACGATTTTTCAAAACAACAAATATGGCTAATAAAAATTTAACAAAAAAAAAATTCAATAAAAAATTACAAAAAAAATTGAAAACATGCTTTAGTGAGTCACAAATCTTTTCCAAAAAGAATTTAGAAAAATACGATAATTTAGGTCAAAATATGGATGTCGTACACGTGCATGGTATGGTAAAAAAAAAAAGTGACTTTTAAATAGTGGTTTTTAGAAACGCCTATTGAAACTCAATTTGTACCATCTAAGTACTGAAATAAATTAGATATTTGGAAACTAGACTTTGAGTACTACATTTTATGATTAGTGAATTTTTTTAAGATTCCATCTCTTGTAAAGAAATCTAGGGGAGGGCATCTCAATCGAAACCTCCATAATAGCAGTGCCTTCAGTAACTTTCATTTCAATTAGGTTGCCTCAAAGACACGTACAACTATGTCCTAAAGTGGAAAGAGACACAGTTTATTTCCCACATTGATTCTTCTGAGAGAAGCACATGTAAATTCAATAGCATGCATTAACAGATTCTACAACAAGAATCAACAGACATGAAAGATAAGACAAAAACCAGAACAAACAGATTTACGTGGGGAAAATCCTTTTAGATAAAAAACCTCACACTCCAAAGATCGAGCCATTGTATTATTCAACAACAAACAGTTATAATATAATTTCAAGCTCATAGCCTTTTCAGAGATTACATCTTGTTCATTCTGGACACAACTGGTAGCAATTGATCACTCAGTACATAGGAGAGAGTTCGGCAGCATAACCCTACCTTTGCTTCAGCCTCATGGCCTTGACCTTTCAGCCAGCCACTTGGCTTTCTCTCTTCTTCTCTTTGGCTCTTAGACCACAGAATGTCCAATGCATACATATATGCATTCGTTCTCAACAGGCTATATGAAACAGTTTTCTTTCAATTGTCAGATCACAACTATCGAATCAACCAGCTCAGCATCGTAAATGTTTCCACTTCCTTGCATAGAAGATAATACGTCTAGGTCACACCACATAGGACAATCTTCAAATGGTCAAGGGCATTCAACCTGTGTTGTTGTGTTGGTGAGACACTAACCGTGTCTCCCCGATGCCAACATAGCCAGCATTCGATATCGCCAAGAGTCATCCCTATCGGCAAGAAGTTACATCGAGTCCAGAGAGCTATCGCTAAGACTTCGTCATGTTGCCAAGACCTCACACCAAAAATAAAAAGGTATTCTGAAGAGTTCATCAGTCGGCAAGACTTCATAACGAGCTCATCATGTTATACTGAACTCCAAACAACAGTCAACAAGACATGCTTTCGCTGAGATGTTACTCTGAAATCTTCAAGTCATATCGAGTACCCAATAGTCACCAAGAGTCATACCGACAACCATCGGCGAGAGTTCCCTCATCGGCAAGACTCATACCGCTCGCCAAGAGGTTACACTGAGACTTCTCAAGTTACACCAAAGCACCCAACAGTCGACAAGAAATTCGTCTTTTACCAAGACATCATACAGATGCCTTCAAGTCACACCAAAGTGCTTGACAGTCAGCAAGACATTCATCTTTTGCCAAGACATCACACCAAGCACACCATGTCATACCAAGTTAGCAAGACTTTCATCGATCACTGTGACATCATACTGAAACAAGCCTTTCGGCCAATGGTCTCCCCGACACTGCCTGTCACTCAGAGTCTTACTAAACCATTCGTTACCTATCGGCAAGACATCACCCTATCACCAAGACTTCACATCGAACCCTTATGTCACACCGGTGACCCGAAATCAACACTATCGGTGAGACTTTCCAAGTCGCCAAGACTTCATCCCAAAACACATGAGTTTCTTCGATGACTCTAGAAGATAACTATCAGCGAGACATTCATATCGGTAAGACCTCATATTGCAACATAACCCTTTCGGCCAAGTCTCCCCAATATCCGATAGACACCAACTATCGGCTAGACATCTCCCAGTTGCCAAGACTTCCTGCCAATAGGAGCAAGTCATACCGATTATCACATTGGCCAGATAGACCAAAGGTCACACCGATATCGGCAAGACTTCCTATCATCACTGAGACATCATTCTGACAGTCCAAGTTACGTCGAAGGTTTCAGATGTTGGTCACTTAGACATTCAGGAGGTCACAACTGCGATAGTTAGGATCAACTAGTAGGTTGGCCAGACATCTCCATAGTCTCACTGGAATTGCTCACAAGAGGTTTCAACCTATGGGATTGAGGTCCACACAATTCCAACAATCTCCCACTTGATGAAGATCACATAGGCACCACCAAAGCAACCAGAAACTAAGATCACACTAGCTCCACTAGTTCAGACCCCGTAACACTCAAGACACTCAATCAATAGGATTCCACATATTCAGTCCACCAGACAATCTACAAACAAGACCAAGCATCCAATTGCAACTCACTGTCCAACAAAGTAACTGATTATAGCCTTCCAAAAAACCACATAGACCTCAAACATGCTCTCATGCTCCATCAAGAATTCTACACCAATATCCAAGATGTCCACCATTTAGGCAACAAACCTTGTCATCTTCCAACATGCCACCTGTGGAAGAAAGATTCAAGCCAATGTGAATAAGCACCATTCCAACGAACACAAGCAAAATATCCCAGTAATATCAACAACAAGATACTGCTACCAGTTCACTATGCTCAAAAGCTATACATAAGTAATATGAACTTCAAAGCTTTAAATAGAACACAACAGTGAAGTCATTGTCCAGAAAGAAGATAAACAACACCAGCTAGAACAATAATCAGACTGACTACTTCCATCCAACTGATAAACCCATGTGACTTAAAAATAGCACCCACAACTCGTGCTATACCATCCAATCTCACATACCTCAATAGGTTTCAACATTAGTAAACTTATGCCAAACCAGAACCAACTCATCAATAGTAAATACAAGCTCTAAGTGCCAACCAGTCGAAGAGGACATGACACATATAAGAACTCCCACTCCCTGAGTAATCCAGAACTAAAAGATAAAAAAAAAGGCATCACAAGTCTACCAATAACAACACATAGAATATGTAACCATGTAGCACCAAGGAAATATCCACAATGATATGCACAACCTACAACAAATTGTTACAAGAAACATTTCTCTCACCACAAGTTTTCACAGTTCTTCCAAGATCTCCACCATCCTAGAGGAAAACCAAGACTAAAGAGAGAAATTCTGCACATCATGTTCCTATAGAACATCCTCCTACATACAATTCTAATAGCCAGTTGTGCCAAGAATGATCTTCTTCACAACAGAGAAGCCTTAACAACATCCATCCATTTAATCACCAAGATCAAACCAATTTAAAAACATGGATGTAAGCATCTCAAAGAAGATCAAGCTAGTTCATTTCCTATTTTAGGAAAATAGCCCATACATCATCTCCTACCAATTCTCATCAATAACAAGGAGATAAAACAAGGTGTACAACTTCCACTATGAATCCTCCAGAACCATTAGACAACAATTCAAGATCCATATCATGAAAGTAAACAGAAACACATCTAAAAAATATAATGGGGCAAATACCTTTCAAATTAACTGTCGAGTAGACCAAGAGTGGGAACGAGAATACTCCTTCAAGATATACAAGTCAACATGACTAATCCAAGAGCAATCTCCTCATAGGTCTCTTATTGAACTTACGTTCAACCAAGGTGTAGGCTTCTTGGAATTTCTACTAAGAACTCATCAAGAGTAACAATCAACAACACCTCTCTCATAAGAGAAAGACATCCTCACCTTATTCTCCATGTATCCATGAGTACTAACAACTGATCATCTCATTCTAAACTTCGAATGAATTATTGCACTATCATGAAGTAACAAGCAAATAATCAAAGCACCCAATACACAAAGAATTACCAAACCACTGTTAAAGCTCCAATCAGCTAAATTAGGAACTTATCATGACACCATGATCTACATATCCCCTTAGGAGATACCATGCTTCAAGTGACTTCACCATGGTCTCAAGTACAGTGCACAATGCCAAAACTCTAGTGCACAAACAAGAGTATACATGACATAAAGAAAACAGACTCAAAATCAACATCACCTCTCAAGCACCACCAACACCTCAACCAAAGACTCCAAGCATCCTCCATGGATCCAAGATGTTGCACATCTTCAAATAATGTCCATGCAAATGCGAAAGAAACCATTCTACAGCAACAGGAGACCATTCACCACCATGTGATGAACCCACAGTCACTGCTAAAGCTCCCACTGAAATGTGACAACCGAGCTCTCCAAGCATCATGACCACCTACTTCAGGTTCACATAACTAATTATTTAGGTACTCAAGAATATCCATCCTCTCATCTCAAAACAATCATACCGATGCTCAAGTGACCACATACAAGGCCAGCTAACAAGTTTGCACATGAAAATAATCAACCTCGTGGATAAAGACAGTCCACATCCAAGTTATCACACTGCAGCTAATGGGTAGCTAATCCACCAACCACATAACTTATAGATCACAAACATCGAACATGCAAACCCATCATCGCATTGGAAACTACAACACTGAGATTTCAAAGAGAATAACCATGTAGACAACATGAATCAAACACCAGATCATGCCAGATATAATTTTCCAATCATGTCCAGAACAATTACCATAATCAAGAGACCCACAAGCATCACCACAAGAATGTTGAGTGACAAATCATGTACCAACACTCCCATGCATAAAGCATTCATGCAGAATTGCAACTATCTGATCCAGCAACACCCCAAAAGTCAGGCTCTAGAAAATAGCTTATCAACAGCTCCACATAACCACAAGTTTTGCTTAACCGTGTAAAACTCGCAAAACCACTGAGCCATGCAAATACAAAAAAATCCTTAAAAAGGAATCAGCAGTTCAAGAAAATATAGGCCCCTTTTAGGCCAAACCTAAAACCACTAACATGTACATGCATCCTAGAAAGAGAGAAAAGGCTATTCCAAAAGATTACAAATCATCTAATGATTAACTTCATAGCCTTTTTGTATTCAAGGTTAACAGGAAATTGTGCCTTCCAACACCAGCGAACACCACCTAGCATAAGCACTCTCTTCAATGGCTGAGAAACAAACTAGGCTTCTTCATATCATCAAGGAGCCTCTCAAACAGACACCTAATATGAAATCTATACTGCTACACAACCACGGAGCAAGTAAATCCACCTCATACACCAAGGTTACACCGCTACCAATCAAGAGACATAGATCACAACATGATCAACTCCTTTTTCCATCTCCACCATCCTTCAAGCTGTGTGCTTTCTCTGAATATCACAAGACTTCCACTCACCAAAGGATCAATACATCAGTCCATTCCTCCAGATTTCCTCCAACCCAACAAACTGAGAAATCTTCATAGGAGAAATACCCAAAACTAGCAACTAGAAGATGGCTCTAATACCACTTGTAAGTAAATCTAGGGGAGGGCATCTCAAGCAAAACCTCCATAATAGTAGTGCCTTTGGTAACTTTAATTTTTATTAGGTTGCCTCAAAGACACGTAAAACTATGTCCTAAAGCGGAAACAGACACAGTTTATTTCCCACATTGATCCTTCTAAGAGAAGCACATGTAAATTCAACAGCATGCATTAACAGATTCTACAACAAGAATCAACAGACATGAAAGATAAGATAGAAACTAGAACAAACAGATTTATGTGGGAAAAATCCTTTCGAATAAAAAAACCCCACACTCCAAAGATCGAGCCATTGTATTACTCAGCGACAAACGGTTACAATACAATTTCAGGCTCATAGCTTTTTTAGAGATTACATCTTGTTCATTCTGGATACAACTGGTAGCAACTGATCACTCAATACACATGAGAGAGTTCAACAGCATAACCCTGCCTCTACTTCGGCCTCATGGCCTCGGCCTTTTAGCCAGCCACTCAATTTTCTCTCTTCTTCTCTTCAGCTCTTAGACCACAGAACATCCAATGCCTACATATATGCATTTGTTCTCAACGGGCTCTATGAAACAGTTTGCTTCCAACTGTCAGATCACAACTATCGAATCAACTAGCTTAGCATCGTAGATGTTTCCACTTCCTTGCATAGAAGATAATATGTCTAGGTCACACCATGTAGGACAATCTTCAAATGGTCAAGGGTGTTCAACCTATGTTGTCATGTCGGTGAGACACTAACCATGTCTCCTCGATGCCAACACAGCCAGCATTCAATATCACCAAGAGTCATCCCTATCAGCAAGAGGTTACATTGAGTCCAGAGAGCTATCACTAAGACTTCGTCATGTCGCCAAGACCTCACACCAAAAATCACAAGGTATTCCGAAGAGTTCATCAGTTGGCAAGACTATCGCTCTTAACCAAGAATTCATAACGAGCTCATCATGTTATACCAAACTCCAAACAATAGTCGGCAAGAAATATGCTTTCACTGAGATGTTACTTCGAAATCTTCAAGTCATACCGAGTACCAAATAGTCAGCAAGAGTCATACCGACAACCATCGGCGAGAGTTCCCTCATCGGCAAGACTCATACCACTCACCAAGAGGTTACATCGAGACTTCTCAAGTTACACTGAAGCACCCAGCAGTCGACAAGACATTTCTCTTTCTCCAAGACATCATACTGATGCCTTCAAGTCACACCAAAGTGCTCGACAGTTGGCAAGACATTCATCTTTTGCCAAGACATCACACCGAGCACACCATGTCATATCGAGTTGGCAAGACTTTCATTGATTGTTGTGACATCATACCGAAACAAGCCTTTCAGCCAAGGGTCTCCCTAACACCGCTTGTCTCTCAAAGTCTTACCGAACCCTTCGTTACCTATCAGCAAGACATCACCCTGTCGCCAAGACTTCACATCGAACCCTTATTTCACACCAGTGACCCGAAAGCAACACTGTCGGTGAGACTTTCCAAGTCACCAAGACTTCATCCCGAAACACATGAGTTTCTTCGATGACTCTAGAAGATAACTATCGGCAAGACATTCATATCGGTAAGACCTCATATCACAACATAACCCTTTTGGCCAAGTCTCCCTGATATCCCATAGACACCAACTGTCGGCTAGACATCTCCCAGTCACCAAGATATCCTGTCGATAGAAGCAAGTCATACAAATTATCACATCGGCTAGAAAGACCAAAGGTCATGCCGATATTGGCAAGACTTCCTATTGTCGCCAAGACATCATTCTGACAATCCAAGTTACGCCGAAGGTTTCAGATGTCGATCGCCTAGACATTCAGGAGGTCATAGTGATAGTCAGGATCAACTAGTAGGTCAGCCAGACATCTCCATAGTCTCACCGAAATTGCTCTCAAGAGGTTTCAGTCTGTGGGATTGAGACACACAATTCCAACATCTCTAAGTGCTTCAAATTTTAAGGTCAAATGTGACAAATTCTAAAAAATAAGGGAAAACCCTTCCACATTTTGGCCAAAAAGTGGACTCAACTTCTTGCACACACCCTTTATCCTTCATGGAAAAAAAGTTATGCGTTATACGGTGAGCGTCACTTTTTGAAATTGTTGTTTTCTGAAAAATCTAGTTTTCTAGGGAGATGGAAAAAGAAGTGCAATCTAATTCCAAAAATTTTTAAAAAATAATATTTAGAATCTACATACAAAATGTCATGAAACTCTAGTTTGCATCATCTTCAAATTCCTCACAGTTTAGCCGCTATAGGTGCTCGAAAGTGAAGATTTAGTTAGAAAAAATCAGTTTAGTGTCCAATTTGGCCAAAAACTGTAAACCACTATTGTGGGATCACCCCTTGGTGATGCATTGGCTTGGAATTTTGATAATTTTTTGTAGCACCTTGTGAAATTTATTAGGACTATAACTCTTGATATGGTTGACATGAGATCACACCTAGTGAAAACCAGTCCTCACTAGCCCTTGTGTTTTTCTCATTTTTTACTTTAAGAAAGCTCACCTAGTGAATATTGAACTTCACTAACCTTTGGTGCTTTGGTTCATCATTCACCTAATAAACATCAAACTTTGTTAGCTTGTAATGTATGAGTGCCTTGGGTATGGATCCTAGCAAGATTTTTGTGAAACTTACTAGTTAATGATTGTCATACCCCCATTGTGTCTACATCATGTTTACATTATGTTTAATACATTGTTTTTATTTTTTATTTTTTAATTATGTTATGTGTTGTGTCTCCATCATGTTTGCTTCATGTTTTCATGTTGCATTTCACTTCACATGTGTGTTCCTTTGTCATCATGTTGTATTGACATAAGATCTTGAATTTGGGGGCTAGAGCATCCCTTGGATTCAACACCATCCTATCTCTTCAATATTTGGATAATTGAACCCCTTGTGACCTATCCATACGTTAGTGCATGTATGAGCATAAGTTCATGCTCTCACTAAAGTGGGGGCTAAATGTAGCATAAAGTTTATTTTACCCTTGATAATTTCACATTATGTTTAGCTCCCCCTTATGTTCTTGAACCTGATTATACATTTAATTACCCATTTTATAAACGTCTTCAAAAGGTCAAATAAAGGGAAATAAAAATGAGCATTCAAGATTTTCCCTAGACACTTTGGGCCTTGAAAAGAATGGGTTTGGTCTAGGGAACCCCATGCCCTAGAACACCTCTTTTTGGCTCCAATTTGAATTTGTTGGTTTTGATAATTTATTATTCATATTTCCAATTTCAATTATCATCTATCGACATTTGATTTTCAGGAAATTAGAAAAATTGCATATAAATGCAAAGTATTTTCACCATTTCAAACCTAGCAAATTTTTGAAAAGTAATTAATATTATTGCTGAGAAATCAAGAGAAGTTAAGAGAAAAATTATCAATATTTTAGTAGCATTTATTCATGTCAAACATCATGTCAAGTTTCAATCATGTTTTCATGTAAGGTTGTTCATGTTTTGTGATAATTTGTTTTGTGAGTGCTAACACTTACATGACTTCAATCAATCAATCAAATTCTCCTTAAAGGTGATGATTAGATGAATTCAATCCATTAAGGAATGTGGATATGAGGGTGAATTGCAATATTTGTCAATTCAATACTTTTTTATCATTTAGCCTCGACCTTATTAAGGTTAAGCTCTCTTTATACATCATTATAGTTGTTGTGGAGGTAGAAATACCAAAATGGGGTTTGACTTAGGCAAGCCTTTATATGACACAAACCTTCCCCCTCTTTCATGTGTGTAGGTTTTCAGATCTAAAGATACTTGGAGGAGGATTAAGGACTAACTGTTCATTCATGCATTCAAGCCTAGAAGTTGTCAAGATAGGGAAACTAGGTTTTCTCATCAGTAGATGAAGTTCCAACAATGACCCTAGGAAAACAAGAGCTACAAACTAGGGAATTAAAGCCTATGTTTACAAATCTTGCAAAAAAGCGGGATAATCTAGGGTGCACCACACCCTAGACTAGCTAGTTCAACTTCAAATTTATATACTAGGTTCCTTTGTGTTTTCCCTTGTATTTCTGGACTCTATTTTTGTCTTGTTGTATGTAATTTCTCAAAAATCATAACAAATTGTTACATTTTCATAGTTTTCGTAGAAACATCATTGCATCATAGAATTAAATCAATCTAATCAATCAATAGACCCACCACAAATCAAATCAAAAACAAGGATTAGAAGCCTGATCCACCATTTAGGTTCATAGTCAAGTGGATTTGAGATCACTCTAATCCTCAAAAAATTGGATAAGTGTGATTGAGGACCTAGATCGTTTTCCTCATTCAAAAAATACACAAACTAAAAACTTCTTTATGAAGCATCATCCTTGCACAAAATTACTTCACTAGAAAACTAAGATAAACCATTCTTGTAAAGACAATACAAAAATAAATAAATCAAGGCACTCTTTTGTTGGTATTTATCCAAATACTTCATTACAATAAAGAGGTTTTAATACCATCTAAATTATTTTTAAGATAACATTACCATCTTTGGTGTAGACTGGGAATTCACAAAGGAGTATATGCATCCATATGATCAATTAAATAATAGAATTATGTAATAAAAGTATAGAAATTATACATCTATATCTTGCAACTTAGTATGATACTTGTACTTTTTTCTTAGGAATCCATAAGAGTAAGTTGGTTGGAAGCAAGGGTTTATGTGTTCACTTTGAATAAGAGATCTCTATCAGAATCAAAGATGATGAAGTCGTTGCTAGAATTTATAGAAATTGATAAAGAGAAATAGACAATGTTAGAATCAAGTGAAATTAGAAGTGCCAAGTTCTATGAAATGAAACATAAAATTACATAATTTATTTTGAAAAAAATAAAATCATACAAGGATTCCTCAAAAAATCTTTAGATTCCATTAATGGATTTTACAAATCTTTTCTGAAGAAAATAAGAAATATGTTTATTAACTATTATGAACACACACACAATCCTTTGAAATGAAATAATTAGCACAAGAAAATCCACATGCTATCACCTTGTGATTTCTCTATCATATGATGATTGAATGAATAGGCTATATGGTTATATGGTATCTTGGATTTGCATAGAGTTCTAGTATCATTCTTTATGGGGTTAGGGATAAAGAACTATATAACTTCATCAATGTACACTAAATGCCATTTGATTGAATTTTGTCAATGTTATAACTCTATAAATTCTAGAGAAAAAAGAATTAAGATAAACTTGTATAATAAATGTATTGTATATATGATTTGAGGCAATAAGATAATAAATAAACATACAGACTACATTGAATATTTTCAAACAATCTAAAATTCTTCTCTAATATATAAAGCTCAATTGTTCTCCAATACAATAATGAATATATTACTTAACCTTAAATATGTAGAGATATTTGTAGTGTTTCAAAAAAAAAAGAACATAAATTTTTTTTCGACATGATAAAAATGGAAAAGAGATGCAAGTAAAAACATATGCTCTACATGAAGGAATGAAAGTCCAAAGAAAAAGATAAATGCTCACAAAAGGAAGATGCCAAAACAAAAACAAAAAAATCGATAAGAAAGATGTTGATAAAAAAGATGTCAAGAAAAAGCAAAGAAAAAGATAAATGCTCACAAAAGGAAGATGCCAAAGAAAAAAAAAAGGTCGAAAAGAAAGATGCCAGAAAAAAGATGGCAAGAAAAAGAATACTTGGGATAATGAAATGATGATGCCTAGTAAAATATGCGAGAAAAGAAAAAGACATCCTATTGAGAAAATTCACCAAAAAGAAACGAGAAATGCTTAAGGAAAAATATCTGTACATACATACAAATGGTATTGTAGAGCAATCTGTACGGGATTGTTACAATCTACGTACTAAAGGAGAAGATAAAATAAAGATGACTTCAAATGGAAAGAAATCCTTTCGCTAATGGTGGAGAAAAGATGGAAATGGCAATAAAAAAGAATAGCTAGATTAACAAAGACGAGTTTCAGTCGGCGGTTAAGGATGTCGACCAAGTCAATATTGAGCAGTGTGGTGCTGTCTCTGCAATTTTGCCTCGCCTTTCTGCAGATCGGAAAACTGCCTTGGGTGTTCACACGATGCGGAATAGCCTCGTTGCTACCTTTGGGCCTCTCTGCAGATTATGCTCGGCTGAAACATTTTGAAGGTCGTGTGTACAAGACTGTGGGTTGCCATGTGACCGTGGCAGCAGATCAGCCGATGGTGCGAAGGCAAGTACGGTTGTACGAGACTCAGAAAAGATCATCGTATTTGGGTGTTGAGTTTCATCTAGAGAGGCGAGGAGAAAATAAGTTGTATCTCAACGGGGAAATGTGTTACTACATCACCGATATGATCTGGTGTGCCTTGCTGGACTTCGCAGATGTTGCCCCCAAGACTGTGTTTCTCAAAGGGTATAAGGAATTCTGGCAACAGGTAGCCACAGGCGGTGTCATGACCTTATCAGATGTGCTTGATAACTTGATTCTGGAAAATCACATTATCAAGTTTATAGACAATGATCTGCTTTTGCCTGTAAATTTAACAATTTCTGAGGACAAACTGCTCGTGCTTTTAAATTTAGTGGGTCTGCTTATGCAAATGAGGCAAGTCTATTGGCTAATTCCTATACTCCTGAGCTCTACGGCAGCACTATTGGAGTTCGGCACATCACTGAGGAAGTCGCTGTATTGTAAGATAAATCTATTCTTCTGCCGGGTCATGCACATCATTTGTGACAGGCTGCCTCGGTCAATGAGGAGGCAAGCGTACTCCTTTGGATGCTGGATAGAGAATCTAAAACCCTCGAACGACTTACAGCTTAGGGTTGTAAAATGAGAGATATATGCGGTCATCGGTGGAGGTGCAAAAGTGCACAAAGAAGGTGCAGCTTTGTTCGAGGCAGATGACTTTGAATGGTCAGGCTTTGAAGGAAGAGCACAAATTAAAAAGACCATCAGTTGTGGCAAAATTGATGCTGACTATCGACCCATTGACATCGAGTGCTGGTTTTATCCAGAGAAAGCCAAATGCAAAATAAGGGCCACCACTGTGGCAGTGGCTGATGTAGATTGTAACAGGGACGAGTTTGCCAAGTTGTGCACATTTCTGACTTGCGTGGCGAAGAATCGTTCCGGTTCAATACTATCTTGTGACTCCAACGATAAGGTGCGTGTTCGTGGGTTTAGAGACTCTGTCGCCTGTTATTGCAAAAGTGGGTTTCCACCTGTGTATGAACTGAAATTGGATAATGTAACTGTTGAGTAAGTAGAGTGAAGTTTCGCTAAACTAGGTACATCCCATTATAGTAGTTAATTAAAAGTTGTTAAAGTTTTTCCTTAAAAACTAACTATTCTCTAGAGTTTTCTGATATAATTGCCTGTCTATTGAAGTTTGTTTTGTGCTTTCGGAGAGACTATTGCTAATTATACTGGCTGTCTAGTTTGCTCTGTTTATTCTCGCCACACACATTTATTTTTCATGCAGATGTCATTACCGGTTATTGCAATCACTGTTCTTTAATTTTTTTGATGAATAGGCAGCTATCTATATTAATTCAAATATAAAGATACATATTCACAGAAAAAAGGATGGGTGGTAAAAAGACACACCCCAAGAGTCTAATGGGCAGCGCCCAGAAAAAAACATCTCCACGAAAAATAAATTCCGTACAAACATCTATTCTAATTATGCTTTATATCATCTTCTCGAATATGTCACTTTCATATCATTAGGTAGCTACTTTATACATGAGTAGATGGAGAATTTTTAGGAGTTTTTTATAATTAGAGGTCTTATAGATTTGATTGGTGGTTTCATGATTATTTTTTAACAAGAACAAATGTTAGATTTATAATTATATAGTTAAATTTTAAAAAATTATAAATGAATAATATATAACAGTACTATCTTTATGGGGAAGGAAATTTCATGAAGGAAAAAAAAAACAAATATTAAAAGATTAATTAGAATTATGAGATTGCTATCAGAATTCAACTGTTACAAGATTAATTAGAATATCCACCACCTATCTCAAAAATTCACTCTTGTCAAGCCAACTATTTGTTTTCCCACTAACTATTTCTACATGAGACATAATAGATTTTAGTGAGTCAACAAGGGTGGTCCTATGGGAGTTTGTTCTTGTAGGATCATTCAACCTTGCAATTAACTCCTCAAGTTATTTTTTATTGTATTCAATTTATCCTAATATGTTTTGTTGTGTTCCTGGAGGATGACAAGAAATTGTAGGAGGTGTTTGTTGTAGTTGTTCTTTAGGAGGGTTTTCATGAAGAGGTGAATTTGGATTTTGAACATTTGGGGGTGAATTATCAACTCCTAAAAATTAAACAAGATTCAATTAAGAAACTAATTCAATCTAGACCTATTTAATCCAAATTTGACAATTAAAAACTAAAAATACTTACTTTTTTGTCCTCTTTGATGTATTCACAAAATTTGGTGATGATTTGGAAAAGATTTGGATAAAAAATGAGGTCTACAATCATGTGAGCATGCTTGGAAGGATGCTCAAGATGTGGGTTTAACAGAAAATGTAGAATGAAATGTCTTTATTTATTGTTATGGTTCAAAATAAGCATAAAGCAAGCACATTATAATGCACTCATGTTAGATCATGGGGTCTAGAAAGTGGGGTGGCCATTTTTTGGTCCCCCATCTTGGTGCACACACCCAAATAGTGAAAGCCACTTTCATTTGTAGGAATGGCATTGACGATTTTTACCCTATGGAGCTTAGAACCTTCCTTGTTATACGAAATCCTAGTGTAGAAATGGATCCTCATTCTAACATGAGGTAACCATGTTTGGGCCAACATCTAGTGAGGTGAGCACCTAGATTCAAAAGTTGACTTTTTATCTAAATCTTTCTACTTTTATAAACAACTTGAATTTAAAAAATAAAAATAAAAAAATTGTGAAATGAATGTAGGATCATTTTTCCTTTTGGAAAACTTAGTACCAAAACATAAATAAGGGGGACATGGTTTATAAGATCACGGCTTATAGGCATGTGGTTTCTATAGTACCACTTAGTGGTTTTGTGTATGCTTGTTTCTATAGAAGAAAACACATGAGTAGTTGTTGAGGTTGGCTTGCATAACTTTTGGCCTATTACCTAAGGCCAAATTGAGCATCTCTTGTAGGGTATATACATGACAAGAGGAAACATGAATTGGGATGTCTAGTTACATAATTCTCATGTTTGCTTGTTCACATGGAGGAATGTGACTAGGGAGTTTGATGTTCTAGAAGCCTTATATGAAAACTACAATTATATTATAGTCTTTGATCACGAGACAATACATTGAGTATTTAAGTGCTTTTGGAGGCTAGGTTTTTTTCTCTTTGAAGGTTTTCCTAAGGTACATCTAGTGTCATCCTAATGGTATATTTGTCTATTCCCTTGCGTTGTGGATTCTAAATACTTGTTTACATATTTTTCTCTCTTGGGGTTTTATTAAAACATATTTTATTGCTACAAATTTCCTTTCATTTCTTACTAATCCCAATATTCCCTTTCAATCGAGTAGAGTACCCTAAGGATATAAAAGAACAATCTATACTATAGATAAAACTTTGAGCCTTTGAGGAAAAATTTGCAATGGTTGTATAATAAGATTTAAAATTTTCTTCTAGGTTCATTTATTTCAAAAATGAAATTTATTTATATGCAAAGTTTTATTTGTAAGTAATTAGATCACAAATGCTTTCCTAATAACTATACCATGTTTTGTTTCTTTATTTAGCTTAAAGATTCATTATTACTTTATTAGGTAAATTAGATTTATGTTACTTTCATTACTTTCCTTAAAAATAGATTTTTATTTGAAAATATTTATTGAAAGCACAATAAAAGAAATGTGTGGAATAGAATATTGAATTTGAAAAGTCATATAGGAGTTGTTATTTGTGTGTAGTTGATTAATTTACATTTCAAATAAAAAAACCATGAAAAGGAAGAAGTAGATAAAATCTCAATTACATGCATGTAGAATAACACATTTAGTTAGGATCATTCAAAATATTTAGAAAAGTAAAATAGATAGAGAAAAGGAATCCAATGAACATTCAAAATCAAGAAAATCAAACAACCTTGCCAAAAATCACTTTCATTCAAATTTCCTATGTCTTGCTTGGATTTTCAGTCTAATTGTGTCCAAGGATCAAGGAAAATTAGATTGAGTCAATTCTAGATGAGTTACAATAAATGTGCCCCTTCCTAGGCATATTTGAGAGGAGAATGAACGACAATAGATAAGGGAATAATTTTGTATAAGATTATAATGCCTTCTAGATATATATCATTGAACTTAATGATTCCAAAATTGTAGCAATAGTACTCCAATGAACTACAAGACATTCATGCAACCAATTTTGTTTAACACCCAATGGTCATACAAGTCAACATAATAATATACCATCTAGCCAACCTTCATGAAATGAATGAGCCTAGTGGTGTGATTCATACGAGTAATAATATTGTCACTCACCAAACTCCCCAAGTTCAAGGAAAGGGTAGCCCATCAACTTTTTGTCCCTTGATTGACTTTTGGCATGAGAGCAAAAAGTAGTTAATTTTGGCTATTAAGCAAGGATGTAGTGAAATGTATCATTTGAAGTCTACATCATCATTTTTTTGGGTGAGTTAGATTTCTAATTTCATATATTTGGTGACCTTGGTATGAATAATACATATTTTTGGAGAAGATTTTCACAATTCCATCTAGACTTTTCACCTTCTCCTCCTGTCACACCATTTATTTTGTGGTACTTGTGGTACCTTGAATATGTCAGGATTGATTATGCAACAATGACTAGGTCCCCACTTTGAAGCTAGCCTTCCATTATTCAATTGATACATCCCCACCAATCCCTTGGAGCCTATTTCAAATAGGTACAATTACAAAGACATTGAATTAGATGGAGGACAATAAGAATTGCACAACTATATTACTTCTAGTAACCTAGTTTGGAGTTGGGATATTGTGCTTCAACTAAACCCAAATCAAACTAAGATGCAAATGGTCCATGCTTGGCTAGAAATTTACCAATAAGGCCATCCCATAACAAAATATATACACATAGCCACCCTAGTTGACAACAAGGTGAGCATCTTGTAAGAATACTCAGAAGAATCTCAAGTAGCTTGAGAAGCCCTTCATGTGGCCTTTGAAGATGAGCAAACTAAAACACAATAAGAAGTGCCCAAAAGCTTCCTTGAAGAAAGAACTGATGGTGCTACTCAACCACGACACATTGAACAAGACCTACCTCTTGATAAAAAAGCACAATTATACCTAGGAGAAGCTACTCTCAAAGCACTTATATCCACTCTAGTCCAATGGATCTAAACTCTTAAGGCTAGGAGTACTAAGAAACCAACATATAATTCTATTTAGGTAAACAATAGACCGAGGTCTCAAGGGTGCTAACCTTACACCAATCCTTTCACAACTAAAACTATGGAACAAAACCAAAGGGGATTTCAACTACCTCCCTATGTTAGCTTTTACTCTCACAACACAAATAATGAGGCTTCCATGTGTCCCTTGTCATTATCATACAACATGGAAAGCTTCAATCAACCAAGTGGGATACCTATCATGCAATATCAAACTCAAATTATCCTACTCAACTTTTAAAGTATAAGCTTAATGGTTTGTAAATATCCAACTCTCTCAAGATACCAACAAACCAATGTGCCATTTTAAATACATCAAGCTCCACTTGTAAGGCTAATGTTTGGAGGAACCCCTCTACACATAACCCCTTTTAAGAAACATACCCCAAATATATTAAGGAGCCTTTGGATCTTAACATTCATAATGTCATGTTCTCAAGTCCTCTCCCTGAACTTCCAAAATTCAAGGGAGTACGACATCCCAATTCATATATTAAATCTTACACCACAATAGTGCAAGAATTCATTCCTTGGGATACACTAATAGCATGACTTTATCTTAAACATTAGAAGGTTTCTCTTTAGATTGGTACTATCTCTCCTATCGAGATGAATCCATTCCTTTTAACTGACATCAATAACTTAGTCGAAATAGGGATTCAATAATTCATAATCATTAAGAAATAGGCAAATGAGTTAGTGGCACATTTTATCACATGATGAAGGCAAATCCTCTATTCTTCCAGTACTGCACCAAACATGGATCACAAAGGAATAATGTGATTATTCTTACACACACCCTTAATAGAGACATGCGTGGATGCTCAAAAACTCCCGTGTAAATCTTATGAAGAGGCTCTCTAAAGCACTCTAAGAATAGATCAAGCATAGCAAAAGAAAGGAATATGGCACCAATGCATCGTTGGTGACTTCTTTTCTGCACCTAAAATCTTAAAGAATAAGAATCACAATGCAGTCACCTAGTCATAGACATCCTACCACCCAAGAACAAGAAGTTGTTATTGGCCTATGGAGCAAACTACAAGATAGGTGAGTCAAAGTCACTGTGTGGTTTGACGAAAAATTAATGCATATACCATCAGTTCTGGAATGTCAGGTTTAGTTGATTGTAGCTCAGTGGTAGAGCCCCTAAAGTGCACTTGGGAAGTGCTAGGTTAGAAAAACAAAACAGAAGTCCATTTTCATCTGTAATGATGAGTTTGTGTTCTGAAAGCCTAAGAACTGCGTAGTGCCATGTAAACTTTTTTATGGGCTGAAAATGGAGGTCTGGCCAGGGTTTTTTTTCCTAAATTTAATGCCAGTTGCCCCGACCCTCAAAGTGAGCTTGCCTTATGATGCTGGGTACCTAGCCTCACAGACCGCTCTTGGTATTATTTTGATCCACAACGATTAGAAGTAAAACCCCTCCTACACAATGCTCTACAAATTTGTTAGGATGGGCAGATTACATTAGAACTCATGAGTTTATTTACAAGAGAACAAACAACATTCGTCGTCTGAAATTATATGGAAAAAATGATTCATATCACATTAGATTACATCTCAGCCATTTAAGCTCGAGAGCTTTACAGATGAGAGTCGTTTACAGGAATTTTGAAAAGGGACAAATAGATACAGAATGACAAATGAGTAAGATATAACCCAAGTCTTGGCCTCTGCAAGCCATGGGTCTGATCTTTTTGCAATTCTGACAAGCCCACCCAATTGTAAAAATGATCCAGATTCTTTAGCTTCCACATATTTCAAAGCACACCCACAACCTGTCTACACTTCGCAGTTGAAGAACATCAGATGAAAGGGGAGGAAGAGGAGGCAGAGCAACCTCCAAAATAGTAGCTCTCCCAAATGCCAAATAACTCACTTCACCTTCCTTTCCTGGCCTTCCATACATATTTGAAAGCACACCAACAATCTGCTTATCATATTACTGTATGTAGAATAACGAGGAAGAGGAGGCAGAGCAACCTCTAAAAGACCTTAGTTTGTGGTCTTAAAGCTGCTTTTACTGATTTAAACAGAGAGGAAGCAATGGCTGCTTTCACATGCCCTCGCTTTGGGATATTTCTCCCTGTTGATGGACTTGCAACTGCCTTGCCCATTTGATTTCACAGATATTTCTGAGAGAGAAGTTGTAAACTCACAGATCTTGTCCACAACCACACCGATTTGAATGTGATAGTGGGTTTGCAGTTGCACAAGGGTACATTTAAAAAAACGATTTGGGGGCAAATGGAATAAAGTTTACTGAGCGGGAAAGCAAATTTGAGATGAGATTTAAAAGTGTAGAGCCGCCACTCTTTACCATATTGAGCACGTTTTTGTCAAAGGGTATTACAATAGTACAGAGAGTACTGATTTCAACTTTGAATTAGTTGCAATTGTTTGAGACTTGCCTCAGAATGATCGAAAAGCATTTTTGTAAAGGGTATTCTTCTTGCAAATGTGTATGATATTTGTATTTAGTCTCTGAGTGAGGTGAATGATTGCCAATTTGCCATATAATATATAAAGTAAATTGTGAGCAGCATCTTTTGGGCTTTGAGAATGTCGTGGTGCATGAATGTTAAACCACCAATGTTATGATATAAAACAATTGAAACATCCAAGAGAACATGGAAACATGCAAAATATGACAGTCACTTTTCTTGTTTATTTTAGCTTAAAAGCACATCAAGATGCTCTTGAAGAGGGGGACAAGGTAAACAACCAACAAAGGGGTGTTTCCTCTTCTAAAATATATGATAATTTGAATTAAAGATTAATAAGTGAAATTAGTTAAATGAATGAGTATTAATATATTTATCTTAAATATATTTATATAAAAGATGTGGAGATCTATCAGTTTTAGGTGTTCATTTTATTTACATCATAAAAATGTATCTAGAGAATGATTTATTTCATCTTTTATAAAGATTTGTTTAAATTGGATATGTTAGTTTTATGTTTAAAATTGTGTCTTTAAGATCATGTATTTGAATCCATAATAACTTTCTTAGGAGACACTAATATCATATATGTTGGTTATAATGTTTTTGTCTTATTTATGTAAAATAATATTTTTGTTAAAAAGTATTTTGATATTTATTAATTTTATTATGAAAGGAAGTATATGCAAGATCAAGCCTTGAACAACAATTTTAAAAGGAAAAATAAGAAATACAATAGATTTTAAATATTTAAATTGTGAATTACATAGTTATGCCATGAAAAAGAAGTAGATAAAAGCTATATTGCATGCATTTAGAACAACACATTTAGTAAGGATCATTTAAAACATTTAGAAAAGAAAAATAGATAGAGAAAATGCATCTAATGAACATTCAAAAACAAACAAAGCAAACAACCTTGCCAAAAATTACTCTCATTCAACTTTCCTACCTCTCACTTGGCTTTTCTCTCTAATTGTGTCTATGGATCAAGTAAAATTGGATTGAGTCAATTCTAGATGAGATACAATAAAATGTGCCCCTTCTTGGGCATATTTGAGAAGAGAATGAGAAATAATAGATAAGGGGAGAGTTTTGCATAATAGATGTACTACCTTATGGATAGAGACCATTGAACTTATTAATGCCAACATTGTAGCAATAACACTCCATGAACTATAATACATTTGTATGACCAATGGTTTTAACATCCAACCATACAAATCGACATAATAATATACCATCTAGCCATCCATCCTCATGAAATGAATAGCCTAGTGGTGTGATTCATTTAAACAATAAAATTGTCACTCAACAAACTCCCCAAGTTCAGGGAGAGGGTAGTCAAATCAACTTTTTTTCCCTTGATTGACTTTTGGCATGAGAGCAAGAGTAGTTAATTTGGCTATTAAGAAATGATGTAATGAAATGTATCATTCTAAGTCTACATCATCATTTTGGAGTTAGGTAGATTTCTAATATCATAAATTTTCATGACCTTGGTGTGAACAATACATCTTTCTAGAGAAGATTTTTCGCATTTCCATCTTTCTTCCATCCAACATTTTCACCTTCTCTTGTCATGTCATTTATTTTTTGGTACTTGTGGTACCTTGAATATGTTAGGATTGATTACACAACAAGGACTAGATCTCCTCTTTGAAGCTAGCCCTCCATTATTCAATTGATGCATCCCCACCAATCTCTTGGAACTTATTTCAAATAGGTATAATTACAAAGACACTAAATCAGATGGAGGACAATAAGAATTACACAAATATAGCACTTCTAATAACCCAATTTAGAGTTGAGATATTATGCTTCAACTAGAGCCAAATCAAAGTAAGATGCAAATGGTCCTTATTTAGTTATAATTCAATAATAAGGCCATTTCATAACAAAATATAGACATATAGCCACCCTAATGGACAAAGAGGTGAGCTTCTTGTAAGAAGACTTAGAAGAATCTTGAGTAGCTTCAGAAGCCCTTCACATGGCATTTCAAGATGAGAAAACTAGAACACAATAAGGAGTACCCAAAAGCTTCCTTGAAGAAAGAACCAATGGGGATACTCGACCCCCACACATATGGGGATACTCAACCCCCGTACATTGAACAAGACCTACCTCTTGCTTAAAAAACACAATACCTAGGAGAAGCTACTCTCAAAGAACTTATATCCACTCTAGTCCAATGGATCTAAACTCTCAAGGTTGGAGTACTGAGAAACAAACATATAATCCTATTTAGGTAAACAATAGACCAAGCTCTCCAAGGTGCTAACCTCACATTGATCCTTTCACAATTGAAACTATGGAACAAAACCAAATGGGGTCTCAACTACCTCCCTATATTATCTTTTATTCTCACAACACAAGTAACGAGGCTTTCAAGTGTACCTTGCCATAATCATACAACATGGAAAGCTTCAATCAACCAAGTGGGATACCTATCATGCAATATCAAACTCAAACTATCCTATTCAACTTTTAAAGTATAAACATAATGATTTTTAAATATCCAACTCTCTCAAGATACCAACAACCCAATGTGCCCTTCTAAATACAACAAGCTCCACTTGTAGGGCTAATGTTTGGAGGAACCCCTCTACACATAATCTCTTTTAAGAGGCATGCCTCAAATATCTCAAGGAGCCTTTGGATCATAACATTCATAATGTCAAGTTGTCAAGTCTTGTCCCTGAACTTCCAAAATTCAAGGGAGTAAGAAATTCCAATTCATATATTAAATCTAACTGCACAATAGTGCAAAACCCCTTCCTTGGGATACACTAATAGCATGATTCTTTTAAAAGCATTGAAAGGTGTCTCTTTAGATTTGATACTATCTCTCCTAGAAACATGAATTCATTCCTTTCAACAACTCATTGGTATATTTTTCATCACATCCAACAACTTAGTCAAAATAGGGAGTCAACAATTCATAATCATCAAGCAAGAGGCAAATGAGTTAGTGGCACACTTTGGAAAATGAGTTAGTGGCACACTTTATCAGATGATGGAAGTCCTCTATTCTTCAACTACTGCACCAAACATGGATCACAAGGAATTATGTGATTGTTCTTACACACCCTTAACGTGGAGTCTGGACACACGCGAGGAGGCTGAAAAAATCCCTTTGTAAATCATATGAAGAGGCTCTCGAAAGAACTCTAAGAATAGATCAAGCTGCTATTGATAGCAAAAGAAAGGAATATGGCACCAACGGAACTTTGGTGACACAAGATAACAACTGCTTTTCTGCACCTAAAATCTTAATAGACATCCTAACACCCAAGAACAAGAAGTTGTTATTGGCCTTTGGGCCAAATTACAAGTAACTTAATGAGTCAAAGTCACTGTGTGGTTTGACGAAAAATCAATGCATAACCATCAGTTCTGGAATATGAGGTTTAGTTGATGGTAGCTCAGTGGTAGAGCCCCTAAAGTGCATTTGGGAAGTGCTAGGTTTCTATCTTATCCAATCCACGGTTAGGAAAACAAAACAGAAGTCCATTTCATCTATAATTCTTTTTACAAAATGAGTTTGTGTGTTCTGAAAGCCTAAGAACTGCCTAGTGCTATGTAAACCATTTTTCTTTTTTTGGCTTAAAATGTAGGTCTGACCAGGGTATTTATTATTTTAAAGTTTAAATGTCTGTTGCCCCTATCCTCAAAGGGAGCTTGCCTTATGATGATGGGTACTTACCCTCACAGACCGCTCTTGGTATTATTTTGATCCACACAACAATTAGAAGTAAAACCCTTCCTACACAATGCTCTACAAATTTGTTAAGATGGGCACAGTACATTAGATCCCATGACTTTATTTACAACAGAACAAACAACATTCGTCATCTAAAATTATATGGAAAAAATTATCCATATTACATTAGATTACATCTCAGCCATTTAAGCTCGAGATCTTTACAGATGATTGTCGTTTACAACAATTTTGAAAAGGGAAAAATAGATACAGAATGATAAATGAGTTTGTTGAGTATCTTAGGATATAACCCAAGTCTTGGCCTCTGCAAGCCATGGGTCTGATCTTTTCGCAATTCTGGCAAGCTCCCCCAAATGTAAAATGATCGACATTCTTTAGCTTCCACATATTTCAAAGCACACCACCTGTCTGCACTTCACTGTTGAAGAACATCATGTCAAAGGGGAGGAAGAGAAGGCAGAGCAACTTCCCACAGAGTAGCTCTCCCAAATGCCAAATGACTCACTTCACTTTCCTTTCCTGTCCTTCCATACATATTTGAAAATTGAAAGCACACCAACAATCTGCTATCACTTTACTGTATGTATAATAACAAGGAAGAGGAGACAGGGCAACCTCTATAAGACCTTATTTTGTGGTCTTAAAAGTGCTCTTACTGATTTAAAGAGAGAGGAAGCAATGGCTGCTTTCACATGCCCTCGCCTTGGGATGTTTCTCCCTATTGATGGACTTGTAATTGCCTTGCCCATTTGATTTCACAGGTATTTCAAAGACAGAAGTTGTAAACACACAAATCTTCCACACAAGCACAATGATTAGGATGTGTTGCTTGATTTGCACAAGGCTACATTTAAAAGGCTAATGGAATAAGCTTAATGTGCAGGACAGCAAATTTGAGATATAAAAGTGTAGAGCCACCACTCTTACCATATTGAACACGTTTCTGTCAAAGGATATTACAATGGTACAGAGAGTACTAATTTCTACTTTGGGTTAGTTGCAATTGTTTGAGACTTAAAATGATAACAAATGAATTTTGTAAAGGGGATTCTTCTTGCAATTTGCATTATATTTGTATTTACTCCCTGAGTTGAGTGGATGATTGCCAATTGCCATATAAAATTTAAAGTGAACAGTCGGCAGCATCTTTTGGTCTTTGCAAATGGTGTGGTGCATGCATCTTAAACCACCAATTTTAATTTCTTTTAGCTTGAAAATACATCATGTGCTCTGGAGGAGGAAAAGGTAAAGCAACCCCTTAATTAAAGGATGTTTCCTCTTCTAAAATATATGCTAATTCAAATAAAAGATTAATAAATTAAATTAGTTTAAATTAGCATGAGTGAGTTTATATTGTAATATTTATATACAAGATAGAGAGATATGTCATTTTAAAGTTTAGTGCTATTTATAGTTTGGTACAATTTATATTAGAAATTTAGTAAAAAAAAAAAAATTCATTTTAATGTCTTTTACAAAGATTTATGTAAGATGAGTATGTTAGTTTTATATTTATAGTTATGTCTTTAGGGTCATATACTTGAATCCATGACAACTTCCTTAAATAATACTAATAACATGTATTGTTGGTTATAATATTTATGTTTTATTTGTGTATAATAATATTTTTATTAAATGGTATTTTTATATTATTAGTTTTATTTTAGTATTGAATTATTATATAATGGATTTATTTAAGGAATAAGTGTTTTATATTATTTTGTAAAGATTAATATTACATATATTGATAAAAAAAAGATGAATGGAAAATGTCACACCTTGGAAGTTACATCAAGGTCAATCCTACAAGTCATCATGTTCTTTTGTCAGCCTTGTATTTACTCTCATATTTTTAATATAATATATCTTTATGGTGGCTTTGCCACTTTTATTAAAAAAAAAACAATTTTAAAAAGAAAAATAGTAAATACAATAAATTTTTAAAATAAAAATATACATATTATAAAATAATAACATATCATTCAAAATTTGTAAAAGGAAATAAACCTTTTTCTTAAAATAATTTAGACTAATTAAATGAATGCGCACAATTAAGTATAAATTAACTTAAATTAAAGTAAATGATATAGGAGCTTATAATGAATAATTTAGAATAATTGAGATGTTAAATCGAGAAATTAAATGTGAGGGATTAAAATGCTTAGCTTTGGAAAATACAATGAAGAATAATTGTGAGGTACAATTGAAATCAATCACCTTGATGTTGGAAATTAATGGTATTTATTAGATATGCACCTCTAGTACACAATAGTCTTCAAATTCATTTTGGTCAAATATGTTCCCTATGGGATTGATCTTGCTTGCCAGACATCACAATGACTTAATGCATCGAGCTCATTTGTAACCCATAAGAAGAAACCTACTAATATAGGACTAGTGCAACCTACTTCTTCATGATCTCTACTCTTCACTAATTATTGAGGATCAATCATATTTACAAGTTTATTGGGGAAAACATCAAATTGAAAGGGACAACTTTCTTAGGTCAACCTAGAATAGTAATGTAGAATTAGATTCCTTTAAATACTCCAAATCAAAAGATTCCTAGAATTTTTTCTTGAAGTGCAAATGTTAATTGATTAATGATTAGATTTTATTGCCCTAAAATAATAGATAGTAAATACCTTTAAATTCCAAGACATCAAACTAATTGCATGAAAGGTGTACCAAGTCTGCTCATAATGGCTAATAAAATAGGAAAGAGTTGGAAAAGATTTTAAAAAATATTTTTTTAATTTATGACTCAGGTTTTGCATGGTGCAAATCTTTCCCAAATTTCATGAGATTGACCTAGGTCACAACAAAGTATAGATATAAGGATGGGGAATGAATTATTCATCATGTGGGGTAATAATAGGCATATTAAATGACAATTATATATAAACATATTTGAATATAGATAAGAGGGTAGTTGCACAAAGATGGGGGGCCAAAAAGGGGTCTTAAGTGGACACTTTTATTTCTGAAATTAGGAAACACTGACCTTGCATGAGAATTTGAGGATAGATACACTCAAAATTTTAAGATGCAACAAAAACAAGGACCATAGTGCTTCAAATGTACTTTCCAAACTACTAATTTTATTTGAAACTGGTAGAGATTAAGGGGTTCAAAAAACCTACCCACACAAATTGGTCCAATTTTTTCAAAAAACATAACATAGCATTTGTTGTGAGTACCTCAAAATGTTAACTTTTTTTAGTATTTTTAAAATCACTGTGGTGAAAAATTTACTAATAGCGTGTAGTTTAGTTTGAATTATTTTTTATAGTTTTTTAATGAATAATATGATTTTTTACTAATTTTCAAAGTGGACACATCTTGAAAAATAGAAATTTGACTGTGCTACCCCTATAATTTTTGAAAACTAATTGAAAATCAATTTTTTTAATATGGGTGATCCCACAATATTGGTTTACAATTTTTGGCTAAACTAGACACCAACTGATTTTTTCTAACTAAATCTTCACTTTCAGACACCTATTGCAGCTAAACCATGAGGAATTTGAAGATGATGCAAACTAGTGATTCGTGACATTTTTGTTTGTAGATTCTAAATATATTTTTTTCAAAATTTTTGGAATAAGATTGCACTTTTTTTCCATCTTCTTTGAAAACTAGTTTTTTTTTCAAAAACACCATTTTTAAAGAGTGATGCTCACCGTATAACACATAACTTTTTTTTCATGAAGGTTAAAATTCTATTTTTCAAATTTAGATTTATAACAATGATATCTAGTGCTTCCAATTGGTTTCATAGTGCTTTATTGAATATTTTTTAATCAAGTTTGAATTCAAACCAATTACAATTTAGACATAGTCGAACCGTATAACACATAAATTTTTTTTGTATATGAAATTCAATTTTGTTTTTGTTGGATCAAGGACTTCAATATCTGGTGCACTCATATTTTTATTTTTTTTTATAATCTTCTATTTTTCCACATGTGTAGAACATAGAGTTTGATTTTTTTGTGAAAAACCTACATTCACAAGAAATAAAAAATAAATATAATAATCAAATTTAATTTAATTAAGATTATACTTTTTTGGAAGCTTATAATAAGGAATATATACTTACAAAAATTAAATTTTAAATGAATTCATTTGATCCCACAAAAGGTAAATCAAAAGTGGTTTTTTATCAGCATTTTGATAGTTGTAAAGGAGACTCCGTTATAGGTATGGTTTAAAACTAGCAAGTTTCTATCCAAGGGGGCTTGGTCTAAGGTGGTTTGATCTAACCCTCTTCAATTGGAATCCTTTAAATGGAAATTTTCAAGGCTTAAATCATTATATTTTCTAAAAATATGTGATTTCAACAAAAATCAGGATCTCCCAAAAAGTGTAAACCACTATTGTGGCAGCATCCATACATAGAATGGAGTATACTTTATAAAAATGTAATTTATTTGAAATTTCAATGAATTGTTAAAAAAAAGTAAAAAATACCAAGCATTGGTTTTTGACAAAAAAATGGATACACCAACAAAAGAAATTAAAGATGAAAGCCTTAACATAGTCAAAATGTGAAAAAATTACATTGCTAAATAGCTAAGAGAGCTTAAAATTATCCAAGTTTTTGTTTTACTGAACCTTGAAACATGTGCAAATCTGATGGTTAGCATGAACGAGATTATGTAAAATTTTGTAGAATATGCAAAAATGCATTTTTGGGCATTGGAAAGGCAATCCAAAGAAAATCCAAGACAAAGGCTTTGGGATTGCCAAAGCAAGACAAAATGCGAGTGTGTTATAACACACTCGCATTATGCCTCTCTTTAATTTATTTTTGTGTATGTTTGTATAAATGTATGTTTTATGTATGTATGCTTGTATATATGTTTGTATGTATGTATGTTTCTATGTATGCTTGTATGTATGTATGCATGTATGTATGTTTGTGTGCTTGAATGTGATGGGGGGAAAATATGACATTATTTTACCTATTACTTTCTCTAACCTTTGTCATCTTTCCTAGTATTTCCTGCTACTCTTGTCGCTTTTCGTGAATGAATTGAAAATATTTTATAGAATACAAGGAAATATAAAAATACATGAATATATCAAATCCCTTGGTTGTTTATTAATTGTTTTCATGATTTTGATAACATGGAATGCTTGAATGGGTGACACATGGGAATGAAGGCATCGGTGGATGGAAGACTAGGTCAGTTGGAGTCATTTTGTCACTTTAGCCATATTTGTGTTGAGATTAACAATCTGTTTTGAGTTGTTATGTTGTTTTAAGATACTATCAAAAGACTTTAAGCAATTTTGGATTATCTTTCGATGGTTTTTTGCTATAAGCCACAAACAACCAAAATGTTTATTTGCTTTCATCTGCAAGACTGTTATGGGTATAGACAGCTATGATATATATGTGTGTGTGTGTATGCCGAAGACTCAGATAGATGGACATAATAGAAATCACATATTGGTGTTAAAAATGTGTTCATAATTTGTTGTTGCAATTCAAATGAATGATAGTTAGTGTGGAGTAATTCTATGTTTGTGAGCTTCATCACTCAATAGTCGGCAAAGGTAGGGCCCACTTCCTCAATTGTTGGTGATTTCATAATTATTGATTGGTTTCATATTGATTATTGTGTTAAGTATCAGATTCTTATCAACATAGTTAATCTTTATGAATGTGTTTAATCTCTATTGGTTTGTTCAACTCTTATCAGTGTATATAATTTTCCTATCAAATATTATCAGTATTGTTAAGAATAGCTAGAATTTGATTAGTAAGATCACTATGAGTTGAGGAGTTGAATAGTTAATTAATGTTGAAAGTATATCTACATTCAGTAGCATAATTTTGATTATGTTTATTTTATTTCAAGAAAGATTTTCGTTCTGTTGTATAGAGATTTTTTATTCTATTTTATTATGTGCCAGTAATCTATTTTTTGTTGTAGAATCATTTCTTCATGGGTTCATGTCACACATGTGATAGGAAGTCTACAAATCAGAATTATGTTCAAATACATATTACATTAGTATGCATCCATCAACCCTTAGTTTATTGATTGCATCCCTTTGACATACTACCACAACACAGTTAAAAAGCCTACGTTCTCAAATTGACACTTTAGGATGAACCGAGGAAGCCATTTCTAAGAATTAATTTAGATCCATTACAAGAACAATTTGAAACCATAGTTTTTTCCAATTAGAATGTATGTATGCTTGTATGTATGCATGAATGAATGTATGTATGTATGAATGTATATATATTTGTATGTATGAATGTATGTTTGTATGCATGTATGTATATATGTATGTATGTATGTATGTATGTATGTATGCATGTTTGTATGTATGCCTGTATGTATGCATGTATGCATATTTGTATGCTTGAATGTATGTATACATATGTTTGTATGTATGAATATATGCTTGTATCTATGTACATATGTATATAAGTTTGTATGTATTTATTGTGGCATCTGTTTCCTTAGAGTGAGTATTCCCCATTAGGAGGGGTCCCAAAGTGGCTTTGAAAGGTGTGCCAAATTTATACACCAAAATGGTCAACTTGAAGTTCTAGAGTATAAGGTTTAGGGTATAGGGATTAGGGTTTAGGATATTCGGTATAGGGTTGAGTTTTTACGATTTAGGGTAAATTAGGGTATAAGGTGTAGTGTAGAAAAATGTATCCCTTTACATTTTCACGCTTGTTTGGGTCCTCCCTATTAAAATATGGCTAATTTATGCCTTAATTGGTCCTATTTTGCATCTACAAGCCTAATTAAATGCATTTTATGAGGATAATTATGACATTTAAAAAATGGTAAATCATAGTTTAATGTTTTTGGTTATGTGTTCTAGATCTAGGGATCTGGGACTCATACGCCCCTTTGGGCATATGGGTCCCACCTAAGTCTTGAGACCTGATTTCAAATGTTGCATTGAACACACCACTTCTTGAAGTTTGTGTCCCAAGTTTAAGCCTTTGGGACTCATATGCCCAACTTGGTGTGTGAGTCCTGCTTTAACCTAGGACCTATTTTAAGTCAAATTCTTGGTAGTATTTTATTATCCTTAGATTAAATTTTTGAATGTCGGCTTGTAATGTTGTAATTTTGAGGAATTAGGCATAAATAAGTATAAATACAAGGTCATTTCACTAAGTTTCTCCTACGCAATTTTATGAAGCATCCTAGCAAGCTAGTAAGTTTTCAAGTCATTCCTAAGGTTTCATGATTCAAGCAAGCATTCAAGATAAAGTTTCAAGAATTCAATCAAGAGTCAAGATCTACATCCATTGAAGCCATTTCACACATGTTTGCAACCTTCATTTCAAGGGTTTGGTGAGTTGCAACAATGCATTTGTTCATTCATCATTTCTTCATGCTTTTCTATTTCATTTCAAGGTTTAATTACCAAAATGGGGTTTGACTAAGGAAAACCCCTATTCCCTAACAAAACAACACTTTTATCTCTTGATGTGTGTTTGTAGATCTAGGTGAATTGGAGCTTGAAGATCCTTTGAAGACAAAGTTGCAAAATTTGCAAAATTTGTCAAGAAGATGTCTTCTTCATAGAAACTTGCCTATAGGCTAGAATTCAAACTTTCAGACTTGAAGATCGGACATGAAGGAAGCTACAAAAGATCATTAGAGGCTATAAAAGGATTAGCTAAACCTTGATAATATGGCCAAATCACCCTACTAGACATACCAGTCCTAGTATAGCCTTTTTGCCACCTTTTTGTAGATCTAGATCAGTCACCAGAAGATTCCAAATTTTTCCCAGAAACCCTGTAGTAGGACTAAATCACTGAGCTTGATGTATCAGTCCTAGTGTACCTCAAACAATAGATTTTCCAAGGTTTACAGACCTTGTTTTGACCTCTCCACTCCTCTAGGAACTTCTATGTTTCATTTAGTTTCTTAATCTAATTTCATGTTTTCAAGTTTCTAGGGTTTTATGCATAAGTGTTTTCATTTCTCCTTTGAAGCTTCATTTAATGGTGAAACCCCATCCAATTATCCAAGGAAACCCCTATCCCATTCCTCAATCAAGTCACTTGGTTGAGGGATCTTGGTTTCCTAATGAACTAAAGTGCGAAATAGGTCCAAGTTCCATCTCTTGAAAGGTGGACACCTATTTCCCTTGTGTTCACAAGGTTGAATGTACCTGGTTTAGGTTTAAAGTATGGGTTGATGGTTGAGGGATTACAGTTGAGGGATAATGTTAAGGGTTGAGGGTATAAGGTTAAGTTTATAGACTATAGGGTATGGGTTGATGGTATAAGGCATAAATTTAAGGGTTGAGAGTGTAGGGTTTAGGATTTGAGTATAGGGTTGAGGGTATAGGGTATAGGGTTTAGGCATAATGTTCAAGGTTTAGGGTATAAGGTTGAGGTTATAAGGTATAGGTATGGAGGTTGAGGGTATAGGGTTTAGGGCTTAAGGTATAGGGTTAAGGGTTGAGGGATAGTGTTCAAGGATGAGGGTATAGGGTTAAGTGTATAAGGTATAAGGATTGAGGGTATAGGGAATAGGGTCAAGGGTTGAGAGTTTGCGGTTTAGGGTTTAAGTATAGTGTTCAAGGACAATGTTCAAGGTTTAGTGTATAAGGTCAAGGGTAATATAATATAGGGATGAGGGTTGAGGGTGTAGGTTTTAGGGTTTAAGGTATAGGGTTGAGGGTTGATGGTTTAGGGTTTAAGTATAGGGTTGAGGGTGTAGTGTATAGGGTTGAGGGTTTAGGGTTTATAGTTGAGGGATAATATTTAGAGTTGAGTGTATTAAATTATGTGTTTAGTGTATAGGGATTAGGGTAAATACGATATTGGGTATACGGTTTAGGGTATAGGTTTTTGGTATAAGGTATAAGATTAAGGGTTTAACTGTAGGGTTTATGGTTTAAGTATAGGGTTGAGGTTTGAGAGTTGAGGGACAATTTTGAAGGTTTAGGGTATAAGAGTGAGGGTACATGTTGTAAAGATGATGAAGTTGTGGAAAGGAAGAAATAATGGAAGGATTATTATCCCAAGAATCATCTAAAAATAAGGAATTATCACCATTATTAATAATCCAAAAGAGACCATTCTTAATGATTGAAGCCCTTTTTTTAAACATGTTGCAGATTGAGGAACCAACCCCCTTTAACTCCATTCATGAAATATCAACATCATCAATCCTCCCCAAATATTTGAGATTAAGAATCCTTTCCTAGGGTTGTTTTAAATTTTTACACCATCTCTAGTAGAGTTTATTATCTAGAGCTTGATAGTTAAGCTTTGATTTATGGATCCAAACGCCACTCACCTCCTTGGGCATACAAACTAAAACCTAGTTAACCAAACTCCATTTCTGAGTCTCAAGATTTCCAACCCATAAAAAATTCCATGAAAGAGCATCAAAATATTTGAGAAAGCGCTTAGGAGTTAATAAGGTTGAAAATGGTAGATGGGATGAGAATGAAGAAAAAAATTAAAGAGAGTTAGTTGTCCAACAAAGGAAAGCCAACAGAGAGTTTAGTGATTAGCTCTCAAATGAAACCTATCCAAAATTTTATTTGAAAGGTATTTTCTCAAGTTGCAAGTAGATAGAGGAATACCCAAATACTCCACTTGTAGTTTCCCAATTTAAAAGTTAAGAATATCTATAATTCTATGATGAATGGATAAAGGCATGTTGAAAAGGAAGATACTAGATTTATCCTCATTAATTTTCTAGATTGGAACATAAAGATAAATATGCAACACATTCTTGATATTTGAAGCCTCCTCAATCTTGGCAAGCATGGTCAAGGCAATATTATCCACAAAATGGACAAGATTTTGAGTGCCTATGTTTCCACCCCAAGACCATCCTTGAATAAGACCTATTCCTTGGAAGTTCTTTAAAATATAACCTAAACCTTTTGACATCAAGATAAAAAGTTAAGGGGAGATGGGATCCTCCTTGTTTAAGATCCTTGGAGGCAAAAAAGGTGGATGAAGGAATGCCATTAATAAGCACATAAAAGGAATTCAAAGAAACACAACTCATAGCCCATTGGATCCATTCAAAACAAAATCCAAAAGCTTATAGAATGTGGCAAAGGAAGGAGCAACTGACCCTAGCATAAGCCTTTAATATATCCAATTTGATGAACATAGCCTTGGTTTTTGAAGATGACATAGAGTGTATGGATTCAACCACAATGATAATGCCATCCATTATTTGGCAACCTTTCACAAATCCACCTTTCTGAGGTGATATTAGTAAGCCTATTAAGATATTTTTTAACCATTTAAAAATGATCTTTGTGGCTATCTTGTAGGACATATTGCAAAGAGCAATGGAGAAAAACAAATCCAAGGAGGAAGCACCATAGTTTTGGGGGATTAGAGCTAGAAAAGTAGAATTAATGGCCTTCAACATTTGCTTACTATTTTGAGATTCTCTAACCACTACCAAAAAAACATCTTTTAAAATTTCCCAAAACTCTTGAAAAAACTCAATAAGAAAGCCATCAAGTCCAAGAGTCTTACCTCTTCTCATATAAAAAATAATTGTTTTTAACTCCTCCATAGATATAGGATTTATGAGTTGTTTGTTCACATCTTCTATTTACTTTATTTTGGGTACCTTCATTTGAAAATAATGAAGAGAAGTGGCCTACAACTTCTTTGAAGATATTAAGAAAAAAAGATAATTGTGTCTCTTGAGTTGAAGTGAGAGAGTAGTACTAAGGAATTACCACCTCTACGATCCTTAGCCGAATTTAGAAAAAAACAATATTCCCATCCCCTTTAGATTCAACCAGTCTATCATATATATTTATTTATAGAAATTTTCCTCCCTAAATTCCCATTCTACTAATTCCTTGGCATAGAAGAATTCTTCTCAAAGTAAATCCTCAATCATACCCTCATCTTTAATTTGAAGGGTAACTTTTTCAAGCTTTTCTTGAATACTCTTTTTTCTTTGGAAGATGTGTCCAATAGAAAAATTGTTCCAAATCTTTAGCTTGTACTTGAAAAATTGAAGAAACTTATGGTTCAAAGAATATATGGCTATGCCATGATCCAATTTACCTTACCTCCACCATCCTTCCATAAGATAAAACAAATTAGGGTCTCAAAGCCACATCAATTGGAATTTAAAAGGAGGATTTTTAGGGTTAAGAATCACCGAGGATTGGAAAAATATAGGCCAGTGTCAATTCCCTTCCAATCAAGAATATTAAAAAAGGAAGACCAATTATTTCCAATCCAAAAATTGGAAACAATAAATTTTTCAAGCTTTTTAGAAATGAAATCATCTCCACATCTACGATTGCTCCTTGTGAAGGTATCATTTCTAAGCCTCATGTCCACAAGGTTTATGTAGGATATATTATCTTTCATCAAAATAGAAGCAATGCCTAGATGATATACCCACCCTCTTTTCTCATTTAGACTAGTGATAGCATTAAAGTCGCCTACTAGGATCCAATGAAGAGTAGGTACTAATGAATGAATAAATATAATATGAGACCAAAGTGCAATCTTCCCTAAAAAAAAGAAAGAGCATAGGAATTCGCAAGAATAATGTCTTTTTTGGACTCAACAAAATAAATATCTAAGGAGAGTTTTGCTGCCATCCCACCAAGACAAAACAACTTTGCATATATTCCAAAGGCAAGCCACCCCATCTAAGAATCCCCAATTTCTTATACTAATAAACTCCCCACCTTTCCATGTTTTGGAGGCTATTTTTACCATATCCTCACGAGACATCTTCAATTATTATATGAAGACAATGTCAAGATTATATTCTCTTATATAAGATCTAGAGTATCCTTTTGTCTAGGAATGCTACCCGAACCCTTTGCATTCCAAGCTATGAAAATAATTTTGAGGGGTTAACAAATGAGAGCATAGCATCCTTATAACACCAAATTCCACCAATGATTCCCCTATCAATTTCACTTTCTCCTAGTCCTTTTTCCTCCCCAACTTTGATACTTTATCAATATTACCCTTTTTAATGGGCTTCTATTGTAGGCCCAAGACTAAGGCATCCTTCCTTTTGCTATCTTCTTTTTCACCCACTTCTTTGAATCGATCCAGTAATTCAATATTTATTGGGCTCTAAAATAAATATTATAGAAGATATTAAATTTTCCACTTTTGTAGGAACCTTAGGAACCTCTTATAAAGAATGATCTATAACAAGATGATTAGGGGAAGGGATTCCTCCCTCATTTAAAGAATTATGAATATCATGATTATCCTTTGAGGAAGGAAAGGAATCAAATACTAGGGGGACGTGAATCTTGATCTAACATATTAATTTCTAACTCTCTAGTATCACTCAAAAATTTCAAGAATATAAAACCTATTTCTAGAATGAGTTTTGGATTTACCTTTATTCTAGCAATTAAAGGATTTATTCTTTGAGCAGGATTTGATAGGAATGAAACTATCTAAATATTTAATAATGGAATGCATTAGAGTCTTACATTTAGCCTTTGAATTAGTTGCTTGAACCTTGGAATATGGAGGTGAATGAGAAGGGCCCGATTTAGAACAATTTCTCTATAGATGTTTGTATTCATGGCATATCTAACAATGAAAAGGAAATGCTTCATAATCGACCTATTGAATCCAATTCATGCTCCCAATTCTAATCTCTAGAGAGTAACGAAGAGGGTTATTCAAATTTATTTCTACACAAATGCAAGAAAAAGTGGCTATCTTCCTATCAAGGGTTTGATGAAAATTCCCTAGAGGTTTTCTAATGGTCATTGCTATAGATTGCAAAATATCAGCTTGCAAGAACTCCATTAGGAGCCTCGAAAGACATTTCCAAAAAAATTTTTTTGGGGAAAGCTCATCCAAAGGGTCAAACCCCACATACCAATGTTTGATGAAAAGGTCTACTTGGTGATGGAAATAAGGTCCTCCTTCAAATATATTTTTCCTACCAACCTTTCAAGAAAGCACTACAAAAAGTATCTATTAGTTGTAATAATAATTTCCAAACTGCCTTCTAGAGGTCAATTGTTCTTGATCCACAATTCCAAGAAAGGAAAAGAAATATTTAGACCCATAAACTTACAAATTAGAGCATGTTCATAGAGATACAAGATATCCTATATAATGAATTTATGATTAATGACCATAAAAGGAAATTCATCACATTTCTCCATACAACCATTTTATTTTGGACAAGACCCCTTGGAGATGCTCGATCTCAACTCTTGAGGTGCATGCAAGAGTAGTAACAACATTTGCATGAGTGAAAGATGAAGGCTCATCATTGATGAGTTCCTCTTTAAAAGACAAAATTGGGGGGTCCTTTGGACCCCACCCAATGCTATGCAAGAAAGATATAAATAGAGAAAAATAAATATAGACCAAACTACAAAGGATTCACGAATAGAGCTAAGGATAACCTTAGAATGCACAAACCTCAATCAACAACATTGCTTGTAACAATATAAGCCACAAAATAGAGATAAACATTCATGGTTGAACATGCAATACCAACAACACAGAAGAGAACCTCCCCCAGTCCATGTTGGGTCACGTTCCTAGCCGAGCAAAGGCGTTGCATCAACTATATCCCTTCACCATCAATCACCTTCATGAGCCCAAATTACCATGGTAGATTAGTTTGTTGAAACCCATATTTTACCTAAAATTTTACCATAGTTTGTACATTTTATTTTAGTTCATCATTCACTAGTTACTAATGGCAACCTTCCATTTTAATTTTTCATTTCTATCTTTCTTAGTGACCACATGCCAATTTCATGTATTAGTGAATTCATTGGTATGGGTTGAGTATGTATTGAGATAGTGGCAATTACAGATCAAATTGAATCTAATGGCGCACACTCCTCTACTTGTTGACAAGTTCCCCAAATAATTATGGTCATTGATCATATTTGATGATATGTATATATGTTTGATAAAGTGGCATATTCTTTGAGGGGTTATGCTGACATGATTTATGGCCGTCATATTCAATATATTAGTGTTAATTGAGAATTTTAATGGTATTTCATGGAGGCATTCTAGATAAGTGTCATAATATTGGCCATTCAAATATCAAGGGTACTATCATATTTTTATTTATAATGTTGATTTATTTTAGATCAAACATTCCTTCTATATTTAAGGTTTGATAAAAGACTTGTCAATGAGGAATTATACAATTGATCTAAGTCAAAAGGTGTCGCATTCAATATCTATCCAACATAACTTGTCAAGTTTATTTGTGTTTTGGAGGCCTATGCACCATTGATGGTGCCACATGACATGATTACATATCCATTCATTGTATGCTATCTTTGCCTCTTGGGAGCATTTAGACCATTAATTTTATGATTTTGCAGAATCCCATCAATTTTTGATGGACTGTGAAGGAAAAGAGATTAAAGGAGCAATGACATACACTTGGAAGTTGATGATTTTTGTAGGGGTTGGCTTGTTAAATAGTGAGCATCTTTATAGCCTATCAAATGCTACATTCATTCTAAGGGAATCAACCCACCAATTGATTCAATTGTAAAAGAAAAATTAGGCAATGAGGCACAACTCCAAATTTTTGAATGAGAAAAATAATAGAATGTGGTGTCTACCATGGAGATCATTTCTTTTGGAGATTTGATTTTGTGGGTGCAATCGAAAGGAAATGTGTGAGAATTAAAGAGCAAGTTACCTTTTGACTTATCAAACCTAAAAATTTTGAACTTAAATGAGATTAATGAATTTTTCTAACACTTTCACAAGATTTCATCCCCTATTGTCACTATTCATCCCATCATGATCTCACTCACCTTAAAGATGAAATATTTGGTGTTATTTGGCTAATGAATTGATTATTTTATTGGTGAAGAAATATATGAGGATGGTTGGGGGAATTATTGTGGTATGATTGGTAGTTGTAGGGGCAATTAGGATTTGGATATCAAGTTTTTTTCTTGAGGAGATGGTAGTTTAGAAAGTAAATGGAAGCCTTGCGCAAGAAGATAAGATCATATCTTTTTGGGGATTGCATAAAACAAATCTTTTGTCATTATTAAAGATGGACATAATTACATACCCATAACAAAATTTGTTACCTCTTCTTGTAATAGTGGATATGCAATGGTACATATATGGTTATTCCATTAGGGTTTCATTACTTCTACTCACAATGTTATATTATTAGAAATACTTCTCATGGATCTTTGTACATTAAGAATGTTAATTGAATGCCCATTGATGATCCTAAAGCCATTCTCAGTGATTGTATCAATGAGTTCCTATTTAATATTCTTTAACTATTGATGATTATTTTCATATGACTATGGATCTAAAATGCTAGATAGTAAATCTCTTTCAAAGAATGTAAACTTTAAAATAAACCCATTTATTGAAAAATAAAGAGTCGTAGAATTAAGGAAGACATTGTCTACTCCCCTTTTATCAATTATGTAAATTATTTTTTTATTTAACTTTGAGTTTATTTGTTGAAATATTCATTGCAAGTAAGATGATGATGCAAAGTCAACTTTCATAATGCATGCTGATACAAGTGGCCACAAACATTTCTTTCATTTCATGACCTCTTTTCCCTTCTTTGTTTTCATTTTGACTTTGTGTGTTTTTCGCTTAGACAATGTGAATGTCCTAGACCCACTTTATTTCATCTGTTTACCAAAAATAATAATTAAATTGACTTCTTAATTTATGATTAACATTTTTTATTTAGCTTCAATTATTATGTTTCTTATTTTCATCATATTTTTTTATTTTTCATTAATTTATGATTGACATTTTTTATTGAGCCACCTTATATATGATATATTATACTCACTCATTGATAATGATTCACATCTGATTTAGTTTAATAATATTTCATTTAAATTAAAAAGAAAACACCCCTTAGATTTTTTTTGGGCGGTTCACCTTTTCCTCCTCTTTCAAGAATATTATGGTGTGCATTTTAGTTGAAACAAATAAGAAAAGTGACTGGCACTAATGGTATATTTTGCATGTTTCCATGCATTATTGGATATTATATTGGTGGTTTAAGATACATGCACCACTCCATTTTCAAAGCCCAAAAGATGCCGCTCACTATTTACTTTAAAGTCTATAATGGAAAATTGGCAATCATTCACCCAACTCAGATAATAAACAATATATCTGATCAATTCATATCTATTATTAATATTATAATGCATTTGTAATATCCCAAATATATGGGTCCTTTGACAGAAACGTGTTCAATATGTTAAGAGTGGCTGTACATCCTTTTACATTTTTAAACCTGAAATTTGCTGTCCTGCACAGTGAACTGTATTCCATTAGCCCCCGAATCTTTTCTTTAAATGCTGCCTTGTGCAAATCTAGCAACATATACCAATCATTGTGGTTGTGTGGAAGGTTTGTGTGTATACAACTTCAGTCTGTGTAATATCTGTGACATTAGATGGGTAAGTCAGTTGCAAGTCCATCTATAGGGAGAAACATCCCAAGGCGAGGGCATGTGAAAGCAGCCATTGCTTCCTCTCTCTTTAAATCTGTAAAAGCACTTTTAAGACCACAAAATAAGCTCTTTTAGAGCAACCTCTGCCTCTTCTTCCTTGTTATTCTACATACAGTAAAGTGAAAGCAGATTGTTGGTGTGCTTTCAAATATGTATGGAAGGCCAAGAAAGGAAAGTGGTTTAGTCATTTGGCATTTAAGAGAGCCACTATTTTGGAGGTTGCTATGCTTCCTCTTCCTCCCCTTTCATCAGATGTTCTTCGACAGTGAAGTGTTGGCAGGTTGTGGGTTCGCTTTGAAGGAATCTGGGTTATTTTGCATTGGGAAGAGCTTCTCGGAACTTCAAAAGGATCAAACCCATGGTTTGCAGAGGCCAAGACTGGGTTATATTCTAACGCACCTGACAACTCATTTGTGATTCTATATCAATCGCCCCTTTTTTCAAAATTATTGTAAATGACTATCTGTAAAGATGTAATCTAATCTAATATGAATCATTTTTTCCATATAATTTTAGAGCATGAATCTTACAATTTTGTAAGATAAGTGCGTTGTTTGTTCTCTTGTAAGTAAACTAATGGCATCTGACGTAATGTGCCCATCTTAACAAATTTGTAGAGCATTTTGTGGGAGTGGTTTTACTTTTAACTGTAGAGAGCCAAAAGTGTATTGTGGAGGGTAAGTAACCAGCATCAAAAGGCAAGCTCCCTTTGTGAATGGGTGCAAATGGCATTTAAATTTGATAGAATAGAGACCCTAGTCAGGCCTACCATTTTAAGCCAAAACAAAGTTTTCATGGCACTTTGCAGTTCTTGGGCTTTCAGAACACACAACTCCGGTTTATTAGAAAGAATTACAGATGTCAATGGACTTCTATTTTTTTTTAACCATGGTTTGGACAGGGTAGGAACCTAGCACTTCCCTAGTGCACTTCAGGGGCTCTACGTTTGAGCTACAGTCAACTGAACCTCCCAGTTCAGATCTCAGATCTCTGATGGTTTATTCATTAATTATCTAACTTGGTCCTGAAACCCCACACACTCTTTCACTCACTTACCATCATTGTTAATATGATGATACTGAAAACTATGAACTACTTAGCTAAGACTTAAATCTATGAAACATTTTGACTGCAGTTTGGAGGCCTTACAACTGCCCTTCAAATTGCTGCCGCCCTGTCATTAAACAAATAATGTTGTACTTTTGAACTTTATGCATACCTGGTTAAGAGGTCTCCATAATCTCCTCGTTTTTTTAACATTGCTTGGTTACTATTCACTATAACCAATAAAAAATACAAGGATCATTTTTTTGTAAATATATATGTTTCACAAATACAAAGATCAAATTTCATTGAAAAGAATAACTTATATATTAAAAATTATATTTATGTTATCAAATATGTATAATTTTAAAATAAAATTAAAATATTATTATTAAATGGGATTGTAATGGTCTAATTTATATCTTTATGTTAGATTTTATTTAGTTTTGGATTTACTTTGAGTGAATATTTAAATATAATTATATAGATAGAGACATGTTTTCGTGTTAAGTTTGGCTCCTTCTTTGATCTTTTTTCTTTCTCTCTTATGATTATCTTCTCATATTTCCAAACATTCATCCTTACCCTACCTTATCTACACGTTCTCACACATTTCCTTGATTTATTAACCCATAATTTCATATATCCAATTCCTAATCCTAAGATCTAACTTTCCCTCTCTAATCTCTTGGGTCATTTTTGCAACATGTGGAAGCAATCCCACACTGTCTAGATTTGGCCCAAAATGTAATTATTCTAAATTTAAAATTTAGACTCTTGCCCTTTCCTCATAGCCATTGGGAGCCAACATGGTACATGCTTGTGTAACAATTCATTATATCTTAGTATTTAAAGATATTCATTTAAGCATTAATTTCTCATTTAATCACATTAAGCAATCATCAAATAATCATTTTCATTTTCATTATATCTTAGTATTTAAAGATATTCATTTGAGCATTAATTTCTCATTTGATCACATTAAGCAATCATTGAATAATCATTTGCATCTTAAAAAAATCCTTAATGTAATAAGATTGGAGAAATAAAAGGAAACAAATCTAATTCAAAATCAAGATATATAACATGCCCATTACTCTTGAAATGAACAATACAAGAACAATGAATTCAAGAATGTAATGAAACAAAACAAGAACCCTGAGGAGAACTACACCTTGGCAATACCCATACTCCTCTAAGATATATTCTAAAAGATGTTAATCTTTTCATTGTATCAATGTGAAGAGATCATTTGAACCAAATGCCATAAGTGCAGTGCAATATGCCAAATCAAGTCTACAGATTAATATTAGACCTATGTTATGCAAAATTCATCCAAAGCCACAAAATCAACCCACCATAAGTTATAAACTTGCATAGAGTAGCAAGAATATCTATTTTTTGTACAAAATGACTAAGTTCTTTGCAACATCGGGAATTATTTTCATCATAGTTCTAAGAAATAAGTACTTCATCCCTTACATTTAATTTCATAAATTAACATTCTACATCTATTTACCTAGGTTGATTTGTGTTTAGTATAATTAATTAAATGACCTTAGTAATCTTTAGGGAAAGTTTACTTTCCTATACATCTTTGGTGAACAAATCCAATCTTACAAACCCTAATATTTGATCTTAAGGTTCATACCTTCATTTATTTTTAGGTTTTTAGATTTCTCATTTTGTATTGATGATCATTTTTTATATCTTACGAAGGTTTTGTGTTCTTATTCATTAGTATTTCATTGTTATATTTTCTACCTAAGGTTTGTGTTTTATTATGCTCTTAACTTTTACCCACCCTACATACCCTTCGATGCTCCATTAGAGTTTCACTTTTTAGATTTAATATATTATTGATTTTTCTAGATTTTTATATTTGAAATTAATTTATAATTTCTTATATTTCTATACTTCCTTGTCACAGTGCATTTTTTATTGAATAAGCTACTTATGATTCTAATATTCCATTGAGAAAGAGCGGTTGCTTAAACCCCACTCTTGTTGCATATTTTAACAATGTAGATGCTCATGTTGAGAACCACCTTGATGGTCCACAAGATTGATCATGAGGCTCATTTGGTTGAAAAAAATCTATTACTCATCAGGAAAAATTGATTTGATGCACTCACTCAAGCCAAATTTCCTCATCAAATAGTAAGTCTCTTTTATAATATATTGGAGAGTCCTTATGGCACATACATTTTACATGATTTTGGATCCTAATTGACTTGTTTTGATGATACAAATCCTTCCATCCATCTTCTCCTTCTAATCATATCCCTAACCTTTCCACTCATATGATCCCTATCGCTACTCCTAATGTAGCCCTCACAATAACTATCCTTCCTAAATTCCCATTATCTTTTTCCTTCAATACAAATTACTCCCTAGCTATACCCATTCCACCATACCTTCTTCTATTTCATCCAACTCCCTTTGCATTCCATTCACAACCCATCCTTCCACTCAAATAGTCACTATAACTAAACCCTCTATTCATGTGTTCCATATTATTCCTCATTTGCAAACCATGGAGCATACTATCTGTAGTGTAGAAAAATGCATACCTTTTCATTTACACACTTGTTTGGTCCCACCTTGCTTTGTTTATCCTTATTTATGTCTTAAAATTGGTCCTATTTTGCATCCACAAGCCTAATAAACTATATATTTTTCTAGCTAATCCCGACAAACATTAATGGATAAATGATAATTTAATGATTTTGTTTGAGTGTCCCTAATTTTTGGGTCAAGACTAAGACACCACCTAGGGCGCCTTTGTCCCCAAAAGGTCTTAGGACCCTGATTTTGAATGTGCCTTAAAAAGGTCCCTTTTTGGACTCTGTGCCTCGAGTTTCATGCCTCGGGACTAAGATACCACCTAGGGCATCTTAGTCCCCCTTAGGGTATTTTTGGGATTTAATTTCAAATTCTGGTAGGATTTTGCCTCCTTTAATTAATGAATTCATACATTGGCTTGTTGTGGTGTAATTTCAAGATATTAAGCATGGATAAGTATAAATACAAGGTTCTTTCACTCATTTTATCATCCAAGATATCAATTCTTTTGTGATAACATTCCATATAGCATAATTGAGTTCATAAGAGCATTCAAGAGCAGTCCTTCAAGCATTTGGATCCATCATCAAGATTCAAGAATCATATGAAAGAGATTATTGCATAATGTGTGTTTTTGTGCTAACATTTGTGATGTAGGGTTTTGGTTCAAGCAAGCAATTCAAGTTCATATCTATCAAGAATTTCTTTGATTCAAGATCCATATCCAAGCTAGCCACTTCACACAAGTTTGTAGACTTTACAACAGGGTTTGATTTAGGTTGAAGACTTGAATATCATTTAAGTGCAAAATTTCCAAGTTGCAAAGTTGCATTGCAAAGTTGTCATCTTCACATAAACTCACCTACAGGCCAAATCTAGAAGTTTCAGAACCTAAGATCAGAGAAGAAGGAAGTACAAACATCAAGCCTCAAGATCACATTTGGAGATTTTAGAAATTCATATTAGGGCTAAGTTGCCACCTAGGGCGTCTTAGTCCTCCCAATGTTATTTTTTAGAGATTCTTCCAGATCTAGTTCCTTCATTTGAAGATTTTGCATTTTCCTCGAAAAACAATAGTGGGACTAAGACAATAGTAAGGGCATCTTATTCCTCCATAGCATATTTTGACAACTTCTTTGCATTTCCAGAATCCTCATGGCATTTCTAGACTTCCCAGGTACACATATTCTAACTTGTTGTTGCATAATTTCTTCATTTGCACTCATCATTTAGCTTGCATTGTTAGTTTTTGTGAGTTGAATGCTTACTTGTCTTTTCCAAGCATTTGTTTGGTGGTGAACACCTACAAGCTTAAAGAACTCCTTCCTTGGTCTTCCTTGTTGAGAATTGACTCACCTTGTGAGGTTGATAGTCAATCCAATTAGGACTCCTAGGAAAGTATTGAGTGACAATTGGAAATTAAGGTGGGCTTCCCCCATCATATTTTTCATAGTGTTCATTTTGGTGAACATGACATTTTTAAGCATTCATTTGATGATTTGGAGTTCATTCATTCTTGCATTCCCTCTTGCATTAGTGAAATTGCATCTAGGGTTTCTTACATTTTCATTAGTGAAAGTGCATATAGGTTGCATTTTTTCTTTCTTTCATCATTTCATCTCATTGAAAAACTGAAAATTGCATTGTTAATCATCCACATTGCATTTAGGAACATTCTTATTGCATCCAAATTTGTATTCAATTTCTTGTCATTAGTTACTTTTTCTTGCATTCATTTGCACATTTTCCTGTTTCTAAATATCAGCTCCCTGAATAGGCAACTTGTGAACACTATAAACAATCTAGAATTTGTTGTTTTTCTAAGAAAAACCTCTACTAGGACTAAAATGCCCTTCCTAGCATCTTAGTCCCTCTTAGGGTTTTTGGCTCAAAATCCTCTCTCTACTGTTTGCTATTTGTTTCAGTCCCTAGAGCCTCAGAATTTCACCAGTAGGACCAAGATGCCCTTATTGGTGTCTTAGTCCCTGTTGACTTTGACTTTCCAGTTTTTAGAGTTTGAAATTGCTTTTATGTGCTTCTGTTTGCTGCTTTTAGTTTCCTGTTATGGTTTGCAAAATTGTTGTTATCTCAATTTCTTTCATTTCAAATGTAATTGCAAGCATAGGAGATTGTGTTCATTGTGCAATTTCTTTGGTTTATCCCTTACATGAGTTGTACTACTTCGTGTCCTATTGCTAATACTATGGTTAGACGAAGTGTGAGACTCATGGCATCCCACGATAAAACACTCGTTATGGATCTTGGGTTATCAAGCTCTCTTACTCCTAGTGTTGGTATTAGTTCACTAGGTATGGACCATACCTTTGATACCTCTTTTGCTATGCCTACCTTACCTACAAGTGCTATGCCAAGTGTTCAAACAATGGTTGATCACATCCGTCAAGAAAACATAATAAAAATGCATGAAGAACTAGCTCATTTACAAGATGGCATGAGTACTACTAACATTTCCAACATTGTTATACCTGCCATAGATAGTATTCACCACATGATGTAAAGTGATAAAGGACTAGAAGTTGTGCATAACATAGCTCACATCTTTGGAAAACATCTTCCTTCCACCACCAATGGTGCTTGAGCTTCAAACAAAGTGCAAAGCCAAGGAGGAAATCAAACTCCTCTCCCTTCAACCATAACATCCATTCCCACCTATACCAATCCTCAAGTGACCACAATAATGCAACCAACTAGCAATATCCTTCCTACCTCAAACATTTCCACTAGTGCTCCTTATATCTATGTGGCATCTAATCTTATATCTCCTCCCGTAAGCCATCCATTCACTGGTCCTTCCAACACATACACACCACCACCACATTCACCTCCATCTCAAACCACAAGAAATGATCCTATCATTAAAAACCTCTTACAAAGCCTTTCATCAATTCAATGCCAATTTTCCACCATAAATCAAAATCAAAATGGCCCACCTTCATATTATGTCAAAAATAACCCACTATCTTTGGAGATATTGAGAACTTCGGTGCCACAAGGTATAGAGATCCCTATATTTGAGAAATATGGAGGAAAGGGAGATCCTCCAAATCATGTTAATACCTTTACTGCTTTGTGTAGTGACTTTATCCTTGAGGAAAAACTTTTGGCTAGTATTTTTCCTCGGTCCTTGAAAGACATTTCCTTGGACTGGTTTTCTGTATTATCAAATAACTCAATTCGTTCATTCAATGAACTTTTTGAGGCATTTATTAACCATTTCTAAGTGCATATAGTTCCTAAAATGACCTTAGATGATTTGATGAGATGTAGCAAAATGAGGGTGAAAAAGTCACTAACTTTATTTCATGTTACCAAACACTTAATTCCCAAATCAATGCGAAGATTCCTGATTCTTACCTTCAAAAGATGTTCACAGAAAATTTACAAAGTAAGATAAGATACAAGCTTACCATGATGAAATTCCCTTCATTCATACATTTATGCACTATCCTTCAAGATTATTAGAATTTTGTAGGTAGTAGTGAACCGAAAACCACCTCCACCCATCCTAAAAAGTTTGAAGCTTCAAACTAAAACACCTACTAGCCTTTTAGAAGACAAAATAAAAGTTTCCTTCAACTAAATCCCACCTCCCAACCTACCCAACAAGTTGATACCCAAGTAGCTGCTATAAAGAAGAGTAATCCTTATATCTTTGGGGATCCAGAAAGACAATTTACACCCTTACCCAACACACTTCACAACATCATGATTCAACTATTAAAAAAAAATGCTTACCTTACCTCTCATTCGACCCCTTGACCCTAGCAAGCTATTACCTCTGAGCTTCAGACACAATGCCTATTGTGCTTATCACCAACAAAAATGACATGATACAAAACATTGCAAGCATCTTAAACATCTTGTGCAATACATCATTGATTCTAATCATATCCAAATTGGAGGTGTGAATGACAAAGGTAATAAGTCTGTAGCTCCTCTTAACCAAAACTAGTAAATCTTTACCAATCCCATGCCTAACCATAATATTTCATTTGTTAAGGCTAGTGAAACTAAACCCGACGTGATGAACATTGACACAGATGATGAAAACATGAGCAATAATGAGCAAAATCCTACATATGATTGTAAACAAAATCCTAAGGATACTAATGACCAAAGTCCTATTAATATAATGATAGGAGTGATTGACATCAAGCCTTGAGAATAGTAAACCATAATTCCTATTGACATTACTTTCTCTTCAGAAGAAACAATAAAAAATGTACTTGATGGTCTTCTTTACATAGCCGACATAATCAATAAGAGGCCCACTCCTAGGATTTTAATTGATCTCGTCTGTGGAGAGAATGTGATCATAGAAGAACTATTATATGGGCATGAACTCACTCGAAATAGATATGATAAACCAAAAGAATGGATTAAAATGCACAATGGTTTTCCTTGTGCTACGATGGGCTCGATCACACTCCACTTACAAGTAGGAGCAAAGAAATTAAATGTATTATTCTCTATCATCTATAATTCATACCAATTTCATGTGAATTTAGGCTACAAATGGCTTTGCTCCATGAATGCGGTCCCATCCGTTGACAATGAAATATTCACAATGAACCATAGTGGCTTTAGACCTCCGTCTTCCCATGGAAATTTCTCCTTAGATTATTTTTGGCCTGAGCCCATGGAACCTATAAGACCTCGTGATGACTTCCTTTTCCTATCCTCCCAAAAGTTCAAACCAAAATGCATAGCCAATTCATCCCTCGAAAATATGCCTCCACCTATGCTCGAACCTCCACCCCTTGAAGAAAACAATCTAGCGAGCTTAAAGCCCTTCCAACAAACCAAGAACCATCCATCAAAAATCAATTTCCTATTTCCTAAAAAAGGCCAAGAGAAAACCAAACAAGTCCTAACCCACCTCCTAAGTAAATTTATAAAGCCAATGAGAAAGTGGCTGAACAACCTTCCATGGTTTCTTTTGTTCTTCCCTCACAAGAAGAAAAGAAACCTATGGTTGACAAACCTGCTCCTACACAAATCCAACTTGAAAATCATAATAAAAGAAATAGAAATGCTAGAGAGTTTAGGCGTAGACATTGTGCTATTGCTCGAAAGATGAATGAGGAGAACATTGAAAATCAAAATCCAAACTTGACAAAAGCAATAAACGATGACCCTCCTCTCTTACCAGACGAAGCAAATCCTATGTCTCCAACACAACAAGGACCAACACCTTCTATGGATATTATCATTCATCCTCTTATTGTGGTTAACTTGGATGATGATGAAGAAACAACTAAAATTGATGAGCAAGTGCATAATGAGTTGAATTTGTTATTTTCTTCTTCCATGAGCTTAAATGATAACAACCATGATAATCCTCCTAAAGCAAGTGATGCACCACGTGTTGAACTTGGTGATTCTCCTAGTACAACACTTGATGTTGTCCCTCTCGCTAGTGATATGCATTCCACATATACTGGACAAGACTGGGATGTGGATGACTTGCTGGATGGTTGACTCACATGTGCTTTACTAGTCTTTTATCTTTTCTTTTTCTTTTTCTTTCGTTTTTGATTTTTTTTTCTTTTGATTACATGTGTGTCATGTGATCCTCTGTATTGTTTGATGTTTCCTCCCTTTATGTGTATTCCTCTATTTGTACCTTCATTCTTCTATACGTTGTATGCTTTTTCCTTTTCATTGATCTTTTCCTTTCATTTGCATTTTTGTCTTGTGTTTTCCTTTTGGGGATGATGCAAGGCATCGAGACACCCCATGTCTCTTCCATGTTGACCCAAAAGTCTTTTCTTTTATTTTCTCTCTCTTTGTGTCATTCTTCCAGTTCTATGTGTATTTGGGGAATGATGATAGTTCCAAGCTCTCTAATGTCATTGTAGCAAAGACAAATATTGACCCCAAAACCATAGATCCCTTATGTGTTTCTAGGGGGGAAACCCTCTTTTTCCTTTTCATTTTTGGCTACTTTCAAGTAATTTCTCACAACATGGTGTTAGGAGTTTCTTTAAAGTGGGGGCATACATTAGCATTATTTTGGCATGATTTCATTTGCATTTTTCTTTTTCATGTTCCTTGATGTGATTTTCTTATTTCATGCCATGCGTTTTTCTCTTTGTGGTGACATTGGGAGTAATTTCCTTCAAGAGTTTGATCTATTTTAGCATATTACATTCTTCTTAGTGGTGATGAGACACACTACATCCCCTCAGTTGTGAATCTTTTATCCTTCGTTTGGTCCTCTCTTGGAGACATTAGGAGCAATGTCCCCTAAGATTAAGACCTTTCATGAACTAATAAAAATCCCTTCAAACATCCCTCTTTCTCACTAAATTGCATTTTCTGTTTGTACCTTATTAAAGTCATGGAGGTATGGCTTTGATATGGTCCCCTGGGGCTCACCTAGTGAACAACTAGCATCACTAGCCCTTGTGAGCATGCACTTTCCTTTTGTACCTTATTAAATTCATGGAGGTATTAATTTGATATGGTTCTTTGGGGCTCACCGAGTGAACAACCATCTTCACTAGCCCTTGTGAGTGTGCATTTTATTTTTTTCCTTATCATAGTCATGGGGGTATGACGTTGATATGGACCTCTTAGGGCTCACCTAGTGGACAACTAGCTTCAGTAGCCCTTGTGAGCATGCATTTTGTTTTCATAGTGGACAACACATTCCACTTGTAAACCTATTTTGGAAAAACACCCTAGACCCGGTCCATAGCGCATTGGACAACTAGTAGAAGCTTGATCTGTTGCATTTTTCTTTTTCCTTTTTCATTTTTTGTCTTTAATGGTGTATGTTTGTGATCTAGTTATGGCTTCATATATCATCCACAATCATGTTCCTTTGTGCCTATGTTAGTTTTCCATAGGATCTTGATCCTGGGGGCTTGGCCACCCTCTTGGTTATTTTCATCCTATCTTACTAGCATTCATACATTTGAACCCCTCTTAATTGTGTGGTTGGCTACTTTAGTGTGAGTTTGAAGCAAGTTCATCCCCTCACTAAAGTGGGGGCTAAATGTAGTGTAGGAAAATGCATACCCTTGCATTTTCACACTTTTTTGGGCCCGCCTTGCTTTGTTTATCCTTATTTATGTCTTAATTGGTCCTATTTTGCATCCACAAGCCTAATAAACTATATCTTTTTCTAGCTAATCCCGACAAACATCAATGGATAAATGATAATTTAATGTTTTTGTCTGAGTGTCCTTGATTTTTGGGTCAGGACTAAGATGCCACCTAGGGCGTCTTTGTCCCCCAAAGTTCTTAGGACCTTGATTTTGAATGTGCCTTAAAAAGGTCCCTTTTTGGAGTCTATGCCCCAAGTTTCATGCCTTGAGACTAAGACACCACCTAGGACGTCTTAGTCCCCCTTAGAGTATTTTCAAGATTTAATTTCAAATTCTAGCGAGATTTAGCCTCCTTTAATTAATGAATTCATATGTCAGGTTGTTGTGGTGTAATTTCAGGATATTAAGCATGGATAAGTATAAATACAAGGTTCTTTCACTCATTTTATCATCCAAGATTTCAAGTCTTTTGTGAGAGCATTCCATATAGCATAATTGAGTTCACAAGAGCATTCAAGAGTAGTCCTTCAAGCATTTGGAGCCATCATCAAGATTCAAGCATCATATCAAAGAGATTCTTGCATCATGTGTGTTTTTGTGCTAACATTTGTGATGTAGGGTTTTGATTCAAGCAAGCATTTCAAGTTCATAACTATCAAGCATTTTTTTGATTCAAGATCCATATCCAAGCTAGCCATTTCACACAAGTTTTCAAACTTTACAACACGGGTTTGATTTAGGTTGAAGAATTGAAGATCATTTGAAGTGCAAAGTTCCCAAGTTGCAAAGTTGCATTACAAAGTTGTCATTGTCACAAAAACTCACCTACAGGCCAAATCCGAAAGTTTCAAAACTTGAGATCAGAGAAGAAGGAAGTATAAACGTCAACCCTCAGAATCACATTCGAAGATTTCAAAAATTTAGATCGGGACTAAGTCACCACCTAGGGCGTCTTAGCCCTCCCAAGGGTATTTTTTAGAGTTTCTAACATATCCAATTCTGACATTCAAAGATTTTGCATTCGACCTGAAAAATAGCAGGGAAACTAAGACAATAGTAAGGGCATCTTAGTCCTCCATAGCATATTTTGACAACTTCTTTGCATTTCCAAAATTCCTAGGTACACATATCCTAACTTGTTGTTGCATAATTTCATCATTTTGCACTCATCATTTAGCTTGCATTGTTAGGTTTTGTGAGTTGAATGCTTAATTGTCTTTTCCAAGAATTTTCTTGGTGGTGAACCCCTAAAAGCTTAAAGAACCTCTTCCTAGGTCTTCCTTGTTGAGAATTGACTCACCTTGTGAGGTTGATAGTCAATCCAACTAAGACTCCTAGGAAATTATTGAGTGACAATTGAAAAATAAGGTGGGCTTCCCCCCACATCATATGTTTCATAGTGTTCACTATCTTCATATCTCATCCTATGTCCAACCCTTCTCATAATGCATTGATTTTATAAAATAATGATAAAATCTTAGGAAAGTTGTTTCTGTGAACTTTGAAGGACTATGACCTATCCAATGGTTTTATTCTTTGCCTCCTAGTTGTATTTTGTGTTTTGACACCAAATCTAAGATCTTTTTATGGTTCTTTGTTTCACCTTGATAAACCATAGGCCTCATATTCATGAAAATTTATTCCCCAACTCATTCTTTGGCTCCTTGTTTGCCACTTGAGTTCTTTGAGCTATACATTTGTGGTGGATTAAGTTTTTGAAACCCATATTTAATTTACCATTGTTTATGCATTTTATTATATTTCATTCAATTGACTAGTTACTAATGGTATTTTTGGTAACTTAGAGGTATCCCCATGACTCAACCCAATAACCCCCCTCATCTTATCTTGGTCTTACTCATTGCCAAGTTGGGGTTTGGAGGAGGGTGAGCTAATGTGAGACTAATCCTTTGGGGATGAGCACAATAGCTTGCAAGCCATGCTCATTGGGTGAACCTGGTATAGGCGCTCAAACTCAAGACCTCTAGGGAGTAAACCTAAGGCTAATGCCGCTATGACACCATGTGGGATTGACTAGTTACTAATGGTAACCTTCCATTTTCATGGTTCACTTCTATCTAGCTTAGTTACTACATGCCGATTTCATGTATTAGTGAATTGGTATGGGGTAAGTATGTATTAAGGTGATGGAAATAATTGATCAAATTAAATCTAATGGTGCACACTCTTCTTCTTGTTGATAATTTCCCTAGGTAATTGTATACAAATATTTTGGCACCCAAGGACTTTCTAGTACTTTTAGGGTTTTTCACCTAAAAGGAGAAAGATGGGCCAAAATGGGCAATGCATACACTCAAAATAAGTGTAGGGATGGATGAAGTATGCCTAAATGAAAAGTATAAATGCAATAAATTGATAAAAGGAATGACTTATTTATGTGAAACCTAAGAAATGCAAGTAGTTTGAAAACACAGTGATGTATGCAAAATGACCTAAGAATGTAAGTAAACAATAACATAATTAAACAAGATTGGAGAGGTGCACCTGGAAAATGGAGTGTGATGTAGAGAGGCTCTAGAGTCCTACAAATTCTGTTGTTGAAGCCAACTCAGACACTTATGCTAAGCTAGGTGACTTAGTCCTATTTTGAGGAAATTCTATCAGAATAGGTTTCTACCATATGGGTACTCAAAAATGTAAAAAATCACTTTTCAGGATTGGCAGTGGGACTAATTCACCACAGATGATGACTTAGTCTACCTAGGAATCTCAGGAAATTCGAGGTAGGAATCTATAGCTTTTGATATCCACTTCCCTTCCTGACAGGTGTCTGGTTCAGATTTTGTATGTAAAACGGGCTAAAAGAGGTCTCCAAGATTTAATTAGGGATTTTTGACTTGAATGAATTTGATGGATTGAAAAAACATTTTTAACACTTTCTTCTTTGATAAATCTGCATACAAGACCTACAAAAACATATACAAAGAGGGGGAAAAGGGTTAAGGGTTAGAGAATAGGGATTTTCCTTGGTCAAACCCCAATTTGGTAATCAAACCCTAGAAAATGAAGTAAAATAAAGAGAGAATGATGAATGAATAACATGAAATGTCACAAACTCAGCAAAACCTTGATGTTGGGATCTGAAGATATGCAACAAGATACTCCAATGGATGCTTGAAAGTGCTTAGAAAGCTTGAGAATTATGAAAGTAAGCTAATGTGTGAATGAATGCACTAAACTAATTAGGGGTGAAAATGAGAAGAAACCCTTTATTTATACTTGATTTTCCAATATTTCCCAAAAATAACACATCACAGGCTAACCTCAAGGTCAAGAGAATAAAATCCTACCAGAATTTTGAAATTATTTTGATTTTTGTGCCCAGTGGGACTAAGTTGCCCCAGGTGGTGACTTAGTCCCACTAGGGAAATTTTACTCGGTGTTAGGAATTAAAGTGCATTTAATGTTGTTTAACAGGAATATTCTCAAAAATAAATTTAAGTAGGGCCAAAAAGTGCATTAAGGGGTCATCTAAACGTAAGAAAGGGTTGAATTAGTGATGAAAAGTCTAGAAAAGCGTGAGAGTTTGTTACAACTCTTTACAACACTTTGAAATAAGACTTGGTAAGTGATAAAAAGAGGTTATTTAAGTGAATTATAATGAAAGGGTCCTAGAAAAGTGTGAAAGTGAGTTACAACACTTCACAACACTTTTACAAGACATCTTAGAATTTTTAATGATTCTCAAGGGTCCAAAACCTAATGTGAATGTGTTGGACACATTACAACATTAAATCTAGGAAAAATCAAGCCAAAACCATTAGGAGGGACCAAAATATGAGAAAAAATAGAAGGGTTACTTTTTCTGTGTCCACAATTAGCCCCCACTTTACTGAGAGGATGAACTTGCTTCAAACTTACACTAAAGTAGTCGAACATGCAATCAAGAGGGGTTTCAATGAACTAGTGCTTAGCAAGATGAGACAACAAAAATAAAGAGGGATGATCAAGCCCCCAAGATGAAGATACCATGGAAAACTAAACACGAGCACAAGAAACACACATGAGAATGATGAAAGAGAGAAGAGGAGAAAGAAAAGAGAGTGTTAGATCAAGCTTCTATCATTTGTCCATCCTGTTGTGGATTAGATCTAGGTTGTTTGTCTGGAAAAATAAATGTATACTCACTCTAAGGTGATAGAACTCATGGTTGTCCACCAGGTGAGAAGGCCAAAAAGGTGAGAAACATACACTCATGGCTGGTATGCACTCACACACATGCAGGTGGTTGTGGGGAAAAGTAATGCCTCAAAATGGGCTTCCTGCTCAACCATATCAAAGTTATACCTCTTGATAACTTTAATAAGGTGCCACAAAGGAAAATGAAATTTTGAGCTTCACAAGACAAGCAAAACTTCATATTCTTGGAGCTCATGAACAAACACAATGGAACTACAGGCATGCAAGCTGTGTTATGCAAGGTGGCCATATAAAAAATGCAAAATGCAAAATGCAAAAGATGTTCAAAGGAGTTTTGTTTAGTTCATGCGAGGTCTTTAACTTAGGGAACATTGTGTCTAATATCTCCAAGAGAGGACCAATCAAAGAATAGAAATTTTCAACTTAGGGGATGTAGTGTGTCGCATCAAGCCACCAAGAGGAATGTAATATGCTAAGATAGATTATGCTCATGAAGGACATTACACCCAATGTCATTCACAAAGCGACAAAACACATCATATGAAGTAAGAAGGCTGCACTAAGAACCAAAAAAAGGAAAAATGAAATTGAATAATGCCAATGTATACCCCCACTTTAAAAGAATTGCTACACACCATACTATGAGCAATTACTTTAAAGTAGAAAATGAAAAATGCAAACAAGAAGAAAGACATGAGAGCCAACATGGAAAGCCCCTACACCAAGTCATACATTTCTAAGTAAGGCTATGTCATGTGAAAGAAAGGAAAAGAAAAGGAAGGAGTTTCTCTCAAAATGAAAACACCAAACACATAAGGGATCTATGGATTTGGGGTCAGTATGTTCATTGTTGCAATATTTTGTAAGGAGCTCAAAACTGTCATCATTCCTCAAATACATAGAACTTGAAGAATGACACAAAGAGAGCAAAAAAAAAGAAAAATAAAGATCCATTTGGGTTGAAACATGGAAGAGACATAGGGTGTCTCAACACTTTGCATCGTCCCCAAAAGGAAAACACAAGCAAAAAGAAAACGAAAAGCTGAAAGAAAAGGAAAATATTTTGGGTCAACATGAAAGAGACATTTCGGTCCCAATGCCTTGTGTCATCCCCAAAATGAAAAGGAAAGAAAAAGATAAAATAAAAAGGAAAATAAAAGGGGCCTTTTGGGTCCACATGAAAGAGACAGTTTAGTCTCAATGCCTTGCATCATCCCCAAAAGGAAAAGACAAGCAAAAGACAAAGAAAAAGAAAAGGCGAAAGCGATGTACGACATATAGAAGAATGAAGGTACAAATAGAGAAATGTCACAAAGAGATAGATAACATCAAACAACACATAACGGGGGAACACGTTACACACATGCCAACATGCAAAAGAAAAGGAAAAAGAAAATGCAAAAGACTAGTAAGAAAAATGCAAGTCAACCATCAAGTAAGTCATCTACCTGCCGATCTCAATCGGTATAAGCAAAAGGTGAATAACACAGTTAAGGGACAATGCTAAATGCATTTCTAGGACAAGGCTAGCAAATTCTTTCCTAGGAACTGGCTACAAGACAAGAATGAGCTAAGATAGGTGATGGGAGATGTCATGTAATAGTGAGAAGAGAATGTTCTACAACTATTACATGATGAAGGGTTTGGTAATGGTTTATGGATTTATTGGATAGCAATTATCGCCATCAAAATGATACTTGCTCAATATTTCTTTCAATTGGTGAAACTCATCACTTCTATGTCCAAGAACACGATGATATGCACAATGTGGAACATTAGTATCTTTAGGATAGTTTACCAACCTATTCATAGGTGGTAATAATATGAGTCCTTTTTTTAAAAGGATTTGCAATTTCGTTTCACATTCAGGTGGTAGACTGAGAGGAAACTTGAGTTTTTGTAACTTGTAAGGCCTCTTGCATTTGTTGGATTCACCCTTTTCTCGAATAAAAGGAGGAGGAGGAGGAGGACCCAAATTGATCCTATCATCCTTGTCATTGTTATCATGTAAGGGTTGTTCACATGGAAGGAGGACATTCAGATCGGGAGGGGAATCAAAGATCACCGTACCATCATCACGAAGTCTCCAATATTCTAAAGGAGGCTTGTTGTCATGAGGAGGATATTGATATCCTAACCCTGTTATGTTTTCATCTTTTTGATTTTGTTCTAACAGTTGATGAATGCTATGTTCAGTTTTTGTGTCACATCCTTGTTTGCTTAAGATTGTAAAACCTTTTCCATAAGTTTCTTCAAGGTTGATTGGTGTATTTGTAACTTTGTTATCATAGAATGGTTGAGGGGTTGCTTGTTTAAAAGAACTAGGTCCACCTAATGGAGGGAACTTAGGTCCTTCAACTTTTTAGGATGTAGGTAACCAAACATATCAGGAAGTGAGACTGTAGGAAGGTTTTGTTGTTTCATGGATGGATAAAAGGATGCATTGGCTTCAAGGTTGTCAAGAAATTCATTTAGGAACTTATTCATGGGTATGTGCAGGTTAATGGTGGGCCAAAAAGTGGCAATGACAAAAAAAAACACATCTTTCATCAACCAAAAAATGCGAAAAAAAATGTTGAATTTTTTTAGGCTCGGGTGTCACCATACCTGACACCAAACCTATTTTTACAAATCAGATATCCGATCCAAATTGGATATCCGATTTGGATCAGATATTCGATTTGTAAAAAGCATTTATTAAAAACTTCTATCACTTTTAATATATGCTTTTTACAAATCGGATATTTGATTTGGATCGGATATCCGATTTGTAAAAAGCATATATTAAAAACTTCTGTCACTTTTTTGAAGTCATTCGGCTGAGAAGAACCCGTGGGCACACAATGCATCCATTCTTCATGAAACAGATATCTGATATAGGCTAAATTCGATTTGGAAAGGTAAGTTTTTTTATTTTTATTTGATTTGATTCAATTTTGATTTAGATTTGAATAATTTCATATGGTTTTTTGTTGATTTTTTTAAAAAATAGGGTTTTTGATTGAGTTTTTGTGAAAAAATTGAATTTAGAATAGATTTTGATAAAAAAAATGAATGCTTTTTGTGGATTTTTTTTCACAATAGGGTTTTTGATTGAATTTTTTATGAAAAAATTGAATTGAGAATGGATTTTGATAAAAAAATGAATGTTTTTTGTGAATTTTTTTCAAAATAGGGTTTTTGATTGAATTTTTATGAAACAATTAAGTTCAAAATAGATTTTGATAAAAAAATGAATGTTTTTAATGGATTTTGATTTAAAAATAGTGTTTCATTTATATTGTCTAATTTTAGATTAATTATTTTTTTAACTTTAATTAGGCATTATGGCTGCTGAGAATGAAAATGCACAAATTCCACCAGTTGAAAATGAAAATCCACCAGCTGAGAATCAAAATGAAGAAAATGCCAAATGCTCCACCACCTCTGTAGCCATCAATTGAATAGTTAATTCATGAAAAATTGGAGCAATTGAGGGGCATTTGCGATGTTTATAGGAAAATCCCTCAATTATCCCATATGTCAACCACATTGACAGGGATAATTACAAATGTAGAAACCCTCCCCACCCAACATAATGCATTTCATTCGTGGTGAGAAACCATGAGGCAATATTATGCATGTGCAATGTCTTATGATGATGTGAAAGATCTCCAAATAACAAAAGCCCAAATAGCCTCTTTATTTATTAACCCCAGCACTGGTTTGCTAGTTAATGTTAACAAGCCAAAACTTTCTATAAAATGGTGCACGCATAGGGGCATAGTAGATAACTTTTGGGATCGTTGGTGTATGGTTTTTGATAAACCACCCAGCAATAATCTTGATGTACCTTTTTACTTTATTAAAAAATTATATACTGAGTTTTTGTTAGGGCATCATGTCAATTACTTTGACATTAAACCCTTCCAAGGCATTGGTAGAGGTATGCCTCAGGATAGGCCAGGGGTAGCTAGAGTAGTTAGGTGCCCACATGTTCCTTGTCCTCCCCTTCCTCTGCCACCTCCAGTACAACATCCAGATATTACGGAGGATGAAGCCACACAAACTATCCAGGCCATTCACTCTTTGAGTGGTCTTTTGGTTTCCCATGCTTCTTCAGTAGCTTAACCATAGTTTGGTGATCTTGGCGATGGATCCAGTGCTGCTGCATAATCCTCTTTGGGTCTACATATTTTTGTGCCACATATTTGCAATACGTGCTAGCAAATATGTTTAGGTCCTATTGTATAGCCCCCTGAGCATCCATTAGACACTTCTGATTATGACATCCAAGATGTGGAGATTATAGCAGATCACACACAGGGGAGTGGAGCACACCCTACAGAGTCCTCTCTTGCTAGAGAGGTGGACATTGGAGTAGTTACACATGTAACATTTAAGGTGTAAATTCATAACTTGCATTTTTTTAAAAATGAATATTAATAAGAGATAGTACTCAAGTACTAATATTTATTTACACGGTCTATTTAACAGTTAATGTCTAAGGAGGAGCTCACACAGGTGACTGATAGCACCCTTAGGGCCATTTCATTTGGCCTCAACATGCACACAATATGTATTTTCTCACTCACTCATTTACATTTTTTTACTGTATATTTTCTTGTCATTTGAATTGTCAATAATGAAATTATATATTAACTTATATGTTTATCTTACTCTCTTCTTGTAGCAAACACCTAGTGTGAGAAAGGGGCGACACTCTCCAGACTATGGAGGCACAATGTTGGATACAGGAAAGGTAATTGAACTCAAATTTGATTGAATTAAAATTTATAAGATCTTTTATTGATTATGCATACATTGACATAGATTCATAGTTTCATATATACTTGTCATTTTTATGTATAGGCAGTTGTGAGCTATACATCATTGTTGATAAGTGCCACAACACCCGAAGGAGTAGGTATTCAAATGCCTGAAGGAGGAGGTGTTGAAACACCTCAAGGAGGAGGTGATGAGACACCTAAAGGAGATACAGAAAAAGATCAACCTAAAGAGGTATGTGTTTATTTTATTTTGTGCTTGGTAAATATGTTCTTATTACTGACAATTCTATGCTAACTTGGATCAATTTCATGTTTTTGTTCACATATATAGATTGACATTACAAAAGTTGGTTTGGTTAGTTCTTTGAGAGGGGTATATTCTAGGATTCCTGACCCTTCAAAGAGACGTATATTTTAGGTAATCAAGATTTCTATTTTAGAGTTCAATTATAATTCAATGTGTATTTATTTTTATGTTAATTATTCAATTTTAAATTATATAGTATAACTAATCTCAATTGTGGTTTGAATTTTTCTTGTGTAGCTACCTTCAGAGCCAATGAGTGCTTCAAAGAGGCTCCATTTTGATGATCCACCAATAGTTTAGGATGAGATAGACATTTTGGCATGTAAATTTTGAATAGATACCGATATGGCATATGCCACATATTGTAAGACTTTGTTTGAGTTGGCGTTGATGCCATTTTTGTATATGGACATACACTTGATTATTGGATAATTTGATATATATAGAAGTTGACAACTGAAATTTCGTTTCCTCCTCATGTGCATGATTAATCTCTTTAAAGCAATGGTTAAATATCAATGTACAATAGCATAAAAAGAATGGTTAAATATTATGTAGTTTATATTCATATTGCTGATTACATGGCATTGCACATCTTTCAAACTCAAAGCATTATTTCACATTGCATAAGTAACAACTAGATACTCATATGATTAACCCTACACCATCTGATTTTCTTCTTTGTCAACTTTCCCATGCCTTAGTAAATTTGGTGGTCCATTTGTAACCATCAAATTTTTTATATAGCATAAATTCACCTTTTTCAAAAAATTAATATGGCTAGACTCCCATATGAATACTAATAATATATCATATGACCATTCTTCATATACTTACTGGCACTTTGTGTCTTCTTAGATGAGCCAAAAGTTGTTGCCCAACTACCTCTGCCTTCATCAATGTTCCATATTTTAATCATTCCATCCCAAGATGTTGTGACCATTTGTTGACTAGAAGATTCAATTATTTGCAGGCATGAAATGACATCATCATGCACTTTGACCTAGAAATTTAGGAAAATAATACTATTAAAAGTTGTGAGCTCTGTGAAAAATAGATGTTTATCTGACTGCAACACCATCTAAATATGGATTCTTTTAGAAAATAAAAAGCAAGACATAACTTTTAAACAAATAATTTAATCACAATGTATTTTTCACAAAGAAAATTTGTATAAACCGCTTCTCCATAATGGCTAGTATAGAAAATAATTGCATTGGTAGAACAAAACTCCAAAACATTTCTGATTTCCTTGATTAATTGAATCTTAAGTAGAATCCCCACAATAATTATGTTTTACATAAACCGATAGGAAAACAACATTGCTTGGAAAGTGCATCTCTAATATTTTATGTTCCTTGTACAATAATTTAAATACATTTGAAGAAGTTATATGAAAATATAGCTTCTTAAATTCTTCTTTAATTTGAAGGTTAGTTTTGATAGTGAGTAATTTATTTCATAGATGGATTTTAGCTTTTGCTTGATTGTTGTGCACTGTACTTTCTTCTATAAATAAAATGAGACATGCTAATGCACATTTTCACTATAATTTCTCTATTTTCTTCCTCAACATATCTCTCTCTTGGGCTTTCATACGACCCTGTCAGTGCTTGTCCCAAGAGCATAACTCAATGATCCTCTGTGATAATATAGAAGAAGAAGAGGTGTATGAGTGCATTGATTCTATGTTGGACGAAATGAAGGTTGTTGTGTGAGAGGACCCCACATTAGCATTCTACAATGAGCACATTCATCCAATCATTCATCAGTGATGGGAGAAGCTCAACACTCCCTTGCACATGGCTACCTATGCATTGAACCCAAGTGGTACATGCAAAGGCCTAGTAGAGTTACACCCATACAAGATTTTGAGGTGTAGGCCATGAAGGCCATCCAAAGGATGTATGATTCTATAGAGGCCAACATCATTCATATTGAGTGGAAAAAATTTTCCACTCTTAGGGGTTATTCTAAGGAGGCAAGATGGATAGGAAACTATGGCATTGGAGGACACAATTTTGGGACAACTTCTTTGACTACCTCTCTAGCCATTTGTTTGCTATCTTAGGTTTCTAGTTCTTCTGCTACTGAGAGGAACTAGTCTATAGCTTCATCCACTTCCTTAGTTGGAACAGGCTTACCTCTAAGAGAGTAGAGAAGCTTGTGGTTGTACATTGTGCCTTGTGTCTCATTGAATACAAGACACTTACGTATAAGGAGAGTCCAATATCATGATAGGATGTAGAGCCAGAGGATCCAACACAAGTTGATGAGGTTGCAACACACACAAGGCTGTTTAGTATTAGTTTGGAGGAGCTTAACCATGTGGAGTCCAACAATCCTAGTGATGAGGATTTTGGGGATTATTAGAGGCCTCACTTCATTTTGTTATTTTGAACATTTGTCATTGTAATCATCATTATGAAATTTTGAATTTGACATTTTCATTGTTAAATTGATGTTCACTTCAAAATTCAAAATTTTAATGCAATCGTTGCAATGTGTTTACAACTTTAGTTTAAACTTTAAAGTTTAAAGTTTATTTTTTAGTAGTTTTAATAGTTTTCCAAAGTTTCATTTGTAACTCTATACATCTTTTTATAACTATTTTTTCAAGTACTATATGTATTTTAGTGCCTCCCCCCCACCACTACCCCATTGTTGTCCCCCTACCATCCCTTTGCCATCCCCAAACTTAGGCCCTTGGTCCCCTCATCCTCGAAACATGTCTCCCATCTAGAAACTGCATTTAACTTTGGTTATTCCACCTAATGATCCTCTAGTATTGAGGATTAGATCCCCTCATAGGTATAATAATAAGGGCTCAATCCCACCAAATTCCCCCAACATGATAGAAAAGTTATTTGAAACAATGGATATGAGAGATGTAAACTAAATGGCCTATGATGAATTCTTAGAGGATGATAATTCATCAAAACTAAGGAGTCCCAGAAATTTTCTATGATAATCAAATGCAAAGAAAGATACCCCTAAAGAAAAACAAGATCAAATAAATGTTAGATGTACTAGATACTATACAAAGTTCTAATCATATACATGTCTTTGATTTTAGCATTGACAATATTACCTACTAAGCAAGGAGGGTAGATAGTGAAAGAAATTGGATTCCTACTATTGTTGGGATGGAGCATTGTTGATGCCATGGCTCTAGATGTTGTAAAGAAAAGAGATGGGGATGACAATCTCTTCAAAAGCCTAGATGAGGTTAGCAAGTTCTTCCAAGGCTCAAGCTTCAACCCTAATATGCAAACCTTAGCTATTTAGGCATAGGCCCTAATTGAAAGATAGGCTTTATGCTAAATGTGTGTTAGAGGGACTCCCAAGAAAACTAATTATGAAAAGGTTAACTTATGTGACAAAAGAAAAAGTAATTGTCTTGGCCATGCATGACACCAAATTCAATAAGGTTGCTACAAGGAAATTATATAAAGAGAATAATGAGTTGAGGGGTTATGATTTGAAGGTAAAGGATGCTTTGAGAGAAGAAAAATCTTGGGTAAGAAAATTGTGAGCCCAATTATAAACAAGGAAAAGGAAAATAAAAATTCCCCCTCTAAGCACTTCTAAAACTAGTGATAAACCAAGACAAGAGGTCTATTGCATATATATTACAGTTCAATCTCCTCCTTGTAGGCTTCAAATTACTATCAAAGTTTCAACTCTCTATTCCAATTGAGCTCCAACTCATCAAGAGGTTCCAACCTCCACACACAAACTAAGCTCCAACCCAGCAAGAGGCTCCAACCTCTAATTGATAGGCTTCAACCTATTAGTTCTTCAATGGTTGATATAGTTTCTTCCACACCAACCTGATTCAACCTCTAAATCTTTTCACAACCTACAAATCTGATTCAAACTCTAAATCTTTTCACAATCTTCACAAATATGATTCAAACTTTAAATATTTTCCTTCTTAAATATGAACATTATTAATCCATATCACTAGCATAAATTCTTTCATTTCATCATACATATATCCTCACTATGCATCTGATTTATTCTTCATGTTTCTTCTCTTACTCTTCTTTATTTTTCAGAAAATATTCATTGAATATTTGTTTCTATACTTCACATTCCTTATACCTTTTATATCTTTATGATTTTACTTGAAGAGAGATGTCTTTTCAAAGCAATGATGACTCTTCCTTAAACTGTTGTCCCTTTAAATTAATCACAACCTTTCATTAATTTAATTTATACCTTTAGTAGTTATCGCTGCCTATTAGTTAGATTATCACTGCCTTATTTTTCTCATGTTAGAATCGCTGCATATAATCTTCTTT